>OZ018324.1:95010721-95686692 GCA_963969495.1 Ceratothoa steindachneri
CACTGATAGGTTGCAAGAGACTGAGAAGCTTTCTCCTAACATGTAATGGCCTGATCAGCCCCCTGTGACCGCTACTTGGTGAATAAAGGCTTAACTGATCTTTGGTGAGAGAGTTTTTGTGCCTTTATGGTTGCCAGATCAACTAAAGATCTCGGATGAAGTCGTGGGCACTTAGTTTTACTATTTGCCTTAAGTCTGGCCGTTTTTAGTTTATTAGTAGGGCTTAGTAGGAAGCACCCCTGTCTAAAAATCAGAGATCCAGTTTACTTGGGCTTTCGTGCTGCTCAGTTGGGAGTTGCGGAACGATTGGGGACGTCCAGCCCAGGGGAGACCTCATGGTTGGTGTGCTTTGTCAAAAGGTTTTTTTTGGCCGAACGACCGAAAACCTCTGGAAATAGGCGAATGTGATTAGCGCGAGAGAAAATCAGATACAAAAACCTTTTTAATGCGTATGATCCCAGATTTTTTTAATATGGCGAAGAAGAATGGTCCTCCGTTCCACAAATTAACCTGCAAAATCTGAAAAGTTTATAGATGGACTGAAGACTTCGGGGCAGAAGCTGCAAGGAGCTCACAGATGCCGTTAGTGTCTGTGACTTCTGCGAAGTGGAGAAGCGCTTGGACGAGAGCATCACTCAACTGAGAGAGGAGAACTCCCTCCTCAAAAGGGAGGTTCAACTCTTAAAACCAGAGAGGTGCAGATGCTTAGGCGAGTGCGAAGGAGAGAAGGCATCCGACGTCCAAGAGCAGGAGTCTTCTGCTGCAGGACTGGCTTAACGAGCCAAAAAGAAGAAAAGAAAGAGGAAGAAGGGAAAGAAGAAAAAAGAGAAATTAGAAAGAGACGAAGAGAAAGTAGAAAGAAAAGGAAAGAAAGTGAAAACAGAGGACGAGAAAGTAGAAACAGAAGAAAAGAACGAGAAACAGAAGAAGAAAAGACAAAGGAAGACAAAAAAAAAGAAGAAGAAGAAGAAGAAGAAGAAGAAAAATCTAGAGAAAAAAGAGGAAACCGGCAAGTCGCTTCCGAAAGGGAAGACTCAGTTGTCTGCAGACAAATGTGCAAGGGTCACCCTTAGTGCTGATTCTCAAGCACGGGGTCTGCAGCCCTTGCTAGCGTCCCGCCTTCGCACTAGTGTGAAGGTAAACTGTCTGCCAGGACGGGGTGACCACCACATCAGGTTAGAGGCGGAGAATTCTCAGATTTCTGAGAGCTCACTCATTGCTCTACCTAAGAGGAGGTAGGGTAGGCCCTACGGATAAAATCCTCCACACAGTCATGGGTGCTGTGGACGACTGTGGGTTGAAAACCCGCAAGCCTGTTGTGGTCGGGATGCTCCTGAGGATAGGTCCAACACGGACCGTTCACTCGATGAACTTCTATTTGAACCAGCGCATGGCAGATTTGTGTACGGCAGAGGGGGTCCAATTTGTGGACCCGCACCGCACCTTTTATGGTAGGAACAGTTCAAGTCGAGACTAGACAAAGTCTTGAAAAATAGCCGTTTGGAGAATTGAAGCGTGGCGTAAGTGCTATTCTAGAGCGTCAATCTGACCCTTTACAGAACTGCGCCCACTCAAGTGTTCACTTAAAGGTACCCCTTTTTAATGGATCGTAAGGTCTACTAGGGTACCTCTTTTCTCCTTGTTTCTTCTTTCTTGTTACTTACTCTCTCTCTTTCTCTCTCTCTTTATATATATATATATATATATATATATATATATATATATATATATATTAGCTTCACTATTAGAAAAATTGTTATATGGCACTGATTTTTTATTTAATAAATCCCTCCTCAATTAACAGCAGCATCTAGGTGAGATAGTATTTAAAACGAAATGGTCAATTGAGTTGAAGGTGTCATTGTCCCCAAATCCAAAGGCGGAACCTACTTGCATTAAATTGTGATTTGGTCGTGAATTGCAAAAGAAAACTAAAGTTCTCCCATCCCAACTCTGTTTGCTGGTGGCGGGAGGGTAGTTACTCCACAAATACGCTCGCCTTTGATAGTAAAAATTCAATATTACCTACTGAAAATGAGGGAAATAGAGGAAAAAAGGGGGTGAATGGATGATTAAATGGTGTGTAACTAAATATGGTCGTAACATATCGGAATGTTGTCTGTCATTACTCGCATATCCCCACCCACAGGAGTATCTATTAATTGGTGGAAGTTAACCAGGTTCTTCTCCGTCTAAATACCCAACATACGTTCCGTTTCTCCCATTTCCACGTTCTTTCTTTTCAAATTTGTTCACATCGTTCAGCTGGAGATTCCTTCGATAAACCTCTCATCTTATTTTTAAATAAACGGCAACAGAAAAAGTTGTTGCCTAGCAACGGGAACTGACCGATTAATTACCGACAAGTTCAGACTCCATTCCAAAATGCGCAGCGAGCAACCAACTCACCTTTTTTGGCAGAATCGTTCAGAAAGTCGGTTCCCTCGTCACTGGTCGCCAGAAGGTATGATCAAAATATTAAAAACTAATTTGTTATCAGAGTCGTTCAATCAACAGGGCACCACTCGAAGAGATCATGATAGATACCATAAGCACAGGGTCGTATTTGGGCAGATCAACAACTCAAAATTTCATTAGCTTCGCAGCCCCACTGACATGCCTTCTCAAGCGCGCTAGTCCCCCACCCCACCCGCCTTATATCTTTACTCCAACTCGCACTCCCAATATCAGTTGAGACCCCTGATAGAAGTTAATCTTCTTCTTTCCATCCTCTTCTTCGCCTTCTTTGGATTACCACTCGCGCGTCAAATTTATTTTCGCTGCTCTCCAGCAAACAATGAGAAATCAACTCCTCGTCCTCTTAATACGCTACGCCCTTATTATTGCTTTATTACACCTCATTTCTTCACGTTGACTGGTTGCTCGTGCTGTGGCTACTAACAAGTGCATAAGCACCTTCATCCAAGGCAGTAGAAACGAAAAAAGAGAAAAGCCTTTTCCTACCTTTTTTTCACTTTAACCTTATTTCTAGCATTTGATACTTCATATATCATATATATATATATATATATATATATATATATATATATATATATATATATATATATATATATATATATATATATATATATATATATATATTCTATCTCTATTTTAGTTATATATAACTTCTATCTATGCATTCAACTGTTAATCACTATCCATTTATTGTTACAATTCCTATAACTAATACCAAGTATTTGCCCTTCGCTGTATTTCCTCTCTATTTTGGTGTACTTTATTCCACTTCGCCACAGTTCAATTGAACAAGAATTGCCAAAGTTATTAGATTGCGAAATGATATGAAATTGTTATGAACGACCTGTATATCTGGGACCAGAACGAAGGTAATTACTTTGTCTTTTGGTTAGGAACGGTTTTTGGTCACATTCCTAACGGTAGAAAATTTCCTAAAACCCTTATAACTTGTTTGTCTCCAAACGGAAGAAGTCTCAGCAGCTTGTAAAACAGCTTTGTTGCTAGCATAGTTGTTTTTAGCCACGTCTTTTTTATTGGAGGAGGATCTCTCGGGGTAAAAGGATGAAATTCTGTTTTAACCCTTTTCTTGCCTGATGAATACCATTCACTACAATTTTCCTCAAAGCACAATGTTCACACTTCATTGTTTTGGCTTTTTTTGTTGTTTTTTATTGCAGAGAAGACTTTCCTTTACCAATTTCCTTAAGTAAGTTTCTTTTTCCTGGCAATTTTATCAGAAAATGCTTTTTTCAAACGATGACTGGACAGTCGTAACCGAAGTTCAGAGAATCGACTCCAAACTATGTAATACCTAATATAATTAGCATTGCATCTACTATAGTGTCCTCTTAGATACCTAAATGTATCTGAAACAAAAACAAGTCATAAACTTTTCCTGGAAAATGATGAGACGCTAAAGAGGTATTACATAAAACCTCTAGACATTTTAGATTTAGCTCAACCATAACTTAACTGGAAATAACATTTCCTTTACCAGGGCAACAAAGGATGTAGCAATTTAACGCCTGAATGCTAATCGATAGGAATATGCTAACATTAGGACATCATCTACGGAGACAATGATCCTTAAAATTACCATGTCACCGCGGGGGATGTAATGACGATGAATGAGAGGATTTTCATTCTCTGTTACGACCGTCATAACGAGATCAGGGAAGCCATTTCTCGCCCGGAATCGAGTAACGAATAAAATACCGTTGAAGTTAGAGGGTGAGTAGGTGGGTTGGGGTGGATAAGGATGGTCAGAGGAGGTGGATATTTGCTTTACAGAATTTGACTGCTCGACATCCTTCTCTATATCTCTCTCTCTCTCTCTCTCTCTCTCTCTCTCTCTCTCTCTCTCTCTCTCTCTCTCTCTCTCTCTCTCTCTCTCTGGCTCTCTCTCTCTCTCTCTCTCTCTCTCTCTCTCTCTCTCTCTCTCTCTCTCTCTCTCTCTCTCTCGACGCCCCCTTGTCGTGGATGGAGAGCTTGCATGCATGGAGGGATCTTTTTTGTGGGCCCTTACCGCAGCTTTTATAGGAGAATCGATCACTACCAAAGGGATGGAGTGCATATTTTATTTAAAGGAAAGCCTGTATACTGTGACATGATACAGGATGTCGTGGAGCGGACCTAAAGGAGTGTCCGGCCCAGAGTGAGGGCGAATGTACGCCAGTGTCACTCATGGAACGACTTTCTTGGAGGTCGCAAAGAGGGGTGCCTCCTCGCCAACAAATAAGCCGGAAAACGGAAGCGCGTAGGGAGTCCTACATTTGGGGACTCCCTCAAAGTTCTTCCTTCTCTCTCTGTCTCTCTCTCTCTCTCTCCCTCTCTCTCTCTCTCTCAAGTAGAGGGAGAGATGACACACCCTTGTCGCGGGAAGAGAGCTTGTGTGTACATTTGACTTTTCGAGCTATGTCAGCGGGGGTACCTCTCTTTTGTGTACCCCTGGTCGGGCTTCTCGTGTCGATTTGGTCAGAAACGAGGTTCCAGACTAAGTGCGTCATTTTTTTCTACTCTATCCTTCTCCTTTTTCACTTTCATCCTATCTCTTCAACTTATTATATAAAAAGAAAAAACTAAAAAAACAGAACCCTACTACTATCAAGTCATTCTCACCTTTTTTTCCATCTTTCTAAATATAAGGACCTGGCAGCTACCTCATGCGTCAGAAGAGAGGCTTTGGAACCTCTATAAACAACGCCAAACGACGCTCATTGTTTGCGAGAGACTAGGACTAGAGGTGTCTTAGGCGTTGGGGCACGATGAATTAGATGAGGGTAGTGCCCCGTTAACCCCTTCCCTGGCGCGTAATTATTGACCATTCCCAGTGACCGTTGACGGGTGCCTCTGGTAGCATCGGTCCTAGGTGACGGCCATTTGTTCCAAGGTTGGTTGCCAGGCCAATAAAAAGCCTTGGGTCGAGTCTCTTGGTGTGGCGGGATATCTATTGAACGTTAGGATCCTGGCCGTAGGAGTTTAGTACGGGGCGTGCTCCGTTGTTCACCTGGTGAGAAATCGATGGCCCCTTCGGGGACATTTAGTGCTGCTTAGTTGGGAGCCACGGCACGCCGAGGTTTGACCACTCGGTCGGACGAAGAACAGCACATGGAGCGTGCCTTCTGAAAGATCTGAAACCTCTCCGATGGATAGGCGGGAGCGACTCACGTGGGGCGAACTCACCACCCCCTTTCTTTTTTATTGGGTGGTCACAAAGTATTCAGAGATATAAAGTGTTCAGCATGACTGGAAAGAAAGGACTTGGTACGTTAAAATATACCTACTTGACACGCCAAAAGGACAAGTGGTGCGTAGATTTTCCGGAGGGGTGTTTCTCAAAATGCCACCCTGGAAGTATCTGCACGGACTGCGTCCTAAGGGCAGAACTTCAGGAGATTAAGGAACTTTTTAAATTTTCTGAGGAAAAAACTCGACGGCTGGAAGAAAAGGTGAAAATCCACGAATCTGGGCATGTGACTCAAATCCGTCGTCTCGAAGCCATAATTGCAGAGATGGCAGCCACCAAGGTAGAGCAAGAGCAACAAGAAACTCCCAACAACGCGGATGGCTCCTTTGTTGAGCCCTCAAGCACCGCGTCTATAGAGATAGGCCATCCATCCGACGTCCCAGAGCCAGCTGCTGCTGTGGTTACTCAGGGCGTCAAAAAGAAGAAAAGGAAGAGTAAGAAAGGAAAACAGTAGATAAAACAGAAGAGAAAGTAGAAAAGGAATAAAAAACGAAGAAGAAAAAGAAGAAGAAAAAAAAAACAAAAAAGTGGGCAAGAAAGAGGAATCGAAAGAGCCCATACTGAAAGGAAAGCCTCTGTCCTCTGAACCCAAATTCGCGAGGGTCATCGTGATCGGTGACTCCCAAGCGCGGGATCTACAACACTTGCTAGCGGCCCGCCTTCGCACCAGTGTTAAGGTAAGCTGCCTTCCAGGAAAGAGGAATGGGGAAATAAGGGTGGAGGCTGAGAAATCTCAGATCTCTGAGAACTCAGTAGTTGCCCTCATGGCAAGTGGCAACGATCTCTACCTACGAGAAGGTAAAGTAGGCGCCAGCGGGAAGATTCTGACCACGGTTATGGGAGGAGTTGATGACTGTGGGCCAAAAACCCGCAGACGTGTCGTGGTTGGGATACTCCCAAGGCCTGGTCCATCCCGCAATGCTCACGCGAGGAACGTCTCCATAAGCAAACGCCTGGGAGATCTTTGTACGGCGGAAGGAGTCTTTTTGTAGACCCTTGCCGCACTTTTTACGGGAGAAATGAGCTGTACAAAAGGGACGGAGTGCATCTTTCCTTTAAAGGGAAAGCTGTACTCGCGAACATGATCCAAGATGTTGTGGAGGGGACCCAAAGAAGTGTCAGACCCCGAGTAAAGGAGGACGTACGCCAGTACACCCGTGTTACTCCAGGAACGACCTTTTCTGAGGTTACAAAGAGGGGAGTGACTCCGCCACAGAGAAAGAAAGCGGGAAACAGGAGAGCGTAGGGACTTCTAGAGTCAAGGACTCCCTCAAAGTTCTTCTGTTTAATGCGAGGTCTATCAGAAACAAGTTTCTAGAACTTTGTGGCCTCGTAGCAACAGAAGAACCTGAAATGGTGGCCATAACGGAGTCGTGGATAAAAATCTTAAGCCGAGATTTTGAAGGTGAATTCACGATTCCCGATTACCAGCTCTTCCTGAAAGATAGGCCAGACAGAAAGGGTAGCGGTGTGATGTTGTATGTCAAGGATACTCTAAACTCGACGCATTGTAACATCGTATCCGACCATGAACTACTAGGTGTTGACCTAGAGATAGGTCCTGACAGATACAGGACCATGGTGCTTTACAGACCCCTTGCCCAACTCTTAGAACAGGACAGGAGTCTGTACCAGTTGTTGGGCGAACTTGTAAAGACAGAGTGTGTATTGTCATGGGGGATTTCAACACACAAGTTGACTGGGAAATCAGAGAACCCTGTGGCGAGAACGCAATACTCCGGGAGTTCGCGAACAACGAGTTCCTGACTTAATGGATGAAAGAGCCAACGAGAGGAGACAATATCCTCTACTTGGTTTTCACCTCTGAAGATGACATCGTTGAGGACCTCTCTGTTGGCGAAGAGCTCATGGCAGTGACCACCAACTAAGGAGATTTGTAGTCAAAGTTCTGAAGGCAGGGCCTGCAACTAGTAAATCGAAGAAACTTGATTTGAGAAGAGCAGACTTTCCAGGTCTTCGTGCTGGACTGACTGACGCGAGGCTAGAAGTGTGCGATGCTGTTGAAGACTCGTGGAACAGTTTCAAAAACACATTCATGAGTCTTCAATCGCGTTTCATCCCCCTGAAATGTCCCCGTCGGTCTTCTGTTCAACCAAAGTGGTTTAATCGAGAAATCTGCCTAACTGTTTAGGGAGAAGAGAACTGTGTACCGGCAATCGAAGATCTCGGGGGACTTTGACGACTACCAGTGGGCTAGCCAGAAAAGTGAAGTCCAGCATAAGGGCGGCTAAGTGGTCTGAGGAACTCCGAGTGGTAAGACTCTGTAAAGAGAATCCCAGGGAGCTTTTGGATATGTAAACAGCCGTAAACCAATCCGTCGAACGATTGGCCCTTCGGGGAATGAGGAGGGGGCATTAGAGCACCTAGATGCAGAAAATGCTAACCTCCTCAACGATTACTTCTTTTCAGTGTTTACTGAAGAGTGTGGTCCCATCTCCCAGCCAATGGCTTCTTACTCGGGGGAAAAGCTAGAGGATATGGACCTCACCGAAGGGGAAATAAAAAAAAAGATCACTGACCTAATGACGAATAAGTCACCTGGCCCGGACGTGTTTCTACCTAAAGTGTTAAAAGAAGTGCGCGATCAAGTGTCATGACACCTGAGTGCAATCTTCAACATGTCAATCCAGACCGAATGCGTTCCTAGAGACTGGCGTGAAGCGGAGGTGACTCCTATCTTCAAGAAAGGAGACCGTAGCCAACCGTCAAACTACCGACCTATCAGTCTGACTTCGATAGTCGGTAAACTCATCGAAAGCATCATGGTGGAGAAAATGACGTCGTATTTAGAGTCAAACCTGCTACTGAGGAGTTCCCAGCACGGCTTCTGAAGGCAACAGTCAGGCCTGACGAACCCTGTGGAATTCTTCCACTTCGTGTTCAGTGAGCACGATCGGGACAAGGCGGTGGATGTGGTGTACTTAGACTTTCAGAAAGCCTTTGATAAGGTACCACGCCGCCGCCTTCTCCGAAAAGTGCGAGCGCTGAGCATAGACGGAAAAGTAGCCGGCTGGATCGAGAACTGGCTAAGTGGCAGACAACAACGGGTGGTGGTGAATAGACAGGCTTCTGAGTGGGTGCCCGTTACTAGTGGGGCACCTCGAGGTTCTGTCCTGGGACCCCTACTATTCATCATCTACGTCAACGATATGGACGATGACATGGTTGCCAAGATTCCCAAATTTGCCGACGATACCAAGCTTGGTATGAACGTTGCAAAGGATGGAAATACTGCCAACTTGCATGATGATCTTCGGAAGATTATGGAGTGGTCGGACACGTGGCAAATGCCTTTTAACGTGATCAAATGCAAAGTGATTCATATCGGTCACAGAAACCTCCAATATCAGTATATCCTTAAGGGCCCTGCTATTGAATCCACCAACACTGAGAAGGACTTGGGTGTAACAATCACTAGTGACCTCAAGTTCTCGAAACAGAGCATTGAAGCGGAGAAAACGCCACAAAGGATCCTACGCTATATAAAGCGCCAGTTTGGATATCGGAACAAGGAGATTGTACTATGTTTGTACAACTCACTTGTCCGACCGCAACTGGAGAAGTCCGTACAATTTTAGAGTCCTTCATTTCGAAAGGACATCGCGAGATTAGAAGGCATGCATCTATGGCAAACAAACTGATTCCCTCTATCAGACATAAAAGTTATGAAGATTGATTAAAGGAATTAGATTTGTTCTCTTTGGACACCCGTAGACTGCGTGGTCAGCTCATCGAAGTTTTAAAAATACTTCGAGGGTTCGACAATGTTTACTACAGGGATATTTTCACACCTGTTGAGAGCAGAACAAGAAATTACGGCTTCAAACTTGAACTGAAGCGTTACAACCGCAATCTGTGTGGAAATTTTTTCTCCAATGGTACCCTCTTTGAATGGACCGTAAGGTCTCCTAGGGTACCTTCTTTCCTTGTTGTTACTCCTTGTTGTTACTCTCTCTCTTTTTTTCTCTCTCTCTTTTTCTCTCTCTCTCTCTCTCTCTCTCTTTCTCTCTCTCTCTCTCTCTCTCTCTCTCTCTCTCTCTCTCTCTCTCTCTCTCTCTCTCTCTCTCTCTCTCTCTCTCTTTCAGATTTAATGCCAGATCACCTTAGTCCGGGCCGTAAGGCCCGTGTGATCTGTGTATCTATGTAACTCTATGTACCTCAAGCCGTGCTCCCGCTTGCATATTTTCATTATTGCTCCCGCTCTTGGATAAATAAAGTGTCTAGAATATATTTTTTTATGTATTGAGAAGTGTTTGTGCTTTGTTTAAACTTTCTATTGAAATAAATAAATAGGTAGAAAGACTCGTTAGCAGTGTAAATCTTTGGATTGCTATATTTCTCTCATCAAAGCGGCCATTTTTATATATCATCTCTGCAACATATTTTCCGGAGAAGAAAACTGTAAGTAATTCCCTTAAATTTCTTTTTCTTTTTTTATATAATTTTCCTCTCTTTTATTAAGTGTATTTTATTGTGTTTCAAAAGGTATCAAATTTTCAATATTTATCTTGAGTTATTGAGAATTTGTGTATAATATTGTTCAGATTTGTTTTGTTTTTGGTATGTGCCTGCGTTTGTTTACTTGTTCTTACCTTATCTCTGACGTGTCGAGGCCTTAGCCAATCAGCGAAGAGGTCTTAAGCCAAACGACGCTAGGCTGAAGGCATTTCCATAGGTATATTTTGACGTGACCTTTTTCTATTTATTTATTGATAAATCTGAATTACTTTTCTGTGACTTATATTTGACAGTTAGGAATTCAGTATTCTTGTTGTGACATAAATACATTTCGCATTAATTATAGGACCTAATTCGTACAATAATAAACAGATTTTCAATTTAAACTTTAGAAACCAGGGAATAAATTTAACTTTGAAAGCACCTAAAATTTTGCCCAATTGGTAAGAATTATTTATTGAGCATAATAATTCAGTATGCCTGGTGCAGAGAAGTTGAAAGCATTTTGCCTTAAATGCAAGACAGTCAAATGGTGTATAAATTTTCCGGAACAATCATATCATGACATTACTTCTGTCAGCATTTGTCTCTTCTGTAAATTGGAAGAAAATCATACAAAAGAAAAGAACGATCTGCTAAAAATAATTGGCGACATGGAAAACAGAATCTTGGCTCTAGAATTAAACAGTTGTAATTCTAATTCAGACAGTTATGCTCTAAAAAAATATTGTGGCCAAAGTAGTTGAATTAGAAAATAAAATAGTCTCCCTTGAATCCTTGAACGAAAATATTACCCGAGTCAATACCTCTTTAAGTAAGAAGGTTGTTCACATAGAGCAAGCAGTTGCGTTCATAGAAAATAAAATAGAAAGGAATGATAGTGATTTTACTTTAGAGACAAATAAACGAAAAGTTGACGAAAATATACCACACAAATCGGAAACAGAAACTTATAAAAGATCCCCAATACTTACTAAAAACAAAAGACAACCATTCAATTCTAAGAAAGAGAAGCAAACTTTCCTCATTGGTGATTCTTTAGTAAGAAACCAATGTGATTACTTCGGATTAAATGAAAATTAAAATAGGAAAACCAGTTGCTTCCAGGTGCTACGATAAAAAAATTGACGAGGAAATTAGGAAACTCCAAGTTGATAACGAAGATAGTGCAGTAATAGTGCATGTTGGATCAAATAATGCTTATGCTAAAGATGAAGTGGTCGAAACCGAACAGGTCATTTCACAATTCGAGTCATTAACAAAGCAAATCAAAGCAAAAACGGACAAAGGTATTACGGTAGGCATTTTACCAAGAATTAATGTGTCAACAGAAGCTTTAAGCAAAACTATTGGAATTAATTCAAGACTCAAAATAATGTGCGAGAGGAAGTGAATTAAGTTCGTTAATTTTTGGCGGAGTTTCATCGATAGAGAAGAGTATTTTTTCAATGATTGGACGCACTTAAATAATAAAGGCAAATAAAAATAAATAAATACGGAGAATTATTGAAAGTCAACGTATTCAACTTCTTTGAATGTTCTCGTAGAAATAAAACAACCTCATCTAATGTAGCAATCCCGATTTCGGGAACCGAATCTCCTCCAAGGAGTCCACCAAACCCATAAGAGCGATTCTTCTAAATGCACGTTCAATTAGAAACAAATTGTTAGAATTCAGAGCTATGGTAGCTATAGAGAAGTACGACATAATTTCAATTACAGAATCATGGATAAATTTGCACTCGAGAGATTTAAGGAGTGAATTTGAACTATGTGGCTACAAGATGTTCAATAAAGATGAAAAAGCTAAAATAGGAAGAGGAGTGTTATTATATATACGCGAATATCTTTTCCCAACAGAGATTACCTTGGACACGACCTAGAAATAATAGAAGTGAAGTTAAATTTTGATGAAATAAGTTTATGCATTTATTTAATATACAGAAAAGCGCACCAGTCCCTGGAACTTGATGCGAAATTCTATGATTTATTGACAAAACAAATCGATAAGAAACTGGCTGTAGTCATTGGAGACTTCCATTGCAGAAAAATAAACTGGTTAACAAATCAAGCGGACCAAGAAGGGCAGAGACTTCTGGATTTTATTGATGATAATTTCTTAACATAGTGGGTCAGTAAACCAAAAAGAGATAACAACATATTGGACCTTATAATGTCTACTGAGAGAAATTTACTCTCAAACATTTGCGTCAGTAAAAAGTTCGAAGGCAGTGATTACAATTTAATAGAGTTTGATATCCTATTCCCGACCTGGGAAAGAGTAAACAATATACACAGACTTAATTTTAACAAAGGTAATTATGAAGCCATGAAAGTGAGCTTATTAGGATATGATACACATGAGGAAGAAGTAAGAAATGCGTGGATATCTTTTAAGAATATTTTTATGAAAAAACAATCAAAATATGTCCCCATTAAAAGTAAATAGTCTTCTACTAGTCAAGATCCTACGTGGTTAACCAAAGAAATAAAAATCATGATAAAGAATAGGTAAAGACGTATAGAATACTTAAAAGCAGGTTAACCCAACAGATGACAGAACAATATGATAACCTAAGACGAGAAATAAAAAGAAAAATAAAAAGATCCAAAAGAGAAGAAGAAATAAGTGTCGAGGTTTAGTGAGTCAATAATCCCAGTCCCACTTCCTGGACATATATTTTATTACCGCACCGAGGTGAAGCTGAGTTGAAGCGTATCCAATACACCTTAGCCACTTCCGGTGAATAAGAATAACCTCGGTGCGTACCTTTTGATCAAAAGTAAGATGATGATCTCCGGAGTGTGTCCCCCACTCAGTAAAAGCCAATCATGGGTGGATCGGTGTAATATTGAGATTTAAGCCGAGTGGATTGCTTAATAATTGCCAAAGGATCGTCCAAATTAGTTAAACACACAGATAAAAAAATAATCTTTAATGTACATGAATTTGAAATAAGCAAAAGCGTATATAAATATAAATAGAATTAATCTTTGCACTGAATAAATAAGTCTACAAAAATGTCGTGGGGATTACTTGAAAATTACTCACTGGGATGCTTGCGTCTTAATGACACCCGACAGCATGAATGGAATAGTATTATTGAATTAAACACTGAATTAAGTAAGCACTTTTAATACTTGAAGTTATGGGCTCAGGATGGGAATTCTAGTTCACAAATAAACTGGTAACGTTAGGGGAGGGGATAATTCAATTAACGATACCTTTGAGTTCATAAGTATTTTTGAGAATGACGGTGAAGATCTTCTTCTGGTGACGATTATCACACTTAGGGCGGCCGTCCGAGGTTTCCGAATGAGAGGGTAATCCTAGACCGGTGATATACTGATCCTATGCCGGATCACGAAGGTGAGCCAAAGGGTGACTCAAATCGGACTTCTTCCTAGAAGTACCTGTCCGATTATTCGGCTCCTGGAGTGGATAGCCAAAAACTGATTACTTAGCTACGTCTAGTAAAATCCGCAGATGAAGGTCCTGTGTAACCACAGACTCTGAAGAGGGAGGGGGGGCTGCGAGAAGTTTGGCACCTACAAGTACCGTGACGGCAACAACCAATTCTCCAAGAAGTTTCTTCCTTGCAGCGGGCGAACGGTTTCTTTTGTGGATCGGGCTCCACACACTCGACGTAGGTCCAAGATCTTCTTCTGGTGACGATGATCGCACCTAGTCCGGCCGTTCAAGGTTATCGAATGAGAGGGTAATCCTAGACCGGTGATATAATGATCCTATGCCGAATCACGAAGGTGAGCCAAACGGTGACTCAAATCGGGCTTCTTCCTCGAAGTACCTGTCCTATTATTCGGTTCCTGGAATGGGTAGCCAAAACCTATTACCTAGCTGCGCCAACCTGATGGCTGGTGGAGCCAAAGTGCCGTTCTACGCATGAAGGATGCGTAATTTTAACACCGAATGCGGCAAAATCAATCAAGACTCAAAATAACTCCGAATTACTAACACTCACCGAATTTTGACAGACTACAATCGATCAAGACTCATCAACCAAACGAGACGAGAAGAGAGGAGAAAAAAAGAAACAAAAGACACTAATTATACACACGAAACAAAATAAATATAAAACAACAAAAATTAAGCACAAAATTAAAGTAATTTATTACATAAACAACAACAATGCACATTACATACCAAAGAACATCAAAATTATGAAGACAAATGGCTTGAACGCCATGAAAAAATGTAAACTATAACCAACAACAACAAAAACTACACAACAATAAAATAATAAAAGCGATAGGCCTAACCACCAGGCGCCCAGCATCCCTTTGCACCCTTCCACACTTCTTTCTCCTTTCACCACTTGTCTATTTTCATCTGTCTATCCCACACCATTTTTTGTCCCCTACACACACTTACAACAATTCGCAATTCGCGGTTGAATACACTCCAAATTCCAAATGCCTGCAGGAGTACTGTGACTACACACCTCCCTCACATTTTCCCTTCCTCTTCCTTACAACTTTCTGGTGTTTTTTTTCAGTCAAATCTTGCAACTTGTACGGATGGAGGCATGTTCGTACTTATGAGTCCTTCCACCATTTAAGTACATGGATTCTTATTCCTCACACTTCAATGGGGGCTATTTCCTATCACAACAAACAATTCCACTTCCCTCGATGACTGCATCCACCCCGGCCTCCTCCTCCCTCAACAATCCAATAAAAGTGAGTTGCAAACGAATCCTCCTTGGTCAAGGTGCATGGCAAGGAGGTGCCTCGAGCCCCCTCTATTCCCCTCAAATCTTTCAATTAACATTAACCGAGGATGAAGGGGGATTGGATGAAATCGTACGTCAACGGCCAATCGAGCAACGAAATCAGCGCCGAGGACTCAAGAGGGGGAAAATCGAAGGTCTCAATAGCCTGAAGGATTAACGGGCTCTTGTCCGCGGTTTCTATAGTGTCCTATACGTAGTCTAATGATGAGAGAGAGAAGGGATGGAAGGGGGGAGGGAGAGGGAGAGAGAGGTAAATAATCACAATCAGATTTTTTAAAAAAATTAAATACACTAGGTTTAATGATAATAATAATAATAACGCAAGGATTTTTTCCAGGGTATTCGTGTTCGTGCGCTCTTGGCTACACCGGGTTTCATTGCCACGTGCAGGAGGAGGGCCTCCCCGGCAGGGCCCCGTCACTCGTCCTCGTCCTAGGGGCCGCCCTCTCATGCTTCCTCTTGCTCCTCGGTAAGAATAAGACACACAACTCCCCCCCCCTTATCTACGCCCTCCCATTCGCCCTCCCTGACAGCCTTAAGGTCACCCTCCTTCCCTCGTCATGTGTTCGTATATTTAAGTCTCTGCGCCCTATTGTACGAACTTGTCATTTGTCCCGACCTTGCGGTACGCTCCATACGCATTCCTCGCGCTTCTTGGCATCCTCGATCTACCCTCATTGTTCCTCTTGTCCCTACCTTCCCGCCCGTTCATTTCCCCTCTTTTGTTCTCCATTAGACAACCCCATTGGACCCCCCAACTCCCGCAAGGGGTCGTGAAGTGCAGCCTGGTCAGCCACGCTGCAGCCGACATCCTCACATTCTTTACAGATCCTTTCTGATAATTTTTGGACCGAGATGCCCTCGTTGGTTTTCGCTTGTTAGTTTTAGGTAGTAATACTACTTTCCCCCAGTTCCTTGCATAGGAGAGCTGTGCGCCCTCCCTTTTCATAGTATCCAAAGTGGTCTCCTCGGGTTATGGTCCTTCCACATATGTTCTCTTCCCTAACCACACCACTCGACGAAAACACCTTCAAAACCTTGGGGCAGGATGCTTTCGTTGGTTTTGACTTTCTTTTTTAACCCTTTGATGCCCGAATTGGATTATATATATATATATATATATATATATATATATATATATATATATATATATATATATATATATATATATATATAATAACCTTTAAAGCAATATATATTAAGAGTCAAAGTGGCTTAAAATTGTGGTTTCACATTGCAACGTAAGCCCTTAGAGGGTTAATAAATAAAAAAAAATACAGCCAGTTCGAGAAAGCGCCCTTGATTGGTTCTGAGGCGGGGTTTTGCGAAGCTCTTACTTATGTTGCACCAACTAGGTGCCTTCCTCCGTTTGGGATTGGGAGGCTTAAAGTGTAAAGTTGGTGTAGGGAGAGATGTGTGCGGATAGATGAAGAAAAATATATAGAAGTATGTGTAATTTAAAGAGAGAGAGGAATGTGCCAGGTCGTCTGACAAACTCAGTAGCTGTTTCTTTTCAACATTGTTAGTTCTTTTTGTATTTCCTCACTTTAGTAAGTTTAGCCTTCCTTAGGCTAGCAGGTTCGATGGACTACGCTGCAAGACAGGGATCCCACGGTCCCACAGATCACCCTGCACCCTGTATCTGGAGGTTGGGTTAGGCTGTGATTGTGTTTAACGTTGCAAAGAGGTGTTTAACTCTGTCTGGTTCGGCGTGGTTTTGGGCGAAGAAGCCTATGTTGGTCAGGCCGGGGTGGTATTTATATGTGTTATTGTGGGTGGTAACCGCGCCGGAACCTTACCAGACGATCCATTTGTGATGTGGGAGAGATGTTTCCTCGAGGTTGATGTCGGGTGGAATGGCGTTGGTTTGGATGCAGAGAGTGAATAGCATGCTGTGTTATGTGTGGGTGGATAGTTTTAGAAGTAGAGGGATTTCTTTGGAGTGCCTCCATGGTATAGTATTTCCTTGGAATTTAGCGCATGTCACGTGGTGATGGATGGTTTTGGTTTTGCATATAGTGGTTTGGGTTTCTGCATTATCGAGAAATTGTGTTCTCCAGATGACGAGGTGGTGTTTTAGTGCTATGACCGTTGTTTTTTGGTATAGTACACGATTAATCAAGTTGCTGCGCTGGCAACCTCTAGCTTGAGAGAGTGTTTTGTTGTGTATTCTGGTGTGTGGTAGGGTGAGTGGATACAAGGTTTGGTACCTAGGCTGTAAAGTGATAGGCAAGTGAGGGACGGGTATATTGGCTTTGTGGGCGATAGATTCCTTGCTCTGCCAAAATCAGGTGCGGATACAGGGGTGGGGCGGGGCTAGGGGGATCAATCCCCCCCGCCCAAATTTAGACCCATTTATGTTTATATTTCTTTGTTAATCCATACTTGTATTCTACTATTCAGAAAGGTATGTAATAATATGATATATATATATATATATATATATATATATATATATATATATATATATATATATATATATATATGTCGTAGAATGGACTCTCGACGATATACCATATATAACTATTCGTTGAGGGAACTTCTTTAATTATCTTTAGAGTGCGTTGATGTCTGGCGGGCCGATATTATGTATCTTCGATATGCTTAAGCAGTGGAACTGAGCTCAAGGATAATAATATTGCTATCATTAATAAAATAGAGTTTTATTAATATTAACTATCAACAATACGTAAAACGGAAAATATTGACATAAACAGAGAATGGAAAGGGTCGTGGGGGCTCGGGCTAATCCGAGGATTAAAGGATTTAAAAAGGTAAAACAAATATAGAGTTTAAGAGATGGGATGGTTCGCTAAACCATTTAAAGCACAGGATAGGATTGAAAAAAGGGTTAAGTACTCAAAGGTGACGTTTGGCTTACGTAACTTTATACTAGTGGTGCAGTGGAAGGCGAGGTGAAGGAATTTTCGGTCCGCTGGCGAGTTCCAGCCGAAGGGGGGGAATAAAAGGATCCTGACGTGGCGTCTTGGGAATGAGAACCGTTTCTCGACGGACGGCTTGAAGAACAATGGCTGTTCTACGTTGTTCTCTTCTGAACAACAGGGGGGGTGAGAACCGTCTCTTGTCTACGGGCTCAAGAACAATGGCTGTTCTAATGTTGTTCTCTTCTGAACAACAAGAGGGAAGGGTGAGAACCGCTTCTTGGCGAACGGGCTCAAAACGAACAATGGCTGTTCTAACGTTGTTCTCTTTCTGAACAACGGGGGAAGAGTGAGAACCGTTTCTTGTCAACGGGGCTCAAACGAACAAGGGCTGTTCTAACGTTGTTCTCTTTCTGAACAACGAGGGGGAAGCCTTGAGGACTTGGTGTCACGAAAGGCTCGAACCTTGGCACTCAAGGGATATTGTCCTCCTTCTGGACAAGTGATGGTGAATCTCGAGGTCGAGGTTCCTTAGCGCACAAAGTGAGAGAGGGTCGTGGTGATGTTTCGCGACGAAAATCTGGATCTCCACCTGATCTTAGTATAAAGTTTCCATCTAAATAGTCGAGACACTCCCTTGGCGAGGGGGACAATGGAGTGGGAGCTTCGAGGGAATGCACAGCCGAGCCTGGGAACAATGCCTCATCTGCCCATAAGCCTAACTCAATCTGGCGAGGTCGGCGTATGGGGGCGAATGGGGGGACGATAACCTCCTTGTTTAAACATTGACATCCGGTGGCTGCGATAAGGCGCCAAGCTTCGAAGCGAAGATGCACGTGGGAGCATCGTGGTTGTAAATAATATGTGATAAGAGTTGAAACTAACGCTGCCTCAACCAGGTATCATATATAGACTTTATAAATATATATATATATATATATATATATATATATATATATATATATATATATATATATATATATATATATTTATAAAGTCTATATATGATACCTGTCTAAATAACAGGCATATTTCAAAAATATTTATTAAATTTAGTATTATATCTTAGCTGACGTCCACAAACTACAATTCATATTTTCTGATGTGTGGAAAAATTTCGAATTTGAGGGTTACTCGTAGTGTTCACTCCTGTGTGAGATACTGTTATTTATTATCAATGTTTGGAAGATAACCAAAATTAATCATCCATGACCTTTTCTCAGACTACTCAGAGGGAGGAATTCAGGTTAGCCCCCACCCCATTATTATCCTGGATCTGCCACTGGCCTAAATGTAGTGCTTGGGAGTACTTGGAGTGTGCTCACATAAGTCCTGTATCTAGGGTGACACTAAGCACTGTTAGCGTTTTATTTAAGGAGGGTAGCGGGTTTGCTAAGGGACAGAATTGTTGCACACCAGTTTGTAGGTTGTCAAGAGAATAACAGAGGGGTCTTAATTTGAGCCCGTTAATTTAGCTCTGTTGCAGCCATCGTTCGATTCTTATAGTGCACAGTTGTAGATTGTGAGCTGCTTGGTTGTGTCTTGGGTGTTGAGCGAAAATAACGATGAGATTTGCATATCTGTATAGTGTGATGTTCGGATTGCAGAGGAGAGTGTCATAGAGGTAAAGATTGAAGAGGAAAAAGGAGAGTACGGATCCATGGGGAATCCGTTATGTATTTGGAGCGTTCGTGATAGCATTCCGTGGTGTATTATTTGTGCTTGTCTGCCTTTGAGATAATTGTAGAGCGATTTTTTATAGTTTGAGTCTACTGTGGCGTTTAGTCTTTTGTTGATTGTTACCATTACTGTCCGAATTGGGGAAAGTGGTAGGTGGTTGGTTAAAGTCTTGTTGGTTGTTGTTGGTAGGTAAAGTTGTTGCTGAATGCAATAGGCAGAAACTGTGTTGGGAGGCGTCTGGTTGGATATAGGAGTTCTATTTTGATTAATACTTGACGTCCATGATTTTGGAGAGGGTGCAGAGTAGGTAGATTGAGCGGTATGATATACAGAGTTGTTGGGTCGTTTATTTATTTTGCGGATGGGTATAATGTGAGGAGATTTACAGAATTTTGCAATAGATTTATGGTATTTAAAGTGGTTGGAAATTAGTGTGAGGGCGTCGATAGCTCTTGAACGAAGGTTCATTAGGTGAATTCTTGATATTTTGTTAGATCTAGAGTTGGGTCAAGATTTTGCCTGTTGCATGTATAGCTGTATAGCTTGTTATACCAATTCTGCGAAGAATTGTCTGGGCGTGTCGCGGTCAATTGCAAGTGAGTGTAGATAAGTTTTTTTCTGGTTCTATATGAGGTCAAGTTTTTTTTTTGATTTTGTGTAGTGTTGTATGGGGGTGTTTGCCTTTGTGGTGCAGTTGACCCTGTTTGAGTAGATCGCTTCGTGTGTGTCTTTATTTGAGTTGTCCAATCCCTCTCATAGTTTTCCAGATTTATGGCTATCTGGTTTGTGGTTCAAATTGTCAAGTAAGGTTTGCCAGTGTCGTATTTGTTGTTGTTGGATCAATGTTCGGGTGTTTTCTCCTGTGCTTTTAATGTTTTTCAGTGGTGTTTTGGCTTCGAGGTGATTTTTCGTAGGCCATCACATGTTTATTTGAGTTGTCTAAATTCTAGTAAGAAGTTGGGCTTATATTGAGTTATGTTTCCATCTGGGGTGTATTTGCGCTGCCTCTTGAAATACATAATATGGGCAAAGTGTGGGTAGGTCATGTTTATGTCACTGAACTGGGCGACTGATAATCTTGAAGATTTTGTTCAATATAGTTGGTGAAGAGGTCCAGGTCATTTTTATTATAGTTAATATAATTTCGCGGGCTTAGTGGAGGAATGGGTTTCTCATTGCCTCGTTGTATGGTAAGTACAAGGTGGTCAGAAGATAATGCATTATCAGGTTGCAAGGTTGTTTTGAGGGGGCTAGGTCGGGTGTACAGTGAGTGATGTGCAGAGAGGTATCTTAGGAGGTGTTGAAGGTTATGCGTGTAGGGCTAGAAGGGTTGTTCAGAATGAATAGGCTGTTTAGGTTTTCTGTTATGTTGCTGGCCCTTGTGTCTCTGTCTTGAGATTCTAGCTAGGCGGGATTGTGAGCATTTAAGTCGCCAACAACAAGGGTGTATGTTGTTGTGTTGGACAGTGATATCGTGTATATATATATATATATATATATATATATATATATATATATATATATATATATATATATTAAGGTGTTTCACTCCAGGGTGTAAAAAATATGAAAAGTGTTGAAAGTTGTCAGCACGGGTGTCCCCTTGTTTCTTATGCCCAATAAATACTTTATGCAAAAATTTGGTATGATTCGTCAATATTTACTGGTCGCACAGATTGACAAGATTCTACATTTCAAGTGAAACTTCGAAAAAATCAATTGGAGGAGAAGACAAAAAATTGCGACGAACGGTATTCAACTAAAAATTACCAAACAAATTTGTTAAAAATTCCAAGGGGGCACCAGAAATGCAACACAATTCTGTAAGTAGAGCAGGGCAAACAAGTCTTTGGTGGATGGGGCTCAAGGAGCAGGAGGGAACTTAGCGACCACTCCAGCCTTTGTTCTCTTGACTGTCTTGCGGTCATGATGAACAACTTTGAGGACAAACTGCTTTTGTTGCTCGTCTTTGGTTCGGATTTGGAGTCTTTGGATCAGTGCCACTCCTCTATCTATTGCATCATTGGCGGCATGTCGGCCTCGGACTGTGGCTCGAGTTCATTAATCTTGAAGAACATGTTCCACGTTCTGGGTAGTGACCATCTTCCCAGCGAAGACCCAAATGGCCTCTAAAGTTCACCTTGTCACCAATTTGCGAAGACCACCAGGGGGAGTAAAGTTTTTCTTTTCAAGTCTCTTGAGTGCTTTTGAGGTTGCTGGACGGCTTGGGTTCTTGGTCATTGCCACCCGGTCATCGGGAGACACTCGTTCGTCGAAGAACGCTAGGGCTGCTCCTTGCTCCTAGAGGTACCAGAAGTGCCTTTGAAAGGCCTTCTCTGCCGTTGACCTGAGTTCTCTATCCACAAACACCTGGAGAGTCACCAAGAAATCCAGGTCATAATTTGGTGCACAATTCGGGACGGCTGCCTCATGCCAGAATCTGACCTAAATGAGACTGACCAAAAGGGCGTCGTCGGACTCCGCGTATTTACGACGTCGTCAGTTCCAGTTGTTGCGAAAACAGGGCAGCCTTGAGGATCTAATTAGCCTTAACCATCCAGCTCTCTTGGTGGTAGGCTCCAGGAGCCCCTGAATCGAGGTAGATCTCCGCTCCATCCTCCCAGGTAGAAAAGAGAGAGCTGAAGGAGTTCGAGATAGTCCTCCATTGGGTGGGCTCTGTCACGGATAACTCCCCTGAGGAAGTCAATCATCTTCAGCCTCTGTAATTCGTTTGACTCACCTAGGGGTTCTTCGTCGTTGAGGGTACCGACGGATGTCTTGTCCAAGAAGTCCCATATTTCTCGAAATCGCTTGAAAAGGGAATCTCGGGATCTGAGAGAGGGCCGAAGAGGAGTTCGTAGGTGTCCTTCAGTACCACCTAGTAAATGTGATGCCGGCATGCCAACCAAAGAAGAGGTCTTCCAGGAGACAGTTTAATTATAGTGCAGGCACCGCTAATCATGCCACTGTTGGACGCAGTCGTATCATAGGAGAGGGCAATGATCTTGTCAGCAATCTGATACGTTTTCAGCAGTCGAAGGACAATATCCGATAATTCTCTCCCGATCCCATCAATGGCGATAGTTACTCCAAGAAGCTCTTCGAAGTTGGTCCCAGTAAGCACAACAGCGATCCTCTTCTCTGTGATCCGATATTTGGCAGCACTTTGAATCAGTTTGCCATCCCAGTGTAGAACAAGGAGAGGCGGATCACGGAAGGCTTCTTCTTCAATGCGCTTTGCTTCAGTTTCTCGATTCTCTCTCCTCATCCGATGCACCGTTGAGGCAGAGGAAGAGATCTCCAAGACATCATGCCCAAAGCTTGAGGCTGTAGCAACGAAGGACGCAGCAGCTTGACGACATAAAAGGTTTTCCCGGTCCCAAGTCGTAGTCAGGGCTGGGGTCATTGGGTTCTTGGAGGGCATTCTCCTCCGTGGGCTTTTTGCGGGAGAAGGGCATTCTTGGAAGTCCTCATCCAACACAGACGATCCAGAAGAAAGAGAGGATTAATCGGAAGTGTCTTCCAGGGAAACCTTCTTCAACAACTTTTCCACTTCAGCCTCTTGCTTCCTCCTCCCCATCTGCCCCTTCCTTATTTCGTCAGCCTTCTTGGCGACAGCGGACGCATGGAGTTAATCGGCACTTTCCATTGAACAGGACTGTCAAACCTCACTCGGCAGTTCCAGAAAGGCCAAATCTTCCTCTGGGACGTTGGCCTCCGCGATTTTACCACTCGCGATATAGAAGACATTCTGTATGTCGCCCTTCCAAACCTTCCCCTTTGTTACGGCGGCAGGTGTCTCCTGCCTGGCTTCCTTCTTGAGGCTCACATACTCGTTGTGAAGGTTCCTAATGTTACGACGGATCACGTGATTCGCCTTGACAGTGAGGTTCGCTTTCTCCCACACTTCGTGCAGGTTAAGAGAGGTTCTCTTGGCCGCCTCCAGGAGGGTCTCCCTCTGCACCTGATGATGGTGGAGGAAGACCAGGAAGCCATCTTCCCGCGCGGGCATGCGGGTTCCAAAGAAATCTTGATTCGGTGACATCTCCAGGAGCCAGAGAAGGTTCTTGATTCGTGTGGAATACATAATCTGAAAAAAACGTCAACATGTCATTCAGACGAGAAAGTTAATACTCTCACCATGAAACTCCTCTCGCTCCCACCGGACACCACAGGAAAGACAAAAGTGTGCGACCTGTTAACATGGTTCGATTTCGCTAAGATTTTGCACGAAGCACTTTTTATAGAAAAGGTCCAAAGGCAAACCTATGCTGATAAAATTATTTTACAGAGGGAGAAAGAGGGCAATGTCGTGTGAACCTAGCACAGACTATTAAGGGGAATTGAAAAACAGAATTATTGGTGTCAGGGGTAAATACTGGTTACAGGGCTTGCGCTGACAGAGCTTCAATGGGAGATAAATGAAGGGTCACATCGTCGTTAGGCGATGCCTAAATGTAGTAACATGATCACTACAAAGAACACTCATCCTTCTGATTTAGCAAATGTAGTAACATTTGTGTGGTACATTCAAAATATAGAATTATGAAATAAGTTGAAAATAGCAATAATAAGAGCATTCGAATCAAAACAATGGTATAATTCAATCCGAATTAATCACTTAGGTAAAAATACAATGATAAAGATTAAATGGCATGGGAAATAGAATAATAAAACTATAATGTAAGATGTACAATAATTCGCTGGTTAAAATGATACATGAGTACAAATGACATTATTTCTTGTGAACAGAATGCTAATTCAATACATCAAATATCATCAAAGTAAAATGATGATTAAAATATTTATTGAGAATATTTCTGTCAAATTGTTAGATAGTGCGTAATAATAATTAAGTCAGTATTTTCATGATAACACTAATTCGTTAGTTAAAATAATACATGAGTATAAATTATATTAGTTCTTGTGAACTAAATATCAATTGGACACATCAAGCATTATTAAAGTAGAATGATGATTGAAATACATATACAGAATATTGAGGTCACATTTGTATGCGGTGAATGATAATAATTAAGTTGGCATTTATACGATAAAGCCCATACAAATGATATACTCCGAAATCTCACGCGATAAACTTTCAAACTCTGTGGTTAAAAGTTCATTTTTATCCGACAAAAGCTGCTCGCACCAATTCATTGTGAAAAATTGAAGGATAAAATGAATTGGGTGAAGGGAATTTCAGTTATATAAAGATATAATAAGAATGTAATAAAAAATAAATCTAACAGTCATTTGTCGTTTCAATTAATCGTGGCACCCATCAAATCATCATACTATTTAAAAAGTATGTGGATTGGTTAAAACATAAAAACATTGAAAATAGCGAAAGGAAGTCAGTTTGCTCATAGTGTAGTTGTTTCTTAGATTCTATGTAAGGGAGTGTGTTAGACTTCTGGAAGGGAGAGTGTTAATCGTGGATACTAAAGAACTAGGGGTAACATTTGCGGTAGAATTTGTGGGCGAATCAAAGTGTGCTGGTTTGATATTGTGGATTTCAAGGGGCTAGTGGTTTCTTGGAGAGTGTATGAATGTTGATGTGTTTTTAGGATTTTATATGGGCCCTTGTATGGTTTCAAAAAAAAATGGAGCGAATCTGTGTGTCCTTTAAGAAAATATGAGTACAAGTATCAAGCTCCTTGGGAATAAAAGTTTCTTGTTTCAAAATAGGCCTGGAAGTTATTGGGGCAAGTGAGTTCATGGTTATCTGATGTTGTTGTATTGTTTTGTGTTGTAAGGGATATGTGTTTCTGGTGACAAACAAGTCACCTGGGAGTGCCAAAAACAACTTGTGTGGGAGAATATCCTGTCTCCTGACCGGGATTGTTGCGCATAGCGGGCAGAGTTGCAGTTAAATTTTTTAGCCAATCACTAGGATCTCCTTTGGCTAGCAGGGAGCTGTTTAGGGTGCGATGGCATTTTTCTAACACAAAGTTGCCATAGGCGTTCGCCAGCAATGTAAAAGTGTGTTCTGTGGCAGTTAGCTTTAATAATTCCTGAAATAATCCTGAATGGAATTGGAGGCTATTATCAGAAATTATTTTAACCGGGGCACCAAATCTTGAGATGTAATGAGTGAAAAAGGGGTTAATTACAGTCTCTGACGTCAAGTCCTTTAATGGATATGCCTCAATCCATTTTGAAAAACGGCATATGACTGTGAGAAGATACTTGTAGCCTTCTTGAGTTGCAGGAAAACTACTGAATAAATCCACATAAATGGTGTGAAATCTAGACTCTGGTGCAGTAAATTGTGTGTAAGGTGGCTTTGTGTGTCGTTGCACTTTGGCCTTCTGACATGAAAGGCAATTACGAACCCAAGATCGGATATCTTGTCTCATTCCTCTCCAGACAAATCTGTCTGGGATAGATTTGAGAGTGGCCCTAGTACCTAAATGACCAAGATTATGATGAAAATCATTTGCGAAAATCGAAAGTCAGATGAAACCGTACAAAACTTTTGATAAATCACAAATAAGAGAGTGAAAAGAGGATAGAAGTGCTACCTTGTAAAATTTAAGGAAGATCTATCAACGTCTTGAAGTTTAGAAAGTTGCAGATCTGTTGATTGGGATCTTGCAAGTGTTGTATAATCAATAATAGAAGGGAAGGGAACAGATGCTATTTTGATATCTGCAATACGCAGATGACATCACGCAGATTGTACCAAGCACTTACAACAACAACCTAGTGCAAGCTGCAGAGACGGCGACGGAGATCGAAAACATAGACTCGTACGAGCGTAAATGGAAGATAAAGACGGACGTCCAAAAGTTCTTCATTATCCCCATGAACCGCACGATACACGACGACATTTATGTTGGCAATCGAAACCACCATTACTCTCTGGCGGGCACAGTGCTCGGGCTCAAACTTACCGTCCGGGGATATAAGCATCATGTTGTAAACCGGATCAACTTAGCGAAGGTGGAATTGGTGAAACTATTCCGCTTTCGCAAACTGAGCATGAGTACCTTAAGGAAACTCTACCTTTGCTACGTTAGACCCAAGCTTATATACCCAGCGATAATCACCCAGACCTCAGGGATCAAGGCGCTGAGATCAATGGAGAGGGTACAAAATAAAGCCTCTTTGATTATTAACCACACAAGAAGACGGCACCACATAACACAGAGAACACTACACAGAAGACCTGGACTAGAACCAATCAACAATTTTATTACGATCGCAAGCAAAGAAGACATTGGACAAAGTAGAAACTGAAATACTGCCAATTCTGGACCTGGACTTAGACATTGACATGACAAGTCTAAAACGGAAAATCTCACGTCGGACTAACTTCCCAAGGGGCAAGTGAACTGCTGCTAAGGAATTGACAGAACGATTTAAATAGACTATCTTTTTATGTATTGTTCAACCCTGAGTTTCTATAGAAACATCGTAATTATGACAAACGCACCAACAAAAACACTTAAAAATAACAACTTATGACTCAAATGCGTAATCTGTCTTAAATTATTTAAATTACTTATGATGCCAATTTTTCAAGAGGTACTTGAGAATGTAATTAATTTAGCTACAACTATAATATAGAGGCTTGAATGCCTTAAAAATGTATAATTGTTTAAAATATGTTTGCATAATTTAAATAAAACATATATGTAAAGGTAGGTTTGAATGTATATATGGAATTAAAAGGTAAACAGATTGTGTATGTATGAATTAGCACGAAAGTATATAATTGATGTAGAGAAGTATACACGCACATATATATATATATATATATATATATATATATATATATATATATATATATATAAATGTCCATCACATTTCCCTTTACCTCACTACCCGGCACAGGATGCAGCGGTTTCGGAAGGCTTCTTCACCGACCGAGTACACTGGGATTTTCGTTCCTTTATTTACAAGATATAATAGTGGGGAGTTTAACTTTCCATTTACAAAAGAGAGAATACTAAGCGGGAAGTCCATCTTTCTATTTACGAAAGAGATTAATACAAAGAGGGAAGTTTATCTTCCCATTTACGAAAGTGATTAATACAAAGCGTGAAGTCTATCTTCCCATTTACGAAAGAGATTAATACAAAGCGGGAAGTTTGTCTTCTCATTTATAAGGTTCAATGTGTAAACCGTTTAAATTTTTCAAACGAATGTTTACTTGGTTCGCCTCCCACATATTTGCCTCTTTCAATAATTTCGTGAGTGGAATCAAGGTTGTGGAGGCTTGTCGAATGAATCTCCGTAAGCAATTCACTAAACCCATAAATCTCCGCAACTCGTGTAGCGTTTTGGTGACAGGATAATCTTTGATGGCAGTGATTTATTTTTTCCTGTTGGGGAAATATGCCTTGTGAATCAACTCGATAGCCATGAAAGTAGAGTGCGTCTACCAAAAGAATACACTGTGCAAGGTTTATCTGTAATCCGTGTGATTCTAATGTTGAAAAGAGCTGCTCGAGATGTTGCAAATGTTGAGTTTCGTCTTCACTGGGCATGAGCAAGTCGTCTACATATGAGAAAACGAAATCCAAATCACTCAAAACATGATTGATATACCTTTGAAATGTTTGTGATGAGTTTGACATTCCCTCAGGTAAGACCAAATATTAATAAAGCCCAGGTTAGTGGTCATAGCCGTCTTTTCAATAGATGCAGGGTCTACAGGGATTTAAAAAAATGCATTCTTAAGGACAATTTTAGAGAATTTAGTACAGTTTTGGAGTTTTGCCGTGAAGTCGGAAAGGTAAGGTAAGGGATATTTGTCTCTAACAGTCACAGAATTAAGTTGTCTATAGTCACAAGTAATGCGGTAGCTCTCATCTGACTTTTTAACAAGATGAATTGTTGAAGAATAGGGTGATTTGCTTGGTTTAATTATACCTTTTGGTGATTAACACGTTCATTACTTGGTTTATAAATAGCACCATATTTGTTTAGTAATTGGTCTATCGGAGAACCATTGGAAATAAATGAAAGGGTTGGAAGAATTGAACTTTTCTTTATGGCTTGAACGGATAAATTTGTGGTACCATCAACTAAACACGATTTCCTTAAATTAACTCAAATATTATAGTGTGCCAACTAGTGGGCACCTAGTATAGCACATTGCACATCACAAATTAAAAATTTCCACACAAAATTGCGCCTAAGTCCTAGTGAGAGGTTTAAATTTTGAGTGCCAAAAGTACTAATATTGGTGCTAGAAGCTGTGGTGAGGGAAATATGCGATTCCTCGTCTTTCTGTTTTTGTCCTAGGGTAGCGGGTAGAATGCTAATTATAGAACCAGTATCAACTAAATATCTCTTACCCGTTATGGTATCAGTGACGTATAAACAAGGATAGGGGGCACACAATGATGCAACGTCCTCCATCACTGCTGCCTGGGAAAATCCGGCATTATACTCACCTGTTAGCACCCGAGAATACAGCGACGTGCCATTGGACCGAAATTCCTGTGATATCAACAAATACCGTTTTCAAGTGTAGGAGAGTTGTGAGAGTAATTAGAGTCGGTGTGAGGGCTAGCAGGAGAGCTCTGCCGCCGCGATGGTGATCGTCCTCTTGATGGGTCCTTAAAGTGTTAAAGGATGCTATCCGGCGGGAGAAGTTTGTCAATTCCTCTTTTATAGAGGTAAGCGCTGCTTTCAATTGTGACTGAAAGTCTGGGAGAGTTGGGAAAGCCTTGGCAATGGCCGTTACTCGTGCCTGCGAACTACGATTGACGACACGAGTGGCCGTGGTCGCAAGTTAGTCGAGACGGGAATCAGGGGCCAGAATCTCTCGGGCCTCTTGAGTGTGGGGTGGGAGCCGTCGGACAAAGGATTCCCGAAGAAATCCATAACTCATATTGTCTTCCAGAGTGGTGCGTAGTCTTTACAATAGGTCATCGGGTGCAAGATGTGAGAGTTCTGATGTGTGGGCTAACATTTCCTATTGTTGAGCAATGGTCGAGGTATATTTTTCGAGGATAGCGTCTTGGAGGGAAGGGTAAGAGAGGGTAACAGAGTTCTTTAAGAGAGGTGAAATGCCATCTATTACCGTATAGGGAAGTGCACTTATAAGTGATTTTAGCTTGTGAGCGTCACTAGTAATGCGGTCGAGATTGAATAATAACTTAAGTTGAGTAAACCAGGATTGTGGGGAAGAGCTTTGGAACTCTAATAAGGAGATAACAGAAATTGTGCTTACCGCAGTGGAATTATCGATGTCATCCATTTTGAAAAAAATGTGTCTTACTGCCGTCGATTGTGCTTGCTTGCCCTTCGAGGTTACGTGAGCTGCTTGAAGTTACTCCGGGCGATGATGATGTTTTTTTCTTAATTTTTATGTCACTCCAGGCGATGATGATGATTTGTGAATTTTTTAGTCACTCCGGGCGTCACCACTAGTAATGAGAGCTGTCTGTTCCTTCTTGTGGATGTCCAACCAAATAAATTCGTACTTAGATTTCTATAAAGAACTTGATGAAAATATAACTTTATTTATAAAGTTGAAGTTGTTATAATGAAGGATTGGAGTTCGGTGAATCCATCGACCGAATTGGAACGGATCACAACGATGAAGAAGTGTCCTGGATTGTTTCTAAGGCTGATCTGGGTTCCTGAGCATAAATCTCTCTTTTGTATACAAGGTGAGCGCGACCAAGGGAGCGAGAGATAAAGATAGAGAGAGGGGCAGAGAGAAAGAGAGAGAGAGAGAGGATGAGCGATGTCGTGTGAACCTAACACACACTCTCAAGGGGAAATTGAAAAACAGAATTATTGGTGTTAGAGGTCAAGGGCCAATAAATATTGGTTACAGGGCCTGCGCTGACAGAGCTTCAAGGGGAGATGAATGAAGGCTCACATCGTCGCTAGGCGATGCCTAAATGTAGTAATATGATCATTATATATATATATATATATATATATATATATATATATATATATATATATATATATATATATATATATATATATATATATATATATATATATATATATACATATATATATATATTAGTTATTCGGGGTTTATGCCCACTCTCGACTTTTGTGGGCGCTTTGTTAAAAATATCTCTATTTTAAAAAAATTCGCAAATGCCATATAGTATATATCACTTTCACAACTTAATGTAGGCAAATTTCTAATTATGGTTCTATGACGAAAAATAGATTGGCTGCCATCTTGGGAGCCACAATATTAACTGAAATCGCATCATATTGTATTATACATGATTTTTACGGAAATTTTTTTCGGAATGAAAATAAAATAGTGAAATTTCATATTAATCAATTTGAAAGAAAATATGATTGATTTAAATAGCATTCGGTGGTGAGGCTTATATGTCTGAAGTCAAGGTATTAATCGCTCTCGAATTCGAATCTAAGGTTAGGCTTTCGAATTGGGTACATTACGAGTGTGTGGGGGTGCAGCCCCCACAATTAAGTAGGGGATATGGGGTGCGAATCCCCCTATTTCGAAATTACCTTAAAATGATATAGAATACCATATGGTGTTATTGCAATAGCATAACAAAAAACTCGTAAAAAAGTTGTTTTTTTTTTAATTTGCCCAAGAAAAAACATCTTTTACGTCAAAAAAATTACATATATATATATATATATATATATATATATATATATATATATATATATATATATATATATATGAATTATCCAAAAATTCGAGGGTGGGTATAAACACCCAAATAATATATATATATATATATATATATATATATATAATATTTATATCATTATTTATCATTATTATATAGACTATGCAAAGAGCCACACTGAAAACTTTGGAAATCATACCATCAAGAAGTGTCAGTGCAGGTCAAAGCACATCAAGAAAGAAAGTAAAAAAGAATTAAACAGCCCCACGGTTACGCAACAAAAAGACATTTAGCCAATCTTTTAAACTTATCAAGCGTAGGAGCAGTCACAATATTTGTGGGCAAGGTATTCCACAATCTACATATGCGCGGTAAAAAGCACTTAGAAAACTGAGATGCAGAATGACGACCAATTTCGAATGCCATGGAATTTACAGTCTCAGAATACCTAGTAACTCTGGCTCGTTGATAAAATCTCGGCAAAATTTTAGCAGAGGATGATTCACATCATTCACTACTTTAAATACAATACAAAGAGCTCCACATCTCTACGATGCCCAATTTTAAATCCACATCTGATAGTAAAAATATTATAAAATTAAATGAACGATCAAGCAATCTCAGATGAGAGTCTGCAGCAGAATTCCATACAGCAGAGCAATATTTAAAATGAGGTAGAATAAAAGAAAAAAAACACTTGCGAAGAACAAAATCATCTTCATAAATTTTCTTAGATTTACGAAGAATGCCCAATTTGTGCGAAATATTCCTAGACATGTGTCTTAGATGCGTTTTAAAAGTGAGTTTTGAATCTATAGTTATTCCCAAGGGCATGATCTGGTCAGCCTTGTTAATCAAAGCACTATTTATTAACAAATTAGGATTCTCAGGTAAGAAAGATCTAGAACGACTCACAATCATTTCCTTAGACTTACTAGGGTTGAATTTCATACCTCACTGAAGACAGCAGGAATGAATTTTATTCAAATCCTCAGTGAGGCTGTCTGCCACACTCAGTATCATTGCAGGAGATGGAACATGAGCATAGAGAGAGGTGTCATTAGCGTATGCTAGAATTTTATTTTGTAATATTAAACCACATGTCAGCAATATATAATATAAAAAGCAAAGGCCCAAGAACGCTACCTTGAGGAATTCCTTTTAAAAGGAACTCTTTTTAAAATCAATTGAAACAGACCAATAGGGTCAGTTCCCCCATACTCGTCCAAATTAGATAAAAGAAATTTTATTTCAGAGGATCTGAAGGCAAATTTATTAAAACTAGATAGCGGGTGACAGCCTAAGGGCAGATGAATCTCTTCCGTACTTTGCTTAGAATTATAACTGTCAACAAGAATACTGGCTTTATCAAGAGGATGATAGGTAACGCTACCACCAGGCTTCATTAAGGGAAAAATAGAAGGCTCAACACCAAACAAAGCAGATTTAAGTGCTGACCACCAAATATGCGGCTGAGCTGCACCTGTGAAGACATTCTTCAAATAGGTATTATGTTGAGCTTAAGTTTCAGCCTCTTCATAAACAGTATTTGCCGTTATAGGTTTTAAATGAATATTGTGGCAATATCCTAGATAGCTCTCAGATCACAATAAACATAAAAACCTATATTTCGTTATTCTAGGGAATGATGTTAAATGCTAACACGAAGTCTAAATTTTTCAGACGAATTCCTTTGGCCTAATCTGTGCGAGGTTGGGGAAAATACGTAAATTAAAAACAAAGAGTTTTGAAATATATATATATATATATATATATATATATATATATATATATATATATATATATATATATATATATATATATATATATATTGAATAAACAGTTAAATTATTTAAAGGTGAATGTATATAGTAAGAGTTTATGATTGTATTGAGAATTACGTGTGTGAATTAAATTTCAGTGAGTTAACGAGAATGGATTTACAATTGGTAAATTTGGTTTAGTAATTAGAGTATAACAAATGATGATTGATAATTGAATAATAATTTGGTAATTAGATAATTGAGTATAACAATTAAGGATTGATAATTAGATTATAATTGGATAATTGTTAAATCGATTGGATTATAAGTAATTTGTAAATAGTAATTGTTAAATAGATTGGATTATAATTTGGATTATATATTGGATTATAAATTGGATTATATTTAAATGGATTGTATTATAAGTAATTTGATTGGATAAAGTTGTTAAATGGATTATAACTTGAATTATAAATAGGATTATAGTTAAATAGATTATAGCTGAGTTGAATGGGTCTGTAAATGAGACAAAAGAATCAAGCATTAATTCAGGATTATTATGGGAAATATTTAGCTAAACAATTACAATTCAAATATTTACAGACCTGTTTCACCGATGCGAGGCCAGCAAAGCGAATGAACCTCATGGGTTGATTTTAAGACGCTTGGGAGAGCGGGAGTAGCAATTTTCCGATTTATGTCAGGGTTAACAACCCTTCTTGAAATTATATATATATATATATATATATATATAGTTAGGAACAAATATTTAATTTGTAGAGGTATAGACCGCTACACCGTGTTACTCATCGCAATTTAGTTCTCCCAACACAACCGAGAGCGGTTATCAGACCAAAGATTATAGACAGCATGCTTATCATGATAGGCAAGGCGACACTGGCGACCATGCTTTATCGTGAGATCGAACTTTAAGAATTTTCATTGGTACAAACCTACTTTTCAAGTCTAATAACCTTAAATTCAAATTCGGTAATGGGGCAAGGATCATCATTAAAAGAATCGTTAATCCCATCCCAGTTAATTCTAGATTGATAACAACCTCCCTTGAGATGGTAAAGTCTGGAATAGGGAAATCTAACTGGATTTTACAAGCCAAACCTCGATGATCTGAAGAACCAACTGGTGCAGTGATTTGAACCTCAACAACCCGCCCCACATCATTGAGTAAAAGATTAAGACGATTGCCGGATGTGTGAATTGGACCAGTAACTAACTATTCACAACCAGTAATATCAGCAAAATCAAGAGCAGCAATACCATGTTGATTGGTTGGGGAAACTGAATTCATATATATATATATATATATATATATATATATATATATATATATATATATATATATATATATATATATATATATATATATATATATATATATGTTTGTGTGTGTGTGTGTGTGTGTGCATTTTAAACACCCAAAGAAATGAAAACTGGTAACACAACCAGGAAAAACGCTAAGGGAATTAATTACGTCTACCTTTAAAGCTTAAGAAAGAAAATGGGAGATATTAAAACAGAAAATAGGGAAAACTATTTTAACTGTTATAAGAAAATGAATAAAGGAGTTGGATTTGAACCTGTCATTAAGCGCTCTTCGCTAAAATGACCACGACGCTCATCGCCAGAACTACCATCCTCAACCCTTCTTCATTTTCAATCCCCTTTCTTCTTTAAAACTTTAGAACATCTCATAATGATTTTTAATTTCACGTTTATTTCATAAAAATCGAATAACGCAACTACAACAAACGACACTTAAATTATAATGTAGGGATTGGGCTAAAGATTAAAATTGAAAATTAATTATAGAAAGAACTTCGATAAAACCTTCCAATATATGACAAAAAAAAACACACAAAACCAGTCATTTTTTCTGAACTTCATTATTTGTACAATTTTTTTAAAATACAAATCATTAGATAATAAAATTTATTCTTTCTGAACTTGCCAATTTATAATTCTTTTTATTTTTTTTAAATTCCCAAGTTAAAATATAATCATATAGATATAATGGTCTCAAACCTTTTGGCCATGATTTTATCAATATCCCGAAATTTGTAACACTCCAAACTAAATATTCGAACTGTTAAGAAAATTGCCTTCCTAAATTATAGTGTAATGGATAAGGTATCATAAAATTCTGAAAAAAAAACGACTTGAAGCTGTAACATATTCAAAAAAGGTTTTTCAGTCACTCGAAGTTTTATGTAATAATAATCTTCAGAAAACAAGTAAAATTAATAGATGTTTCCATTAGTTTATATAACTCTTCTATGCAATTTATCACTTCTGAAAATGGGGTAATTAATTATCTCAAAGATTAATTTGAGGGTTTTCAGGTATATTTAAAGCTCTTCTCACTGTATGATTTAAAATGGGTTTGTCTCATATTTGTTTAAATTTATTGGGAATTAAATGAGGGAGGGGGAGACTTGTTTTTTTTTAGTGGAATTGTTTACTTATTTGAATTTCTTAAGTCTTGTTGGTAACAGGTGTTACAAAGGGATAATCCCCCCTAAAATGTAGTTGACTAGGACACACACTCCCTCCTAACCATATCCTTATTCTGCAAGAAAAGTCACTTTGCAAGGCGTTAATCTCCACCTTCCCTTCTCCCGTAGTGGTGATCTTGTGGGTGGCCTACTGCCGGCGGCGCACCAGGAGAAAGAGGAACACCCCACAGGAGACGACGAAGAACTGCGTTCAAGACTTCGGCCGAATGGATGAAGCGGGGCAGTTATATCCCGCCGGTGGAGAGCGAGCCCCCGAGGGTTGCATCACGGAGCTGTCCACGTTCCGGTGCGAGGCTAGGAACCTCCGCGCCTTGCCGCTCTCCATCGGCGACCTCAATCTGAACCTGGGCGGAGTCAACGAGAACATTGCGGGTATAACACTTCTCAGTTAGGCAGGGATGCCGGCAAGAGTGACCGGCAGGGAAGGAGGGGGAATTACGTAGTGACAGCAGTCTTACTGTTGTAATCTCCTCGAGTACAGGGTCCTCAGGACCGGGGACAGTGAGATTACCAAGGACTTCCATCTTTCTTTGTCCCGCGTAGCAATGATGAACTGCTCGCGCCACGTTCCGCCTCCCATCAACTTCACCACTCCATCCATGTAGTTTTCTCTTGGCTTTCCTCTTCCTGTCCTCTCCTCCACCATTCCAGTTACAACCAAATTTTTCATCCCTTCTCTTCAGTGAGATCATTGAGAGACTTAATTATCGAGAGGGGTGAAAAATGGTTTAATCCCACGAGGGAAGATCAAGGTAAGAGAAGAAATCTAGAATTTTGCCATCAAAATCTATCAACCCTGAATGCATAGGGCCGGAGGGCGCACTTGAAGCTCGGGGAACAAGTTCGTATATAGAGCACAGGTGGTCAAAAGTACGAACAGGACCCGCCATACAAGGGCCAGGGAGAAGAATATTTGGAGGGTATTCAAGCCTCCCGGGGGGAGGTGGGGGGGAATAAGGAATGTGTAATCCAATGGGATATATTCACTCAAAGAGAAGAGGAAAGAAGATCAATAAGGAGTTGAGGAAGAACGTAAATATGCGTAAAAAATTGAAATAATAGGAAGTGAAGATGTGTGAGAAGTGCATAGGTTAGGAACCGGGTGGTCACGCAATTCTTCAGGATCTTTTTAGGGATTACGCAAATTGTGTGCAGAAAAAGTCCCCACATTGGTCCACCACGTGGTCTCCCTTTGCCCATAGTTAACCAGAATTTCCCTTGAATCACTCAGGGATAATTCAACCATACCCCCCCCCCCCAAAAAAAAACGCGCTCGAATCCTAACGGACACCGAGTTACGTGTGGTACACTCACACTTCACCAAACCCGCGAGGCAAAGGAAAGAATATCGAATGTGTTCCGAAATATAAAAACGAACACATATAACAGGCAGGACTAAGATTTGGAAATAGGTCCAAGTGTGCTTTGATAGATGAAAATAGGCCTGGAAAAGATACCTGACTAGGCTTTGGAAAGCACCCACCCTGTCGGTGGAAATGAGAGTTACAAGGAGTTACAAGGAAAGAAAGTACCCTAGGAGACCTTACGGGCCATTCAAAGAGGGTACCTTTGGACTAGCAATTGAGTAGCACATGGCTGCTCAATGGTTTTGAGTCCCTAAACGGCCACTTTTCAAGACTTTGTCTAGTCTTGACTTGAACTGGTCAACAGATTCACTGTTGACAACTTCCACTGGAAGTGCCTTCCACTTACCGCAAATACTGTAGGTGAAAAAATTTCCACACAGATTGCAGTTTTAACGCTTCAGTTCAAGTTTGAAGCCGTGATTTCGCGTTCTGTTCTCACTCAGTGTGAAAATATCCCGGTAGTCAACATTGTTGAACCCTCGAAGTATTTTGAAAACTTCGATGAGCTGACCACGCAGTCTACGGGTTTCCAGCGAGAACAGATTTAATTCCCCTAGTCTATCCTCATAACCTTTATGTCGGATAGAGGGAATCAGTTTAGTTGCCCTAGCTTGTACGCGTTCCAACCTTGCGATGTCCTTTCGAAACGAAGGACTCCAAAATTGTACGACATACTCCAGGTGCGGCTGAAGGAGGGAGTTGTACAGACAAAGTACTATCTCCTTGTTACGGTATCCAAACTAGCGCTTTATGTAGCCTAACATCCTTTGGGCTTTCTTCTCTGCCTCGATGCACTGTTTCGATAACTTGAGGTCGCTAGTGATAGTAACACCCAAGTCCTTTTCAGTGTCACTCGATTCAAGGGCAGTTTCCTTAAGGAAGTACTGAGATTTGGGGTTTCGGTGGCTGATATGCATTACTTTGCATTTGTTCACGTTAAAAGGCATTTGCTACGTGTCCGAACACTTCCCAATCCTTTGAAGGTCCTCTTGGAGGCGGGCAGTGTTCCCCTCCTTTGCCACATTGATACCAAGCTTGGTGTCGTCGGCAAATTTGGAGATTTTGGCAACCATGTCTCCGTCCATGTCGTTGACATAGATAATAAAAAGTAGTGATCCCAGGACAGAACCTTGAGGGACACCACTAGATACATAGCGCATTCAGAGGCCCGACCATTCACCACTACGCGTTGCCGTCTGTCACTTAGCCAGCTCTCTATACAACCTGCTACCTTGCCTCCTATGCCCTGCGCACGCACTTTCCGGAGAAGGCGGCGGTGTGGTACCTTGTCAAAGGCTTTTTGGAAGTCAAGGTACACAACATCCACCGCCTTGTCTCGATCGTGCTCACTGAACACGAAGTGGAAGAATTCCACAAGGTTCGTCAGGCATGACCGTTGCCTTGGGAAGCCGTGCTGGGAACTCTTCAGTAGCAGGTTTGACTTTAAATAAGATGTTATCTTGTCCACTATTATGCTTTCCATGAGTTTACCGACTATCAAAGTCAGACTGATGGGTCGGTAGTTTGACGGATGGCTGGGGTCTCCTTTCTTGAAGATCGGAGTCACCTCTGCCTCACGCCAGTCTCTAGGAACGCATCCGGTCCGGATTGACATGTTAAAGATAGCGCACAGATGTCGTGATACTTCATCGCACACTTCCTTCAACACCTTGGATAGAAACCCGTCCGGTCCGAGGGACTTATTCGTCTTTAGGTCAGCGATCTTTTTCTTTATTTCACCTTCGGTGAAGTCCATTACCTCCAGCTTTTCCCCCGAGTAGGAATACGTGGGCTGGGGGATGGGACCACACTCTTTAGTAAACACTGAAGAGAAGTAGTCATTGAGCAGGTTAGCATTTTCTGCCTCTGACTAAGTTAATGCGCCCTCCTCTTCCACTAAGGGCCCAATCCTACGATGGATTGGTTTACGGCTATTTACATAGCCGAAGAACTCCTTGGGATTCTCCTTGCAGAGTCTCGCCACTTGGAGTTTCTCAGACCGCTTAGCCGCCCTTATGCTGGACTTCACTCTTCTGGCTAGCCTCTGGTACTCGTCAAAGGCACCCGAGATCTTCGATCGCCGGTACGCATTTCTCTTCTCCCTAAGCAGTTGGCCGATTTCTCGATTAAACCACTTTGGTTGAACAGAAGACCGACGGAGGCATTTCAGAGGGATGCAACTTGATTGAAGACTCATGAACTTATTTTTGAAATTGTTCCACGAATCCTCAACATCTTTGCATACCGCTAGCCTTACATCAGTCAGCCCAGCACGAAGGCTCGCAAAGTCTGCTCTTCTCAAGTCAAGTTATTCGGATTGACTGGCAACAGACCTTACCTTCGGGATCTTGACGGTAAATCTAATTAGCTGGTGATCACTGCCACCGAGTTCTTTGCCTACAGAGAGATCCTCAACGATATCATCCTCAGAGGTGAAGACCAAGTCGAGAATATTGTCTCCTCTCGTCGGTTCTCTGATCCATTGAGTAAGGAACTCGTTGTTGGCGAACTCTAGGAGTAGCGCGCTCTCGCCACAGGCTGCTCTGGTTTCCCAGTCAACTTGTCTGTTGAAGTCGCCCAGAACGATGCACTTTCTGCCTTGAACAAGCTCACCGAGCAGTTGGTACAGTTCCCTGTCCTTCTCAACGGGTTGGGAAGGGGGTCTGCAAAGCAGCAGGGTCCTGTATCTGACAGGACCTATCTCTAGGTCAACGCCTAGAAGCTCGTGATCGGATATAATGTTGGAGTTCGTAGATTTGATTGTATCCTTGACATACAACATTACACCGCCACCCTCTCTGTCTTGCCTATCTTTGTGGAAGAGTTGGTAGCCAGGAACCGTGAATTCGCCTTCAAAGTCTCGGTTTGAGGTTTTTAACCACGATTCTGGTATGGCTACCATTTCGGGTTCTTCCGTTGCTACGAGGCCACGGAGCTCAGGAAACTTGTTCCTGATGGACCTCGCATTGAACAGAAGAACTTTCAGGGAGTCCCCTAATGTAGGACCCCCTATACTCTTCCGTTTCCCGGCTTCTTGGTTGTCGCAGTGGCACCATTTTTGACAACCTCCGAGAAGGTTGTTTGGGGAGTGACTCGGGCGTACTGGCGTACGTGCCTTTCCAATGGGCCGGACACTCCTTTGGGTGCGCTCCACAACATCCTGGATGAGGTTGGCTAGGAAAGCCTTGCCCTTAAAGGAGAGGTGCACCCCATCCCTTTGGTAGAGGTCTTTTCTACCATAGAATACGGCGTAGGGGTCGACAAAAAAGACACCCTCCGCCGTACAGAGGTCTGCAAGGTGCCGGTTTAGCGAGATGTTCCTCACGTGGGCAGTCCGGCTTGGACCCCATCTCGGAAGCATCCCCACCACGACGCGTCTGCGGGTTTTCAATCTACAGTCGTCAACAGCGCCCATAACCGTCTTTATAATCTCGCCTGTAGGGCCTACCCTACCTACTCTGAGGTAGAGGTCGTTGCCACTTACCATAAGGGCAACGACTGAAGTTTCAGAAATTTGAGACTTCTCGGCCTTAGCTCTTATCTGCTTATTCCCACAGCCTAGGAGGCAACTCACCTTAACGCTTGTGCAGAGGCGGGCCGCTAGCAGGGGCTGCAGGCCCCGTGCCTGGGAATCACCCACAAGGCTGACCCTGGCACATTTGCCTGCTGAGCTCGGATTCTTTATTTTCGGAGGCAAGCTCTCCGATTCTTCTCTCTTCTCCGTCATGGTCTTTTCAGTCTTTTTTTTCCTTCTTCTTCTTCTTCTCTATCATCTTTTCCCTCTTGTCATCCTTTTCAATAACTTCTACCTTTTGTTCTTCTATTTCTCACTCTTCCTCTTTCTTCTTTCCCTTTTTCGTCTTTCTTTTCTTTTTATTTTTTCCTTTTAGCGTTTCTGCCACATTCGGGCCCGGCCTTTCTGTAGAGGTGGTGTTTGCCACAGGACTCGAGAGCTCGTTTAACTTCTCTTCGAGCTTTGGATGCGGAATGCTTGAGAGGGAAAACTAGCCCTTAATAATTAGGCTCAGCTGACTCTGGGAGAGCAAGCTTGATCTTGAAACTAGGACTGTTGGTCTTGTGCTAGAGTTAACCTTCCACTAAAGTGGGCTTAATTAGGTATTGGAAGACGGAACCCTACGATGAAAACAGGCCCAAGTGGCCTCGGAAGATAGAACGTGTCATTTGAAGATACTAGGCCCATGAGGGCTTAGTAAGAGGATAACTTCCCTTTGAAAATAGGACCTAATGGGTTTTGGAAGAGTAAACCTTCCATATAAAATGGGCCTGGTGTGCTTTGGAAAGAGGAAGTGTCTGTGTAAAATATGTCTGAGCGTGTTTTGGGAAGAGTAAACCTACCATGGAAAATAGACCCTAGCAGACTTTGGAATTGAGGAAACCATCCTTATAAAATAGGCCTGAAAGAGTTTTGAAAATAGGAAACCTTGTATGAAAAATAGAGCCAAGACGGCTTTGTGATAGAGGAAACCAGTGCAAATAGGCCTGAGCGAGCTTTGTGAAGAGGAAACCTTCCATCGCACATAGACCTAAGTGGTCTTTGTGAAGAGGAAACCTTTCATTTGAAAATAAATTTTAGCAGGCTTTAGGGAAGAGGAAACCATTCATGCAAAATAAGCCTGAACATGCTTTGAGGGGGAGGAAACCGCCCATAGAAAATAGGTTTTGAGCAGGGTCTTTGGGAGAGGAAAAATTCTATGGAAAATAAGCTTTAGATGGCATTGGGAATTGGAAACCGTCCATGGAAAATAGGCCTGAGTGAGTTTTGCGAAGAGGAAAGCCTCCATGAAAAATAGGCCTGAGCGGGCTTTAGGGGAAAGGAAAACCTCTATGAAAATAGGCCTGAGCGGGGTTCGAGAGAGAGAAAACCGTTCAGGAAAAATAAGTCCCAAACGGGCTTTGGAGGAGAGGAAACCGTCCATGAAATAGGCTTGAGTGAGGTTTGGGGGAGATGAAACTGTTCATGAAAAATAGGTCTTAAACGGACTTTGGAGGAGAGGAAACGTCCATGGAAAATAGTCATGAGCGAGCTTTAGGGGAGAGGAAACCGTCGATGAAAATAGGCTAGAGCTGGCTTTAGGGGAGAGGAAACCGTTCATGGAAAATAGAAAATAGACCCAAAGGGTTCTTGTCATAGAGGAAACCGCCAATGGAAAATAGGCCTGAGAAGGCTGTGGGAAGTAGAACCCGTTCATGGAAAATTTTCTTGGCAAGCTCTGAGCAAGCTTTGAGGGAGAAGAAACCGCCCCGTGAAGAGGAAGAGCATAAGTCCTGAATGAACGGTGGGCAACACCATAGACGGGCTCGCCAGGCGTCTAAAATGAATAGATGAAAGAAAAAGGTAGGAAGAGAGAGAGAGAGAGAGAGAGATAATCGAGTATAATAACACGAATGGTAATCCCTTGGTTTCTTTAATACCGGAGTCGGAACCCCTAACCAGCAGGTGCAAGGGTGGCGAATAAGCAGCAATCCTCCCGGACATAACATTTAGGGTTGTAGGGGAATGGTTTCGAAATTCTTTTCCTCTTGACTCGTTTTTCTTTTCGCTATTTTTTTTTTACTCTTCTTATCACGCCCGGATAGACCCAAGAGCGAGGAAAAGAAAAGAGGGTATTAACCCAGCTAGAATAATCCAACGAGGACACGCTCTCTCTTCGCGTAAAGAGTTAGAGGATTAACAATAATACAGTGGATAATCAAATGTGCCTTCCCCCATCCCCCTCCCGCCCCCAGTGAAAATTTATTCGACCCCGAATAAAGAAGACGAGGGGAAATGAGTTTGTTTAAATATCACGACTACCTAAAAGTAGGACCCCATTTCATCCCTAACCTCGTTCAAGATGCGAAAATGGTTGACGTAGTGAGGCTGGTTAATTAAACACACACACACACACACACACACACACACACACACACACACACACACACTATCAAGGGAATTTCCGCCAGAAAGTATTTTAGAGATTCTTAAAAAAGCAGTGGTTAAGTTATGTGAAAATCTATGGAAATACCACAAGAAAGCAACTAATTGGTGCGTTCTGGACTAAGATTTGGGTGAAAATTTCCTGAGACTGTCTCAATTCTGTATCTAAGGCACCCCAGCCCTCTTGCCCGTGGGTGTGATAGTGTATATTATTATTACTCTTTGGTCCTGTCGTTTAACACACATTTCCCTCTGCCTCTTCCAGAAGTGGACGTACTGAAGGTGGAGAATCGAGCGAAGAAAAATCTTGGAACGTTTGCAAGTCGCCCTGAGTCGTCCTCAAGAGGTATCATCATGACTTGCCCCATTTCTCCTCAAAATTGGCCTCAAAGTAGAGATGGAATTCCAGTAGACCTTGATGTACTTAGTTAGCACTTGACACGAAACGTGATATCCTACACTGAGGATCGTTTTCTCTATTCATACCAAATCCATCGAAAATATTAATTTCAACTCCCATCCTATAAACCTGCTACCTTGCCAAAGAAGAATGTTCCCAAATTTTAGCTCTTTCACCTTATGCCCTTTGGGGAGAGGCTAAGGAAACAGGATTTGCAGAAGATTGCTGAACGATTGTATCGCTCCAACGGCGATAGAATCAAATTTCCAGCTAAACGAAAGTTACATAATCGTTTTATCATACAATTTCGGCAGTTTATATGGATTAATTGTTGTTCAACCTAAATGTAAATCCGTTTCGTAAAAATATATTGACCCTCTTTAAAACTCTAATTATCCCCCTCAATTCGATCTGATTTGGAGTGTAGTCATCTAATAGCAAGACCATCCGCGCCAAAGCACCCCTTGGAGAAGGAGACCGGGGGACCCGCAGCATCAGTCTGACTTTTTCAAGGTAGTCAGAGAGAGTCTGGAGATGTCCTATCGTTAATCTAAAAGCGAATATCTTGCCTTATTTTGCTTTCAGTTAAACGAGAACTCTCAGTAACGTCAGAGGCAAGAAACTCTCAATAGAACGAGGGATATGACAGGCAGAAAAAGAAATGTTTAAAAAGTAAATTCAAGTGTGGATGGTACAAGATGATATGGTAAACATACTCAACATCATAGGGTGGGGTTCGAACGTAACATTGGAAACCGAGGACAAGTAAATAAAGAAAACTGGGATTCAAGTTGGATTCCCTGTAGATTTTATCCAGGAAGAGGTTATTTTCCATTAAATTAGTTATTTTTTGTGACTTGTTTGTCCCTAAACAGAGATGTCAACAATGGCATTGATACATAAAAAGGAAAAGTTAAAATGGTATAAACAACGAGGGATTCCTCAATCACTGAAGAAGGAATGAGAGAAGATATGGACAGACGAAGGGAAAAAGTAATAGAAGGGAGAAAACTAATGAAGTCGAATAATGATGACAGACTCCAATTCACTATTAACCCTAGATACTTGAGCCTAAATAATATATATAAACCTCTTCAAGTGGAGTCAAGTCCATTATTGGACTTACCAACCGGGTCAAATTGCACAACAGAATAAGAAGGAATGAAAAACACGAATAAAGAAAAAGTATAGAAAAGATGTTAGTACAAGAAAAGTGAAGATGATAATAAGCGCGTAGGTAAATATTAGCATTGCAGAAACATTAAATTTCCCAGGCTCGAGAACAAATGGCGAAAGAACTCGAGAACAAGCAATCAAAACTGGTCAACGAGATTGTTTAGGGAAAAGTATTAAACATTGCCGCGTTATTTTTTCAATGATGAGGAATCTCGGTTTGTTTTAAACACAGGAAATATTTATTATGTGCTCTCCCTGCAATATAATCCATTTCTAAATTAACTACCATCGAAGTTCACCTGCCTAAGGGATGCGCAAGCACACAGTTAATTAAGCTTTGAGGTAGTAACCATGCCACTACATAGAATGAAATAACAAAAAGGTACTGTGACAGAAATAGCGCTTTCAAACTTTCGAACGTTTTCTTCTGAATTCATCGTTAAGTGAGCCGATTTCAGGAAGAATAAAATATTTAGAATCTTTGGGATTATTGTATCAAATATTAGAGTTTTTTTTTAAATTACCAGGCACTGGCTTTGCCACTCCCATCACCCCCCCCCCCCCTCCCGCTACGGGAGAGCTTGCGATTTGCTAAGATTAAAATTGAAAAAATCTATAAAAAAAAGCAGCCATGGTTAAATTTTTACAAATTTTCTGAACTTTACCAATTATAATAATTTTAAAAAGGAACTCTAAACTAAATTTCCCCCCTTTCAAAATACCACGTTGCTAATTCTTTGGGTTTTAAAAATTTCACAAAATTTCGATACTTATAATTATTTCTGTACTTTGATAAAAAAACATAAGTCATAACCAAACTAAGATGAAATTATTATTCCTATACACAAAACAATCCACTTCTTAAATTATAGAGTTAGTGATGATGATGATTATTATTGGCGAAGTTCAGAAAATTTATAAAAATTTAATCATGGCTGCTTTTTTTTAGATTTTAAATTTTACTCTTAGTAGCGAAGCCATTGCCTGGTAACACTATATTTTAAGAATGGGATTTTTTGGCGGGTTTAAATGATAATAAAAATTTGTTTTCCCTCTTAGTTCGGTTATGACCTTAGTATATTTTAAGATTTAGCAGTTATTTCTAAGAATTCCTTTAGAATTTGAAAAAACAAAATTATGAAGTTTAGAAAAATTAAATATGATTATCTAATGCTTTGGAACTTTTAAAAAACAAAAAGAATTACAATTCAGAAAATTTATTCAAATTTAAGTTTGTTTTTTTTATTTTTTGCTTATATTCGAAAGTTTCATCGAAGTTACTTCTAAAATAGATTTTAAATTTTAATCTTTATCAGGAGGAAATAGCTACTGGCCCATAAAAACGACTAAAGCCAAATGAAATTATCCAAGGAAATTTAGAAAGACAAAAAAAGAATAGTTAGTATTGTTGTTTGCGAATTTAAAAAGAATCCCGATAAAAGTGCTTTCTGGCATTTAGCCCTCGAAAATAAGCATAGATCTGAAAAAATAGACCAAGAGTAAATTATTAGATATGTACTGGAAACTATAAAATCTTTTAGACTAAAAGAATGTTGCTAAAGTCGAATAGGTCGTAGCGATGGGTGGTTTTGCGTATATTGAATGATTTTATAAAAATTCTTTCTAAAAACATATTTTGAGATGGAGAAATCAGAGCGGCGGGCTGGTTTTTCAGATATTCAAAGCTTTTATCAAAGTTATTTCTAAGAGTTGCTCTAAAGTTTGAAAAACAGGCATTATAAAGGGTGTTCCATTAAGACGGATCGAAGTTAGCAGTAAATAAAACAGTGTTATTTGTGAAAATTTATTGATTTCACTATGGAATCATGTTGAGTCATGGCAATTATGTGTGAAAAATAATATCGCCTAAATGACCGCCAAGGCTTCGGCGGCACACCTCCACTCGATGGTCAAAAGTTTTGATGACGTCTCTGCATAGTTGGTCCTCGATCTCACCAATATGCCTTATTATCTCATCCTTCAGCTGTTTAATTTTTGTTGGCTTGTTGGCATAGACCTTACTTTTGAGATGACCACAAAGGAAGAAATCTAAAGGTGTCAAGTCACACGATCGTGGTGGCCAATTGACCTCGCTGTTTCGAGAGATGATGCGACCTGGAAATTTCTCATTCAATAAAGCCATTGTTGCATTGGGGTGCATTGGCTGTGTGGCATGTGGCACCGTCCTGTTGAAACCACAAATCTTCGACAGCCATAGAATTCAATTCAGGCCATAAAAAGTTGGTTATCATGGCAAGGAATCGTTCGCCTGTCACCGTAACAGAATTCCCGGCATCATTTTTGAAGAAATACGGCCCAATGATTCCGCTAGCAAAAAAGGCACACCAAACAGTGACCTTTTGTGGATGCAGTGGCTTTTCAACAATTTTCCTGGTATTTTCATCAGCCTAAATGCGATAATTCTGCTTATTAACGAGTCCACCAAGATAAAAATGGGCTTCATCACTAAAGATGATTTTTTGCGAAAAATCATCATCGGCTTGTCTTTGTTCGTGCACCCAATTGACGAATGTATGGCGCTTCAAATGGTCAGCAGTCTTCAGTTCTTGTGTCAATTGAATTTTGTAAGCGTGTAGAACAAATCTTTTGTCAAAAATTCGATGTAACGTTGTTGTGGAGAGGTTCAATTCCTGCGCGCGATGACGAATAGAGGTGTCTGGATCTTCGGCCACATTCTCGCGTACTGCAACAATGTTTTCAGTTGAACGGCGTAAACGAGCACGCAATGGCGTTTCATATCTACCACCGACCCCGTTTGTTTGAATTTACGAACAATTTTCCCAATTGCACTCTCGGTTGGTCGATTATGTTGACCCCAAAAAACGCGAAGTGCCCGAAATGCTTTTTTTGTTTGAACGTCCATATTCGTAATAGGCTTCGATAACTTTAACACGTTGTTGGATTGTTAATATTTCCATGGTTGAACTTGCCAAAGACTGAAGTTGTTAAATCTGAAAGAAAAAGAAAAAAATCATTAAACGCTTAAACTTAACTCACATATAAAATAGGTCCAAGTTATTGGAGCACCCTTTATATGGTTGTACGTATATTTGAAGCTTTTATCCAAATAATTTATAAGAGTTACCATTTTTTCTCACCTTCTACTTTTTATGACAAGTTATGGCTGCTTAGGGTGAGTACAAAGGTCGTTGGTTATAGGCTAGTAATTGGTCTATATGTTATTGGTTACTAGTTCCCCATCCAAGTAATAACCTTTCCCAATTTTGCTTAACTTTGACGTAGCGCTATTAGGGTATTCGGTTAACTGGTGCTGACCTTGGGCTGACTCCAATTGTGGGGAGAAATTATCCTCTTGCTTGGTTTTAGTGAAGTAGGCTGGGTAAGAGAACCGGTTGGAATATTCTCAGGTAAAGGAATCTCGGAAGGTGGATTCAAGGACTCTTTGTAAATTATTTGTCTAAACTTGTATCGGGTATTTGAGGCAGTCCTACTAATGTTTAAGTCTATTTCCGACTATCCTTCTGACTACCTGACTGACTGACTATCATTTGACTCTTGACTGCCTTTATGCTCTCCCCAGAGCTGTATATAATGTATCGAAAACCAGTGGACGTAGCCCGCTCTTAACCAATGACACGGTTTAAGCGGAGTTTACTCTACTGGATTTTTTGTGTGTGTGCACTGGGATAGAGAAAATATTTAGCTCAAATTTTGAGAATACCAATTTGTGTTTCGCAGCCCTCTGACAGTAAATAAGGTCTGAATTTTCCTGTCTTCAGATTGGTGTCAATGAGTTCATCTCTTTTGACGTTTGTTGGAACAGCTGTGGCGTTTCCCAGAACTTTGGTGATAAGGGTCTGGACAAATATCGTTAGAGGTGTGTAAGTGTATATGCGTGTGAGTGTATAAGCGTGTGAGTGAGTGTGAGTAAGTGTGTAAGCGCGTATGCGTTTGAAAATTCCTTTTGCCTGTAGCCTTTTATAAGAACAATATATATTATTGTTTACATGATCAGGTGTATATTATTATGTATCTGACAAAATCTTATATATATATATATATATATATATATATATATATATATATATATATATATATATATATATATATATATATATATATATATATAAATATATATATATATATATATATTATTATTAATATGACCAAATGTTATATTTTTTGGATTACCTGCATGCGCATAATTATGTGCGTGCCCATTTCAAGACTTCATAGGATTTATATGACATTCATCTGTGAGGCTTCAATGTCAATCCTATTTCGCCTTGCAATGTGGCACTACATACGAAGAAGTATTTCGAGACGAGATTATTAATAAAATTTTGGAAGAAAATAAAAATAAAAATTACGATAAAAAAAAAGAAGATCAAAGAAAAGTCACTCACAAAGATATTGAAAGATATCGACTGGAAGAAGATATAGAAAAGAAGAAAGTGATAAATATATTTCAGAAGAATTTGACACTATATAAAAGGTAACTACTCAATTCGATCTTGAAAGGGAAACTTCACCTTAGCCGTAGGCTCAGACCGAAGGTCTGTCTGCGAAGCGCAAGCTCCTTCTGTAAGGTGATTGGCGAAGCCGCTCCTCTTGTATTTGAATAAATAGAATTAAGCTAATTAAAGACCTGAGTTGTCTGATCCTGGTTACTAAATACTGTAATGGAATCATCTACAAATCTTTGGTAAAAAATAGATTTAAAGGAAGGATGACAATTTAGGAATAGCGATTTTTCAGTCTATCATGAAAATATTTACCTCAACGGGAGCAATGGGAGATCCAATAGCTACTCAATCGATTGTTTATATTTTTTTCGCGTCAAGTGAAAATATACCTACTTTAAACACTATTTGTAAATGTTGTTTAAATTTTCCAGGGCAAAAGAACTATACCATTGGTTACAATTGTGAAAAAAAGACTTGAGGATAATTTCTATGATTTAATCAACGGGTAGGTTGGTTTGGTAAACAAGGAAGATGCATCGTAACATAAAGAATTAAGAGGAAATAATTTTGGGGGGAGGAATTCTTCAACAAAGAAATAATTTTTTTTCAGGTTAAACTGGTCCTGGGCTTGTGGGTAGAGCAGATTAACTAAGTATTTTATGACCTTATAGGTTGAAAGTAAGTAAGAGGCCAGTATCTAAGGGGTACCTGAGGTTTGTTAGGTCTTGTTAAACATAAAGCAAATCAAAACCACAACCGATAGCTTAAAGTGATTCTTAAAGTGATTGGTCTATAACCTTTGTAGATTTGAGGATGGAGAGGAATCTATTAACTTTGCATATATTCGAGTTTAATTCTAAACTTAAATAAGGCACTCTGAATAGAACTGAATTTATCGGGATCGTTAACTATGCGAAACATTTTATTTATATAATTTGTTATATTCATTATTACCCCTCCACTACCTGTGTCCAGTTTCGTGATCACAATATATTTGTTGTCAAATTTAAAATCGGGATTAACTTTAGCCAGAACGATATACCTCCCATTGAGATGTGGAGTGGTGTTGTATATCAATTTATTTGTTCTCGGTGTCTGCAAGGAACTTATATATGTATAGGTAGAACGAGGCCAAGGTTTTATTCCCACATATGGATTATTATCCGTACTGGCAGGCCTCTTAATTTTAAAGAAAATTCCCCTATTACAGCTCATATTATTTAAAGCTGGCGTAAATATTAATAACTTTGAAATAATTTGTCGCAACAGCAATGAAAATTGTTTAAGAATCCTTGAGTCCCTTCACATTAAAACTCGTACCCCAACTCTTACTTGTGACATTTTTGCGGCTCCCTTGCTAAACAATACCCGATAAGTGGAAGCTCGCTAAAGTAATACCCATATTTAAAAAATGAATAAATCGCTACCGAGTAACTATCGCTCAATTATTCTAACCTCAGTCGTTGCAAAATTATAGAACACTTATACGAGATAGAATCGTTTAACCATTTGGAGAGAAACGACCTACTGTACTTAGTGACACTCAAAACGGCTCTTATAATAAACGCTATTGTGTAACAAATCTTTTAGACTTATTTAATGACAGTTTTAATGAATACGGCAAGAGTAAAGCAGTGGATTTAATTTATATAGACTTCTAAAAGACATTTAATAAAGTTCCAGACAAACGTTTAATAACTTAATTAAAACCCACGGAGTTCAAGGCGATAGAGTTGGATATACTCGTAAAACTGGCTGAACGTCGTTTTAAGTAGAAAATCATATAGTTGGACCGATTTCACTAGTGGGGTACCTCAGGAGTCAGTTCTGGGTCTATTTCTATTTATTGTACATATACATACATTAACGAAATAGACGAAGGCCTTTCGTGCATAATATCGAAGTTCACAAATGACACTAAAATTTGCCATTACAGTACTCACTAACGCACAGATTAAAGAAATACAAAACAATCTCGACAAATTGACAAACTGCTCAAATGTGGAAAATGTCTATTTACGAGGACGAATGTAACGGCAAAGCAGATAACTCATTAAATGGTACTCAGCTCTTAAGCGTAGACAGTAAACTTTGGATAACAATATCATGTGACTTAAAACCTAGTCAGCAATGTTCAGAAGTTCTGAAAAAACAAATAAAATAATTGGATTCATTCGTAGTGTATTTGAATTTAATTCTAAACTACAATCCTTACTCTGTATAATTCCATGGTTCGTCCCCTTTGGAATACTGCTTTCAAGCCTGGTGCTCGTACTACCAGAAAAATATAGCGATATTAGAACGAGTCCAACGTAGACTTACTAAAATGATACCAAGATCAAAGAACAAAACATACGATGAGCGACTTAGAGAACTATATTTATCTCCGTTAACTTAACGTAAATTAGGAGAGGACTTAATTCAAGTATTTAAAATTGTTAAAGGCATAGACGTTATGGATTGCAATAAATATTTCACGATCAACCAGTCAAATTACAGGAAATGAGATGGTTGCAAAATTATAGGTAAACATTTTATCGCCCACGAATCCCAGAATCTATTTTTAATCGAATCGTCAACTTGAGTAATGGGCTTCCTCGTAAAGCAATTGACTGCAATGCCGTAGATACCTTCGAACGTCAAATAATTTTTTTTTATTTAACAGTTTTTACGCACAGTCTTTATTTAGGCTCAGTGTGCTGAAAAAAAAGAAAAAGAGGCTAAGCTGGAGCCGGATGGGGCGCTGAGTCCCGTGAGCACGGCGGCCAGAAAGGCAAATCGCCGCGCCCCTTACGGGGTCAAACGTCGAATAAATAGATACTTTGAATCTAATCCTCGATTAGCGAATAACAACTTCCTTGCCTTCAAGTGACAAGATTCACAAAATTTTACGAGAATAAATTTACCCCAGGTCACCTAGAATGGACTGCAAGGACTGTTATGACCCGTATATCTATGGAACATTTTCTTTGTCTTTCTTTTTCATTTATATTTATCTTTCTTTATTATTTCTCTTTCTTGTTCTCTTTCTTTTACTCTTTCTTCTTCTTTTACTCTTTCCTTTTTCTTTCTCTCTTTCTTTTTCTCTTTCTCATCCTTTCTCTTTTCTCTCTCTCTCTCTCTCTCTCTCTCTCTCTCTCTCTCTCTCTCTCTCTCTCTCCCCGTGACTTATCTTTTTAAATCACGATTCTCTGCGTCACCGCTTACTTAGCGCCCATTAATGAGCCCACAAGTTTCTTCTCTGACAGCAGAGAGGAAAGGAAACCAATAACCATCATTTCTTTCTTTTTCTTCAATCGTACATGCCTATTTTCTGTCATTTTTGATATCTTAATTATTGTTACATATTCTCTCAACCATCTTTAATTCCTATAACTACTAGTAATATTTCTACCCTTTTTGTTTCATAAATCGTTATTTTTTTAAATATTTATAAATACCACTCATCCCATTCACCCTTCCCTCGCTGAGGGCAGGGGCATAAAAAACGCTAGTACTATGTATTTGCCACCAGCCAGTGAATATTTCTGATACTTCTATGGTTCAAGGGAGACCAATAATTCCCCCTCAAGTTTAGTAACGGAAACCTCCTTGAGATGACCTCTGAGATTCATTATTATGTTTATGCGTTTTCTTATTTCACCACGATTCAAACAATACCAATGATCGTTCCAAAAGGTGATTTCAGTATAAATCAAATCGAATTTCCAATCTTTATTTTCATAGCAATTGCCCGTCGATATCACATACCCCAACTCTTCTTTTATTTATTGTCTCTCGCACTCATATTTCTTTACTTACTTCCCTCCTCACAATTCTTTCTATTCCCTTTCTCTCGACCATCACCTCCCTCTTCATTTTTTTCCAGTGCCCCTCAACTGGGTATCACTCTAATTAAAATTGAAGGTCAAAATCGGACGTGTTTTAACTTTCAGCAGAAACAATTAAAATGTTAGTCAAGTTTTAATGAACGCAGTTTCTTTTTGAGCTCTGTAAATTAAGGGTTCTAATTTGTCGTAGAATAGGGTCAAGTTAACCCTTTCCGTGTTTCTCAGCCGAGGTCGGTGACGGCTATGTTTGTGGAGATTTATACTCGTAATACAAGCAAGTGCCAATTAACTGAATGTGGGTTGGCCAAATAGTCAACTATCTTGGAGGTTCCGGGACAATAGAAAAACGGGTACAAAAATAACTTTACTAATATGCGAATTAATATTATTTTACAAGGTTGAAAGGGTTTTTAAAACAAGCTATATACACGTTAGACGTACACAAGTCTCAGCGTCTAAAAGGTGAGAGAGACTTGGCGGGGACGGTCGCCGTACAAACAAACCAACAATATTGACCGAGGGTCGCTTGAATGACCTTGAGCGTATATGGAGGCTTACAATGGGGCAGGGGGAGCACTTGCACAGGAGAGTTGCGCGTCGCTGTTACCTCGGCGATTTGGTCCGAGGAAGTAATTCTTGCCTTGGCGCAAAATTAAAATAATAGTCTCTTGACAATGACTATTACGGGATGAACTTAGATCTTGCTTTCGAGTTAGAACACGAATCGAGACTGGGCGCGTTGCGTTCGAGGAGCGGGTAGAACGAGTGCGAGGTAGACTCACGCAGATTAATCGAGAATACCCGGGACGCGAATAGCGGGTACTGAGAAGGGGGAGGGCAGAGGATACTGACGTGGTGGGGCGGGCGGCGGATACTGACGGGGCAGGCAGGCGATGGATACTGACGGGGCGGGAAGGCAGCGGATACTGCCTTCCAACTCTTGCGCCGGAGGATTTATAGTGGGTCGAATGGGGTTTACCCACTCCGTCCGAAGGGAAGGGTTCCACGGTCCGACGCATCGGCAGGCGAGAGTAGTCTTGCCATATTAGCACGATCGCGAGAAGGTTCCTAAGTGGGCGAGGTGAATTTTTTTCCAACTCCCGATGGTAGCTTTTGGAAACTCAAACTTGTCGCTGCTTTCTGCGATGGCGGGCTTTCAGGCCACCAACCACGGCGTCTCATGATTTCGCACTTCCATTAGCGCGACAAAACGGGTCGACCAGGTGTCTGTTGTTTCTCTCTCCATTGAAGGCGTGGCAGTACGCATCTTTCTCTCTCTCTCTCTCTCTCTCTCTCTCTCTCTCTCTCTCTCTCTCTCTCTCTCTCTCTCTCTCTCATCTTTGACATAGTTTTTCAGATGCAATGAAATAGCGAAAATTTGAAAATCCCCAAACTTGAAAATATATTTTCTCTATGTACTTAGTTATACAGAGGTACAAAAATTGTGATATCTTTACGAAATGAATACTTTCATACCTACTAATTTATCCTTGATATCAAACACCTTTAATTTTTGATCTTTTTTTAAGATAGGCTTAATTCCATTAGATTTAATACTTTTAACCAGTTGATTCATTTATGTTCTTTTTTTTCACTTTTAGCCTGAGTAAAGTTTGAGAGGATGTATAGCTTCCTCTTTTACTCTGGAAGGAGAGGATGTATAGCTTCCTCTTTTACTCTGGAAGGATGCAAAGAAAGGTCTAGTTTATTATTGTGGGATTTGTACTTTGTTTTCGTTCTGTTTTGGTGTTTAAATTGTATTTGAGAAGATGGCGGGACTTGAAAAATATTTGAGATTTGAGTAGTGTTGTGGTATGTAATTACTTTAGGAATATGTCGTATGCTCGGTAATGAGTGAAAACGAATTTCCTTGCCTAGATGTTATTGAGTTTGTAGGCGTGAAGGGAGAATGAAGGAGAAAGAAATTGCTCATTATATTAGATTTTGTTTAGATATGAGTGAGGATGATGAAGGACAAAGTGATAGACAGTGAAAGGTAGCAATGAATGATGGCATGAATCTTAAATTAGTTAGAGATTCAATGGTAGTAAGGTAGGTAGAGAATATTTGTGCAAGTTGAACTAAGGCTAAGATGCCTTGAAAGAAGTGATGCAAATGAAGGTGAAATGTGGGTAAATGTCTGTCGTAGAATGGACTCTCGACGATATACCATATATAACTATTCGTTGAGGGAACTTATTTAATTATCTTTAGAGTGCGTGGATGTCTGGGTTGACCGATATTATGTATCTTCGATATGCTTAAGAAGTGGAACTGAGCTCAAGGATAATAATGTGGCTATCATTAATAAAATAGAGTTTTATTAATAAAAACTATCAACAATACACAAAACGGAAAATATTGACATAAACAGAGAATTGGAAAGGGGCGTGGGAAATCTAGCTAATCCGAGGATTAAGAGATTTGAAAAGGTAAAACAAATATAAAGTTAAAGGGATGGGATGGTTTGCTAAACCATTTAAAGCACAGGATAGGGTTGGCAAAAGGGTTAAATACTCAAAGGTAACGTTCAGCTTACGTAAATACACTTGTTGTGCAGAGGAAGGCGACGTGAAGGAATTTTCGGTCCGCTGGCGAGTTTCAGCCGAAGGGGGGGGGGGAATGAAATGATCCTGACGTGGCGTCTTGGGAATGAGAACCGTTTCTTGACGAACGGGCTTGAAGGACAATGGCTGTTCTACGTTGTTCTCTTCTGAACAACAGGGGGGGTGAGAACCGTCTCTTGTCTACGAGCTCGAGAACAATGGCTGTTCTAATGTTGTTCTCTTCTGAACAACAAATGGAAAGGGTGAGAACCGTTTCTTGGCGAACGGGCTGGAAGATCAATGGTTGTTCTACGTTGTTCTCCTCGGAACAACAGGGGGGGTGAGAACCGTTTCTTGCCAACGGGCTCAAAAGAACAATGGCTGTTCTAACGTTGTTCTCTTTCTGAACAACAGGGGAAGCCTAGTGGACTTGTCGTCATGAAGGCTCGAACCTTGGCACTCAAGGGATATTGTCCTTCTTCTGGACAAGTGAGGGTGGATCTCGAGGTCGAGGGTCCTTTGGTGCACAAGGGGAGAATGGACCGTAGTGATGTCTCGTGAAGAAAATCCGGATCTCTAATCTGATCTTAGTGGTAAAGTTTCCAAATAAATAGTCGGGACATCCCCTTGGCGCGGGGGACAATGGAGTGCGGGCTTCGAGGGAATGCACAGCCGAACCTGAGAACAATACCTTATCTGCCCATAAGCCTAACTCAATCTGGCGAGGTCAGCGCATGGGGCGAACGGGGGAAGATAAACCTCCTTGTTTAAACATTGACTCAGGTGGCTGCGATAAGGCGCCCGGCTTCAAAGCGAAGATGCACGTGGGTAGCATCGTGGTTTTAAATAACATGTGATAGTGGTTGAAATTAAGTGGCCTCAACCCGTTCTATCACAATGTCGATAGGATAGATAGGTCAGGACAAGTCAGGTGGATGAGAGAGAAGGACACAGAACCTGTTAGCTTGACAAATCCATTTAGTGGCTTAAAAAAGGAAGTGACTGGAAATGATTTAATTGATCATTTGGATGGTAGTCTGGCACAGGATGTGGCTGGAAGTTTTAATGAGAATATCAGAGCGAATAAAGTTAGGAGTAGGGAGTTCAAAATAGGAGTCTGACTGAACTGTTTGCATGGGAGATTCTCGTAGTATTAGATATTTAAATAGGAAGTTGAGTGTAAATAGATGGAAGAGTTTGAGTGTATGCCTTCCAGTTGCTGGAGTATCTGATCTGTCTGAGACATATGAAGGGCTAGTGTCTGGTTGTGAGTTGGATATAGTCTTTATCACGCTTGTAGGAGTAAATTATGGTAAGAGAGTGGGTTCATGTGAGTTATATGGGAGATAAAAGAGATTGAATAAAAAGGTGAAAGAAAGTAGAATTAAAGGTGTTGTACCAGATGTGCTTCTGAGAATGAATGATGGGATGAAATGGATATCTCAGGGAAATGGATTGAATGAATATGTGAGGAATATGTGCGAGAAGGAATGTGTGATGTTTCTTGACGTGTCGGATGTATCAAGGCAAAAAATAGTTGTATGCAATGAATTGATTGCATTCTACTATGTTATCTTTTTCCTAAGTTGTTTTCATTTCTGGTATTGTAAAGTTAGCTTGCCACTAAACCTTTACTGCATGGCAACAACTTATCAGTAAATAATAGTATTACTCTTTATTTTATTCAATGCAGTCACCGTCGGCCTCATCCACGGACTCCAGGTAGCTTCGGAAACTGCTGCAAACCTTTTCAACTGTCCCTCTATTTAACTGGGTAAAAAGTGGTTATCCTGGTCCTAAGCTTCACCATGGTGATGCAAGGGAACTTGTTTGTCTCTCTATCTCATCCATGCCACCATACACAATAATCCAGGATCTTGCAATCTCGAGAGTTGGGAGGCCAGATGTTATGAGTGATGTACTCAAAAGAAATTGTCCCACAGTCAAGCCTGAGTGCGGAGTTCTTCTGCCACACGCATGGCCTCCCAGCATCCACCCACTGGATTAAAGCAACACCAACTCCTCCAAGCACTGATCCTTCGCACTGTCCTAAGATTGACACCCAAGCATTCGGAAGTCTTCCCGTCGGGACTCTCGGCGCAAATACCAAACAGCACAATTTGTCTTTTTCAAATTATTGGGCGATTTAATTCAGCCATGGTATTGTTTCCTTCACAGACGATGCACAATAAAGTCTACTGTGATATGAAGAATAGAAAACTGCCGACAAACAACACGCATTCACAGAATTCATAGATGCCAACGGCGACAAACTATCCATCGCACCTTCATTTTTCACTTCCTTCCCCTTTCATGCTCCTCCTACTCCTGTTATCCCTTCCCGACTTCGGCTGATCATCTCCTCTGAGCTTGACCTAAGGATAGAAGCGATGGGACACCGGAAGAGAGGCAAATGAGTGTCGCTTCCTTAGTCACCCTTTTGGTGTGTGAGTGAGAGGATACGCGATCGATACCTCTTACTCAGAATTCTAGAAATATAAAGTAGCAAATATAAGTGATTATAAAGCTGATAATAATGCATATAATCAATTAGGTACATAACAACAATATAATCCACATAATCCTCGCAGTACTAATGTAAGTACATCTTTAAACTTTAAATTTAGAAAACTTTGATAACTAATAATATGCTAAAAAAATTACTTGAAATAAAGTAGTTAAAACTGATATAATGAAAGTAATAGTAAATATACAAAATTTATAAAAATAGGTACCTAACAATAAATATGGAAAATAATATGAAAGTGAGAGAATATTTGTAATTAGGTAAACATGTAATTTAGATTATCAAGGAATATAAACCACCTGAATCTATAACTTCCAGTATTTTTGTATCTTTCAATTGTTCTTATTAAACAGAATTATTACCCAAGAAATCTGTAAATAAAATCAATGAATATGAAGAAAAATTAAAGATTCAAACAAACAGCGACAAATTAAATATCGTACCAGTAATTAGGAATAAATTATCGGGCATAATGTTTGGGGATAAAAGCTACCACTACACTACAGTGCAATGTACTAGACTTGAAAATCACTTCAACCAGGTACAAGAAACGCGTCAAGGATCGGGTCGCGAAAGCTTCTATGGCAGTCAGAATTATACATATTCGTAGGTTCAGGAACCTTTTAGAAAGGGGGAAAAAAAAGAAGTTATATTTGAGAGAAGTCTGACCAACGTGGATTTACACTGCGGCTCTGCCTTAACTCTCTTTTACGTTTCAAAATGTCGAAACTGGAAATGCAGAGTGGGTAGAATCAATGTTTATACATCATCACAGGCTAAGAGAAACGAAAAGGCAAGATATCCATAGAAAAACAAGTGTTGAGCCACGAAATGAATACATAGAACGACAAACACGAAAGATCTATGAAAAGATGGCATTCAAACAAGGAGATGACGTCAGCGCGCTACTGTATGATAATAAAGATAGGCAAATTTCCCGAGCTGTGTCAATATGCTCCAAGATGGCGCCGCAACAGCAATTTACAGTTAAGAACAAAGGTGGTTGGATGATACAAGCTAACGCACCTCGCCAATTTTCATAATTAAGACAACAACCCTGAATTGATACTCGATTAAAGACAAGCAACCAGTAATAGTCAACCTTAAATAGAGACTCCCTTTACCAATTAAACCAGCTATTACAAGTTCAATTGAACTGATAAAGTAAACAAATATGACCCAGAAATCAAATACGCCATTTACCTAAACAATAATTCTATTTGACCTCCATGTACCTTTCATCCTTTTGCCAATCGATTACTTCTTCCTCTTTTACTCTCATACTAAGTTCACGACTTTAACAAATAAAATTTTTGTTTATCGTTCTTGGACGGAAGATGGACAAGTCTCTTCCTAAACTCGTCCTCCGCAGGGGCAGATCCACGATTTTTCCAAGAGGCGAGGTTCTCAATTTTACGCCGGAAGGTTTCCTTACATAAAAAGTATTCGATCCATTCATCACACCCCCTTTAACTAATTGACTTGAAACTTGGACAGTGAACACACACAAATATCGCACAGAGAAACATAGAAAGATTTATGCTAGGAATAACCCGCCAGGGACCATTAAAAAACATTGAAATTTGTGAGTAACAGATATTATAAAAAATAAAAAGAATTAAAGTTCTGAGTTTGAAATTAGCAAGACATATTGGTAGACGAACGGTATAAATCCTAAATTGACAGCTATTGCTCATATTTTTCATCTAAATGACATTTATTTTGAGATTTAAAGGGGTAGGGGGGGGGGGAGAATCTCCCCCAGTATCCGCCCCTAACCCAAATTAAATTTACCATAAGAACCGCGACTCACTTTCACATTTACAATCTCGATTACCAGGGATCGGTGTTCGTTGGAGAGGGTAGGGGGTCGTATTGTAACACCAGCCAGCAATTGTGGAACGCTTCTTAACCCTAGGGTGGAGAGGGCAGCCGTTCCACTTCAGGGGCATGTGGATATGAGTGCCCCTATAGGAGACACATGTTTCCGAAACAGCGGAGTGTAGATATGTTGTGCTGTGAAGGAGGGAAAGGAAATGGTAGCGGTGTTGTGGTTGGTTATGTGCATGATGACGCGTGGGGAGCTATTTAGTTGGCAAGAATGAGTATTAGCGTTACCATCCAATAAATTGACAGCAGAAACTTGTGTGTCCACGCTTGCTAGAATTAAAAGGATCCCTTGACGTCAGAAATCCCACGCCGCATCCAATAAGCAATCGAGGACTCCTTTGTTGGTTAGGATTGAAATATCCAATTGCCAGTCCAGGGTTAATATGAGTTTATGCTTCTTGAAAGTATTTATCCCATCTGCCTTTTATTGTCCAAATCTCTTACTGGCTATGTAGTCCTGCAAAATTAAAGAGGTAGTGTCCGCACGAAAATTATTTGCTTCTGAATTTTTTGCCGATTTGGAATCAGCACTTCATTGTCTAGTAGTTACACGTATTTGTTGTTTGAAAAGCGCGATTTAAAAAAAATCGAACTTTCTCTTTTTCAAGGTTTTTGCGGTGCAAGTAATTGCGGTCATGAGTTGCAATTAAAACACCAACATTGCTCTTGAAAAAGTTAAGGTTTGTCAGACCAATTCTGTCATTGCAATATTAAAAACACGCGATAATACATATTATCAGCATGCCCACGACTCAAATAATTTAGATATTTAGTTAGAAATCACGCCCATCTACTTAAAGCGCGTTGTAAAGTATGTGGCTGCCACCTGCAGAGAATTTAATTTGTTCAAGATATTGTTTTATGCTGGGCAACGCTGGGTACCTTTGCTAGTTTTTTATAATGTTGTTATAAAGTTGTGTAGAAAGGAACAGAATAATTGCATTTGGGTCTACCTTTATTGATGGCTACAAATTTACTGTGAACTTTTTTGATTTGTTTTAACAGAAGTTCTTACTTGAGCCGAGCTAATTTTCATATTTGGATGCTACAAAAAAGGGGCAAAGTTCCAAGTCGGGTAAACGTGTTTAGAATTTCAGTAAATAAAATACAATAAATAACACTGGTCTGCGTCAAAAATGTTCCGGAGGGTTTCATAGGTGATTCTTAATGAAATTTGCCTCCTAAATCCAAATCAAGCATTCATATTGCTCAATCAGATCTAGTTTTTAAGATACAGACCAAGCTCCCTAGATGGCGTTAGAGAGCTCAGTCTCTAGCTGACCGCGAGCGCGAGGGGTTGTGTGTTGCTTGCTCACTCTCCAACTAAGTGTTGGTTTTTTAATCCATGACTTTTCTCATCTATGAACAGTGTTTAAAGTGTATTTCTAAAACTTTATTTATTTTTGTGAATTTTTTTGCAGGCAAATACATTATCAAAACTCCTTATATTTTATAAAAATGAATAGAAAGTGTAAAAACAGTCCTGATAGATTTTGTTTTGTTTGTGGAAAGGTAACTTTTAGTGACCAGAAAAGCACTATAACGCCGTTAGTAAAGTTTCTTTACAATGCATATTTTGGAATAAAGCCTTGTTTTCAAGACCAAAACTTTGCTCCACATATGTGCTGCAAAGCCTGTGTCATAGCCTTAAGACGCTGGAGTGAGGGCAAAACGAACTGTTTGTCATTTGGTGTACCTATGGTGTGGAGAGAAGGCAAGAACCACATTACAGACTGCTATTTTTGCATGACAAATCTTAAAGGTGAGATAATTATTTTAACAATATAGTCCTTGACAAATCTAGAAATGTTTATACAAATCATTTGGTAGCCTATTAAAATTGTAATTGTGTATAAAAATAGTGTATTATGCTGGTAGAAAAATTGTGGTTAAATTGTATATAAAAATTGATTGTATTTAAAAATTGTAAATTTACCTGGTATGAAAAATGTGTATAAAAATGTGGAAACGAGGGTCGAGTGAATTAAAAGTATGTAAATTAAGTATGCGAAACTTTTTCTCAGGTGTCAATAAGAAGAACAAACACACTGTAGTCTATCCTGATGTTCCTTCTGCCATTAAACCACAACCACATGGTCCAGGAGTTCCAGTTCCTTCTCCACCTAAAAATACTGAGCTACAAGACAATATAGAAGATATAGAAGTGGATGACACTGACACTTCAGTGACATATCAGCCTACGTCTGCAATGACTTTGCCAAGACCACTCACTCAAGGTCAATTAAATGACTTGACTAGATATCTTGGTCTTTCTAAAGAGAACGCACAACTTCTTGCATCCCGTCTTAGTGAGAGCAACCTCCTCTCTCAAGAAACTACATACTTTTGGTTCAGAAATAGAGACGAAGAGTTTCGAAAGTTCTTTGCAGTTGATTCTTGCAGCTCTTTGGTGTATTGCAATGAAGTAAAAGGTTTAATTGAGGCACTTGACGTTCCTTACCAACCAAGTGAATGAAGGCTCTTTATTGATTCTTCTAGCAGAAGTTTGAAGGCAGTCCTTTTAAATATTGGCAATAACATGGCATCTGTACCTATTGTCCATTCAGTTCAGTTAACAGAAAGCTACGAAAATATGAAAGTATTGATTAATACAATCAAGTACTCTAACCAGAACTGGTTAATATGTGGTGATCTCAAGGTAAGATATATTTTACTTTATTGAACCTGTTAAATATTTCAAGGAATGTTTGTTTCTAAATACCAATGACAGAAGGATATTATACACATATTAGTTTCTCCCTACCCCTAATAAACTTATTGAAAATTGCCTATGCAAAAAATAGAAGTTCTTAGAAACCATGTACATCAATATGCATCAATATGTTTCCTTTCAGGTTGTGTGCCTTCTTCTTGCGATGCAAGGAGGCTACACAAAATATCCATGCTTCATGTGCTTATGGGATAGCCGGGCGGATAGTCTTCACTATAAGCAAAAAGACTGGCCATCTCGAGAGGCATTCCAAATTGGCTGCCACAATGTGGTAGCTCAACCTCTAGTTCCTCCCAAAAATGTTTTACTGCCTCCTCTTCATATAAAGCTTGGCCTGATGAAGAACTTTGTCAAAGCACTGAATAAAGAAGGCCAAGCTTTTAAGTATCTACTGCAAAAATTCCCACAGATCAGTGATGCCAAGCTCCATGCAGGCATATTTGATGGTCCCCAAATTAGAACTCTGTTAAAGGACAAGCATTTTTACACCAATATGGAAGCCAGTGAACAAGAAGCATGGCGAGCGTTTAGTAAAGTAATCGACGTTTTTCTGGGAAATAAAAGAAGCTCAGAATATATCTCACATGTAAATGAGCTTATGAAAAGCTTCGAAGAAATGGGAGCTCGCATGTCAATAAAAATGCCTTTTATCCAGTCACATCTTGACTATTTTCCGGCAAACTGTGGAGATTATAGCGAGGAACAAGGAGAAAGATTTCACCAAGATATAAAGACGATGGAGATAAGATATTAAGGACGCTGGGACATCAACATGTTAGCTGACTAATGTTGGTGTCTTAAACGCGACGAACCAACATCGCTTCACAAGCGGAAGTCATCAAGGACTTCTTTTCTTAGAAAATAGTTTCTTTGCACTCCTGGGTAAGCTCATAAGTAGTCTGTAAGTTTAAAATTAATTAAAAGAAAGTCGAATTGAGTCGGTATTTTTTTATTACAAGTAATTGTAATTTATTAAATAACTTTTATATAAATAAGGGATTTTTTAAAAAATGGCCCTTTTCTAAAAACAGTATTGCGCTGTATCTCAAAACCCAGACCTGATTGAGCAAAATGAATGTCATATTTCAATTTAGGAGAACAATTTCGTTAGGAATCACTAAAGAAAACCGCAGGAACAGAAATATTTTTTCAAACGCAGGCCTGTGTAATGAATAGATCGATTTTTTCATCAACAATTAAATAAATGTTTCTTATTTTTAGACCACTTGCTAATGTTTAGCATTTTTACATATTCTATATCATTTATCAGTATAAGCAAATCATTCTTTCTTTAAAATGACCACATACCTCTTTTGCCATGTATGATATCATGTAGATGACCGAAAAAGCAAAAGTAAGGGATTCATTATTTCATTTATTCATTCATTCAATTATACATTTTTTTTTAAAATACTCTTTCAATTTATCAGAAAAGTCCAGAGAATGTTCTTTGAAATTTGCCTCTGCTCGTGTCCAAGTTTCATTTCATAAAACAAACGGATAAAAAAGTTATGAAAGAAAGTTTTGTGTGTTTGAAGTAATGATGAGTCACTAGAGAGTGACTCGAATTCTATCATAAACAAGCGAACAAAATATTAATAAAAATTATGCAAGCTCTTGTTCAAATTGACTACTTAACCAGATTTTTTTGGACACAGGATTTCACCAAGTTGTCTCATTGTTGGGGCGTGATTTTATTCCCTTCTTCTTCCCAATTTTCGCCAGAGATCTCCAACATTTTTCGGTTTCCGAGACATAGCCTCTCACCGACTAACTTCAATAGGTTTTCTATCTCGTTCTAATCACTGCTTTGCAAGGGCAGTCATCACATCGATAACTTCAGCTTTCAAGAACTCTTCGCCATCTTTGTTACCTTCACGGAGCATTACCCTACATGAAAACAGACTCAATTACTCCCAATGATCGGAGAGAGGGGTTCGCATGTTCCTGAAAAGATTCTTGTATACTACAACGTTTACTTTGCTGCAAAAACAGACAACCGAAGAGACTCGGGCGCCTGAAAACACGCCACGCGCCATAATGGTTGCCACCTCCAAATTTAACCCTCTTGTTCGTGTATGTGGGTTTGAATCTTTCACCAGTGCGACACCTTACATTTTGCTTCATATCCGGTCAGAAAAAATTAAATTTTCTCTATTCGCTGAAAAATAATTTCCCACTTTACAGCACTCTACAGGAAATGCTCAGTAGCAGAGAAGAACCTATCCTATTTATTCTTTTTACTTATGAGTCGTTCCATAATAGGTAAAAAAAATGATGCATTATTCTCGACCAAATTGACAACCGTCAAGGATAATTCCCAAACGAAATAGACAAAAAACCGATCATGATAACCTAACCGAATAAGACAAACTTAATCGAAGAGGACTACCAGAATCAAACAAGGAAACAGAATGAAGAAAACAAGAAGACATTAAGTCTGAAAAACATAACAATAAGCAACCGATACGAAAACAAGAACAATTTACACTAACGCTAAACAAAAACGATTAAAACAAACGAACAACCCAATAATATAAACATAAGAAATACACATCAGGAACAAGAAAATCAATTAACCAAATATACGTCAACCACACAATAAGAAAAACAAACAAAGAATTCAAAGGCTTGAATGCCAAAATCCTATTCATATTTATGCATGTAGGTATATGAATTCATACAAAACAGCATAGAAAACAACAAAAGATACTAACAAGAAAAGATACTTTCACCATTATTCCCACCCCACTATTCTTGTACACCACTCTCTCACACTCACATACTTACAACTTCCCCACAATCAATCAATATGGGATAGAATTCTAAATCCCTAATACATAATTTTCGGCGCTTTTCTTTACAAATCCCGTCTCTAATAGTTCTCTTTTAAATATATTCTAAGTTAACTCTGAGGACAATAAATTTAAGGTTCCAAATAGAGCCACTCTAGAAATCAATCAATTGCATTTCAAAATTATTCACAACAATCCACCCAAAACATTTGGAAGTTCAGTTCGACCAGTTTTATCTATCTGCAAACTTAATGAATTTTGCAGACTCTTTCAATTCCCTGAATTTCTCAAATCTTTAAGAGAATGGTTCAACAATTAATTATCAATGGTATTTAGAAATAGCATTTGAAGATTGGTGGTCTGTTTTTTCATATTTTTTTAATAATTTTGGTACATATCTTTAGGTTAGGTTTATCAAACATAATATCAAGAGCCTTATTATGAAGTTATTAAGGAAATAATCGATTTTTTTCTTAATTATTTCTTGGGTATCTTAACTTCCTTGTCTATCATTTAATTTTTTCTAACCAGCATTGTATAGAAAACATAGAAGTTACTGATTTGTTGCTTACTTCGCATGTGAAAGCTGATTCATCTTGCCGCCTTGATTAAAATTGATTTTTTTGTCCACATTCTTCCTCGACTGTGATTTATTCTTCGAGTTACTTTTTTTAGAAAAAAATTTTGATCTCAGCAAGGAAGAGGAATTTCTTTTGTGCAAGTGAGTTATTAAAAAATTCGTCACGTTAATTTCGTTCAAATTCTGACTCCCTAATGATTAGGTAATCGACCATTATACAGTTAGTGTTTCTCACCTCACAGTTAGCCTTCAGTGGTTTGGGGCTTAATTTGCTAACATATATTAAGTCTTGTTTACCTGTTCATTTAATTGTTATTTGTCTTCGACTTAACCGAAATCTTTCTATTTTAATCGAATCTAAATTTTACTTTACCGTGGCGACAAAGCTTCGTATTTAATCTTAATCAGGTTAAATATATTCTGGATCCCCAATTGCCTGGCTAAGCTAGCCACTCCGTACTCCAGATACTGAGTTTGAAGCAGACAACCTTGGTATACATAGGTTTTCAACAGGGCAGATAAGTTCCTGATTTTTCTAAACCACTTTAGCTGACTAGTTCACTCCCTTAGTTACTCCCAGGCAGCAGTTCCATTTGATATAGTTAAGATCCTTATAAAGCTAATTGCATTGAAGCATACCTTGCTTCACCGGTGTTCTTTAAGCCTCATATATTTAAAATTCTATTCCGCCGTTCGCATCCCACGTTTAACTGAGGGTCATAACTGGCATTCTTTGAGAGGAGTAGGCGGTGGCGTAGGGGGGAAAGAAAGATACTCATTAATGCACTATAGAAGTGGAATTGCTCATCTCAAAATTTTGATTGAAAGGAAAGACCCAATAAATTCAGATTCGTTTCTACATCACGTAATCATTTTTGTAGATTTTTCCTCGGTATATTGTAGCATGCTATACTGTAAACTCCAGCATTGAAATTGATTGGGCGCAGTCTAGTCAAGGATTTTCGAATGGTATTGGAATATTTAAATGTAATATTTATGGTATCTCTGTTCGCATATGATTTTAGAGGAGCCAAAGCTGGAGCATATGGGAAACTAATACATTTTTTAAAATCATCCCTCCGAGGTGTGGAGGTGGCATAGAAGTTTTTTCGTGCTTTGGAATGGCATCTATTTATGAGGTGACTTGGATATTTTAGTCCACTGAAATTGCTGCAAATAAGGTGGTTAATTTCATCCTGAAGGAAGATTGGGTCGCTTACATACATTTTTTATCACTACATGATAAAACCGTTAAGATATCTGTTATTTCTTCCCTCTTTCTCCGAGCAACCCAAGCTTCCTTCAGAATGAAATTAGCCGCCTTATCTGCAATTTCATTGAACTAAAATATCCAATTCATCTCATAAATAGATGCCATTCCAAAGCACGAAAAAACTTCTATACCACCTCCATACCTCGAAGTGATGATTTTAAAAAATGTATTAGTTTCCCATATGCTCCAGCTTTGGCTCCTCTAAAATCATATGTGAACAGAAATACCATAAATATTACATTTAAATATTCCAATACCGCTCGAAAATCCTTGACTAGAATGTGCCCAATAAATTTCGATTCTAGAGTTTACAGTATACCATGCTATAATTGCAAATTAGCATACATCGGAGAGTCAGGCCACTTTAATAAGAGGATGAAAGTGTAGGCCATGAATGGTCTTTTGCAGTCTCCTTCTTTTCTTATGTTCTTTTCTTAATATTTAGCTGATATCAGAAGGTGTATGAATTTTTTAAGTCTCTTTACGCACATGCAAACGCATGACGATAAAATTGATTTTAACCATGCAAAAATCATTTATAAATAAAACAATTATATTGAGAGAAGAATTGCAGAATCCATCATAATCAACAAAGTTGATAATTTCAATTTATCTGAAGGTCAATGCAAATTTAACAAATATATATAGAATAGAGTCACCAATCTTACCTATTAGCCCCCAGACGCAATGCGTTCTGGGGATTAGCAACTCTCCAGATTGTTTCCAGTTTCATTTCATTTTGTTTAGCTTGTCATTCACGCTAGATTTACTCGAGTATATTTTTTTCCAGATTGTTTCCTGCTGTTTCATTTTGTTTAGGATGTGTCTTACCTTATATATACTGTGTTCCTTGCCTAGCTTCTTTATTATTAGTTGAAAATGGCATCCTGCCGAAACTGGTCCGATAGTTATGAATAAGATCTTGATTAAAATATTGTGGTTTACCATTATCTTCCATATATATATATATATGAAAGATAAAAGTAGCAAGGAAGGGAGAGTATCGGAGTACGGCAGGAAGAGCATTCCAGAGTCTAGATGCACAAACTGAGAAGGAACGGCTACCAATCGAGCAAAGGACAGAACGAGAAGTGTTCAGGAGGGGAGCGAAGTTAGACCGGAGTACCCGAGGAATTTGACGACGGGAGAGGTCAGACGAGAGATAAGGTGGAGCCTCGAGGTTTGGGGCCTTGTAGGTGATGATAAGAATTTTATAGTGGGTACGGAAGAGAATAGGTAACCAATGTAGCTCCTGTAACAGATACATCGAAGGACAGGACCGGGGGCGGCGAAGAACGAACCGGACAGCATAGTTTTGAACTAGTTGTAGGGGGGGGGGGAAGTGACGAAGAAGGGAGATTCACTAGAAAAGAAATGCAATAGACTAAGCGTGAGGTTTCGAAGTCCTGAATAGCAGTCTCAAGGTTTCGTCGATCAAAATGGGATCGAACACGTGAGAAGTTGCCGAGGAAACCGAGGGAAGACTTACACATACGCTGGATGTGCGGTTTAAACGAGAGTTGCTCGTCGAAAATAACACCAAGATTACTGACGGTATCAGAGAAGGCGACATTGGTTTCCCCAAGGTTAAGGGAGGGGAAGAGAGCTTTAGATTTCTCCACCATCGAAGCGGTGCCAACAAGGAAAACTTCGGTTTTATCGTGGTTAAGTTTGAGAAAGTAGGCAGACAGCCATTCGTTAATGGAGGTGTAGGCTGAAAGGAGCTTGTTAATTGATTGAGAGAAGGACACAGGGGATGAGGAAAGGTATATCTGAGTGTCATAAGCATAAATCAGCATATAGTTTGAAGGACAGGCCCAAATCGCAAAAGAAGGGAGACAAGAGGAAGTAAGTAGGTGCGAAAGAGGAGGGAACCAAGGACTGAGCCCTGAGGCACCCCAAAATGAATGGATGCGGGCTCGAGGGAGAGGTTATCGAGCGCGACCGACTGACTGCGGGAGGAGAGGCATGAGCGGAACCAATCAAGTGCAGTGCCCGAGAGACCAAGGAAAGTATGAAGACGATCATGGAGGACAGTGTGGTCGATGGTGTAGAAAGCAGAGGGGAGGTCTAGGAGGACTAGAATGGACGTACAACCCCTATCGGCTTCTGTAAGTAAACCGTATGAAACATTAAGAAGAGCGGTTTCAGCAGAGTGCTTCTCTTTGAACCCCGACTGGTACATTTCATCGACATTGAAGTTAGAAATATGGTCATTGAGGCGAGAGAAAACCATGTTCTCTAGGATCTAGAGAGGAATTGAAGCTGTGAAATAGGGTGATAGTTAGATGGTTCAGAGGGGTTAAGGTGTGTTTTTTTAAGGATAGGACGAATTTAGGCATGTTTGAAGGGAGAAGGAACGACCCCTGTGGCAAGTGAAGTGTTAAAGAAATGAAGAATTGGTGGGAGGACATCAGGGAGTATATGGTGGAGGAGTTTGAGTGGAAAGACGTCATTAGGGGATCCAGATTTGTTAGTGCGTGAGATCAGGGCAGTTATTTCCTCAGAGGACGCCCGAGTGAGGACGTTAAGCGGCAATGGAGTATGATCGTGGAGAACAGCATGGGCTTGTTCAGACGACTGAGGTAGTATGGCGAGAAGGTTAATAACTTTATCAGAGAAAAATTTAGAAAGAGTAGAGGTTTTGAAGAGGGGAGATATGAGGGAAATGGGGCTAGGCGAGGAAAGACGAGAGAGGAGACGAAAGATAGTCCGAGGGTCATTCATGCTCTCAGACAAAAGTTTGCGTGAATGAGCATCACGCGCTGATTTTAATTTGGAAGAATAAGTCGAAGTAGGAAGGCGATAAGCAAGTGAAAGAATGGTCGTGTCATGCCCACGGGAGCGTGCTTTACGAAGGGCTCGTTCATGAGCATGTAATGACCTCCTTGAACGAAGGAGTTCCATGGTGAACCAAGGGGCGCGGTAATAGCGGTTTTAAGGAGTAATAAGGGGGGCGTGCACGTCAAGGCAGGCGAGTAATGATTGGTGCAGAGAGTTTAAGGTTTGGTCAAGTAAAGCAGTAGTATCAATAGGAGGTAGGGCAGAAACAACGTCGTTAAAGAGAGAGGTAGTGTCAATTGACGATAGTCGCCGGAAATGAGTAGGATCTCGAGACGAGCGAGGAGGTAGGTGGTAGGGAATATATAATTTAAAATTGAACATAAAGTGGTCGGAAATCGTATTAGAAAGGTCAGTTACTATTAGATTAGAGATATGGAGGTTCGAGATGCCTACGTCCAGGGTATTATCATGTATGTGTGTTGGAGATAACACATGTTGTGTAAGCGATAAGAGGTCCATGATGTCATTGAATGCACAAAAAGTCTCATTGTGGCTAGGAAGATTGAAGTCACGGAGAATAATGAGGGAACTAGTAGAGGGTAGGTCAGAGACTAGGTTAATGAAATCCTCGAGAAATAAGGCTGGAGACGAGCTGGGAGGACGGTAAAGGACCACAATTATCAGAGCGGGCACAGCACGTGAAACAGCAATGAGAGCCTCAAATTCGGCTAGAGGGGGTGAGGGGAGAAGATTCAGGGAGAAGGATGAATTGGAAATCAGGGCAACTCCCCCTCCATGGTGGTTCCGAGGAAATTGCAAGAAAGAATGACCCGGGGGGGGGGTTGCAAGGGCAGTGTATGAACCAGAATCAGACTCGAGCCAGGTTTCTGTAAGGCCAAGGAAGGAAACCTCAGTGCGAACAACGAGATCATGGACATACTCCGACTTATTGGTCAGGCTCCTAGTGTTCAGAATAGACGCCGACAGCGCATGCTGATGAGCACAGGAGGAAGGGGGAGATTTGGAGGTGTTGGGTAAAGGAAGAATGGTATGGCGAAAGAGATTCATAAGGGACGCCGAAAGTCTCGGCCCCCTTCTAGTCAGGCGAGTTCGGGGGATACCAGCCCCCTTTATCTTTGCGTATGTAACTGGCGTAAGACGATAATTTAAAGAGAGGAGTGAGGCCCTATCATACATAGTGGGGGAGAAAGGAGCGAGCAAAGACGAGAATTATGAAGAACGAAGCAGATGGTAAAACTTACCGTAACTTGACTCATAGAAAGTGGGGGAAGGTTCGCCCAGGCGAGGCGTGGGTGTGAGGGCGGGTTCACCGACGCGAGGCGTGGGAGTGGGGTAGGGTTAGTCAGGAAGGAAGACAAAGAGCAGCACGTGGGAACAAATGAATCAATGGAGTGAAAAGGAAGTTAATATTGAAACCGAAATGAGCAATGAGTTACAAATAAAATTTGGTACTTCCAAGTGATACTACCAGTGAATTTCAGAGCGACCTGAAATTTTTTAAATTATTATTAATGAAATAAAACACATATATATGTGTGTATAAGTATATGTGAGTATTGTTATATATACATACTTCACTCTTCCTATGAAGCCAGAGGAATTCAATCTACTAAAACCCTTGTTTAAATTTAAATTTAGCAAGTCGTACGAGTTGATCCTCTCTTTCAACAACTCGTCTTTTCATTCGTCGTAAGTCAGTAACTGCCACCTCTCTCTGTTAAATAAGAAGCCCCTCCTTTGAAATCACGTTTCCTTGTGATGGTGCAACTAACTCCTTCCGGTCTCTCTAACTCGCTAAGAGATGCCCTACAACATAAGTTCCACCCCTCCCACCCCCTTCGTTTTAAGAATAATATCAACAAATCATGTTGGACCTTATTTTACCCTCAAGGATCAAATAGCTCAGATCTAAAGAAAAACACCAATATACCACCCTAGTATGTTTTAATTGAATTTTCCATTTTAAATCCTTCATAGCGCATGGGCAGTAAAATAATATTGAAAAAGACACTTCTTTTGTAATAAAAATTGTAAAATTATTTTAGCTCTACCTAGTTCCGGAAATTTCTTATTTATACCCAGGAAAATGTTATAAACGGTAGCTTAGCTCAGAATTCTCACAAAACTAGCCATCTACTAGTTTGATATTGGACTCTTTGAAATCTGTAAAATTTTTCAACAAAGTTCACCTAGAGTGATAATTGTACTTAAAAAAAACTACTTCTGTTTAGTGCCTATTCTTTGGTCGGCCCCTCTTTAGTCAATGTAGAGTTCCGATTGCTTCACTGCTTGCCATGACGACTACTAAGTGAGGCTTCATGAAAAAAACCTCAGGTGAAGCTGCCATCGTATCTCCAAAACCCGTTGCGCAAACTTGTGCTGAAACCCAAGACCTTTAATAAAATCAACCGAGAAATTACGAACCCATTCATTCCCTTTCGTGACCAGAACTCCTGCCCGTTTAACACTGGCGACCTTGTCAGGATCTTTTTGACCCACCGTAATCTACCGCTATCCACCGTCTTCCTTCCATCAACTGCCCTTACGGGATTCGATCTCGTATATCCAGCAAACACAAGATCGAGGCTACCGGATTCCCTCCTCTCTGCCACCCTACTTATCAGACATAGAGCTTCTTCAAGTAACCCAAGCATCCGAAAATCCCCGAAGTCACAAGAAGAAAACATTAAACTCTCAGGAAGCCACCCGCAACTAATCTCAAAGTAAAACGTTGCGAAATCAAGGTAAACACATTTGTTCTTTGAAAAGTGAAGTACGCTTTGGATCACCTAAGAGTTTAAATTCGGGAAAGATTCAGTTTCAAAGTTGAATAAAGTTTGATGTGTTCTTTTATGCAATTCTGCAAATATTTTCTCGAAAGCCGATTTAAATTCAACTTAAAGGTATAGAAGTTGACAAGCCTTATATTTTAGGGATATAAATTTAGCTTTGGTGGTGAATATTAAAATGTTATTTTTTGTACAAATTTTAAATATTCGGATTTTTTTTTTAATTGATATAATTTTTAGTTAGTCAGGATTGAAATAATTGAAGTTAAACGAAATAAGGTTGCAGTACCATCCATTGAGTTACAAAACGAATGGGTAACGCAGAGTTTTTCAACCTTTTTTTCATCTCACGGCACACTATCAGTATTTAAGAATATATTTACCCATATAATAATAAGTGCTAATAAATGTTCATAAGTTAGGCATGCTAATCATTTATTAATTTAAGACATAAACAGCAAAAAAAATAAGAAAACAAAAACATTCAGTGTACAAGAAAAAATAAAGCACTTAATTTCTAAATCCAAATACCATTAAACAAACCTATAAACTTATTTAATTAACAAGGAATAAACACAACCCTGAAAAACAGAAATAGGATTTGCCAAACACAAAAATTTAAGGATTAAACTTCTTAAATTTCTCATTTATTAAGCAATTCTATATGAATTGTAACATCAGCCGTAATAACATACCTTCCTTAAATCTCCCGTAGCAAATTTCTCACACTTAATTCTTTCTCAAATCTAAATACCAAACTTATAAATCTTAATAGGCCTAAAGACAAAAAAAATAAAATATTGGATTGATATTGAAAGATAGAAAACGAATTTATTGATATTAATACAAATCTAGCAATTATAGCTGTGGTAGGACACTTTGTTACGGTAGGACACTTTATTGTGTCACAAGTACGAAAGTTTTAGCATACATTCATACAGTACTGAAATTTGTTCATTGCTCTTTCTTGTTTGAGAGAGAATCAACTTTCCTCAAATCTCCAAGGCACGCCTGCAGTTGCTTCGCGGCACACTGGTTGGGAATCGCTGGAGCAACGTGTTATTCACAAACTATAGATTTGGTTACCAAAATGAGAACTTTGATAGAAATATCGATTTGCCCCTTACCCCTAGACTATCCAAAGTAACGAACCCCCCGGTCGCGACACTCATTAACATACGTGATAAAATTCATCTCACCCATGCCAATCAGAGCCATCAACCTAGTGTAATTAACGTCAGTTGATTAGTAAACTTGCCCCATTCGCTTGTTCCATTTAAAGGTGTATGCGATGGAAAATCCTTAAGCCCAAGCATATGAAATTGGTTGAATAATCTAGAAGAGTATTTCCCGAGGAAGAATATCGTATCTAATGACGAAAAATATTGAATAGCAAAACGCTTTGTACACCCATCTGAGGGAAACGTTCAACTCCAGATATTAATAATCACTATGTTTTACTATCAACCGCCACTTGGGGCGAGTTTAAGAAAGCGTTAAAAGAAGTGTACAAGGATGTCGATTTGTAATGTCTTTTCTGTTGTTCAGCAGTAATATATTTTATGAGAAATGGAAAAAAAGAGGAAAAGGAAGATTTCCATGATTCCTTTGCTCGCTTTTACCAGTTCGTCTGCACACCCTTTCAGGCCACCAATCAAAGAAACACGTTATTAATTGGTTGATGAAACGTTCATGTATGCAACCTTTCCTCTACAAGGGATATTGCAGGAGAATGTTTCACTAGATGTAAATCCTAGTTGAACCATTAACAAAGTTAAAGAAAAGTGTTCCGAACTAGATCAGGGTCAAATGATCCGGTAGAGAGAAACGTATTAATATGTTTCAGTATCATGGTGTGAAACGAAACCCACCAAGGAACTTATTACTCCCACTACAGCCCTTGACAAAGCCCTAGCCGCCAAATACCCACACTCTACGCAATTTAGGCCCCCCCAACTACCCGATATGAATGATTCCGTCCCAAAAATAAATTCCTGGAGTTTGTTACAACAACGATAGTCATGGTCATTTTAGGTGAGAGTGTACCTACCCTCCATATTGTTCATCCTGTTGTGAGCACAGGCATAAATAGCCATGGATAGCGTTTTCCCATATGGAAGTCAAGCACCTCATCCACCAAACACTAAGCAATACTCTCATAGGTACCAGATGGTATACCCAAGCATGTATTTGAAGACTCGTGGCCCGCAAATCCAAAGTAGCTGACAAGGAAACCAAATTAGATAATTGGAAGTTTCCCTAGGTGAAATTAAGGATTTTCTGTGGTTGTATGAAGAACTTCAGGATTTACATAATGATTGCATGGCCCCACCACAGTCTTAAGATGAAGTACCAGCAGAATACGGTCCCCCATGGCCTTTTTTAGGCAAAGCGTTACGGGCGAGGAGGTAAGTTTACCTCGTACCCCGATGAGTGTTAGAGTCCTTGCCTATACAAAGGATTAATTTATGACAGGTACTCGTAACTGCAGATGATTTAATAGCTAGTGGTAAAGTGAATAATGTTGATTGTCCAGCTTTACTAGACACTAGAGCTTGTACGATCTTAGTAAAGAGAGAGTTCGTTGAGGAGTTGCAAAGCCTCACGAACCAGTTTCACAAAGTTAGGCTGCCCCAATTTTAGCTAGTGGACATGACCGGCCAAATGTTTCAAGTGTTTTGGTGAGAGATTGTTCTTTTGTAGGAGATATGTAATTTTCGATAAATTTGCTACTAGGTTTAGATCTTTTGGTAAAAAACGCGTGGATGATTGATCCAGTAAGTAACACAGTTCGTTGTAAAGGAAACATAAACACTCTGATGAACCCTCTGAATAATGTATGGGGGAAAAAACATTCACTTGTAAGAAGATGGGCGCCAGTTAGGTGTGATTATTCAAACATTGAGATCCGTGGTACGGCATTTCGAAATAAGTCAAGGGAGGACCCAAGAGGTACCACCTCTAAAGGAGACTTGAGCAAGGATAGAGAGCAAAGAAAGGGCTGTTCTAAGAATCTTTAGTTTAAAGGAGAGCCAAGAAAGGGAAAGGAGGAGAGCCAAGCAAGGGCTGCTCCAATGAACCTTAGTTTAAATGAAGAGAGCCAAAAAAGGGCCACTTCAAAGATCTGTACTCTAAAGGAAGAGTGAGAAGAAATGAATGCTACTCCAGGAAATATAGATATGGTAGGGACTGGCGAAAGTGGCGTCCCCCCGCCCCACCGCTTGAAAAGCTATATTGGTCTCTAAGCCGGTGACGACCGGAGAAGCGTCTTGTGTAATTAAGACAGTGTGCCCCTGAAAGCCATGATAAGGCTGCTCTGTTCGATAATATAAACAATGGTTTGAACGATTAAGACCACAAGTATTTTCATCAAATTATTTAGAATTAAACCCCATTCATTTAATTTTCATTAATACTACGGTGAAAAGTTTTTTCGGTTTCTGTCGTTCCTGCACATATGGGAACTATACGAAAGAAATTATTTTCAGGAACATTTAGATGTTTCTGGCTGTTTCCTTTTCTATCTGTTCCACTTTCTCATAGTTTGGGGTAGGTTAAATAATTTCTTTACGCGATAAATTTATCCTTCATATTTTTTATATTTCCTAATTCAATTATATTTACTTCGAGGAATATTCCCCATGTATCTGTTTTCTGCTTTGAAGTTGTATTCACTTATTCTTTTGTTTCTTTCTCCTCGCCTCGGTGTATCGTGACCTTGAACTATACATGTATTTAAAGGCACAAAGAAATGAAAACTGGTATCACAACCCGGAAGAACGCTAAGGAAAATTTTACGTGAATCATTGAAAACTTAAGAACGAAAACGGGAGATATAGAAACGGATAAAAATAGGAAAAACTATTTTTAACCGTTATATGAAAATGAATAAAGGAGTTGGATTTGAACTTGTGTCATCCTAACAAGTAAATCACCCTGCCTCTCTTTTTTTAGCACCATTATCCGTGATTATTCGTTGTCTCCAAAACGAATTGCTATTAGTATTTTTTTTATTTCCACGAACACAGTTACTATTATTTCATTTCCTCCTCGTAAATAGCATATTTCTATCTTCTTTTGCATTTGTTTCGTTTGTTTTTGTTATTCGTTTCGTCCTCTAGCATTTAGCTTTTATGTACAGTATTTATTTTTAAATATTCTTCTATTCTAGATATAATAGACACTTTTATCCATATGCTTCATTTTCATCTAATTCCTTCCACCCATTCTATATGCGGAAATACTTTTGTTATTGTCCCTATTGCATCACCCATTGTGTGGTTCCTGACTATGCCCCAAATTTCATACGAATTCCTCATTTTTTTAATTTCTCTCTTTCATTCCATTCTTAGGCTCATTATGTGTGCACATTCTGCCCAACTGGACTACACGCCGCACGTGTCAGTCCTCGGCTACAAACTTGCCAGTACTGGCATGAATAGACACGTCAGCTCCAGGATTGGATACGCCAACACTGAACTTGACAAACTCCTCCGATTCAGAAACCTCAGCACAACCAATAAAAAGAAGTTGTACAGCAGTCTAGTCAGATCGAAACTGGTGTACCCTGCTATGCCGCCCAACGCGGCGTCAATGAAAAATATGACAAGACTCCAGAGAGTGCAAAATCGAGATCACCGGTTTATTACCAATTCTAAGTTCTATGAGTATCGGACCTCGAGAAGCCTCCATGAAGGAAGAGGTCTTGAACCACTAAACACATACCTCTATAAAAAAGATAGAGACATCTGGGCAAGAATAGAGGCTATTCTCCCTATGGAGACTGTAGTGGCACTAGACCCAGAGGCAGAGGGAGGTGTAAACAAAAGATACCTCCTCAGCACCAGAACAACGGAACCTGTACCAAAGTACAACTAAAAGGAAAGAAAAAATTTCGAAATAATAATATTAAAAAAAAAGATCCCGAAATGGGGCAAATTAGTATGTCAATAACAAATACAAAATAATAAAAAGATCCCGCAATGGGACAGCATTAACAAATACGAAAATATAAACAAAATAACAAATGGAGATGGCCCGTTCACCGGGTTCCCACACACATACATATCTGACTATCACTTCCTTCCTCCTCTCACTATTACCCTCCACCCTCTCTTCCAATCTCCTCTCCCTCTTATTCTATCTTTCTCTTTCAAGATTCATCCCTGCCTCACTCCCATATCATTTATCAGCCCTTTGAAAATCATCTTTGCCTTATTGCTTATATATAAACTCTTAATCACATTAGAAATATATCCATTCATACCGTTTCACTTCTTCTTCGCTATCTACTCCTAAGAGCGAATGTTGTTGTTTGGCGCCATCCATTTTTTACTTGACTCAACATTTTCGCGACCTTAACGCGTTCTAGTCGCGCCCGCCAAGGTAGCTCGTGTTCTTAAATTTCAGTCGAGTATTCTTTGTTTATGATTGATTTTATTTACTTTGTATTAGTCCGAAATGTTCGTTCACCTCGAAATGCGTTTACTCTTTTACTACGATATTTTCCACTTTCTTTAGAAAACATTAACGTGTTTTTCGATGGTTTTGTCTTTCCAAGCATCTGCCATTACCTTTTAACGGTGCTTGTTTTAGCTGAAAATAGACAAGTGGTGAAAAGAGAAAGAAGTGTGGCGTGATGATTACTAGGTTAAGTGCCTGGTGATCAGGCCTATCGCTTTTACATATTTTCTTGTTATGTTTAATTTATTCATTCAGGTTTAAAACAAATTTTACGTTTTACACATAAGTGCTGCCCAAATTAAACAATCAGCATCAAATAGATTTATAGGAACAATTTACGTTCAAACACAAACAAATATAAGAGGAGCTGAAATTGGATAAAGATTTGGGGGGTTTTTGAATTCTTGGACAAAATAAATTTATATTGGCATGTCGCTACCGAGTAAAGGAGGTAACGGTCAAGAAGAGTCCAAAAATGCTTTCGTTCAGTAAAGAACTGTGAGGACCAATTTGGTGTGAACCAATTATAGAACCCCATAGGACTTCAAAATGCTCGTCTTTGAGGAGATGGTTTTGAGTCAGATAGGATTCCATAATGTGGTTCCAGCACCACAAACCTCTCGTGATATTCTGCCTCAGTAGAAGTTTATTTAATTCATTTAGCTAAAACTTGTCTCGTACATTAATAATTATGATACGCATTTATCATATCCTTTAAATAAATTTATTATTTTGTATGACAATATTCAACAAATAGGGTTTTTTGTATTTTGGCTTTATTAACTACAACTCTCTCACCTTCAATCTCGTTGCAACATTTTTTATTTTGTATATAAAGATTCTCACCCACAGCTTTTTCCTGTCGAAAGCTATTTCCTCCTACAACGGAAATGAACGTATCCATTGTGCTCTTTTTATCCATGAGATATTTCCCTGTAAAGTTATCCTCGCCCCTCTGTCTGTACGAATACCCACTGATTCCAGTTATCCGAAACTCCCCATTTCCTATTCATAGCTAGAAATTCACAGTCGCTTACAACTTTGGGCTAGGCAGACATACAGCAATGTAAATTTCTAAGTAACTCCCCATTAGTTATTGCCCTCCCATAAAATATTTTTCCTCAAAAATAAATCAGAATTGTTTCATAGATTTAACAAGCTGTTCTTCCTTAACAGGAAGAGGTTGGTTATACAGGCACCTCTGCGGGGGTGTGGCCGACGGCCTTATTTGCTAATCGTAACCGCTTTTTTTAATCCCCTTTATAGTCTCTTTATTTTAACACCCTGAACACCCTTTTCTTCTTCTACTTCTTCTTCTTCTTCTTCTTCTTCTTCTTCTTCTTCTTCTTCTTCTTCTTCTTCTTCTTCTGCTCCTTCTTCTCCATCTTCATCTTCTTCTTCATCATCATCTTCATCTTCTTCTTCTTCATCTTCTTCTTCTTCTTCTTCTTCTTCTTGTGTAAAAAGTAGAGGAACCTACGCGTGAACAAAATATACTGGATTTGATTATTTTAACAGAGGAAACTTTGGTAGAAAACGTTTGCGAGGGTGAGCATTTGGCGACGAGTGACCATAATGTAATTAGGTTTGAAATTAATACGAGCGTTGAGGTAAAAGAGAGTTCACAACTAATCCCACGATTTGGGAGTTGTAATTTTGAAACCTTCCGTAACCGGATTAAAAGGATAGACTGGGGGAGATGTTTTGATAATAAGACAGTACAAGGAATGTACTCGGAGCTACAGCAAAATGTGCTCACGGTGGATTCCGAGTTAGTTAAGTACGTTCGTCGAAATAATGGAAAGTCAAAGAGAGCACCGTGGGTTAGCCCTTTAATAATTAATTCAATTCGGGAGCGTAATAAAGACTATCAAAGTTAAAAAAAAACGAAACGACAACAAATCGGGAAAAATACGTAGACGCTCGAAGGCTGGTAAAGCGGGCCATTAGAGAATCTAAGTTGAAATATGAAAAAGACCGTGCTTTAAATTCGAAACACGAACCAAAAAGGTTTTACAGTTACGTTAACAGTAGAAAGCCCATAAAGGGTTCAATAGGGCCGATCAGAGGTAAAGATGGTGTTATGACAGACGTCCCAGAACAATTTGCTAAAATATGAAATGAGCACTTCTCGAGCTTGTTTACTATTGAAGACGTGATGCAATTAGAAACACTGGGTGAGGACATAAATTTTGAAAGACAAAATACCCTATCCAACATAAGTATAAATGAAGGGGAGATTCTCTCGTATATTAATAAAATGAAAAAGTCGAAGTCACCCGAGCCCGATGGGGTGTACCCAACACATCTTAAAGAACTAAAAAATGAATTAGCAAGACCGCTCTGCACGATTTTCAATCGATCAATAGAGAAAGGCCTAGTCCATTAGAGTTCAAGAGTGCTAATGTTACGCTGATATTCAAAAAAGGGGATAAAACTGAGCCTACTAATTTCTGTCCCATCAGTCTAACTTCTGTAATTGGAAAACTCTTAGAATCGATAATTAGAGATAGGTTAGTGAGCATTGTGAAACAAATAATTTAATTTCAGACTCCCAGCATGGATTTAGACGGGGGCGCTCGTGCCTAACCAATTTACTCGAATTCTTTCATAACATGATTTGCATCTATGATGAAACTAAACGGCGGATATAATTTACCTTGACTTTAAAAAGGCCTTTGATACAGTCCCGCACGAAAGGCTATTGATGAAAATTAGAGCAATTGGGGTGAGGGGCAACATACTTAAATGGATTACAAACTGGCTATCAAATCGTTCACAGCGGGTTGTTGTAAATGGGGCGTGTTCAGACTGGGCCCCAGTCACCAGCGAGGTACCACAGGGGTCAGTCCTAGGCCCATTATTATTTATTGTGTACATTAATAACTCGGATAATGGATTGTTTAGTAGGATCTCTAAATTTGCAGATGACACAAAGCTAGGAAGGCGTGCCCTTGCGAGACCTGATGTAGAGCAAATGCAAAGGGACCTTAATAAAATTGTGGAATGGGCGAATAAATGGCAAATGGGCTTCAACATAAGTAAATGCAAGGTCATGCATTTAGAATGTCAGAACTTAAAAGTAGAATACCATATGAAAGACCAAATTCTAGAATCCGTTAACTTAGAAAAAGACCTAGGGATTTTAATCTCGGAGGACCTTAAAGTATCAAAGCAATGCACAGAAGCTTGCAAAAAAGCAAACCGAATGCTAAGATATATTGCTCGGAATTTTACTTTCAAATCGAAAGATATAATCATGCAACTATACAAATCGCTCGTGCGCCCACACCTCGAATACGTGGTCCAATTTTGGTGTCCCTTCCTAAATATGGATATAGCGCAGTTAGAAAGAGTTCAACGTCGGGCTACGAAACTAATTCCTGAAATCCGAAACAAACCGTACGAAGATAGACTACGCTTATTAAACCTACTATCACTTGAAAGTAGACGATTACGTGGACAATTGATAGAATTATTCAAAATCTTAAAAGGATTTACTAATATTGATTACAGACTATTGTTCGAGCTGGACGAAAGGGCCAACACACGCTAAAATGGTTTAAAATTAGTGAACAAGCGTTTTAACTCTACTATAGCCCAAAATTACTTCACGTTTAAAATCACGCAAACGTGGAATGGCCTTCCCAACCGCGTAGTTGAAACACGTCAGTAAATATGTTCAAAAACCGACTTGATGAGTACTTCAATAGCGTAAATATAATGTAGTAGGAGCACAGATTAAAACGTCATATATTATAAGGAGTTGAGGATTAAAATGAAATGATGAATAGAAAGATGCCAGCGTCGCCTTCCTGCATGGAGTGAATGTGAATTTCCCTTCTCTTTTTCTGTCTGTCCTATAAGTATATAATTTTCATCACTAGCAGGCGACGCCTGTGGGAGAAGATAGTACTGTCCTATCACCCCCGCCCCCCCTGGTTCGAAAAAGCGTGTTATGTTAGTGTATTTGACGGTAAGCTAAACCTGCATGTTAAGGGTACACATGTAGATAAGTGTGTACCGTAGAGTTGAAATAGTTAAAAAAAATATTATATATATATAACAAAAAAAAAACAGCATGAAAAAAAAGAGCATGATACACTAACGTTAGAATGTGTAAGCGGACTGACCTTGAGCAGACCTTAGGGTCTTTGCTGGTTCCTATTTCTGTAGTTTCTGTAGTTCTTCTTCTTGATCTTTTAACTACTTCAATCCTTTGAATTTCCAAAACACCCGAAGTCATTTGTCAACTAAGCAAAAAAAACATTTAGAAATTTTTAAAAAATACCCATCTTAAATTATAGTTATGGATAAACCTACGACAAGCGTCCGCCTGAAAATTCTCCAACTTCTCATCCTAACTCCAAGTAACAAAAATCGGTCCTGATGCCCTGATATCATTCGATAAACCGACCCAGGTTCACTAAACTGTCCTTCCAACACAGCTACCACGCTTTTGCCATAAAAAAACTACCTCCATTATTGGTGGTAAATCGATAGTGGACATCAGTTGATCCAAAACACTCTTTACTATATTGCAAATTGTTCACCGTACCCCATCAGCTCTATTGGTTGTGGAGGCGAGCTGAACGTATCTGTTAAACCCATTGAAATCCTCCTCAATTCACTTAAACTTTCTGCATACTTGCTGCACCCTGATCTGCTTAACTTCTTAACATTTAAAGGTCATTTTGAGAAACAAGGCATATCCGCCTTCATTGCAAAGCCGCTGACTTATTAGTCGCGTGCGACTCTATATCTCACTATGTCGGTCGGTCGGTCCCTGTTTTGCTTTTATTTTTTTGGTAATAACATTGTAACTGTTCTGCCGATTCGAACGAAATTCGAAACCCTTATTTTGTTTTACATTCTCTTTCAAATGATATAATTTTCAAAGTCCTCCCAAGGTTAGCCGGAGAATTATTTGGCAATAACATCATAACTATTCAGGCGATTCTAACGAAATTGAAAACCCTTATGTTGTTTTACATTCTCTTTCTAATAATATAATTGTCAAGGTCCCCCCCAAGGTTAGGCCGTGAATTAATTTGTTTTGGCAATAACCATAACTATTCGGTCGATTCTAACGAAATTTGAAGCCCTTATTTTGTTTTATATTCTCTTTTAAATGATATAATTATCAAAGTCCTCACAAGTGTAGCCGGGGAATTATTTTGTTTTGGCAATAACATGAAAACTATTCGGCCGATCCTAACGAAATTCGAAACCCTTATGTTGTTTTACATTCTCTTTCTAATGATATAATTGTCGAGGTCCTTTCAAGGTTAGTCCGGGAATTATTGAAAGTTTTGATGGTCGTAAGGCCATAAATCAGAATATGTGAGACCACGCGACTTTGGTCAGCAGACCTTGTTTTTCGACCTCGGGAGTCACCTGTATAATCCTAGTTAAGCGATTTTGCGGTGCCCCTTCATCATCAGACCCCAACCCCTCGAGCAGATTAGATCTTACACGAACAATTCCACGACCACGGGAGCTGGAAATTAATGTGTAAATAAATATTTGTATATATCGTATATAAGCTAGCTATTATTTTAGCGCCTTGTTTGGAAGGAGTCTTGTCATTCTCGGAAGAGAGCAATGTAAATGTGTTCCATTTACATAAGAATCATTAATACAAAATTGATAAAGTATTATTAATAGGAATAAAGCAGTCAACAACAAGAGTAAATTAAATAGAATCAAATATAACTAATTTACTGACAGATCCACTTCCTGCATTGTATTACGACCTTTTAAGTTTTAATTATATACTCCTACCTACATTAAAAATGGTCGTCCTTAGGTGAATGAAAATATGCACATCTATATATTATATATGTCTGTAAAAGTATATGTAAGAATCGTTATATATACATACTTGACTCTTCCTAAGAAGCCAGAAGAATTCAGTCCACTAAAACCATTGTTTAAATTTGTATTCGGCACTATTTAGAAGCAAGTCGTATGAGATGATCCCCCTTTGCAACAAATCGTCTTTTACGCTTGCCTTTAATACGGCTACCCCCCCAGCCCCCCACCCCCACCCCCCCACCCCGACCCCGTTGGGAAATTAGAGGTTTCATTAGCGGGTGGTAAAGGACCGACAGGCATAGTACCCACATTCGAATTTAAGTAAGTTACCTCTTTCCTATGAACCATTCATTTACAAATTCATGGTAGAAATCTCCGCGTATCAAAAGGGATATATTTGAAAACAATATCATCTGAATGTGGGTCGGGTAGCTTCACCTTTAACTCTATAATTGTTGACTTTGCTTTACTCAACCAAGGCATATAAAGGTCATCAGGTACCTTGTCGATTACCGGAGTCTTAATATTTACTGGCCCGTAATTAGTTATTACTTAATAAGATACTTCGTCGTATACATTTGGTAAGCCATGCTGGTTGAACCCATGGTCAAACTTCAAAAAGCCTAATGGTCTTTTTAGGTATTCCAAGCGTCATATAGGGTTGTGTTTTGGTGCGGAAAGTACATATTTTTTTTTTTAGATACACGCATTGATGGAGTTAATATTGAAATTAAAATAGATCTGCTTTACCTTCTACTGATGTGACCAGAAACAAGAATTTTACACATTGGCAACATTTAATTAGAATTTAATTCACACATTGGCAAACCTGGGGGAAAGCACTTATAACAGCACTGCTTTCGATTGTAACGTCCATCAAAACCCTATGTCTAACGTTCGTGCAGGAGTCGTGTAGCTTTTGCGTATTTCATTTTTAATAAGACTTTTGATTATTCATTTGTCAATTTTATGGACTTTTGTAGAGCTTATGGCCTCATTTTAAAAGAAGCATTGGGACAGGTGTGTGAACGAGGCGCGGCTTGATTATAATGTCCCCAGCACTAAATAGTAAGTTTGGTTTGTCTTTGGATTCCAACCTAATGCCGGGCTTTCGAATGTTAATAATACTATGTGTTTTAGATTAGGTTTCGTTGTACTATTTATTTCTGAGGCACGAGCGGCGGTAGAGCCCCCCTTCCCATAATGGCAACCCATAGCACGGCTCAATAACGGCTTCCAGGAACTTAATGCATATATAAATAATCTATAAATAAATACTAAGTACGTAAAAACGGGACTAGTTGGGTTTTTAGACATTTTAATCATCTTTTCCGGCTTCTTTTTCACGCGGAAAGCAGTTATTAATCGCGTGCGAGTCTAGTCGCGAGTGATTTTACATCTCACTATGTCGGTCGGTCGGTCCCCGTTTTGCTTTTTAGTAATACCATCATAACTATTCACCCGATTCTAATGAAATTTGAAAACCTCATGTTGTTTTACATTCTCTTTCGAATGCTATAATTGGCAAAGTGTTGCCAAGATTAGCTCGGGAATTATTTTGTTTTGGCGATAACATCATAACTATTCGCTGATTCTAGCGAAATTTGAAATCCTTTTGTTGTCTTAATTCTATTTCGAGTGATATAATTGCCGAAGTCTTCCCAGGGTTGTTAGCCCTGGAATTATTTTGTTTTGGCTATAACATCATAACTATTCTGTCGATTCTAGAAAAATTTGGAAACCTTATGTTGTTTTACATTATCTTCCGAATGATATAATTGCCAAAGTCTTCCCAAGGTTAGCCAGTGAATTATTTTGTTTTGATAATAACGTCATAACTATTCGGCCGATAATCTGCTAGACTATACTAGGCTATAATATGCTATACTCAGCCAGGCAAGCCTAGAATAGGCTATACTATGCTAGGCTATTATAGGCTAGGCTATACTATACTAAGCTATGCTATATAAAGTATAAGGGTAAGATATACTATGCTAAGATAGGCTATAAAATGCTATGCTAGGATAGCATATAGTATGTTAGGCTAGATAATAGTAAGCTATTCCTGACAAGGGTATACTTGTCTAGGATAGTTAATGCTAGGCTAGGTTATACTATGTTAGGCTAAGCTATACTAGGCTAGACAGGGCTATACTATGCTATGCTAGGGTAGGCTAGAGTATAATAGGCTAGAGCGCTATGCTCTTTTATGCTATGCTAGGTAATACTATGTTAGGCTACGATAGTCTAGCTAACTAAGGCTATAATAGGCTAAGCTATGCAAGGTTATTCTAGCCTAGGGTATGGTATGCTATACTAGTCTAGGATATACTAGGCTAGGCAGGGCTATACTATGCTATGCTAGGGTAGGCTAGAGTATAATAGGCTAGAGCGCTATGCTCTTTTATGCTATGCTAGGTAATACTATGTTAGGCTACGATAGTCTAGCTAACTAAGGCTATAATAGGCTAAACTATGCAAGGTTATTCTAGCCTAGGGTATGGTATGCTATACTAGTCTAGGATATACTAGGCTAGGATATAACATGATACGCCTGGCTATATTATGTTAGGTGTGGTTATACTAAGGTAGGTTATATCAAGCTAGATTATAGAATGCTAGGCTAGGCTATCGTATGCAAGGATATATTCGCTAGGCTATAGTAGCCTATTCTAGGTTGGCTATACTAGGCTACTCTAGGCGACGCTAGGCTAGGCTCTGGAATGCAATGCTAAGCCACACCTGATTAGGCTAGGCTATAGTAAGCTAGGCTACATTAGGCAATGCTACGCTAGGCAAGGCTATACTTCGCTAGGCTAAGCTAGGCTATACTATAATATGTTACGTTAGACTAGGGTCTACTAAGCAAGGCTAGGCTATACTAAACTAAGGTAGGATAGGGTAGGCTATACTATGCTAGGTTATACTAGGCTAGCTAGATTATATTAAGCTATGCTAGGTTAGGACCAGCACAACTAGGCTATTCTCTTTTAGGCTAGGCCATCCTATGTTTGACTAGGCTTGGCTATACTAGGCTAAAACAGGGTAGGTTATACTATGCTAGGCTTTGATATGCTATGCTATACTAGGCAAGTTTAAGTTAGGCTATGCTAGGCTATGCTATGCCTTGCTAGACAATACTACGTTATGCTATACTAAAGTATATACTATGTTATACTATGTTATGTTTTACTACGATGTGCTATACTATGCAATGCTGTGCTATGCTATACTATGATATGCAATAACATTCTATAATATACTATGCTCTAATATGCTATACTATGGAATACCTTGTGTGGCAATCTTTTCAACGTTCTAATTACATAAATGATGGGTACTCAAAATTTGCAGCTCTACTAATGAATTCTAAAGTTGTTGTTGTTTTTTTATTTTAATATAATTTTAGTTCTACTTGGTTAGCTACTTAAAAGTTTTTACTTATTTTTGTCATCTTGGGGAATTAAATTACTATTATTATATTAATAATTATATCTATTTCACTTTTTTTTCTTATTTCACCGTTTGAAACATATTCATCAGTGTGCTGAAGATTACGTGGCCTTCAGTACTACCATCCTAACAGTGGGATTTGACCTTATAATTGCTTTTAAAATTAGGACAAATTAATTTAAATCCCCTATATATTAAGATCTCTGTGAAGGAATTTGCTTTCATTAAAGCTCAAAGAGAAATGATTACTTCTTTTGGACCACATCAGGTTTGCTTTCGAGATTAACTTGATTAAAATAGACAAGTCAATAAGTAAAAGCGACAAGAAGGTGAAGGAAGAAGAGTTGATTGCTATAAGTAGACCAATGTCTCAATGCCATCAAGTGAAATAATTTTCTCTTCTGAAGAAAATGAAGAACAAATAGCTGATGGTCAAGATGGAAAGGATTGAATTTATGAATTGACATTAACCCATTCGTATAGACGGTCTGTTTAAACGGACATTAAGAAAATCTATTATAACTGATTTAATAATTGTAGTTTTAAAAGTTCTATTGCATAAATATGTTGCCAACATTCCAGGCGATAAATGTAGAGAAAAAAAAGTTACAGTTGGTACCACTGTTCCCCAAACAACATAACAAACAACATGGCGGAAAGTGACAAACGTGGAACTAAACAGAAAGCATATATTTACGTTTTTTATTATATAAAAATTTTAACTTGTGTGTCAATGTTATAAATAACATAACCCTATTAGTTTAGCTTCATATATTTCACAAAATATTACTATGGTATGGGCCTTTTCCTGTATTATTATTGTTTTGAAATTCTGTGTCAGTTAAAATATTATAGGTAGAGAATGCCGTTTTTATGATAAGTTTAGAGCTAACTAACTCAGTTACATTTAAAATTATAAATATATAATAGTTCAGAAATTATTTAGTAAAAATTATTTATGAATAATATATATATATGTATATAAGGCTGGCCAGAAATTCCTGACTCACTTGGGAAGCGGAAAGAAAACAACAACATTTGGAGCAACACTAACGTAGGCTGGTAGTCAAATGAGAAAGGCAAACCTAACATATTTAGCCTACGTAGGCTGGTAGTCAAATGAGTAAGGCAAACCTAACATATTTAGCCTACGTAGGCTGGTAGTCAAATGAGTAAGGCAAACCTAACATATTTAGCCTACGTAGGCTGGTAGTCAAATGAGTAAGGCTAACCTAACTTAATGTTGCAGTTGCTCCCCAAATTTTGTTTTTTCTTTCCACTTTCTAATTGAGTCAGGACTGTCTGGCTCAGCCTTATAAATAGTATTTCATAGCGTAATTATATATTATTTTTTACACAGCTCTCTTACAAAGGCAGCAACATTGGCCTACTTAGAAGAGATAAACGAAGGTGGCGATATTTTTATGGGTCTCCCGATTGATGAACTATCTGATGGAGACAGTGACCATTCACATGAAGAAGCAGCAAGTTGAAGGGTCAGAAAATTAATTCGATAGTAAAGAAAACCCATCGAAGAAACAAAGGAAATAGTCAAAGAGGTTGCAACAAAAAGTGAGTATACAGATTGTATTACAGCAGAAGATGATATATCTGAAGAAGCTAGGATTTGCTCTAATCCTATCGATTTTTTTAAAAAAACCTCTTCTTCACTTAAGATTTTATAAACTTGATTGTTAAACAAACTAATTTATATGCTCTTCAAAATAATAAAAATCTTTATATGAGCAATTCTGAATTTTTGGTATTTTTTGTTGACAATTATTATTATCTCACAGCCCTCTTACAAATAAGAGAAAGTATTGGTCATCAGAAGACAATGTACTGAAGATATTATCAAATAGCATTAGGAGAAACAGGTTTGAAAATATTCTATGGAATATACACTTAGTGGATAACACAACCAATACAAAAAATGATCGCGCATTCAAACTTCGACCATTATTTCAGCATATGCAACCTAAATTTTAGAGCATAGTGGATCGGATGAGCATATGTTCATAGATGAAAGTATGATACTCTACTATGGGAAACATTATTCAAAAAAATTTATTCCAGGTAAACCCATCAGATTTGGGTTCAAAATATGGGCACTTTTTTCTAAGCATGGGTACATGCATTCTTTCGAATTGCATACAGGAAAAGTGCGACATCAACACAACCAGGTTCAAGTAAATTGGGTGTTGGGGGGAAATGTTGTGATGGATCTGATTGCAAACAGCGGTATAACTCATAAAAGGGGCTATAATTTATTTTTTTATAATTATTTTACTAGTGTTAGTCTCATGGATGAGCTAACTAAGATTGGGATATGTGCATCAGGTACTTGTAAATAAAACAGAACGGGGAGATGTCTCTTGAAATCCAAAGTAGAAATAAAAATATCAACAAGAGGAGCCGCTGACTTCTGTTCATCTGATAATTTCGTCGTAATTAAGTGGAAATATAATAACGATGTGATATTGGTGTCTAATTTTAAAACCTACACAATGACTTCAACCCAGTGTTGGATAAAATTCTAAAGAAATATATAAATATTACGCAATCAGAGGACATACTTATAACAAATATATGGGGTATGTAGATCAGTTTAACCAAAGCGTTGGCACCTATCCTATTAGAATGAGACCTAATAAGTGGTGGTGGCCTATTTTTTCATATATGATATCAGTTGCAATTAACAATGCCTGTATTTTGATGAACAAAGTTGGCACTAAAATTACTTTATATCAGTTGAAAATGTATCACTCACCTTTTTGAAAACTCATGGATGAAAAGCGTTCGAGGCAAATGAGGTTCGAATAATGTGAAAGATTTGTGTCAATATGACAACATCGGGCATTGGATCGTGTACATTCCAAAGGAAAGACATGGTAAGGAATGCTCAGGAAAAGTCATTTTCAGTGCGAGAAATGCGACATTGGATTACATCCCAAATGTTTTTAAAAATCTCATGTTCAATAAACTAATAAAATATGATATATTTAGCTGATTTATGTATATATACTTGTAAATATAAAATATTCATATAATTTATAAAGGAAAACAATTTTTTTTTATTTGCATCTGTATTACTTATAAAAGGAATTTCTGATGTAATTTGCAAGTGGAAATAATACATTTGATTATTATTAAAAATGTGTTTATTATCATCATTATTCAAATATTATCATTTTAAAAATATGTAGTCACTAGTAACATCATGAATTTTGCGAATGGTGTTAATTATTCCATTAACTTTTTACACTCATAAAAGCAATTGATATTGAGGATCGGATCTGCCGAGCGTCCGTTATACCTGGCAGGTTGCAATTCCGTAATCCCTTGAGTTATTGAAAAAAGTACTTATACGCAATATGACTTATTGTACTCTTATTAGTATGTTAAAATTTCAAACCATTTGAGAAATAATCCAACTTCCTGTACGAATGGGCTAAAAATACCAACCGCATCTTCAAATTCCATTAAAAAGCAACCCGGGAATTTTTTTTCGGGGGGAGGGGGTAATAACATCATAACTATTCGGCTGATTCTATTGAAATTTGAAAATCTTGTATTGTTTTACATTCTCTTTCAAATGATATAATTGCCAAAGTCCTCCCAAGGTTAGCCCGAGAATTATTTTGCTTTGGCAATAACATCATAACTATTTGGCTGATTCTAGCGAAATTTGAAACCTTTAAGGTGTTTATATTTTCTTTCGAATGATAAAATTGCTAAGGTCCTCCCAAGGTTACTCCGGGAATTATTGAAAGTTTTGAAGGTCGTAAGGTTATAAATCAGAATAAGTGAGGGCACCCAACCTTTTGGTCAGCATACCCTGTTTTTAGGATTTTTATCACTGCAAATAGAGCCGTACTCAGAGTGCTAGTATCTAAAAAATAATTGTTTTCCGCGCCTAACCAAAGCCGTAAATGACGACTTGAATGCCTATAAATACCATTAGCCCTATTTTTACTACCAACAACACGGCGTAGGTTTTTTGAAGTTTCATCGAACCCATTTATAGATATCGTAATTTTACGACAAACGGTTAACTGCAAGCGTTTTGTTAAATTTATATCAATGAAAGTTTTTTTGAGAACCTTGGTCAAATAGAGCCTTAACATAGGTTTGTTTCTTATACCCTGTCACTGTTACTTCGGCTATTGGTAGGCCAGTAACGGAAAAACAATTGGAGAATAATGCATTGCCTTTGGAATCTGTTTCTTGCTTGGGATCAATTGTATTAGATTTATTTTTATCCTCATATAAGGAAAGACACAAGCTTGTATGGTATCTTTTTTAACGTCTCATAAACCCAACTTAGATTTACACTCATTGTTGTACTGTTTCGACCGTAAACAATTAATATAAATTTTAACCTTTTGGCCTGATTTAGTTTGTCAGAAGGAGAAACATATTTCGAGCATGCATTTACATTATGGGGATTCTTACACAGTACGCACTGTTTGGGGGGAGGAAAGTTGGAGGGTTCCAGAGTAACCTTGTTTCACCTATTACCTTGTTGAGTTAGATTTTGCCATGTAACGCTAAACGTGGAGAATTGCTTTTTACTCGGGGATCTAAACGTTCTTTTACATCCTAATTGCCTATCCTTATACGATAACAATTTAATCTCTTCTTCTAAGGCCTCTCGGAAGTGATTCAACTGCCAATACTCAGATTCATTTTAAGCGATCTATTTATTTGATCTCGTACTGCAGATGGCAAGTTACGTATCAATAGCGTTATGATAAAAAATCCTCAGCGTAAATATCCAAACCAAAAGCCTTTAGGCTCCACACATGACACCCATACGATATCCTAAAGTCCGAGAGGGAGTTAGAATTACATTTGGGTCCTTCTAAATCTGAAATTAAGTAAATGCGAGGTAATGGTCGCCTTTTATCACCGTACGTACGTTTGAGCAACTTCTAAGCCTCATAAGGATCCCCAGAAATGGTAAACACATCAAGTAGGCGCAATGCGTCTCCACTTAATTGTCCCAGAAAATATACAATTTTTTGTGAATTTCAAATATTCATAACATGAATGGCATTAGAGAATAAATCTTGAAAGTTAATCCACTAGAACGTCTCCTAAAAATATGGTAGGTTAATTTTAAGCAGCTTAATTTCGTTGGCGAGCTAGAAGCTTTAGTGTGTTTAACTTTGCTTACGTCTTTCAAACATTTTTCGCCTATATAAATTCCCTGTTTACCCTCAATATTACACGTGGAGGCCTCCATGATTTCCTTTTCCAAATCGTTCTCATTAAGTTCTTTAAATATAAGTTCATCTAATGATAAAATTTTTGCAAAATGATACTTTAAATCCCCTATCAGGGAATACAAATTGTGGCAATGCAGAGCCTTATCAACAACCAAAGAAAATATAGATTTGATAAGATGTGTAATTAGAGCCTGATTCCCCCATCTAGTTTTAGCCAAACTCATCATTGATCATTCCGAAACTGTGCACCAATGTAGGAATTTTTTATTCCTACTACACAACCGCACCGCTCTCTTGCACTGAAATTAGAAGCCTGTACGGGAGAAGGAGGCACTCAATTTTTAACTTTATATTTACACTTAATTAATTATATATATATATATATATATATATATATATATATATATATATATATATATATATATATATATATATATATATATATTATATATTGTCGTGTTATAGGAAAGAACGAGTGATGGCTGGAGTTCGTACGTATGGGTTGTTTACGTACGTCAAAACTCCTGGATTACGTTTTATCTCTAAGGGTGCTATATATTTTATTATTATTGATTATTATTATCGGATTATTTCTTCTTTAATCTTTGAGGGTTCCAAGAGCATTGCTTAGCGTTTCGAAGATTGAATAAAAATTTGTTTAAAAACTAAAATTTTAATTAAAAAAAAACATGAACCAATGAAATTTGACACACTAAATACACAGAAATGAATTCAATAAATTTAATTGAGGCTTTCTAAAAGGAAATACTTGAAATTATAGGGATGGTTGACCCACAGCTCACTTTAATATAGAAAATTCAAACGGACTTTACAGAAACGGATACCAGAGTTTAAATACCTTTATAGCTTCCTACTAGAATCAGGTTTGAGTCTGACATTAAACTCAATCGTTACGTCACCTCAGGAATGTTGCTGTTGTGATGACGCGTGCCACTTATCCAAATGTGTTCGTACGGGCGAAATAGCTTTAAAGCCACGGAGGCCTTTGGTGCGTATGGTGCGGATTACTCTGGGGAATAATTCGCACTGGCTAGCGATGAGCCAATGCGGGAATCCTTTGACTCAGGGGAGTGTTGGAAGAAGTTCACTCGGGGTTCTTCCTCAAGTGCGAGGACTATCTCGGTGCTTTAGGGATCCACCAGGATAGGGGTTTTTCTCTGATAAGAGTTAGCTAAACTTTGTTCTTAAAACAAGTTAACTTAAAGTACGGCGTGACTACCAGGAACTGGCTCGAGTATGAACTTCTTCTTAGTTCCGGTATTCCTCAAGGGCGAGGACTATCTCGGTGCTTTGGGATACACAAGGATAAGGGGGTTTCACTGACGAGAGTAAGTTGAACTTGATCATGTTAACTTAAAGTTCGGTATGACCACCAGGAACTAGCTCGAGGATGAGCTTCTTCTTAGTCCCTTCTGTTGGTAGCCCGGCCTCTTGCCGGGGACTTCGTCGCCTTGCTCACTAACGTAATCTACCACGTTTTTTCCAAAGATATTTGCTTTTATACGTCGCCACCCCAGTGAGGTAAGGGCAGGAAAGGGGGATGCGTGGACATGCCGCATGGAGTCTACTCTTCCAACGGTTTTTCTCAATGCGTCGTACAGCTGCCTTTAGGAACCTTCTGGCTTTAGGGCGACGCTCTTCTGATTTCGCCTATGCGGTGAAATTGAATATCAGCTCTTAGAGGAAATCTTGCTGTTTTAACCGATGTTAAGGTTTCGGGACCGACCTGAGCTGATTAGCGTGTTATGTGGTCTGGGTCGGCCGTTCAGCTTTTCCTCGAGATGAGTGGCGAAAAGGAAGGAGGTTAAGTGGTCGAGCTACGGCGTCTCCACTGCCAGGACGTTGTGGTTAACGACCAGAGGCTCAGTTGTGAGGGGGGGAGCATCTATTCCCTCACACACTTTTTTTCGAAAAAATCCGTGCAGGGAAGCGATTTGAACCATGCACACTGAGGCAGCTAGCACCGCTTTAATCACAGTTAAAATTATGCCGTTAGTACACTATGGTTCTCTGCGTAGCATAGTGTACTAACGGCATACTTTTAACTGGGATTAAAGCGGTGCTAGTTACCTCAGTGTGTATGGTTTGAATCGCTTCCCTGCACGGATTTTTCCGAAAAAAGGTAATAAATATTACTGTAGGAAAAATTATTCCGTTTTCTCTTTCAATGTGGTTTATTGCATTCATTTTCATCATTCTCTCGCACTACTTTGAGATATATATATATATATATATATATATATATATATATATATATATATATATACTCAATTTTGTTAACCTTATATTTGCACTTAGTTATATATACACCTTTTAATGGATTGAAAAAAGTTGATATTTACACTTAATGCAATCTCTAAAATGAAGTTGCTCCATACACAATTTAACAACACCGGGATAATCACGACTAAAATTATTTAGATTGAGATCACAACTACTTAATTAACAAGAATAGAATCAATAGATTCAACGAGTGTCTACCAAGCATAGAATCAATCGTCAATACAAGAGTGTAGACAACTGGATGATACAAAGGATAGCAATAGAGTGGAGGGCCCAGCAAAACCTCCCTTCTTGTCCCATCATAAAAGGGAAAAGTGACGGTTGGTTCGTCTTAGCGAAATGTCGCATAAATTTGCGACAAGATCCATCCAGTCAACGCGGTGCAATGCGGTGAACATGGCATACTGCATGACTTTGCTCATGCTCTTATTTTCAGCACAACAGGTGTCCAATTCTCTCCCTGGCTTGATGAAGAGGTGGTTGCTGCGATTTTTTACGTTGGAGTCCTCAATTCCTAGGAAAATTAACAACATGAATTTGTAAATACCAAATTTAACTAAATATTGATAACATAATCTAAGACAAACTTTTAAGCCCTTTTCACTTCACATCGCCATTACTAGCGAGTATATAAAAAATAGTAATTGAAATCATAAAAATGTCTGTATGTACAATTTATAAATTTCTCTCATTTATAAAATTTTATTCAACTTGAAAAATTCATCATCTCTGTCTTCACGATTTGCCTGCTGACTGAGATCTCGTTATTAATCTGCTCCTTTAGCTCCTACAACAGCTTGGACCCCATGCTCCCATATACGCGTCTTGTAGTAAGGATAAACGGTGGTGGCATTGACCAGGTCCATCCTACTCCACAAACCAGCAAACCTGACCTTGAACACCATTGGTTTAGCCACTGTGCTATCTAGGGGTTGTCCAAGATGTACTCCACCAGTGTATTGGCATACTTCAGTTTGTTCTTGAGGATGTCCTCAAACTTGGTCGTCAGTACATAGGGAGGAGTACACGCATGTAAGTGTCCTTCTATGACAGTAATCTACTTCGCCAAAAGATCCTTGTCCATGGGGTTAATTCTTTTCAGTGCCCAAGAGTATGAGTCACCTTAAACATCGTAGAGTCCAATACTTGGCTAGATTAAAAAACAAATGATCAAAAACACCCTAAAACAAATCTAAAACAAACTAAAACAAACCAAAGGCTAAACAATAACACCAGGGCCGTATTTAGGATGTGGGTGGCTATAGACCCATTTTGGTGGGACGCCCATTGTTAGCTGTTGGGCAGTGGCAGATCTAAGATGTTTCGGGAGGGCGGGGAGCAATAGGGGCCCTATTGCTTACACCACAGACTAGTAACCTAAATCCTAATATATAAATAGGACACTTTTACTTAGGAAATACTGAACGGGGACTATTCTTCCAATGCTATAATAGGTAATGCATACACACGAAATGAAATGAACACAAGTTGTTCTTACCAAATTTATTTACACACAGAAATTCAGTTACAATTATTTAATATTTTATGAAAAATTATAGTATAACTAACAACTAACAAATAAACATAGTTCAAATCAGAGAATGGATGGAGTTATAACCACTACAGTCCATACACTTTTCTCGATTTTTGTGTTGCAAAGTCGCTGATGATGTCACTGAAGTTCAATTCACGCAGTATATCTGCCTCGATGCTCATGATAACCAGATTTACAAGTCGTTCCTGCTTCATGGATGTCCGTAATCGGTTCTCAATTAATTTGAGTTTTGAGAAGGAGCGCTTGCCACTGCAGTTTGATACCATCAAGATAAAGTATATCCGTAGAGCTATCTCAATGTTTGGGAAAGTGTGCTGGACACCCTTGTCTCTGATAAGTCTGTACAGGGAAAGCTTAGTGCTGATATCTTTTGGCTCCTCGTCTGTGAAGATATTGGCAAATGTTACAAACTGACACAGTTCATCAATAAATGTAATGTCCAAGTTATCTGGATAAGACCTGACGAGCTGCTCTGCTGCGGCCTGAAGCTCGTCTGAAGACAGTTCTTTCAGATGGCTAAAAAAGCTAAATTGGCTTGATATCTGTTTATATGTTCGCAGAGGTTAGTCGAGAGAAGCGATAAACTGATCACTAACAGGCAAGAAAGTTTCTGTTCTGCATTTTTCAGAAGGGCTAAGTTGTACTTCTTCCGCATGGTCATAATCCATAATCGGCGCTTGTGTCGAGTTTTCGTCTGCACATAGTCTGCTGAACCAGACAGCCCTTTGCCTTGCTTCTCATAAGTGTCGAAGGAGTCACGCTTTGATTCGACATAGTTTTTCAAGCTGGTCAGTGACGCCACAGCAGTATTTAGATGGAGTTTTGCGTGTTGTAGACTTTAATTAGTAGCATCTGTTCTTTGCAGGATATCATTTCAAAAGGTGGTGTAAATACCTGTTTCAAGCTGATTTATCTGTATTAACAGTTCCTTCTGCTTCACAGCGTACACACCCTTTTTCTTCAACGTCATCAGCAACTTGTTTCAGTACATCCTTAATCTGCTGATAGTCATGTTTAAGTGCCTTCGTTGCGTCAGCCCTGCAGGACGAACGCGTCGTTGTGACACGTTGAGAGTCAATGATGAATCATTATGTTTCAAAGTCTCAGTCGGAAGTTGATGCCGATGCGTTGAAATTGTGAAGAAGTCGAACAGCTTTTTAAGGAAGGCAAAAGAATGTACAACACTCGAGCAGCATTCTACAGCATTTTTACTAACCAAGTTTAGAGAATGCGCTGTGCAAGGAATCCAGGATGCAAGACTGTTCTTCTCTCTCACTTTGGCTTGTAGACCATTGTACTTACCACTCATTGCAGATGCATTGTCGTAGCTTTGTCCGCGGCAGTTTCCCAGGTCTAGGTCATGCATCTTCAAAAATTCCATCAAGGCTTTGAACATCTCTTGAGCGCCATGGCCTTTGTTTGCCATGAATGATACAAAGAGTTCCACGGCGCTATCTTTCTCCATGTACCTCAGTACAAGGGTCAGTTGGTCAATGTGGGCTGCATCGGGTGTAGAGCCCAAAGAGATAAAGTAGTACTTTGATTAGTTAACTTGAGAAATGATTTCTCCGAGTACTTGTTCACCCATTACACTGATAAGTTCTTCCATTATTGTAGATGAAAGATAGTTTGTGTGTCCTTTGACGCGATTGGCTTTAGTTTCGATATGCTGTGCAATAAAGTCGTCGTACTAGGCGATGAGTTCAAGAATACCCAGAAAGTTTCCTTTTCTAATTGATCCAACCAATTCGTTCTCCCCTCTAAATGCTAAGCCACGCTCGGCAATAAACTGAATAACACTAACTACTCGTTTCAACACTGATCTCCCATAATGCTCTAGACGCTCGACCTGTTGTGTCAGCTCCGTATCAATTCACCCAATTGCTTTTAACCTCCTATTGAAAGCATTCGTAGATTTCAGATTTCCGTTGACTGCTCATGACTATGTAGACGTTCTTGTGAATGTTTCCAATCACAGAATCCATTAGACGAAAGCTGAGAAAACTCAGATTTTGCTGTATTTAAGCACATCAATCTGCACGTGAAGCAGTAAACACATCCATTAGAGGGAGAGAAGCATAACCAGTTCCTAGTTATGACCTCTCATTATGGTTTTGACGACTGAAGAGTCCAAGCGTGCACATTCTTGGAATATTGCGGTCCTTTCTAGGTTGCTGCACCGAGTGTGCAGAGAACAAACTTTCATCACAGTGCTGAGCTGTTGATACACCCTTTTTCATCCAGTATTCCCGCATCTGCTCCGAAATAATGGATGGCCGAAGTCAAATGCCATTGCCCCTGGTGGGCCCTCAACTTCAGCTCCTACATAAGATGTGCCGCTATCAGCCTCCATTTCTATATGTTCTTCAATTGGACCCGTTACTACTTCTGCATTTCCTTTGTCAGGATCATCAGCCATTTCCGCTGAGGCATTTTCAGGGTGATCAGATTCTGCAAAGTCATCATTCCTTTCTGACACTTTTCTTGGTTAAACAGTGAAGAACTGGTATAATTTTCTTATCTTTACCAGTTCTTCTGCTAATTTCATCGTTGCTTCCTTTAAGTTATGTCTTTTAGAAGCCTCAGACTCCCAAATTCTTGTGCGATGCCTGTGTCTGTCTCCTTCACGATTGTCCATGCTGGTAATCTGAAAATAAACGAAATGAGCTTAGAATTGAAAAAAAACGAAGTGAACTCAAAATTACACAAGATTTAGCTGTCTAGTAGGGTAGATGGGCTATGGATCGTACTACTAGTGGAAAAATATTCCTAAAAAATCAGAAAGTGGTTGGAAATCAAATATATTGACATACAAGAAACTTGTGGTATTTCCCCACCTTATGCTATAGTTGTGACAAAAGATTTATTCTTTTAATACATTGAAAAATTAAAGAATTTAAATGGGTACATTTTGTACAGTCCATAGCACATGGGCCATGGTCCATATACACCTGTGCCATAGTCCATATACACCTGGGCCATGGTCCATACACACCTATAGGCACCAGCAAATGGACATACAAACATGGAATGCTGAAAGATTATTTAATTCTGTGCCTCAGTATTACCATACAATAGAAAAATATTAGTTTAGTCATACACAGATAATTATTTGAGCGCTCTCTCCATCTCGCTGAAAACAGTGTCCTGAAATAACAAAATGAGGTCCATTTATGTGAGCATAAACTTAATAAACTGCTACTGTTGTCCATTCTCACCTACAGGCACCACCAATTTGACATACAAACACTGTTAAAACTCAGATATACGGTCTATGTCACTACCTACCTCTCATCAGGGTCTATAGACCCTGCCTCTCATAACATACGAGCAAAATTATGTAAATAAAGTCTTACCACAAATCAAACACTTGAGCCTATTATGTCTTAGTAACACCAAATTCCCTACAAACCCTTATCAGTTAATCTAAAATACCTTATAAACATCATCAACATGCCTCAGCGAGCAAACTTGCGACCAAAACTAAAGATAGTCAAATGAAATGTAGGAGGCCAGCCACCTTCAAGTAGTAAAATAGTCCACACGTCCGTGTGCACGAACTATCCCGAGTACAAGAGACAAGTGATAGCAACCTCGCTCTTGCCGGTACCGGGACAGGTAACGTGCGCAAAGATCACCAAGACTTAGACATGTAAGAATAATGTGCCAAACAGTCTGGAGACAAAGCATCGTCGCAGTAAAGTGCAGGGGAGAGTCAATTAAAGAACAGTGCGTACCGTGAGTGTGTCCAATTTGAAGATGACAGAAAGCGACTTGAAGCCGTCATGGCATTGTGGAATAGGTTCAAGGAAATGTCCGGCTTGATGGCATGCAACTTTAAGTTCCCCTCGGCTGTCTCCAATCTTATTTTCCAGACAACCCGGTGGGCTGACCTGATTTCTGTCATGTATTCAGTGTCAGGAAGAGTGAGACGCTGGTCTGGCACCCTAGTCTTCGCTGACTCTTTGCCATGAGGTTGAAGCAATCTATTTATTACCTCCGGTCTTGGTCATGGGACATGTGGGAGCTAAACACATCGTGGAGCACCTTGATGGCATCATACAGAGAATTCCAGCAAGTGATGTTTTGGTCTTGAGGATTCTGCCCATTGCCTTCTCGGCGCTAAAAGCGAGCAGATGAGACTTATTCTGTTTATTCCAATTGGTTAAATATAGCCTTGGCCGTAACCTAAGGAATTAAATTATATAATTTATTTCAATAATTTTAAATAGAATACTTTCAAAAAATGAAATGTAAAGCTCTTGGAGGCAACTTGTTATAAGTAGATAAAATCATAAAACTACATTTATGGTTTATAATTTGTTGATTTTTATTATCAAGTTAATGACAAATTTATTAAGCAAAGCTGCGTGTTCAATGTCTCTTAAATCTTTATTAATTAATTTATAACGATTATTTTTAATTATTTTTAATTGATGTTTCAATTAATATTTCTAATTCTGCGGACCATTTCGCAACTTTCGCACCTTTTAACGGAGGTGGCCGCACAGCACAGTTTCGCGTACCCTTTTGCACCTCAACACAGTACGGAGGTTCAGATAACCGAAAGGTGTGCGGAACTGGCCCAGCTTTGTATATCTGTGGGTCTTTGATGTGCAAAAAGATTAAGCAAACCTTGAATTCGCATGTCAAGAAATTTACCAATTGTAATTTGTCTGCAAAATTGGAGATCAAGATAAGGATTGGGCGCCTCACATATGTATGTGGAATTCATAATTAGATTTACTATCGATATCGAAATATAGGAAAACAATTAGGTAATGATAAATTAGACGTAGTAATGGATAATTAACTGTAAAAGAAATTAACAATAACCTAACCAAAAACAATGCTAAATATGACTAATAACGGCAATTAATGGCTAAAAATGTGCCCTCAAATGAAATAGATTTAATAAGAGAAGTGTAATTAACTTTGCATCATTTCATTTATAATAAAAGGACACGTTTACGTAATATTAGAATTAATATTACCGAATTATGAACCAAGAAAGAACCTCATATCAACTCGAGGCTAGTTAAAGAAAGAAAGGAAAAGTTGAAAATCAGGGGGAAAGGATAGGGAAAAGGAAGAGAGGATATGGATAAAGAAATAGTTCATAATTAGTATTTCTTTAAATTAAATCTTTAAGTGATATTTCTCACTTCTAACCTTAAGCATACTTGCTAGAGCGCTTTCGGCGATATTCCTAGATAAGCTATTCCAGATTTGTGTTATTTTATAGGAAAAGAAATTTGGGGCTCTCGAGGGGTAAATTTTTTTTTTACTAGTTTGAATTCGTTATTTCTAGTGGTCGCTCGGTAATCTAGCTCAAATATTGATTCATAATCTATATGAGTAAAGCTTTTTAATATTTTAAAGACTTAAAAACGTTGGCAGTCTAGATGCCGATCTTCTAGTGAAGGTAAATTCAGGTTTCTGTCTTTTTTCTACGATCTACACTTTCGGTGAAAAGTATAAAACACCCTATTTAATCATTCATATAATGTAATTAGCTCTTTGGGGTAAACTAATTCAGTATATATATATATATATATATATATATATATATATATATATATATATATATATATATATATATATATATATATATATATATATAATAATGTCGAGGAATAGGTCACCTTCCCAGACAGTATGTATATATATATACATATATGTATCTATTGGTTGGGAGGAAAGAGATAAAAGTCACGAGAATATGTATATATACAGTTATACACATATATATCCTCTAATGTACGTACGCGTTTCCTTCGCTACGTACAAGTACGTTTACTTCTGAAAAGTAATCCGTTGATTACGAGGTATAAGAGTGCGATTTTACTAATGAGTTTACTAAGTTGCAGTTCAAGAATATATTTAAAGAGCTAAAACCAAAAAATATAATTTTAATAAGTCACTAGTTAATATATATATATATATATATATATATATATATATATATATATATATATATATATATATATATATATATATATACATACGGAAAATATAGGAAATATAAATAAGGACAATACTGACAGAATATAGATAATTGGCAATCGGGTAACGTTAATTACTTGTTAGTTAGCTTTTAAATCGGATACTATAAATCAGTTATACAGAAGGAATATTTAAAAGTAGGAAAGTTGGTCGAGTAACGGAAGATACAAGCAAGGGTCGTTTTTCCTTAAAGGGCTCACCTCGAGGAAGGACACGCCTTTAGCCACTCGAGGACGATTAGACTTAACGAGATTGCGATCGTCTAAAATTGTCAGAAATGACGTCCTTCAACACATTTTTTTTATATGGCAATAACTCCTCCATTCCGCAAAAATATTCTCAAATATATATTTTTTATTTTGATTTCGTTAACCTTGTATCGGTGCCGATATATCGGTTATCGGCTGATTAGCATATCGGTGCAACCCTAATCTATGGTATTGTTTATCCATAGATAACTGTTTATCATAACTGTGATATTAAAAGTCATGACTACGATACGCACCCTAAACTACACCTTCACCGATGCCTTGGGTTGATCAAATCATATCTGGCTAGTTATTACGGTAAAATTATATTTTATTGTTGATTTTTTTGAGTGTTTAAATAATAATTTCATCTTAGTTTGGTAATGACTTATGTTTTTATATCAAAGTTATTTCTAATAATTCTTTTATAATATCAAAAACAAAATGGTGAAGTTCAGAAATAAATATAAGTATCGAAATTTTGCGAAATTTTAAAACCCAAATGGTGAAGTTCAGAAAATTTATTTATATATGTCTTCTTCTATTACTATATTTTAGCAACGTGATATTTTGAAAGGGCGGGAAATTTAGTTTAGAGTTCCTTTTAAAAAATATTATAATTGGCGAAGTTCAGAAAATTTATAAATTCTTACCATGGCTGTTTTTTTTTAGATTTTAAATTTTAATCTTAGTATCGAAGCGCAAGCTCCCCCATAGGGAGGAGTGGCGAAGCCATTGCCTGGTAAATTTATTAAACACGGGTTCAAAGACAGCAATAAAATCTAATTAATAATACTGTACATCCATATGATTGCAAATGGTGTATTACTTTACCAGAAAGGCCCGCAGCCTCCTAAAGTGTGTTTCTTGCCAGGAGGCTCTGGTAGAACGCAACACCCCTATGCCCTCATTGTAGGTGGCCGACCCCGACAAGCTACCAGAGACTTTCAGAGATTATTGAATTCCAGGACCGCGGCGGTCTCCTCTACCCCTCAAACGAGTGCATCCACATGGCCATGATGGCCGTGGAAGTCTTCAAGGCGATTACAACACCAGGCAAAAGGAGGGCCAAGTTCCTGGTGGCCTACTCTTCAGAAGAAGTGTTCGTGAGTGTCTACAAAGAAATAATGAGCAATGAGTTGGCATGTCCCTGCTGGACTGTGAAAAGGGTTGCAGCCTGGTCAGCACTGCTGTTCCTTCCATCGCCAGGTCCCTCTTCCATGTCATGGGCAAAAATATGGTGTCAAAAGCTAACAGTCATGCCCATGCAAAAGTCAAAAGAAGAGTCATAAAAAGAGGTAATCTGGATGCACCCGAGAAAGCTACCAGGAGCAAAAGTGACTACAAAAAGAAGAAACTTTCTAGAGAGAAAAAATCCTAAGTCAGTTTAAGTGTGCGTAGCCACTGATATTTGTTATGTATCTTTATTTTGTAGGGTAGATATTAGAATCCAGATTAACCATGAAATAGGTTACTAGTACAGGGTGTCTATACCTTAGATTCTTACTAGCTATTACTTTATTATATCTATTTCAGAATAATATAGTCGGTACTCACCCATGGGCTATGAAAAAGATTTATAAAGTTAAAAAAAAAATGAAATTAAATGCGGGGGTCTAGCTACGCAGAGAACCTGCGTAGCGTAGTATACTAACGGCATACTTTTAACTGTGATCAAAGCGGTGCTCACTGCCTCAGTGTGCCCGGTTCGAATCGCTTTCCTGCACGGATTTTTCGAAAAAGGGTAAAAAAATATTACTGAAAGGAAAAATTATTCCGTTTTCTCTTTCAATGTGGTTTAATGGATTCATTTTCATCATTCTCTCGTGCTACTTTGAGATATATATATATATATATATATATATATATATATATATATATATATATATATATATATATATATATATATATATATATATATATATATATATATATATATATATATGACGAAAAGTGTTTTATTATTTTTCAATATAACTACCCTCGACTTGAATGCACTTGCGTCACTTGTCCCTGAGGCTTCGAATTCCCGACAATCAGAAATCTCCCGACTGCTGTTCAATCCACTCCTGGACGGCGAGCTGGACATCTTCATCGTCCCCAAACCGGCGTCCACGCAGTGCAGCCTTGAGCTGGCGGAATAAAAAGTAGTCGCTAGGGGCCAGATCTGGACTGTGGGGGAAATGGTTGAGCTCCTCGAATCCGCACTCGCGCAGGGCAACTTGTGCAACTCTGGCTTTGTAGACTTTGACGACGTTGAAGTCGATCATGGGGCGTGAGGTTTCTAGGGACCCAACGGGCAGAGACCTTGGTCATGGCCAAATTGTCGTGGGTGGTGTTGATAACACTTCCAGGTGATATTTTAAGTTCTCGCTCGATTTCTTCGACCTTCACCCGTCGATTTTCGAGGATCCTCCTCTCCACACTGGCCACATTGTCCTCATTGGTCACGTCTGACGGGCGTCCTGGAAGGCGGTCATCTTCAAGGGACTCATGACCATGGCGGAACTCTCTATTCCAGCGAGCAATGGTTGCATATAAATGGGGCGGTGTCGGTGTACACTGCAACCATGTGTTCATGGATCTCTTTTGCATTCTTGCCTTCCTTGGTCAAAAGTTTGATCACTGCGCGGTGCTCAACCTTCTTCATTGTTGAAAAATTTGTGACTTACGATCTGCGATCAGCTACTGCTTCTTAAATAGACGAGGCAGGAGCGTGCGGTTGCAGGTCCTGACTTGTCATAACTTGTCCTAACACCACCACAAACAGCCATCCTCCTTCCTCTGTTATGCCCTACCGATTCACATAACTTATTGACCGCCCCTCGTATATATATATATATATATATATATATATATATATATATATATATATATATATATATATATATATATATGCGGTAAAGGTAATGGCCTTATTAGACAACTGCTCTGCTTCAGGTACAGCGGGAGATCCTATCCTCCTCGAACTGGAAGACTACATTTACAGGATAGCTCATCCCCCAGTCCAAAAAAACTTGTTTCTGTGACGATAAGAGAGGCGACTTTGGGGGGTTAACTTTAAAACCAGTTTTGGGGATTGGGGGATGAGCTATCCTGTAAATGTAGTCTTCCAGTTCGAGGAGGATAGGATCTCCCGCTGGGCCTGAAGCAGAGCAGTTGTCTAATAATGCCATTACCTTAACAGCACTAATTTGTCTTGGATATTTTTCCATATATATATATATATATATATTTATATATATATATATATATATATATATATATATATATATATATATATATATATATATATATATATTTGCATCTGATTTGCTTTAATTACAACCATTATTCTTCGGGGGATAGATTTCACCAAAGTTTGACAAATTTCTGATATCATCTTTCCCCACTCAGCTTGTAATTTTCCATATAGTTCTGATATATTTGAACTTGTGATAATTCTTATTGCTTTTCCAAGCAATCTCCAAATATTTTCTACTTTCTTTACGTCCGGGACCTGTGGGGGCCACTCCATAGGAATAATGAAAGGCTTCTCCAACTCTTCGTCTCACAAATGTAGAGCCCAAGTGTGCCGAAAATCTGCTAAATGTTTCAAAAATGTTAAATTTTTAAATAATTTTCTCCCAAGATATATTTAAATAGAATTACATAAAATACATGTAAAATAATAATTCAATACTCTTTCGTGCTACCTGATAATTACTTTCATCTAACCAAATGATTTTAGACTATTGTTCATGTGTCCAACTTTTTTTAATCTTTGACCCACTAAAGAAATTATTTTTCTGTTAAGATCAAATATTTTTATCAGATCTATTTACCTATTCATCTTTAAGTCTCATTCTAACTGTTCTAGCTTATATTTTTGAACTTGAAATTCCATTAAACTCCCCAGCAAATACATATGTTTTTCTGCTATTCTGAAGTGAAACCTGAATGAAATATCTATCTTCTCTAGGTGTTGTAAGACGTTTTCTACCACTTCTCTTCTTTGATACAAAATTCTGCATCTCTTGATAGCATTTTCTAATGGTTTGGGCAGCATATCTTGAAGGTGTATTTGTTCTAGCCTTGCTTCTGTAGATCTTTAGTTTTACTCATATTACTTATTTAGAACAATATTGAATAAACGATAATTATAAATTTAAGATGAAACTTAAGAATATTGGTTAAATTCTGATTTTAAAAAATATGTTCCATTTTATTAATTAAACATCATTTAGTAAAATACTAATTAATTCAAACAAATTAACAAAATATTCAAACATATTAGCAATATACACATTATTATCAGACATATTTATGTATAATATGAGAAATTATAAAAAGTTCGATTAAGTATTTAAAAGTATAAATCTATGAAGGGCGCTTTTTACTTTTGTCAAGGGTATGTATCTAAGTTCGGGAATTAATTTAGTCGCTTGACGCGGGACGCGTTCCAAAATTAAAATATATTTTTGCCTATTGAATCATATTTATTATCTTTCCAAACAATGACAATCCTATCAGTCTTATTGCAAGTCTTCATACTTAATAGGATATTATTTTTTGCCTCAGTACATCTTCAGCGAAGAATATTAAATATATGGATATTTATGTATATTGGTAATGATTAGAATGACTAAATCATTTGCTCCATATATATATATATATATATATATATATATATATATATATATATATATATATATATATATATATATATATATATATATATATATATATTATTGAAGGCGACTGCGAATTCAGCGTTAATAATTTTCTTTTCGAGCCTCTCAACTTCTCTAATATTCCGCTTTTGGTCGTTGGTTAACCCGTGTATAAGCTCGCCAAAGTTCATTACAGAAGCACTGACGAACGAGAGCAGTAAAATAGTTCAAAGGATTAAACGAAACATTTATTGGCCTAATACGTTTCGATACACTCCTGTATCATTATCAAAGGAAAGAATAATATAAGGAATTAAAAGCATGGTTATATATATCAGGGTTTGAAGGTTAACAGTTATACGAACATATTTATAAGGAATGGGAATTCTTAAATACAAAGGTACATTTAGGCAAGGGTTAAGACGGCTTAAAAAGGGGTAGTTTAAAATAAGCACAGGATTAAGATAGGCAGGGGTTATTACTTGGTGCACGAGGACGCGAGGAAGGCAGGGTGAACTGTATGTTTATTTGTGTATTTAATTTGGGCTTTTTTTCTTTTATATAGAGAGCTTCTAATATGAGTAATTTTTGGCGATTTAGAGCATATGCAAGAATTTCGGTGTTATCTTCGATTGACTTCCGGTCCAATTGCCTTCCATGTTTTTCAAATGTATGCGTTTTGGGCACACCATTGTTTAAATGGTAGCTCATTCTTCGTGTTAATTTTGTTTCTGCCATTCTGATATATGAATGAGGTAGGAGCTCACAGCCTCCCATTTTGCAAGTGTATTCATATATTAAATGACTTCTTTGTTTAGGTGTTACGGTGGGTGTAGGGTTATTTTTTAATATAAGGTTTGTCGTAGAATGCCACCCTTTTTGTTCTAAGAGTGCTTAGAGTGCTAATATTGTTATTTTAAAGAAGAGCCGTTGGAAACACGTAAGGATTTAGAGAAACGCACAATAATTCCCAAAATAAACTTATATTTTAACTTTAACAATTTAATACACCAAAATTAACCATTAACCACAGAAATAGTCCGAATATTATAATATACAATAATTAATTTAATTAGTTTGACCCTCTAAAGTTGGTTAATTTCGCTACACACTTCAATATATAAGATTTAGGCTTATGGACTCTACTGGAGTTTAAATACCTCGGAATGTTATTGGCGCCACGACGCGTGCCGACTGGCCAGATGGAGGTGGGCGAGATCACGAGGTAGTTTGGCGAGGGTAGCATATGAGGGTCCACACAGTATTTAGGGGGGGGGGGGTTCTTAAAGGACGAGAACAATCATGGTGCTTTATGCGGCACGAAGGTAGGCGTGGTCTCTCTGGCTAGACTGAGTCGAACTTGGTTCTTAAACCAAGTTAACTTAGATTTTGGTGTGACCACTGAGTAACGAGCTCGAGGGGAAGCTTTTCTCCTTCGTTACTTAATTTCTCATGGGCGAGGACTAAACTCGCGGAGGGTCTTCTTCACGGGCGAGGATCGAGGGGGGCGGGGGTTCTCTGACGAGAATAAGTTGAACTTGAATAAGTTAACTTAAAGGTGGGTTTGATAACCAGGATAAGTTGAACTTGGTTCCTCAACCAAGTTAACTTATGAGTTTGGGGTGGCCACCGAGTAACGGGCTTGAGGGGGAGCCTTTTCCTTATTCTTTTCTTAATTCCTCAAGGACGAGGAATACCCCTGGTGTTTAAGATGCACCAGGATATGAGGAGTCTCTCTAACGAGAGTAAGTTGAACTTGAACAAGTTAACTTAACGTTCGGTTTGGTAACCAAGGACTAGCTCGATGATGAGCTGCTTCTTAGCCCCTAAGTAGGTAGCCCTGCCTCTCTTGCATGGTACTTCTTGGTCTGGCGAGCCAAGTAATCTACCTGTCCAGTCTCGGTACCCCGATCTCTATCTGAGGACTTCGTCACCTGGAGACTGACGTATTCTACCTTGATTTTCCTCAGTGTTTCTTATTTATGCCTCGTCACCCCACTGGGGGAGTAGTAAGAGGGGGGAGGCTTGAGGACGGGCCCAGGAGGGTTCTTATGCCAAACGGTTTTCTCACCAAGTCTTACATCGGCTCCTCGTGAAATTGAATCTCACTCTCTTGGGGGAGATCTTGCATTTTACAACCTTTCGGTCTTTCATAGCGACGAGTGGCGTGGCGCTGCGGTTACGCACTTGACCCGACGGTGCCGGGGCCGGATGTCTTTGCGGTAATCGCCTCGTGACTCCACTGCGAGAGAACGGGGGAGTGACGATTCTCCTACACGGTTGGATGTCCGTTTATTATTGTAATAGATTATGAGTGATACGTTGTTTTCGTTTTGGGTTGGTTTTACACCTCTGTTTATTATTTCCTTGATTACTCTTTCGTCCGTTTTGTACGCTGTACTCATAATATTCTTGTAAAATAGTTTAATAGTATTTTTCCTTTTGCTTCCTGATTGGTGCTGACTGTAGGTGACGTGTACCATTTTTCATCTTCTTCCGTATAGCTGTTTGTATGTCGCTGTTTGTAAATACATTATTTACGAGTACTTGTGTATCCCACTCAAGCTCTTCGTGTGTATCTTTCCATGTGGAGCAGTGGGTGAAAGCGCGGTTGATATATGCATTAATTACACGTTTTTATAACGGTTGGACATTCGCTTTTAGCGTTCATACAAAGGCCTGGATTTGTCTTTTTTACGTAAACTTTGGTAGCTATTTTGCCGTCGTGCTTAGTGGTTAAGGTGTCTAAGAACCGGAGTTTGTTATCTTGTCTATTTTCTATGGTATAGTTAAGTGAGGAGCAGTTCTTGAATTCTCTTAATAATTCCTGGATTTCTTCATTGGTTTATATATTTATATATATGTCGTCTATATATCTGCAGTAAATATGTGGTTTTGGCAGATTTGTAAAAACTCTTTCTTCCATACTTCCCATGTAAAAGTTTGCGAAGAGTACTCCGAGGGGGGATCCCATTCAACCCCATCAGTTTGCACGTATAGGTAACCTCTAGATCCATAAAAGGTTTTTTTTACGAAAAACTCGTGCAGGGAAGCGATTCGAACCATGCACACTAAGGCAGCGAGCACCGCTTTGATCACAGTTAAAAGTATTCTGTTAGTACACACACTATGCTACGTAGTGAACCATGCACATTGAGGCAGCGAGGTTCGAATCGCTTCCCTGCACGGATTTTTTCGATGTGGTTTATTGCATTCATTTTCATCATTCTCTCGCGCTACTTTGAGAGATATTATATATATATATATAAGAGAAAGAGAAATTTGACGCGAATGAGCAACGAGACAAGAAACAGGAGGGTTTTTTTAGAGGTAAGAGAAAGGGACATTAGAAGAACTCTAGAATGAAAGAGCGCAGAGGGCGGCACAATGAAGGCAATCCTTTATCGAGAAGACAGAAATAATGCCAGGGGAAAAAAGTTTGAAATTCCTGGCTGAGACTCGAACCCGGGTCTGCTGATTGGCGGTCAGATGCTCTACCGTTAAGCTACCAGGTACAGTGACTCTACCTCGCCCAAAGCGTTACCTCCTAGGAACCTCCAAGGAAATTTTATGCCACATCTTCTTACCTGCTCACAATTTAAAGGCTCATTATCCATGTCACATACAAATAAAGAGCAAATACAAGTTCTGCGGGTGATAACAACCACCACAGGGCTTTCGCCATATATTTTCTCTACCTTTCAAAACAATTTTGAAGACAGAAAGAAAGATGCAAAAACCTTGTATTGCAGACTATATAACAATACAGTACAAGAGAAAGAGAAATATGACGCGAAGGAGCAACGAGACAAGAAACAGGAGTTTTTTAGAGGCAAGAGAAAGCGACATTAGAAGAACACTAGAATCAAAGAGAGAAGAGGGCGGCACAATGAAGGCAATCCTTTAGCGAAAAGACAGAGAGTGAGGATAAGAGATGAATTTTCCATCCACTTTCAGATAAAGGTATAAAAGTAGCTCTTTTATTAATATGCACCAATTATGTACAAACAACTTGCTTTGAGAAATGTGAGGGAGGGGGGCTAACAAGTCGAAGAGGCTTGTCTTTGGTGTTTAAGTTATCTGAATGGCGAAAGAACAAAATCTACCTCAGAGGAACTTGTTTGAGGAATTTAGCAAAGTGATAGTATTGTCGTAGGTGGGTGTGCGCCTTGAAGGTTAAAATAAGAGAGAAAGGGGAGAGAGAATGAGAGAGAGGATGGATAAAGAGGGAGAGGGGAGAAAGAGAGCAAGGGAGAGATCTTGCGATCAATTTAAGATTAAGCTGCTCTATCTTGAATGGAACGAAACGCAAGTGCTTATTCTTGAATTGTAAATATTTATAAGTTCTCAGTAGATTGTAACTTACATTAAATTTAGTTTACTAAAATTTAAATTTACTTAAATTTAGTTTACTAAGATAAAAATACTGGTATTCCCACACAAAACGTAAATTCCTATTGGAATAAGCAGAAACAACAAATTAAAACAATGAGAGGTTGCAAACCAGATTTTCTATGTACATATATATTTGTTTAATTTATGAGAAAGGACACGTTTTCGTCAAACCCATTCCAAAGCTTATGTAATCTTATAACTGAAAAATATGATATTTAAATATTTTTCTATTCAATAAAACTTTCCTTAGTAATTCACAATATTTTTTCTTTTCCCTTACAAGTCACCTTGCGAGTCGTTAACAGAGCTACTTTAGGCGCCTTATCCTAAATTGAACGAAATGCAGGTGCCTATTCTTGAATTGAGTGACTTTAGGTGCCTAATCTTAAATTGATCCAGATCTTGTTTTAAGCTAATAGCCATTGCCTTCCAGTCGTAGCATGTTAGCAGATATGTATACGCGTTTATATTTGTATATTAATTAAATTTAGGGGCTATTTATTTTAAAGTGTGTCTTAGCAGTCTTGATCTCTATCGCGGCGTCGCGCTACCCTGCGCCGTTTCGGTAGGAAATATATATCCTCGAATCGTTGTTGGCTAGTCGAGACATAATTACGAGTCAATTTTTGATACTCACTTGAAATAATTAACTTAAAGAATTATATATCTTTCTTTTAATCTGAAGTTACTGCTGTTTTTTTTCCGAGCCCTCCCCCTCCCATCTTACTAGAGTTTCGTAACAGTTCTCTAATTATAGTTATGTACGGATTATTTGGGTATAGAATATTGTGTTTAACCTTATATCTTCTCATCAATGTAAAATCTGGAGGAGGAATTAGTTCCTTGCCTCACATTATAAATATTACTAATTTCATTATAATATTGTTGTGTGTGTAGTTAGTCGGCTAGCCGTTCATTATTCATTTTTGTTCTTTTTTTTGTCACATGTATTTTGTTATTAGTGTAAATTATGGAGTGAGTGAGATAGTGCATGGAAAAGTAATTTGGAGTTAGTGTAAATTATGGAGTGAGTGAGATATTGCATGGAAAAGTAATTTGGAGTTAGTGTATAAAAGTTCTTTTTTAGATACCAAGATTGGTTCAGACCCGGTTAGGTAGAGTAAGGTCTCTAAAAAGGAAAATAAGCTTACAAGTTTTAGGGGTTTTTTTCCCCTTGGGCCAGGAGATTTTTACACCTCTTCTAATGATTCTGTGAGGGATGTTGCCGCTTGGTTTATCCCACCGTTTCCCTTGGGTCGAGCCTCTTGTCTCTAAAGTTTTACTTCTTTTTTTCTCCCTTGACCAGGCTTGGTGGCGCCTTTAATATATTCCCTAGTGTTCTACCTCCTTTTTCCATTTTATTCACATCTTTGATTTTCTCTCTCTCCATTCTATTTTTCACCCTCTTTACTGTGTTGTGACAATGTATGCCATTGTTCACGTTTTCATAAGGCGACAGGGCTTTGTATCACTCGATCGGAATGCAGTCAGCTATAGACGGGTGCCTCATCAAGCATTAGTGTCGATACAAAGTTATCCTTCGAGATAACTTCGCTGGCGCAATGGCAAGAAAAGGCAAAATGAATTGCGACGGCAACATAGAGCGTCCCACCAACGAGGGAATAACCAACGAACAAATACCAGCAGAAGAATTGGGGCCAACAGTGACTTTAAATTTCCTTCGCCTGTCCACTCTCCACTTATTTTCAAAGTTGTGCAGATAAAACAGAGTATAGCAGTAAGAGTTAAATGCATAAACACAATGTGCTATCATTTCTCATTGGTTCATCATCTTCGTCTTTATCATCTTCAGCCTAAACTCTATCTTTATCTTCATGGAATTTAAACTGAAAAGGCAAGTGGATTCTTGCTCAGTCACCTATGCCATCTCTTTCACCTTGCGTTTTGGTCTATCTTTCTGCATATTTTACTCGCTTATTGTTTTTTTTTATTTATTCCTGTTGAAAATGGAGCGGGATTCAATATGCTTCGGATTCTGATGTTGCAAAATTTTGCCCTCCATCTGTTCTTGTTCTTTGCGTCCTCAATTCATTTGACATATAGACTTATTGAATGCGTAACTTTCAAATCTCTCTCGACCTTAGTCGAATTTTCCAATAACTTTTGTTATAGCTGAGGTTGATTCTCCAATTTGGAACAGAGACTTTCTTTCTGTTCTTTATCTCCACACCGAATCTCCGTACCGCATTTTTTGGGGGCAGCACCGCCTCTCTTAGTCCCTCTGGATCTTTTTTCACAGTAGTGGTCCATTCCAAGGCTTTGAATGCTCAAACTATTCCAGACAGGTACTCTTTAGCATACATTTTCATTTTCGGTTGTCCTTTCTTCTCTCATCACTATCTATTTATGCTTTCAATTATGCAGTAGCTCTGTTTACCACTTAAATGTCCTTGAAAAGGCTACTAACACTCCTTTCAGCGCTTTTTGAAACAATGCAGTGGTGTGACTTTCCAGCGTTTTATGGAGTAGGTTCTGAGAGGAATTTATTTCGCCTTTAGGTACATGCGATCTCCTAGTAGCACCTTATTCTCTAAAGCAACATCTATCTCACCTTTGTCAGGTATTTTATCAATTTGAAGATGGCGGTATCGTTCTAAGCACTTCTAAGTGTTTCTTCGGGGTCTTGCAGCTCTTCTCTCTCGAGCACGTTTCTTATAGAATTCGTTATTTCGATGACAAAGCTGTAGCGAGTAGAGATTTCCCCTGACCTTCTTCGCTTCCAGTACTTACATTTATTGTTGTATAATTTATCATTACCACAGGTTTATGCATAACTTTGAAGAGATCATGAACCCATTGAACACTAAAACTAGGACACCCTCTTTTCTCCACTAGCAGCATTGGTTCAGGTGTGTGCTTGACCTTGTGGTTCGGTTTAAATACAGAATGTGCATGAATTTGAGCAAAATTCTGCTTTCTTTTGCTGTCTCCTTCTAATCCTCAAAGAAGGTACAGTAAGTTATCTCTACAACTGCTTGAAGTGTACGTTTGGTTTCGTCACTTCACTCCGTGTCATTTTGACACCGTCGTGCAGTTAGGAGTGGCATTCGTTACGTTTCTGGCTCTTCTAACATCGCACCGGACGAGCTTTCTCACATTTCTCCAATAGTGAGCACACAACTCTCATGCTCCTTGCCTGAACTTAAAGTGAGTGAAGTCGAACTTAAGATAGCTTTTCCATGAGTATCCTGGTAGACTTTTTGTTGTTTGACTGTCATCTTCCTCTAGTTCCCTTTGCCAAGCGCTGGAATGTTTTCAACTAAATTGGTAATTTATTTCTCACGCAAGTTTTCGAGTAACTCGAAAGATCATCGCACGCTGTTTCGTGTGGTTAAGGATGAATGCCTACCCTGCCAAATGGATTTGCGCCTGCAATTCTTTGTCAGTGCGCCTAAATCCATTATTGCACCAAAACTATCCTGCTCCCTATTCCTCTTCTTACATTACACTTTGGCGCGATTCACAACAATTTGGTTGGACCTTTTCTTAACTCGAATGGGTTTACATAATTACCTTTTTAAACATGATTGATCGATTTAGTAGTTAACAAGAGGATCTGACGTTCGAATTTCGACCATTACTCGAAATTTCGTCTCGATCGTGAAATCCAATTCAAATCAAATCAATGGCATCACTCATGTCTATTATATTTTATTTATATTTACATACCACAAGTTATCACACTATGAGAAACATATCTATGGCGAGGATATATCTTTACTCTCCGCTTCATAGACTCTTCTATTACATGGGTGTACAAGTTTCTACTGATTTTACTTGGAATTCGCTGGGCAATGAATTCGCCCTCAGTTGTCTCGTCTACAGCGCCTAGTTTGTGTCTTGATAAAAAAAAACACTTTGATTTCTACAGTAAATAATTTTAAAATATGGTGCTTTTCTTTTGATGGGGAGTGATTTAGTGACCCTTGCATATATATAAAATAAGGTCCTATATATGTCAAAGTAATAATAGCATAGCATTAGTAGTTTTTTACATCTTTACTGAAGAATAGTTAATGCACATATTGTAAAGCTGATAGTTAGTGGTAAAAGTATTCACACGACAAAATATGAATATAAATATATTGTTTTAGGGCAAATATTACAAATCTTCCTTTGAACCTCGTTGCTTAAAGAGGAACAACACTATATCGTTATTTATTCGCTTGTGATCGCTCTGATAGGTTACTGGCTTCTTATTGTATTTATTTAACATATGTGAATCCTATTTACGCCTTGCAAATTATAAGTATTAATTGTAGGGACGCAGACCCCTTATAGAGGACAACACTACATCAGGCCTTAGCAAACATTTGAGGAGATCACATGCAAACCATGCGTTTTCGTGCACCTCGAGCGGGACCTTCCTAAGCCTTTCTGGACATTGGGCGATAATGCATCACACTACTCTTCGACTTACACACAGCGTTCCACAAGCAACCTTTGCAACCATCGTGTATCCCCTTCTTCTCCTCAAAAAAATCAGGAGAACGCATACAAGAAGCCTTGAGAGAGGACCACTCCTTCTCAGACAATCTCAGTAGTTCTCAGACGACGCCCGGCGATCTTATATCCCCACCCCGCTCCACGAAGCGGTGCTCCCTCTTTGAGCATTCCACTAACTTCGTTATTCCTTATTTTGAGGAAATTCAGAACCTCAAAGGAATTTCAGGAAATTTCTTATCCAACAATTTCCAATCCTCAGCTCCTGAATTCTGCAATCTCATGCAAGCAACTCGAAGAGAAGGCAGGTTCTGAAATATCCTTAATAGGTGGAATAGTTGCTCACGTCGCAATGATTTCCGCCTCGCTCCACAGCTCTCCAATTAGTCTTTTCTTCGAACATTTTGGCGAGAAATCTACTAATGCTTTATCAACCGTTTCGCTCTTTCCGACAACTCTCTACGTAGTCTCCGCTCCTCACTTCTAGGCAAGACAACTACTCATGGTCTATCAACTGTAACATTACTTTCCGCCTAAATTTATCAAAGTCGATTAATTCAATATGATGATATACAACTCAATTTTACTTTCATATTCCCCTATAATTCGCAGCAGTGTAAATTAACCTAATGTCATTTCTATTAACCATATAATTAATTCATTATCAATTCATAATATGCCTTGTTATGAATAAACTACAATAATCCCTCGTTTGCTTCTACGCCTTATCACTTACTTGATCAGAAAGTAATCTCATAGTCTTTAATTCAAATCGTGTCAGAAAGAGCCTTACAATATAACATACCAATTCTATATCTTTCAGGATCTCATAGCCGACACTATGGAGTATAGAAGGCTTAGCTTATACCTTGTATAACATTGTTTAGTCTATTTTATAGTCGTCAGCTTTGTTAATAGCCATATTTGTTTCGAGCTCATTTTCCCAAGTAATTGTCCCCCATTTGTGTTCATATTTTTTATTCTACTTCTTTAAATGTGGTTATTTCACTGCTTAACCACATTGTTGATAATTAAACTTATTCGGCAAATCAAAAACAAGAGTCCGAATTTCAATAATACTATCATGAAAAATTCATCATATAAGAACTCTCACGTCTTATCTTGAACTCATTATTGGCTGAATTTTCATTTCACTCTTTGTTAATAATAGTTCAATTGTACAATTACCATTCTATCTAAGCCTTGATCATATTTTGTTATCTTAAAGTGGATTGTGGCGCAAAAAATATAATAACAATGGAGCATAGGCTCTGTTACTTCCCTGTGGAAATAGTCTGACCCATATTTCCGTTTCCTGAAGATGGTATTTCTTTCTAACCATAAGTATTTTTTTTAGGGTTTCTTGCTGATTTATAAGTTTGCGGAAGAAAAATGATTTAATTTTAATTTTGTCAATTTAAAATTCTTATATTATCTTTTAATTTTTCCATTGATAGCCTAACTCGAATATATTATATGAATTCCTCCTTATTATTGGTTTTCCTTGTTAGTATCCTCACTATGGGAATAAATCCGCCGTCGAAATTAAGTTAGGCCATTTTATTTCGAAGCTCTTGTAATTCGCAATCGAATTTTCCCGTTTTATCACATTCTTAATTATCAAATCATTCATTATTAATTTCGCCCTAAGAACAATATATTCATATTCCTTGTTACCAAAGTAATGGCTAAATAAAAAAATATTTTCTGTTTGGAAGTCTTCATTCTATGTAAACCATATTTCAACACTTTTCTTCCTCTTAGAATTTATAGGCTATATATATCCTATTCTATAAATGGTGCTCAGTCCTATTTTTAACCTATTTAGACTTATTTTAAGGATATTTCACCTTTTGACCGAAACATTTTTTTTGTTGATGGAACGTTACTTCCGTCATTTATTATTCCACCACTTCGATTCTCTTTGAAGCCTTGTCACGTACTTAAGATTTATGTTTATTTTGATCGCCCATTTAATTTTACCATTAGCACAATAGTTATTCGATTTCATAACCCGTGACCACCACTTCATCTATTGTGAGTGATTGTTATTTTTTTATAATGCTACGTAGATTTCTCAATTTAATATCTGAAATTTCTTGCCCAGAAATTGCTAGTTCGTCATAGCCAATTTCCTTAGCTTACGTGTTTATGTGAATATGGTTACATTTTATTTGGGCTTTGATTTTGATTTGTATTTTGACCATGTTTTTTTTAACGATTTTTTCCCTATTTTTTTATTTTTCTAATCGTATACATCCTATTTTTGTTTAAGCGCATTGATTATAGGCGTGTTTCATATATTTACCTGTATTCGTCATCAATTTTTCCTACCTTTTAATCAATTGTAGACTACTTTTACTTTGTCTTACTTCAGTGGTACTCATGTATAAAATTGCAATTCATATCCTTTATCTTTTCTTCTTTTCAAATCATGAGAAGTTTAGGAAGAATAGTATAACATGCACACTCACATGATGAGAGCGAGAAGTGCGTAAAGAGAATTTGGGAATCGTGATGAGAATCGAACAAAAGACTCCGCCCAAGACCAAAAAGGAAGACGCCTTACGACTAACCTATCCTCCAGCCAAATAAAAGCTACGTTCAAACCGAGTTAACAAATAACCTGCTTTTTTATGCTGCAAACCACGCGTCCAATCTTGCTTGTATTTCAACCGTGTTTGTGGCCAGTCAATCGAATCAGCCACCTGGAAACATGACTGACGATTGACGAGCTTGTCCTGGAGGCGGCGGTCTATATTGCCAAACATATAGTCCTGTGTACCATCCCTCAATTTTTAAATGGCATACATAGGCCAGTACTTTTACTTAGAAGAACGTTAAAAAAGGAATTTTGGTAGTCTTAAGTTAGGAAAGTTAAATAACCTCTCCTCAAAAAAAAAACACGGTGACAAAAAACACGAAATTTCCCCAACATCTCCAATCTTTATTCAAATGGAGAGCTAGGCTTCCTTGGACGCTTTTGATCCTATCTTGGGTGAAGTTTTCATGTAGGCACTCCCTCAATACCTTCCGTCCATGTTAATAAACCTGTATGATACCATTAGTCTGCTTGGTATGAGCAAAATAATTCAGTGCCCGATGTTCATACTCCTGTTATTTAAGACGTCCAGTACTCAGGTTCCTTGGTGACCTCACCCTACTAACATTATGCCTCATCCATCAATTTTTCTCTTGGACCTAACAAAATAAAACTAGGAACTAATAATGAAACGCCAGTTTAGGGGAAGACACGAAACAGGTCACTAACAGGCAAATGGGATGCAATGGAAAATAGCACAGACGATCGTCACAAAAAAGAGGTGCAAGCTGTGAAAATTCCGTTTCTTCTTATTATCACCGCCCTCACCTCCTCTGGTTTGTTTTGGTATCGTGAAACTTTTATGGAAAGATCCGCAAAAGGCAAACAATCGTGTATACTCTTTCTTTCCATCTCTTCCTTATCCTTTTCTCCATCTTTATCATTGTCTTAGAAAAGGCTCCCGACGATATACTATATATCTATTCTTTGTGGGGATTATTCTATATTCGAGTGCGGGGATTTAATCAGATGGCCGAGTATTATTCTACGTTAATAAATAGGCCTGGAGAGGGATTATTTATCTTCAATATACTTAAGAAGTGGAACGGAGCCCAAGGATAAATAATATTGCCAGCATTAACAAAATAGAATTTTATTAATTAAACTAACAAAAATAACACATGGAAAATATTTACATGACGGGGATTAAAATGGGAGATGCACATGAAATGAAAAGGTCATAGGATAAATTTGACTAAGCGATGGATTAAGATTTGGAGGGATTTAAATGACAAAACAAACAAGAAGGGAAAGGGTCAACTAAATCCGTGTTAAAGCACGGAGTTACGTTGGCAACAAAGTTAAATAATTAAATGCAATTCGTAGCTTACGTATTTATAAGGTCGGCACGCAGGTGAAGGCGATTTGAAGGAATGGCTTCGGTCCGACTGGCGATTTCCTTCCCAGGATGGGGGGGTTTTAGGGGGGTTGTCCTTAACGAGAGGGGAAGGACAGACTTCGAGGAGTGGGAGTGAAGTGGGGCTCGGAAGTACGAGCGATCCTTGAGACAGGATACCGGAGATGTTCTGGATGAACAATTGAAGTTATTGGGGTAACCAAGCGTTCTCAAGAAGAACGTTAAATGGGTGAATTTATTACAACTAACGTGATATCAGGGGAGCGAGAACCGTTTCTTGTCGAACGGGCTCGAAGAACAATGACTGTTCTAAAGTTCTTGTCTTTCTGAACAACAGGGGGGCCGTGTTGACTTGGCGTCTCGAGGGGCACGAACCTTGGCACTCAAGGATATAGTCCTCTTCTGGATAATAAGGGGGGTTCTCGAGGTATAGAGTTCCTAGGTACACAAGGGAGACCGGATTGGCGTGATGCCTGACGAAGATAATCGGGATCTGATTCAAATGCGAAATTCTATCGCATAAATAGCCTGAGCCAGCCCCTTGACGTTTGGGTCAATGGAGGACTTCCATGGAATGTCCCGCTAGCGATTCAAACACTCTTATCTTCCCATAAGCCTAACTCAATCTGGCCAGATCGGCGCCTGCAGGCAAACGGGGGATTGAACCTCCTTGATTAAACTTGGGGTGGGGGAAGATAAGACTCGGGAAATGTTCGAGGCGATGAGAACGCCATGCTCCTCTCTTCTCGCGGGATACACGTGGGAAGCATGAGTACAAATATGTGATAGAAGCGAGGCGTGGCAGCCTCAGGCAATTCTATCACAATCATATTCTCCAGCTTTGATAAGCCATTTAAACTAGATTATCAAGCCTAATCTATGTTGATCCAACTTTCTGCGTGTTGAATGTCCTTTCTGGTTTGTATTTCGTTTAGATATTGGCCAAATTTGCAGTGTTCTTCCTAATTATTATGCTGACAAAGTTTTTCTCTATTCGAGCGTTGTTCTTCTCACGTCCAATTTATCAGAAGTTAAGACTTATCGAAGGTTTATCCTTTATATGTTGGTTGATTAATATAGTATTTTTGATGGCCTTTTGTCATTGATGATGTTGTTTCACACGTTTCGACCATGTCCACATGGTTTACTCTTATAATCTCAAACCCCTCGACCCCATCATCTGTCTAGCCGTCTCTGGATCTTTCATTCCTTTTCAAAGTAATCTCTTGTCTGCCTCAACTCTCCTTTCAAACGACTTTTGGATTTCATGTTATTACCCTCTTTCCCTTGAACAATGAATTCACTCACGAATTACAAGAGTTCCTGAATAATATAAAAATAACACTATGTAACAATATTTCACTTTTTCTTGGTCCTGAGTTAAATGTGTTATTTTCCAGTTTTTCCTAACTAAATAAATAAAATGTTTTTTGATCTCAAAACTTTTCTTTTCTAAGCATAGAACTGAATTTCCAAAAATTTTTCATTTGGAAAAAAATGTTAGGGCATTATTAATTTCGGAAAAATATGAGAATATATTAGAAAATTGTATGGTAGAAAATTGTAAATCTTATTTTTGGAAAATCATTGGAATGTTGTAGAATAATATTTGATTTAAGGAAACCTTTCAAAACATTCTAAATTATATGATAAATTTCTATAATTAGGTATAATTTTAGGAAGTTTCAAGAATTCTCCAGAACTTGCCAGAACACACCTGATTAACTACAATTAAGTTACTAAAATTTAGTCTCATCTAGTCTTGTCGGCGTTTATACATAGTCACACGAAATAATGTGATATGAGCTTGCGAATTGTTTAAACACCAGGATGAGAACGACCGTGAATTTGGTTTAAAACATGCTGACGGTAAGAAAGGGGTCCTAAAAGACGAGGATATGCAGGCAAATTTAATTAGCCCATAGAGAACAGCGAAACGACTTTATTAAGCGTCTCCCAAAATGACCCGATTCAGTCATTGTGTTCATCGAATTCTTGCCGGCTATTGCAATCTTCCTCGAGGATGAGAGCAACTACGACGCGACAATCCGAGAGCCTAGCTTTCTGATTGGTCTCGTCGTTGCTGAGTCGCTTTTAGCTCACACCATGGAGCGAAGCCGAGCCCTGCAGTGTCTTACTGTCGATTTCGTTTCACCCCAAGCTACGATTGGTAAAGTGAAGACCTATCTAAACAAAACCCAGAAAGGTGCACTGACCAGCCTCCACGATGTCTTCAGGGAGACAATTAGCTCCTCTAGGAGATCGGCTGGTCACATAATACCATTTATGTGCCTCGAGTTAGTAGGCAGCAAGCGAACGTACTCTATCAAACAGCTGAGGAATATTATCGCTGATCTGTTTATTTCCCGTTCATTGACCTGGTGTTGACCGAACTGAGAGTCAGCTCGTGTAAGACAGTATTCCGATCGTATTCAACATCAAACATCTACTCAGCGGCGTCCAGGGAGATGTTGCTGCTTTACTGGATACGGCAAAAGTCTACGAGGCTGACATCGAGGCCATGAACCTTGCCAAGAAAGGAAGCAGAGCGCTGGCTTCATCAACAATCAAGTTTGACTCCGTTGGAGATGCTTTTGCTCACACTCAAACCCGAATGTATCCGAACCTGGCCAGGTTCCTTAATGTTCTGATCAGTCTCCCAATTTCGAATGCGTAGGCCAAGAATTCATTTACGAGTCTGAAACGACTGAAGACTTATTTAAGGACTATCATGGGTCAATAACGCCTTAACGACCTGGCGGCAGTGGTACAATTAAAAAAAAATAAGAACAGGTTCCCTCACTATAGGTCTCACTAACAACAGATTCTCTCACTATCACTCTCAAGCAACAAACCATGTTGGCTGGCCCGATATACGTGCAAAGGTTGATCTTTGAGTTGTTACATGCTATAGTTTAGCAAGCGAAATTATTAATTTTAGTTATTTTTCCAACTTCAAAAAAGATTGAGAACCCCTCATTTAAGCGAACAACCGGTTCTGGGGATTAATGAAATTCCAAGAACAGGTTCTTACAAACTAAGGTGAACTGGCCGAATACCATTACTGCCTTGTGGTGATCGATGTTCACAATGATATTGGTCTTAGAATAGACAGCGTAATCACTATATTTGCCCAAAGGAACAGCAGGTTGATGTTCATGTGAAACACCGTGATCAATACGTGTTCGATGCTATTATTAACACTTTCAGACCCGTGTATGTTACCAGTACTCCACAGACCGCAAGGCACTAGGCCTAAAAATAACAACGAGTAGATATAAAACACATCTCAAGGAGAAGATCACCATAGCCAAAAAGGCGCTCCGATCTCTCTTCCGTTTTAGGTTAATGTCACCGTCCAACAAAAGGAAACTATATCTAGCGCTCGTGAGACCGCTGCTCCTGTACTACGTCATCCCCACACACACCTTGACTGATACAGCGCTAAGGGAAGCACAAAAGGTACAGAACACGGCGCCGAGATTTATGTCGAATGTAACTCTTTGGGACCGTCTCCCCTCGGCGTTCCTACATACAGTAAACGAGGTAGATCCGATCAACGTGACTTTACACAAGGGTGCAATTACTTTGTGGGATAAAATACATCAAATTATACCAGAAGAAATCACGAACCAATTAAGACTACCCGATGATGAATACCCGTACAAGCACTTTAAGCAGGCGTTCAAAAGCAGCCACCTAAAGATTCAGACAGAAATAATACCAATATATACCTAAGAAATAATAAAAAGGAAGATAAAACATAATTTAACTAGACAATAATGAAAAATAAAGCACAGGACAAGTCTAACTCAAAAATAGATCCGTAGAGGACATGCATAACAAAAAGATCCGAAGTGGACACAAAAATAGAAAATCTCTAATACATAATGAATAATTAAAAAGAAGTAAATTGCAAAGTTTGAACAATTAAATAAAGTAATATAAAAAGATCCGTAGTGGACACATTAACAAATTATTTAAATAATCATTAACATAACTATAAAGAATCGAGAAGAGTAACTGCATTAGCAATTATCTAAGATTAATTGAACTGCTCTCGAAAAACGAAAACAAAAGCCTAAATTGAACACTAAAGCATTTTTCATCGCAAGAATCGATATAAATATTTAGAATTACTGAGCTTGCCAGACGACCTGGCACATACATACATAGACTAAGGGAATTAGATCTGTTCTCGCTGGAAACCCGTAGACTGCGTGGTCAGCTCATCGAAGTTTTCAAAATAATTCGAGGGTTCGACAATGTTGACTACCGGGATATTTTGACACTGAGTGAGAACAGAACGCGCAATCACGGCTTCAAACTTGAACTGAAGCGTTACAACCGCAATCTGTGTGGAAATTTTTTCACCTACAGTATCTGCGGTAAGTGGAACGCACTTCCAGTGGAAGTTGTCAACAGTGAATCCGTTGACCAGTTCAAGTCAAGACTAGACAAGGTCTTGAAAAGTGGCCGTTTAGGGACGCAAAACAATTGAGCAGCCTTGTGCCCGCTCGATTGCAAGTCCAATGGTACCCTCTTTGAATGGACCGTAAGGTCTCCTAGGGTACCTTCTTTCCTTGTTGTTACTCTCTCTCTCTCTCTCTCTCTCTCTCTCTCTCTCTCTCTCTCTCTCTCTCTCTCTCTCTCTCTCTCTCTCTCTCTCTCTTAATTACACATACTTCTGTATATCTTTCCTCTAACTATCCCCACACTGATTTCTCTCTTTAAACATCATTGATCATTGAGTTCATTCCATTCCACCATACTTCATCGGTAAAGGAGGAAAAGAATACCTAGAGCTCAGCAATTAAAGTTTGGTTTTTACCAAACGCAGTAATTTAAAAGAGATGAACATAGGAGAGGTAATCTACCATCTACAAGATGAACAAAAGAAGATACTAAGGAAAATAGAAAGTGTCCAAATAAAATAAATAAACGCTAAATACACAATGGTCTTTAAAAAAAATTTGCATTCAAGAAAAACTGTTAGCGATATATATATATATATATATATATATATATATATATATATATATATATATATATGTGTGTGTGTGTGTGTGTGTGTGTGTGTGTGTGTGTTTAAAGCGCTGAAATTGAATGTATCGTATATGATACATGTCTAAAATGCAGGTAAATCTCAAAAATCATTATTAAATTCAGTATTATACCTTAGCTGACGTCCTAAAACTTCAATAAACTACAATTCATACTTTTCTGATGTATGGAAAAATCGGTTCTGCTCACTACTGTGTGAGATACTGTTTTTTATTCTCAATGTTGTGTAAGATAAACATTATTAATGATCAATGCCCTTTTCTCCGTTTACTCAGAGAGAGGAATTCAGGTTAGTCGCACAAATTTGAATCCTGTATCCGCCACTGGCTAGAGTCACATGCTCAATAGGCGACGAGCGAGAGAGTTGCATACCAGAGATCGACGAAATGAGAAGGAGAGAATGTGGTACGGCCTTTTAAAGACCTAGGAACATAGCGAATATCGCTCGTATGCTACGCGATCAAGTTCAAATAACGTGCATCAACTGCAGGTTACAGGGGAGTGATAGGAGCTGAAAGAGGGCTAACAAGGCCTTGTGATCAGTAAAAATTGTAAATTCATCACATACGAAATAAGGACGGAAGTGACGGAGTGCGGGGTAAATTTCAAGACGTTCTCGAGAGAACGTAATGTGCCTCTTTAAAGATTCATGAAAAGGGAAAGAGAAGAAAGCAAGAAGTTGACTTTGGTCATCAACCTTTTGATGTAGTGAATATCCTAGTTGAGTTTAGAAAGCGTCTGGGGTAACGCTGATAGAGCTCGAGGACAATGATGAGCCAAGCAAACAGCATAGTCAATATATTCTTAGGTGCGAGAAAAATCATTGTACGCCTCATGAAAGAACATGAGAAGATAATTCTTCTTAGCTCTCGACAGCAGATTGTTAAAGAGTTGTTTCACTTTAGCACAGTCGTTACTGAGTCAGTGGTACAAATTACTAACACTCAGAAACGACGGAGTTGCTTTAATGACGAGGGTTAAGGAAACTCTGGTATGGCAGCAACTTTATCAATAACATGACTAATTATATCAGGCATTAACATGGTGTGCGAAGGGAGTTACGATACACCACTGAGGTATTTAAAATGTTGAGTAGGATATCATCCTCTTCCAACCTGGAAAAGACATGATTAAGGTATAAAGATGTTTCTAGAGCAGAGATGGGCAAAACTTTTAAGTAGCGGGCACATTGAAGCTTATGTAAAGCTTTGCGGGCCGCCCGTAAAAGCCGTTAGATGCAAATTTCCAATACATATAAGTAAATTGCAATTACCTTTGTGCATTTTATATATATATATATATATATATATATATATATATATATATATATATATATATAATAATAATAAAAAAACTCACAAAGTGGCACGTGAGGAAATCCCTAAATGTTTTCGTTCTAAAGATAATCCTTTAAAATGTTTTTGTTTTTTCACCCGCCATTTCCATTCATATACACGGCGTTGTTGTGTGTATATCGTTTTGGGGATGCACATGTCTGTTATTAGTTGCCTAATGATCTTTTTATTGGTATTTCTCTGTCTTGTTATTGTGTTTTTGCATTGGTTTGTATTATGTGATGGGCGTTCCCTTCGTCTCTTTGTACCCTATATAAGGTTGTCTTCTCCATTTTCATGCTATTCCTTGAAAATGAACTTGCAAATATAGTTCGAAAGTGCTTGGATTCATCTTTTCATTTTCCTGTGGGTTAATTTTCATATATATATATATATATATATATATATATATATATATAGAGAGAGAGAGAGAGAGAGAGAGAGAGAGAGAGAGAGAGAGATATTACATAGTCATATATATTGGTACACATTAAGGGAAATTTTTTATATAGTTTTGCCATCCCTTTTAAAATGTTCAGAGTGGAGAACTACACCTTAACGTGAATCCGAACTACGATTTAAAATTCTACATCATGTGATCATAATCCAGTGCCCAGGCGTCTTTCATCCAAGTACTAATCACAGTCAATGTAGCTTAACTTCCGCGAGCGAAAGAGAGTGTGCAGATAAGGATAATGAGAATAAGTATTTATAAAATATCGTATTTTTTAAGAATATTATACTCGTATCTAGGAATTAAATCAATTTGAAAATGACTGACTGAAGAATCGAGCGTTTACATAAAAAAAAATAATGAGATAAGATTTGGGCAGAATTTCTCCCCATGAAAGGTTCTCGGCACCAGTGTCTGTCACAAATTAAAAAAAAAAATGGATCAGAGACAGGAAAAAAGGGACTGTCGCAGGGTGCCGAAAGAAAACAGGACACAGCGGCTATATAAAGTTTACTAATTAAAGATTAAAGGAAGAAAAAAATGGACAGCTGACCAATCCAAGTGGATTCTAAATGGCTGCAGGAAAAAATGGGAGTAAATTAATTATAAAAGAGAGAGAAGACCACTATGAGATAAAAAAAAAATGTGGCTTAAAAGATTCCCCTGCGAGAAGAAAACGAAGGGGGGACAGGGAAGGTACTTTTGAAAGGGTCTGAAAACATGGCAACTGGAGAATGGCAAATTGAGGACATTCCACTAGAAGATGGGCGACCGATTGGTCCCCACCATGAGAACGGCAGCAAGGGGTGATTCGAGCACCAGCCGAAACAATTTGGCCGTGGGTAAGTCTCGTGTGGCCAATGCGAACTAGGCAAATGGCCACCTCTAAAGACCGTATTCTTTGCAGGCTCTAGGGCCAAGAACGAACAGAAACTTTGATCCTATGTAATTTAAAGGATGAACACCTATCCCATTCGTCCTGCCACAAATGAAAAACATAATCCCTTATAGATGGAAAGAAATCTCAAAAAGGCAATGCATAGATATCCGGTGCCCTGAGATATGCTGAACGAGCCAGCTGATCAGCCACCTCGTTGCACAGGACCCCTACATGATCGGGAACTCAACAAAATAGAACCCGATAACGGGACGCATTCTGGATCAGCCAGTTGCAGATTTCTGCCACTATAGGATGGTAGGCACTAAAAGAATGAATCGCTTGTAAAACACTCATAGAGTCAGAGCAGATAATGAAATCTTTAAATTACAAAATTTGGATCATTCTGAAAGTTAAAAGAATATCGAAAGTTCAGCGGCAAAGACAAAGTTAAAAACTCTCTTGAGTAAACGGCTGCAGCACCCACACCTCGGTCTGACTTGCAACCATCTGTGTATTTGGTGCAATGTTGTGTATTTGAGGCTGCATGCTCAAGGAACAGGCAATTAAAGGAGCAAGGGTATACGGAGGACTTGTCCAAGCTCCATATGTTTGTGCAAAATGTAGAGGTGGATCACGCCAACTAGGGGTCGGCAACGACGGAAGGGCAAGGACTCTTTGAGCATCCAGGTTGAAGAGATGATCTCCTATCCGGAAGTTCTAGGGGAAGGGTAAAGACGGAAGCCTATTGAATGCTGCCGTTGATTGAGCCGCATAAAGAAATCTGTAAACTTCTGAAACAGGGGCCCGCCGTACAAAGCAGATGTATTTAAAACAGTTCTGTAGTCGATGATAGGGTGAGTGGAGCACCCAGCTCGCAGAGTAGACTGTTCACGCGGGAGGTGGGGAAAGCTCCACTGGAAAGACAAACTCGTAGGTTGCAAATCAGGTTCAGAATTTTGAGGGCTGAAGGTGAAGTCCTTTAATAACATTTATTGCAGAATATTTTTTATTACATAAACTTAGAAACATACAATGTGAATACAAATGGTTTATCGGCTATCCACATTCATGAATGCAAAGTAATGGAATTTAACAAAAAAAGAAATTTTAAACGGCAACATAGATTTGTATACAACAGCAACAAATCCATTGTACAAGAATTACAAAACTTTAAAATGAACATTTATTTACGACTATTCAATGATTTTTCTAGTGGTTTTTTTTTCTGAGGATTGACATTTCTTTATAATGATAATTTTTGCTATGTCTGTATGTATGTATTCCCATACATACGAAGGTAGAACCGAACATTGGCATAATCTTTGTGGCAAACTTTCTAAAGTTTTTAAACTTTTCAGGAAGGTATGAAAAGAAATCCGGTATCCCCACTTCAAAATACTTTGCTCTGATTATAGAATCCGACTGCATTTCTAATAGTTACATCTGCAGCCTTTCTTCTGCCTTGGCAAGATCAAAGGTGAATAGTGCTGAGAATAATGCAAAGGGGTGTGCAAAAGATGAGAAATCACGAAATCTTTCCTGAAATTCCTTTGACAACAATTCCAGATGACTGTCATACTTAGCAAAGCTAAATACAGACTCAGTATTTGCAGTGTTTATAAGCTCTTTGCACTTAAGAAAATGAAATAAATTTTCCTTTGACGACTGTGACTTCCATGAGCTTAGTTTTGTCATGAAGCACTTGATGTCATCATACAGCTGAGTGATGAGTTTTTTTTTCCCCTGCTTTCCAAATTATATTCAATTAATTTGCAGGAATATCCACAGCAAAAGGCAGAGCATGAAGCCAACTTCTATCTTTTATTTAAGGTGTTTTGACCTTTCATTTCCAAAAACATAATTATTTCATGTCGCAACAAATCAAATCCTTTCAGCACTTTGTTACATGACAACCAGCGGACTTATGTATAAAATGGAATTTCGGTAAAACGATTATCCATATCTTCCAACAACTGACTGAATTGGCGGTGGTTGAGAGCACGGTCTCTAATATAGTTTGCTGCCATTGTGACCAAACTAAGAACGTGATCCAAATTTAAAATCTTTGAACACAAACTTTGCTGATGAATAATGCAATGAAAATGTACAAATTTTGAATCCGGAGTTTCCTATTTTTGTTCGTAACATAGCAGCAACACCATCATGTCTGCCAACCATATTTGCCGAACCGTCGGTAGATAAGCATACTCATCTACTCAAATCTTGTAGTATATGTCTCTATGACACCATCGAGCAGTGTGCACGCCGCAGAAAACCAATAAGATCCCAGATAGAGAGGCATGCCCCACTACTAAAAATCGACATTACGTTACATAACATAATGTTGATGATGGGGCCGAACCATCTCATAATGGCTGCCGTCAAGGCCAGGAGGTGTAGACTCACAAAGGCACAATGTCGCACGCAATTTGTTGATGAAGAACAAGGCATTATACGGAATGCTGGAGCTCGGCGCAAAATTGATGGGATGAGATTCTTCGTTTGAATTATAGGCTAGAAAAGCTGCATGGAAATGTTAAGCCAAATCGTTGGTGGCTGCTTAACAGAATTCCATTCACTAAGGACTTCTGCAGATTGAGGGTGGGGGTATTATGACAGGTATAACGGCCGCATATCTTGTTAATCATCTTTCAGATGTTTGCGGTAAGTGTTATACAGGAAATCGATGAAACGTAGTGACACCATGAAGTTCGGCCAGCCTGACAAAGGGTTCTCGACGAAGTGCTCGAGCTCGGTTTCGGTCAGCCTTGTGCAACAAAGTTGGGCTCCGCCGAAACCAGGTATCAGCTAACTTGTTTTTCTTAACGGCTGTCGCGCACTCCGAGGTTCACCAGGGCACAGTTAAGCGACCAATTACGAGTCGCCTCCGGAGAATGGTATGGGTGGCTGCGTTGCAGATAATCGATGTGAATTTACGACACTACCGCTTCCACACCTTTGAAGGTCCTCAGAGAGGCAGTTATAAAATTCGCCTATCGGAAGGCTCCCCAATCAGCATGACCTAAGTCCCACTTGGGAGACATGGCTGGGTGAAGTCTAGGATGAACGAGCGACAAGACAATAGAAAAGTGGTCACCCATTGAGCTCATCAAAGACTAACCACCGAAAATCAGTGCGACAATCCGGAGAACAGAGAGACAAATCAACACAACTAAAAGAATTCATCTGAACATGATAAGAGGTGAAGTGACTGTGTTTAAATTTCAGAGAGAGTCATATAATAAAAGGGACTCTATAATAAAAGGGCATTTCGAGTAACGTTGCCCCAATATCGGTGACAGGCATTAAAATCCACGAGTAATAAAAACGGTGTGGGGGGCAACTGATCTACAAGTTCTAAAAGGTCAGGTCTTAACAATGGTAAAGAAGGAGGGAAGTAAATAGAGCAAACAAAAAAAAAGCTTTGTAGGAAAACTCACACGGCAACCACTTGGAGAGTAGTGTGCAGGGAGGGGGGGGGGAAACAAGGTGGGATGACGAAACCATAAGTTACACCAACCGTGAGACAAGCCCCAAACAGGACCAATAGAGTTGAAAACATTAAAACCGAGTACCGCCGGCAAAGGGCGGATACCTACTTTGTTCTCCTGAAGACAAACATCAACGTAGTGGATAGTCCTCGAAAGGACTTTGAGTTTTTCCCATTTTGGAAGAAATCCTTGATAATCCCATTGTAAAATGGAGGATATTATTTGGGATGGTTGGATACCAAAGTATATATCTTTTTCTCCTCTGTGGTTTTGTTTGTGTTTGAAGTACGTCCCAAAGAGTTTGGGGGAGGAAGAGCAGATTTCGAAGAGCCTGCTGTATCAGGAGAATAAATGCAGGAAACAGCGGTGACAGGGGATATTTCCGAGAGTCCCGAAGAACTGTCAGAGGCCCCTTCCTGTAACTTGGGCGCACAGCCCGGGGGAAACGGAAGGTTGAAAAAGATTTTCGGACGGTAGATCCGGAATCGTAGGCCGAGGATGATTTCGATGTCCTAGGGGTTGATAAACAAACGCGGCTGGCGATGTTGGAATATCAGCTTCCATCGAATCACGAGTAGGAGGGCGATCTGGGCCATCTGGCAAAGTACGAAGCATTAGATGGTTTTTCACAACCGTTTGGACCAATATTGGGCCTATATTCTGTGAAGAACGGAACGGGCTTGAGGTCAAAGAATTTTGAGCAACAGGAGAAGAGTCTAATAACGACTGTCGAGGCTCAGCCAAGTCAGCTCCAGATGCAGCCCGCTTATTGGTGGCCGATGACCCAGATGAGGAATCTTTCCTCTTACCACGGGACCGGGTAGAAGAACCATCATTAGTCGATACAAAAGATTCTTTAACATAAGGTCTAATGTCGTCAAGGGTCTCACCATGAGCGGCGGTTCCGGCTAGAACCGCCGAGAAGAGGGGAGCAACGTTAGGCATCTCGGTGTGAGAGCGACGCTTCGAAGTTATATCGGGAATAGTTCTGACATTAGCGGTAGATTAGCAATGAGATGCTACAAGTGTGCCTGAGCTCAAACGTGATGATCGGTTTGGTCTAGTGTCACGCCCAGACGCAGAGAGTCACGCAAATTGAGGACCTACTTTTCGTATAAGAAGATTGTGCGTGTTTTCGACGCTGCGCTATGAACACCACAGCGCGATGTTTTGGCGCACTCAGGGCCATGCTAATCAGAACCACAATTCACACACGAATTAGGCTGCCGACATGCATGACCAACATGTCCAAATTGATTAGTTCGAAATAGGAACTTAGCGGGATACGAAAGTACCTGGCTTTAATAAACTGGGGTGGGAGTGTGGGCAATCGAAGACAGATTGCGGACAAGGTTGTGTTGAGTGTGAGATGACAACTAATCCACAATATCACCACTACCTCTTGACCACATTTGGCCCGGTTCACCACAGCGGAACTCAAATGATTCATCGTCGTCAAAAACGTTAGCTTTTGTAATCGGAGTTTCTGATGAGGAAATCAAGACAAAAAAGGTGTGAATAATCTAAATCTGAGTCCACATCGTTGGTATAGGGATCCGACGAGCAAAGGAAGGCTAAAAGGGGAACTGAAGAACGTTTGGCAAGAGAACCCTTACAAGAAGGGGAAGTTATATGTTTACGATAAGTCATAGCGAACAAAATTGGCTTACAGAGGCCTACAAGGGCACGTCACTACTGCAACTCTCGATTCTGTTGCGTCTGGTATGTCCTCTCGGAGAATGGATACGGATCCACCACACCATTTTGGGGGGCCGAAGAGGCTGTGCGAGTTCTCCTACCCGCGGAGTAAAGGGGCCAATGATGGGTTTCGCCTTGGGTATCAGCAAACAAAGGCAATGGGATCGCCCAATCTCCTACTTTCAGGAAAGTAGAATTTATAATCAGTCAAAAAAACAAGCAGGGTCAAGTAACAGTCAGGGCCACTAGATAGGAGAAAGAAGAAGGGAGGGGAAATATAATAATAATAATAATAAAACGCTTTATTTGGGATACAAACAGTCATTTCGACTGACAAAATACAATATTTAAAAGCTATTTTACAGCGAATGGGAAGAGTATTTATAAGGGTAGTGTAATGATAGTATTTACATATGATTTACAGACAGTATGCTTATGTACAATACATGTATTCAATTACGTTTATTCTCCTCATTTATATATTTCACAATTGTTGGGATTGGGCTTTTCTGGGGCCTGTTAGTACGAGATCTGATGGGGACGAGGAGGTTGTGGGAGCGAGAAGCATGGCGATGACGGGGAGCCAGGGGTGGCAGGAGGTGACGGTGGCGAGGGTTGTTGAGCAGTTGTTTGCCGAATTGGATTATTGCTTTTTGTTAAACTGTAGCGAGAGGAGAGAGTCCCAGGGTTATCAAGGCATTATCATATCCGTTGTAGGAGGGCCAAGCACAATCTTTAAGGCTCTTCTTTGCACTCTTTCCAACCTCTCTCGTTGTGCCGCGTTGAGGCTGGAGGACCAGACTGGGGATGCATACGTAATGCTCGGCAGTATGAAAGTCCTGTATATGCTAGAGAGCTCGGATGATGGGACTCCCAGTGACTTGAGGCGGCGCAGCATATACAGCCTGAAGGAGGCCGAGGACACAACGGTGTTGACGTGCGGGTCCGATGACATCCTCTCTTCCATGGTGACACTGAGAACCCTGGCAGATCGAACAATTTCCAGGCTGTGGTCCCCCAGCGTGAGGGTGGGGAACTGGGTCTGAGGGGTGGCGAGATTAAAGTGGAGCGTTACAGTGTTATTGTGGTTCACTGTCACGTGATTATTGGCTGCCCAGGTGAGGAGGTGATTCAGGAAATCTTGAAGGTGCTGGTAATTGGGGTCAGAATTCTGAATATGGTTAGCAAAGGTACAGTCATCTACATATTTCCAACGGTCTGGGATATTGATAAGAGCATCATTAATTAGTACCAGGAACAACAGATGGTAAATTGTGGTGCCCTGTGGAATACCACATGTAAGGTGCAAGAGGGTGGACGTTGCTCCCCGTAGCCAACAGTTTGTCGGCGGTTGGAGATAAAATCAGACAGCTAAGCCACGAGACACTCACGCAGTCCCATGGTTGTTGCCTTTGTGATCACGGTCGTATGGTCCACCAGGTCGAATGCTTTCCTCAGGTCTATGAGTGTGGCCAAAACAGAGGTTTTGCGTGCTTCCAGGCCTCCGTATATGTGATCTAGGAGGCTGACCAGGTAGTGTGTGGTTGAGGTAGCACGAATGTTCCCGTACCTTCGTGGGTCCATTTTGGAGGCAAGGTCCGTGTAAGCCCAACCTGTCACAAAATTCTCGCAGATCAAGCTTGGGATGGGCGTGATTGACACAGGGCGGGTCTCATCCAGGGTGGTGGGGAAAGGTTTCTTAGGTACGGCAGTTACGTAGGATGTCTTCCAGTCACTGGGTGATTTGCACTGTTGAAGAGAGGCATTAATAATGGAAGTAAGAGGCACAGAGAGCTCGGGGAAAAATTCCTTTAAAAGAGGCATAAGGGGGTCAGTGGGAGTTGTAGAGCGTTCGGTTTTTAATTTCTTAATTTTCTGCCAAACCTGGAACTCTTGTACAGTAGGCGCTGTGGTTTGCAGGGGGAGGAAAGTGGGCAGTAAAGACGGGTCGAGAGGAGGGAGTTGCTGGCAGATGGTGCCGAAGTGGTTGTTTACCTCGTTCGCGGCGTCAAGGGGAAGGGGCTAATGCAAGGTGGGGTACTAGAGGCTTTGTTGAGCCCGCGCAAGTTCTTTATTTGATTGAACCATTTGCTACTGTCAGATTCTTTTAGGTGTTGAAGTTTGCTTGGGTAGTAGTTGCTCTTTGCATATTTAATCTCATTTAATACTTTGTTACGGAGAGCTTTGTAGAGGGATGAGTTGTTGAGGTGTGCTCGTTTTTTTTGTTGCATTAACCTTTTTATCCTGTTGCTTATCCATGGAAGGTCATTGGGGTGTTGTCGGAGAGTTTGCTCAGGAAAAAAGTGGCGATAGGCTGTCGTGATCGTGGACAGGTAGTTATTCCATTTAGTGTCAAAATCGGTTACGGTAAGAACTTCGGTCCAGGGGTGGTGAACAATCCAGTCACCAAAGGCTAGAATGGAGGACTGTCGGAGTGTGCGGTAGGTCAATGCTGTGGCACTTTGAACAGGAGATAGTGTGGCCTTGGGCGTCCACTTCACAGAGACGTGGGTGCTGCGCCCAAACGGTACAAAGGGCTGAGGGGGGCTGTAATATTCATCAGCGTCAATCAAGATAAGGTCGATAATGTTGTTACCATGTGTGTGGAAATTGACTACCTGTTGGAGGTTAGTCTATCTCTGTAGTTCTGCTACCTTTATTTCATTGAAATCTCCACAGATAATAAAGTGCTGGCAATAGGTGCAGCAGCGAAAACTAAATGTGAGTGAAGTGAGACTTGTTCTCTTTTGGGGGCACTTTTTGGTCAGTGCGGAGTTCGAAGTGCCTCATTACGCTGAGGTGACCAATTGACACCCGACCCAGAGTAGGAAAAAATAGATATATAAAATAAAAATGCAGGATTAATAAAATTTATACACAAATAAAAGTTGAGAAAAATGACAGTTTAAAAGGGTCATTACTTTAGCTTACTCGAGCCAATTTTCAGGGAAAATAGGACCGGGGAAGTTTTTGGTTACAGACCAAAACTTGCTTATTGTGTTTAGATGCGGTTTTGGCCATGTTTAACCTGGCTTAGAGGAATTTGTGAAAATTCATGTTTGTTTGGCTCCGTCTATGTATATCATTTTAGTCTTTTTTTGTGTGATTTTGGCAAGTATCATTCTCATCTCACAAGGAAACAAGTTTTTAAAAGGAAAATGGAATGCCTGCTCATCGCTGACTACTGAAAGTTTTCTCCGGATCGAACGGTTGTGGTTTGATTACTAGTAAAGGGAAACTTGACGTGTTTCTGATTATGAACAGCCATAATTCGGACGACTGTAGAAGAAACTTGAATGGTAAATGAATTTTGTCTATTCTTCACGAATAGATGGGAATAAATTCTAATGTCTTGAGAAAGGCGAACATTTTAGTCAACAGGAATTTTGTTGAGATAAAGTGAACGTAAATCTGTTATTTGTGCTTTCAGAGCTTCTGCAAATTCGCTTTGTGGTATTAAGAGGTTGCCATTAAAATTAAAAAAGTCGAAGGAAGTCGCAAAAAAAAACAATTATTTTCTTACAGCTTGAGCTGGAGAGATCGACTCATCGTCCTCCTTCTGCAAGTGGCAGGCAAGGAGTGCACAAGGTGGCTTAGTGTAAAATCTAGCTCTGATCTTTTGATCTGGCCGTGGAAGATTCAATGGTTGCCTTTCTCCATTGGATTATATCGGAAAGTAAAGATGTGTAGAATGCCAAGGGACCTTTTTTTAAATCGGAGCATAGACTGGAACGAAAATTAGTACCAGTGGCAGAAATTACAGTTTTCGGTGCCCCAACGTTCAAAATCTATCTATTCAAAAACGAGAGCAACCGTTCTCTGGGGTTGTTTCGGCTCTCATGTGTCTGAGGCATAATTTTGCAACTCTCGACCACACTACGTCAGTTGCTCGCAACAATGAGGGGGTTATTTGGGGTATAGGCGTGAAAAGCAAGCACAACCGCTTTTGGATCAATGATAAGGGTCACGTAAGAGCCTTGACTAAATGAGGTGGGGGGAACTTAACACTCGAAAATGCTGCACAGCCTTCACGATATAAAGTTAGCATTTTTTGTGGGAACGTGAACCATTACAAGAAGAAACTTTACAATTGGTATCAGTTGAGTCTGGTTGGACTATCAGTTAATGGGTGATAAAGCTACACGGCGTTGTTGATTGCGGTCTTGGACGCTCTAAAGTCACCTTTTGCACTTTTGGCCTAATTTGGACGGTATTTGGTGCGCTTGTGTCGTCCCTCGAGGAGGTCTTGAAGCCACCCTAAGGCTGTAGTTGTTTTTTATCGTGCTTTTTGTAAAAATTGAGAAGCCTGAAATTTCTCTGAGACGGATTGGGGAATGTTTTACCTTCTCAACTGAGTCAAGAAGCGGTGATATGTATTCAGTTAAAAGATGGCAGACGAGTTCAAACTTCTCGACCCCAGTTGACATTTATAGGTGAGTTGTTATAATCCATAAGTAAGCAAATTCTTGAAGACTTGCTTCAGATGTGAGAGGTGTATCACGAGATCATGGGAGTCACTAAGCCTTCATTTAGTAAACGCAGAAAAGTTGGGATGATGATCTTAAACTAAATTGCATTAAGAGAAACTCGCATATGCCAAAGTGGGTCTTCTTAACGCTCGAGTACTCCACCGATATTTGATGAAATGCCTTTAGAATATCAGGTGTAGATAAAACTTTTGCACCAGCAATAAGTGTTGTAATTCAGAAAGGAGGGAACAAGTTTAAAATACAGAAATAAAAAAGCTGGTCTTTAGGTGTCATCTTTCTTTGAAACTAAGTGCATGGTGATGATCATGCGGATCGACAAGTTCTAATCATTCCTTATTGAAACATTTTCGCAAATTCCTTCGCAGCAGCGCTCATATTCTCAGGCGGCATGCAACGAGGAACGGGCTAAACCAGCGGACCAGTTGTTTAAATGTAGTGCTAAGTTTGTGTGTTTAACTTGTTTCCCACATATCCAAGGGAGGGAGGATAGGTGTGTAACGACCGGCGTGTATGCCCAAAATAGGACACACGCGAGAGTCGCTACACAGATAGAGTACACAGAGAAAAAAAAGCAAAGTTACAAGGAGTTACAAGGAAAGAAAGTACCCTAGAAGACCTTACGGTCCATTCAAAGAGGGTACCTTTGGACTAGCAATCGAGCGGGCACATGGCTGCTCAATTGTTTTGCGTCCCTAGACATCCACTTTTCAAGACTTTGTCTAGTCTTGACTTGAACTGGTCAACAGATTCACTGTTGAAAACTTCCACTGGAAGTGCGTTCCACTTACCGCAGATACTGTAGGTGAAAAAGTTTCCACACAGATTGCGGTTGTAACGCTTCAGTTCAAGTTTGAAGCCGTGATTGCGCGTTCTGTTCTCACTCAGTGTGAAAATATCCTGGTAGTCAACATTGTCAAACCCTCGAAGTATTTTGAAAACTTCGATGAGCTGACCACGCAGTCTACGGGTTTCCAGCGAGAACAGATCTAATTCCCTTAGTCTATCCTCATAACTTTTATGTTGGATAGAGGGAATCAGCTTGGTTGCCCTGGCTTGTACGCGTTCCAATCTCGCGATGTCCTTACGAAATGAAGGACTCCAAAATTGTACGGCATACTACAGGTGCGGTCGGACAAGTGAGTTGTACAAACACAGTACAATATCCTTGTTCCGATATCCAAACTGGCGCTTTATATAACCTAGCATCCTTTGGGGGTTTTTCTCCGCCTCAATGCACTGTTTCGAGAACTTGAGGTCACTAGTGATTGTTACACCCTAGTCCTTCTCAGTGTCGGTGGATTCAATAGCAGTGCCCTTAAGGATATACTGAGATTGGGGGTTTCTGTGGCCGATATGCATCACTTTGCATTTGTTCACGTTAAAAGGCATTTGCCACGTTTCCGACCACTCTCCAATCTTCCCAAGATCTTCCTGCACGAGGACAGTATTTCCATCCTTTGCAACGTTCATACCAAGCTTGGTATCGTCGGCAAATTTGGAAATCTTGGCAACCATGTCGTTGACGTAAATGATGAATAGTAGTGGTCCCAGGACAGAACCTTGAGGCACCCCGCTAGTAACGGGCACCCACTCAGAAGCCTGTCCATTCACTACCACCCGTTGCCGTCTGCCAATTAGCTAGTTCTCGATCCAGCTGGCTACTTTTCCGACTATGCCCAGCGCTCGCACTTTCCGGAGAAGGCGGCGGTGTGGTACCTTATCAAAGGCTTTCTGAAAGTCTAAGTACACCACATCCACCGCCTTGTCCCGATCGTGCTCAATAAAGACGAAGTGGAAGAATTCCACAAGGTTCGTCAGGCATGACCGTTGCCTTCGGAAGCCGTGCTGGGAACTCCTCAGTAGCAGGTTTGACTATAAATACGACGTCATTTTGTCCACCATCATGCTTTCCATGAGTTTATCGACTATCGAAGTCAGACTGATAGGTCGGTAGTTTGACGGTTGGCTTCGGTCTCTTTTCTTGAAGATAGGAGTCACCTCCACTTCACGCAAGTCTCTAGGAACGCATTCGGTCCGGATTGACATGTTGAAGATTGCGCTCAGGTGTCGTGACACTTGATCGCGCACTTCTTTTAACACCCTAGGTAGAAACCCATCCGGGCCAGGTGACTTATTCGTCATTAGGTCACTGATCTTCTTTTTTATTTTCCCTTCGGTGAAGTCCATATCCTCCAGCTTTTTTCCCGAGTAGGAATCCATTGGCTGGGGGATGGGACCACACTCTTCTGTAAACACTGAAGAGAAGTAGTCGTTGAGGAGGTTAGCATTTTCTGCATCTAAGTGCTTTAATGCTCCCTTCTCATTTTTCAAAGGACCAATCGTTCGACGGATTGGTTTACCGCTGTTCACATATCCAAAAAACTCCTTGGGATTTTCTTTACAGAGTCTCGCCACTCGGAGTTCCTCAGACCGCTTAGCCGCCCTTATGCTGGACTTCACTCTCCTGGCTAGCCTCCGGTATTCGTCAAAGTCAGCCGAGATCTTCAAATGCCGGTACACAGTTCTCTTCTTCCTAAGCAGTTGGCCGATTTCTCGATTAAACCACTTTGGTTGAACAGAAGACCGACGGGGACATTTCAGAGGGATGAAACGCGATTGAAGACTCATGAATGTGGTTTTGAAACTGTTCCACGAGTTTTCAACAACATCGCACACTTCTAGCCTTGCATCAGTCATTCCAGCACGAAGACCTGCAAAGTCTGCTCTTTTCAAATCGAGTTTCCTCGATTTACTAGTTGCAGGCCCTGCCTTCGGGACTTTGACTACAAATCTAATTAGTCGCCAACAGAGAGGTCCTCAACGATGTCATCCTCAGAGGTGAAAACCAAGTCGAGGATATTGTTTCCTCTCGTTGGCTCTCTCACCCATTGAGTGAGGATCGTTGTTCGCGAACTCCAGGAGTAGTGCGTTCTCGCCACAGGGTTCTCTGGTTTCCCAGTCAACTTGTGTGTTGAAATCCCCCATGACGATACACACACTGTCTTCGACAAGTTCTCCTAGTAGCTGGTACAGATCTCTGTCATTTTCAATGAGTTGGGCAGGAGGTCTATACAGCACCAGGGTCCTGTATTTGGCAGGACCTATCTCTAGGTCAACACCAAGTAGTTCATGGTCGGATACGATGTTGCAATCCGTCGAGTTGAGAGTATTTTTGACATACAACATCACACCGCCACCCTCTCTGTCTGGCCTATCTTTCAGGAAGAGCTGGTAACCGGAAATCGTGAATTCACCTTCAAAATCTCGGCTTGAGTTTTTTATCCACGACTCCGTTATGGCCACCATCTCAGGTTCCTCTGTTGCTACGAGGCCACGGAGTTCAAAAAACTTATTCCTGATTGACCTCGCATTGAACACAAGAACTTTGAGGGAGTCCCCTAGTGTAGGACTCCCTACCCTCTTCCGTTTCCCGGCGACTGTGTTTTCGTAATCACACCCTTTTTGACGACCTCCGAGATAGTCGTTCCAGGAGTGACACGGGCGTGCTGGCGCACGTCCGCTTTCGCTCTGTTTCGAACGCTCCTTTGGGTGCGTTCCACGACATCTTGAATTAGTTTGGCGAGAAAGGCCTTCCCTTTAAAGGAGAGATGTACCCCGTCCCTTTGGTAGAGGTCGTCTCTACCGATAAAGGTACGATAGGGGTCCACGAAGAAGACTCCTTCTGCCGTGCAGATATCCGCCAACCTTCTGTTATCTGCGACGTTTCTCTCGTGAGCGGTTCGGGGTGGACCTCTTCTCGGAAGCATCCCAACCACCACACGTTTACGGGTTTTAAGCCCTATGTCATCCACTGCTCCCATCACCGTTTGGATGGTCTTACCACTGAGGCCAATCTTACCCCCTCTGAGGTAGAGGTTGTTGCCGCTCACCATCAGAGCAACAACTGAATTCTCAGAAATCTGAGCTTTCTCTGCCTCTACTCTGATGTTGTGGTTACCCCGTCCTGACAGGCAGCTTACCTTCACGCTAGTGCGAAGGCGGGCCGCTAGCAGCGGCTGCAGATCCCGTGTTTACGAGTCACCAATGAGGGTGACCTTCGGACACTTGGTCTCTGAAGACGGGGTCTTCCCTTGTGGAAGAGACCTTCCCTTTTCCTCTTTACTCTCCACATTCTTATCTTTCTATTTCTTCTTGTTTATCTGTTTTCTTCTATTTTTGGTTCTATTTTTGTTTCAACTTTATTATTTTTCTTTCTTTCTTCGTTTTTCCTTTCTTCTTTTTCTCTTTTTCTCTCGCCTCAGCTAGCTTGACCTCAGATGATGCCGGAATCTCCGCTTGGGTACCAGGGTATTCTGAAACGTCAGCGTGCGGCGCCTCTTCTAGGCATCGAATCTAAGCTGCGTTAAGGGCTTCGAGTTTCTCCAACTTTCTTTCAAGGATTTTAGCTCTCTCCTCTGAGGCTCTATAGAAGTCTTTTAATTTCTCCACCTCTCGCGTCAATATGCAAATAGTGCAGATACTTTCAGGGCTGCATTTTGAGTAGCAGCCCTCCGGAAAGTCAACGCACCACTTTTCTAACTGGCATGTTGCACAGTTGTGTTTTAGACGAGTGGGTCCTTTTTTGCCTCTCATTTTGAGCGCTTTCTCTCTCTCTCTGAAAACTCGTGAACAATCAACGATAAAAAGGGGGGTTGGTGAGTTCTCCCCGCGTGAGTCGCTCCCTCCTATCCATCGGAGAGGTTTCAGATTTTTCAGAAGGCACGCTCCATGTGTTGCTGTTCGACCGACCGAGTCGTCAAACCTCGGCGTGCCGTGGCTCCCAACTAAGCAGCACCGACGGTCCCCGAAGGGGCCATCGATTTCACACCAGGTGAACAACGGAGCACGCCCCATACTAAACTCCTACTAGTTCCCTTCACGACGGCCAGGATCTCGGAGTAGCTATAAATAGATATCACGCCACACCAAGAGACTCGACCCCAGCATTTTTATTGGCCTGGCAACCAACCTGGGAAACAAGGGCGGTCACCTAGGCCCGATGCTACCAGAGGCACCCGTCAACGGGCACTGGGAACGGTCAATAATTATGCGCCAGAGAAGGGGTTAACGGGGCAATACCGCCATCCCATTCATCGTGCCCCAACGCCTAGGACACCTCTAGTCCTAGTCTTTCGCAACCAGTGAGCGTTGATTGGCGTTATTTATAGAGGTTCCAAAGCCTCTCTTCTGACGCATGAGTTAGCTGCCAGGTCCTTATATGTAGATAGAGGGGAAAAAGGGGGAAAAGTGACATGATATGAGTAGGCTTCTTTTTTTGATGTTTTTTTGCTTTTTGTATAAGTGGGAGAGATAGGATAAAAGTAGAAAGGAGAAGGATAGAATAGAAAAAGAAAGGAATGACGCACTTAGTCTGGATCCTCGTTTCCGACCAAATCGACAAGGAAAGCCCTACCAGGGGTACCCAGAAGAGGTACCCCCGCCGACAAAGCTCGAAAAGTCAAAGGTACACACAAGCTCTTTTCCCGCGACAAGGGGGCGTCACCTCTCCCTCTACTTTTGTTATGAAGAGAGAGAGAGAGAGAGAGAGAGAGAGAGAGAGAGAGAGAGAGAGAGAGAGAGAGAGAGTTACAAGTTACAAGGAAAGAAAGTACCCTAGGAGACCTTACGGTCCATTCAAAGAGGGTACCTTTGGACTAGCAATTGAGTAGGCACATGGCTGCTCAATTGTTTCAAGTCCCTAAACGGCCACTTTTCAAAACTTTGTCTAGTCTTGACTTGAACTGGTCAACAGATTCACTGTTGACAACTCCACTGGAAGTGCGTTCCACTTACCGCAAATACTGTAGGTGAAAAAATTTCCACACAGATTGCGGTTGTAACGTTTCAGTTCAAGTTTGAAGCCGTGATTGCGCGTTCTGTTCTCACTCAGTGTGAAAATATCCCGGTAGTCAACATTGTCAAACCCTCGAAGTATTTTGAAAACTTCGATGAGCTGACCACGCAGTCTACGGGTTTCCAGCGAGAATAGATTTAATTCCCTTAGTCTATCCTCATAACTTTTATGTCGGATAGAGGGAATCAGTTTGGTTGCCCTAGCTTGTACGCGTTCCAACTTTGCGATGTCCTTTCGAAACGAAGGACTCCAAAATTGTATGGCATACTCCAGGTGCGGCCGAACGAGGGAGTTGTACAGACAAAGTACTATCTCCTTGTTACGGTATCCAAACTGGCGCTTTATGTAGCCTAACATCCTTTGGGCTTTCTTCTCTGCCTCGATGCACTTTTTCGAGAACTTGAGGTCGCTAGTGATAGTAACACCCAAGTCCTTCTCAGTGTCGGTGGATTCAATAGCAGTTCCCTTAAGGAAGTACTAAGATTGGGGGTTTCGGTTGCCGATATGCATTACTTTGCATTTGTTCACGTTGAAAGGCATTTGCCACGTGTCCGACCACTCCCCAATCCTTTGAAGGTCCTCTTGGAGGCGGGCAGTGTTTCCCTCCTTTGCTACATTGATATCAAGCTTGGTGTCGTCGGCAAATTTGGAAATCTTGGCAACCATGTCTCCGTCCATGTCGTTGACATAGATAATAAACAGTAGTTGTCGCAGGACGGAACCTTGAGGGACACCGCTAGATACGGGCACCCATTCAGAGGCCCCACCATTCACTACTACGCGTTGCCGTCTGTCACTTAGCCAGCTCTCTATCCAACCTGCTACCTTGCCGCCTATGCCCTGCGCACGCACTTTCCGGAGAAGGCGGTGGTGTGGTACCTTGCCAAAGGCCTTTTGGAAGTCAAGGTACACAACATCCACCGCCTTGTCTCGATCATGCTCACTGAAAACGAAGTGGAAGAATTCCACAAGGTTCGTCAGACATGACCGTTGCCTTCGGAAGCTATGCTGGGAATTCTTCAGTAGCAGGTTTGACTCTAAATAAGACGTAATCTTGTCAACTATCATGCTTTCCATGAGTTTACCGACTATCGAAGTCAAACTGATGGGTCGGTAGTTTGACGGATGGCTGGGGTCTCCTCTCTTGAAGATCGGAGTCACCTCCGCCTCACGCTAGTCTCTAGGCACGCATCAGGTCCGGATTGACATGTTAAAGATAGCGCACAGATGTCGTGATACTTCATCGCACACTTCCTTCAACACCTTGGATAGAAACCCGTCCGGTCCGGGGGACTTGTTCGTCTTTAGGTCAGCGATCTTTTTCTTTATTTCACCTTCGGTGAAGTCCATTACCTCCAGCTTTTCCCCGAGTAGGAATCCGTGGGCTGGGGGATGGGACCACACTCTTTAGTAAACACTGAAGGGGAGTAGTCATTGAGCAGGTTAGCATTTTCTGCATCTGAGTGAGTTAATGCACCCTCCTCGTCCACTAAGGGCCCAATCCTACGATGGATTGGTTTACGGCTATTTACATAGCCGAAGAACTCTTTGGGATTCTCCTTGCAGAGTCTGGCCACACGGAGTTCCTCAGACCGCTTGGCCGCCCTTATGCTGGACTTCACTCTTCTGGCTAGCCTCAGGTACTCGTCAAAGGCACCCAAGAGCTTCGATCGCCGGTAGGCATTTCTCTTCTTAAGCATTTGGCCGAGAGAGAGAGAGAGAGAGAGAGAGAGAGAGAGAGAGAGAGAGAGAGAGAGAGAGAGAGAGAGAATGTCACACGGTAGTAAACGGAGCACAGTTATCTCGGTTAGAGTTGGTCGAGGCAATCTTAGGCAAACATTATAATCAAGGCAGAATCCAGAATAAACCGGTTACTTATCACGATTAAGTAAATAGAAGACAGATTAGGAAGCTGTCTTCATGGCAACATGGCACCGGCCACAGCCAATTTTACCCAATAGTCCAAGTACTTTCCTTATCAATATGTTCGGCAATAGCCAATCAAAAGTCGACTTATGTTAATACCGACAAATCAACAGGCTGGTACATAAGAGGGAGGTGTGGCCTAGTTGGACGAGGAACTTGTAGGGCGTAGCTTAAATTGAATATAAAACTCTGTGAAGCCAGAACAAAGAGAATTACTATTTTTATATAGCAATATATCACGTTATATATCGTTCAGTCTGATCTCTCGGATTCGCGTAGTTCATCTTTGTATATAATCGTGTACATAACGCAGACATTAAGGTGTAACTCTTAAAGGCTCTCTTCGTCCGGCCTCCTTTAAACTTTGCTCGCACTTGGCAGGAACTTAATTTATGTCATAACTTAGAACTTAAAACTTAATTAAAGAACTTTTGTAAAGTACAATAAGATCTAGTTCAATAATAATTCTATTTTTGCTTTGGAGAGTTCAATATCCTGACGTTCCTCAATCTCCCTGCTTCAAGGCCTTATTGATTGGGAAAACAGCTGTTGCGCATTCTCCTCGTCGATCGCAAATTCCTCGCGGTTACATAACCCCCGAAATACCGGTGTTCCACCTTGGTGTGGTCTATCCTCATCCTCCGGGCTATTTGACCCCGTTGCTTGGATAAGACCGCCCCTTGGCTTAGGGCACACCGTAGCAATCAACAAATCACTCTCGTGGGAAATAAGGAAGAGCAACGCAAACTAACCGGGGCATCTGTATCAACCAGAGTCCTTGCCAAAAGATTACGCAATAACTCGGTAATCTATAACCATTACTGGTAATCAGCGTCCCCCTTCCAAGGCTCTTGGTTGTCCTCACGATTACCTTCAAGGTTCCCCCATAATTAGAGACGACCTTCAAGAGACCCCCATAACTGGCAACCTTGCCAGGATCGTCCCTTTTTAGCAACCAGTGCCGTTGTTCCACAAAACAAAACAAGAAGCGGAAGAACATTGAAGAATTTGAGGAAACACAAGGAAGAGGAAAGAGAATGGAAGTCAACCCGACGAGACAAGGTGAGGCAGAGTCAGTAAGTGTCGTGACGATAAAAGCTACAGTATTCAACGACGCTGCAGTGACGGGTTGGTTTATGATTATAGAGGCTCAATTCTACAATTCAAAAATCACCAAGGAGGTAACAAAATATTACCAAATATTGGCCTCATTACCCACTGAAACAGTGAACCGCCTGCCTGCAGACATTTTCGAAGATGAAAATTACGAGAGATTGAAGGCTGAAGTCGTAAGTCTATTCAAGAAGACTAAGCCAAAATTATTCGAAAGAATAACAGCCTCATCGACTTTCACTCGCCGTCTTTCGCGAAATTTGGAGGAACTGAGGCGCACAGTCTTGCAGCTTGGAGTAGGTGAGGAACTTGTGAGGCAGGAATTTATTCAATCATTGCCTTCTTCCATTGCACCGATAATTGACACTCAAAAAGACCTCTCGTTAACCCAAATCGGTAAACTCGCGGACGAATTAATATTTTTGAACAAAGAACAATGCGTTAATGTGAATAGTGCGGAAAATGCGTGTGGTCCTGCGGTAATGCGCGAGAAACAATTTGCGAGTGCGGCGCGGAGTAGTAATCAAATTCATGGTCCACCTGCGCTGAACTGACTCCAGTAAGTGAAGGTCCATTAGGTAGCCAGTGTTCCATAGGGACAAAGAATATTCTAGTAGAGGACGAATGTGTGATGTGTATAGCGACAACATAAATGATGGGTCTTTATTCACAATAGAGCTGAGTATGTTGCAGGAAAGTCTTCCAGCTTTGTGAACAATATTTAGTATGTGATGATGGAATTTTAATGAAGTGTCAATTAGTACACCTAAATCTTTAGCAGAGTCCTTCATTGGGATAAGAGATTTATTTTAGTAAGTGCCTGAGAGATTAAGTCTATCCCAATATATGGGCTTCTTGACAAAGCGGAGTAATACACATTTCTCACTATTCATAGTTAGACCCCAAGACTTAGAATCACTGGTTAATGTGTTAATTCGGTCTGACAGTCATTTACGTCATTGAGTATATTTTGGTCGTCCTTTACATTTATCTGGAACTTTTGGGCATTGGTAGATATCTTCCATCTTCTTTCGAAAGAGTTGATGTTTTCGATTTCTACCGCCGTACTCTGTGCTATATAATTCACATTCCGATAAGGTGTCGTGCATATCATCGTAATATGGGTCGCAAATTGGACGTATAACGAGCCTTCAGTCAGAGGTTGGGGAATGTCGATGATGTAAACGTTATAAAGGAAGGGATTTATACACCCTCCTTGTGGCACCCCTGTCTGGAATTCGAACTCGGGGCCATTGAATCCTTTAATGTTCACTTATGCTTTTATCTCCATTACGTAATCGCATAGAATCCTTTCAAGTAGGGGGTCGAGGCCCAGTTGTGAGATTTTGTATTGTAGGCCTCTCCTCCATACTTTGTCAAAGCCATTTTTGACGTCGCGGAGTACCAGATTTGCGCGGCGTCCTTCTGCTTTTATTTTTGCCAACTTCTTGGTGATCACGTCTAGCGCCGTGTCCTTTCCTCCCTTCTTCCGGAACCCGTTGTTGTGCAAGTTGTTATTTTCGAGGAACGTATTCACCCTGTTGGCCAATATCTTCTCAAAGACTTTGCCTGCAAATTCTAAGAGAGAGATAGGCATGAAGTTTGCTGACTGTCCGTTAGCTTACCGGCTTTGGGAATGAATATCTTTTTGCTACCTTCCAGTGTTCAGGGAAGTAGCCCATGTTCAGGCATGCATTCATGATATTCATAAGCACCAGAATGATGGGTAAATATGTAGATTATCGGCGCGAACGATGGGACGTACTATTTCGTCCGTGTTTCAAAATGTTTCACGTTTTTCGAGTACATTTAAGTTGACGGCTCGTGTGGGGGTAAACACAATGAGCAGACTACACTACGATGATCCTGAGTTTCATTAAATTGGGGGGGTCTGGGGGGCTGTGCCCCCCAGTATATAATCCTAATTGTTTATAGAATAATAATTCGAAAAGGACTCAAACGTGTATGAATATTCCTACATGAGTGAACGATAATATTTACACACAATTTTTTTTTACGGCCGGGCCGCTAATCTACATATTTACTGAAGGATGTTAGGTGGGGTTCTTATAAAATTTTCCTCTACATCCATTTGCTCGTTGACGAAAGGATTTTGGTAATTGTGTTGAGTATGGCTGGATCCGAGTCCTAGCTTATTTTGGGCTATTTTTCCTAGTTACTCTTTCTGAGCTGAAATCTATGTGGACGAAGTTTATAAGAACATAAGAAAAGGAGACTGCAAAAGACCATTCATGGCCTACACTTGGCAGCTCCTATTCCGATTATATACGAGGGGGTGCTGTGCCCCCCAGATGATTGAAATCTCAGGATCATTGTAGGCCCATCCCCCCCGATGAGCTGTCCCCAACAACGAGCTGACCCTCAAAATAAGCTAGAATCGCATCCGCCCATACTCGCAACATTTACTAGGATTTTAAAGTTTCCAAGAGTTCCTCCGCAGTAATTCTACCACCAAATCCCTCCATATTCCTTTCCTGTGATACATAATGGTGAGGATAGGTTCTGTGGATCTGGTCATTTAGTCTTAATAATCCTGTCTTTGAAGTCTAAATGAAAGTTATCATTCTCTTCATGGGATATCTTAAATATAGATGCCCAGAAGAGTATGAATTCTTCTTTGATTTCTTCCATGTCCATAATTTATGTATTGTCTCGTGTAAGTTTTATTGTTGTTTTTGTTTGTCCTCTTAGTCTTTGTACTGTCTGCCAGAATGTACATGAGTTGTTTTCTCAATTCAGTCCTATTAAATTGTTCCAAAGTACATTCTGTTTGTCTCTAATAAGTGTCATTAATTCATCGCATATCTGTCATATTCGTCTATGCATAGTATTCCCTCATGAGGGATTTCATCCTAGAGGTCCAAGAAGGGGCAGGGAGAGTTTTATATTTAACATAACATAACATAATTTCACGGATGACAAAAGCCACAAGGGCCTATCAAAGGTCATCCGTATCCATCAAATCCCACCCACATAATGCATCCATAGGATTTTGTCAGATCATGCATCTACCATATACAATTTAACAATAACATAACATAACATAACATAATTTAACGGATGACAAAAGCCACAAGGGCCTATCAAAGGTCATCCGTATCCATCAAATCCCACCCATATAATGCATCCATAGGATTTTGTCAGATCATGCAGCTACAATATACAATTTAACAATCCATAGGAATGTCCAACCATGCATCTACAATATATAATTTAAAGCCTCCATAGGAGTCTGTCAAAAACAAAATCAAAATCCCCCAAAATATACAATAAAAAGAAACAATCCATAGGAATGTCCAACCATGCATCTACAATATATAATTTAAAGCCTCCATAGGAGTCTGCCAAAAACAAAATCAAAGTCCCCCAAAATATACAATAAAAAGAAACTGCATCCACAGGGAATTGCTTCCTTATTGGCTTTTAATAAATAATCAGTAATTTTATCTAACTCCTCATCAATATCTTCTAAAGTGGCATTAATTAAGGGGTCATGGTTGTAATTTTCAAGGAGTCATTTATAAATATCCCAGTTGGCTTGAGCGTAGCTCTTGCATTCTGGGATGGGGAGCTGAATAGGGGAGTTTGAGATTTTAATAAGGATAGCCTGGTGGTCGCTGGAGATAGGAGGGCCTGGCTCAATGAAGTAGTTGTAGGGGAACACAGTGCTGGTGAGCACCATGTCTGGTTTTGTGGCTGATCTATGTGTAATTGTATGTCAGGAAATTTGGTCAAACTCTAATAATAGTTTGTCTGTCAATAAGTTTCTCAAGATTCCTGCCTGCCGGGTTGATGACATGTAATTTGAGGCATCTCCTCGCATTGATGTCCCCAGCAAAAAGAATGGTTCTGCCATGACCACAAAGCTGCAAGAAGTTGTGAAGGAGTAAGTAACCTCTCATTGGGGGTTGGTACCCCATTGCTTGAACTGAGCCATCCAAGCCTGACTTTAACCCATTAGTCGCAGAGCGAATTGCTTTGAAATCAGCTTCAATCAATTTATCCTTGCTACCTTATGGAAAATAATGAAATATTAAATCCTTTATTATAAATCAAATAATATATTATTTTAATTGCAAAGAATTATTCTATTGATTTAACCTTCTGCATATTTAGAATTATGATTGGAAATATTTGCTTGTTATTCAAATTTATTTCTTATTAACTGAAGAAATTAATTATTATATTTTAGTTACCGCTTCTAAGCTAACGCCATTTTATAGAAAATGTTGCTATAATATCTTATGGATAACATGTTTATATGAAAGGATTATTAAAATTCAGCGAAAAAATGGAAGAAAAAAAAATTACACCTATTTTTGGTTGAATAAGCTTTCTCCCCTTAGTCCGCTTTGAATAACATGTTAATTTTAATTGAATGATTTTTAAATGATTTTATTTGGCTGAAAAATGAAAAATAGAAAAAAAAGGAAGTCCTCAAAAAATTGTTGTTGAGACGTGTGTGAACCCTAAATCAGCCCCTTTTTTTGCCGGAGCATCCTTAATGAAGCCAAAAGATATATAAAAAGTATTTAAGGGTCAGAATGATCTAATGCAAAGAATTCTTGATATAATTTTTAAAGATAATAAAAACAAATGGATAAATAATATTAGAAATCATATAAAGGAATTAGGAATTAATTTAGAAATGATAAAAAATATGAAATAAGAAGATATTACAAAAATGTTCAAAGAATAAGATTCACAATTATGCAAAAGAGACCTTGCAAATAAAAATTTATTATATATATACAAAAACTTTAAGAAAGAAATAAAAGAGGAGACAATATATGACAATAGACCATTGAATAAGTTGAAATAAATTGCAGAATAGTTGTGAGGAATGTGAGCTATGTGGAGGAAAAGAAGAAAACCTCAGTCACTTCCTCCTAGAATGTAATGCTCTCAAAAATGAAAGGCAGTACCTTAAAATACAAGACTTGTTAAACAATGTAAACCAAGAGAAGATTGGCAAAATACTATTTGATAAAGAAAATCAAGTATTAAAAAAAGAAACAATACATATGATGTTGAAGTCGACAAAGGCAACTAAAACAGAAATGCCAGCAACCTAACATATTTTAACTACAAACAACGAATCCCATAAAAAAAAGAGATGAAAACTGACACCTAAGTGTTTCATGCTTGAAAGTCACTATGATATAACATAACATAATTTCACGGATGACAAAAGCCACAAGGGCCTATCAAAGGTCATCCGCATCCGTCAAAACCCACCCACAAAAAGCACCATCGCCAGGGGAAGACAAAATCAAAGTACCCCACAATATAATATAACAGATGTGGTGGTCAGCCGAGTGTGAGACGGCACTCAAGCAGAAATGCTATGTCTACATGCGCTATAAGTGCCGCCCGAACGATTTCACTTTTGATGAATTTCATCGGGCTAGGACTAGGTTCCAGTATATTTTGAAGCACACCCGCCGCTCTTCTTGGCGGGCATGCGTGTCTTCACTTAACAGGAAGACCCCTTTAGCAGAGGTGTGGAAGCGAGTCAAAAGGATTTGGGGCAAGTTCTTGCAGGACCCCGTTTTCCAGAAGAATGGGACTGCAATCTTGGACCACGCGTCCATGGTGGAATCCTTTGCAACTCTTTCTCCAGATACTCTATCCGGGATGCTGCTCCACCAGCATTCAATGCCCGCCGTGATCTAGCGGAAGACTGCCAGCTGCACTTTACCTCCAGAGTAGGAGAAACCTTCAATGACAGGTTTATACTGAGTGAGTTGCATTCCGCTCTTGCTTCGTCCGCTGACACCGCCCATGGTCTGGACAATGTCAGGTACGACATGCTTAGACACCTGGGTGAGAGAGGCATGGCCTCTTTAAGATTTGTTCGACAGGATCTAGGGGGAGGGTCTCCTCCCAGATTCCTGGCAAATCACTACTGTGCTCACCTTTCGCAAACCGGGAAGAGATCACTCTACTCCGGCCATTTTTCCCCCAATCTCTCTAACCTCACATGTGCAAGTTGATGGAGAAATTTGTAAATGTTAGATTAGCCTTTTTTCTAGACAGCGGGGGCCATCTGTTTTGTGCACAGTGCGGCTTCCGCAAGTTCCACTGCCCGTCGGATGCTCTGCTCCAACTGGAAAATGCCATTTGCCAGGCCTTCGTAGACAGCACTACGCTGTAGCGGGCCGAAAATCTAGACTAACCTCCAATCGATCCAACCCGCTTCCTACACTAATTGGGATGTGAGAAATCGAAGGAGAATGAAATGAATTGTATATACAGTCCCTTTACTTACAAAAAAAAATGTACAATAATTTATATTTACAAGGTTAGTGTGCACACTTCAAAATGAGGCCAAATTCCCCAATCCAAACAAGATACCAAAAGAATTTTATAAGGGGCGAATAGAACAAATTTACTTAAATATATCTACACAACGAAATGAAAAACAACAACAACCGAACAAAAAGGGGCACACGCTGGAGGTGGGTGGTAGTTCAGGTGTCTAGCGAGGTATGAAAGCCATTTGTCTCAGGGCTGGGTGGAGCACTCGTCTAGAGAACCCCTCTTGCAGTCCGTCCAAGCTTCCACTCTCTGTAGAAGAGATATATCCTCCGTTTATGATCCATTTACTATACATGGAAGGGAAACTAATAAGTGGGCATTACCCGAGTAAATTTATCGACTATCTTACCTCTAAATGTATATCCAAACAATTTTCAGCATTTAATAATTCTTTAAATATTTATCTTTAAAACTATTCTTTCAAAATATAATCTCTGAAAAGAGAATGCAAACATCAATAAAATTAAAAACAAAATTTAAATTCCAGTTATTCACACACACACACGCATTCTTACAGAAGGAGGGAGACCACAGTCACTCACAATACACACTCAATCATTACTCACGGTACCTTTTATACTCAATCGCACCCTTCTGCACCCATTCACACTCATCTACTGGTCCCTGGCTATGCGTAGCAATTGGTTGGGGTTGTTCGTCAGTTGTCCTGTCAGTCTCATCATCACTATTGATCATCTCGTCAACCATACTCTTAGCCCTCATTACCAATTCTCCCATCTCACGACAGAATTCTTTCATATTCTTCCATTCAGAACCTTCACTCTTCATACCCCCATTCATCAGCTCCTCACTCACAGCTCTCATCCAACTCAAGGTACATTCTTGCGAAACAGACAGGTCACCTACATCCCCTGTATTCTCAACAGGCATACCAGAAACCCCTTCGACTGGTTCCCACCAGAAACCTGAAAAATCAGCCACTTCATCATTCACTACATCAAACTCACCCCTACTGTTACCATTCATAAAACCTGAAAAATCAGCCACACTAGGTTCATTCTGCCCAAACACACTATCATTCATACTGTTCCCAAAACCAGAAAAATTGGCACAGGCAGCTCACTCACTCGTCTACTTATACCAGCCAAATCACTCACCTGTTTACGCAAAAACTCAATCTCCCTTTCAAGATCCCCTATACCATAAAGACTCTGCTCAGACTTACTTTCATTCGTACTTGTATTTTTCCTTTCACTCTTCTTTGTACGCTTTTTACTCCTTGAGACCAGAACAAGCTCTTTCCCATACAGATCCATACTATCACACGCCTTCTCATCATCAGGCACCCTATCTCTCTCTTTGCACAATTCATACACCGGATGGCTCACCAGGTAGTCAGGAGGTTCTCTCCATCTCCTTAACTGACTCTGATGAGCCCGTACTCTCTCAGTCATACCGTCATTCAAACTCTCCAAAACATACGTCACCCTATTTTCCCAAACTCTCGCAACTCTATAAGGTCCATCAAACTTCTCACTCATCTTTGACACATTCAACCCCCTTCCCAACCTGTTGAGAAGGACAGGGAACTGTACCAGCTGCTGGGTGAGCTGGTTCAAGGCAGAGTGTGCATCGTTATGGGCGATTTCAACAGCCAAGTTGACTGGGAAACCAGAGCAGCCTGTGGCGAGAGCGCGCTACTCCTGGAGTTCGCCAACAACAAGTTCCTCACTCAATGGGTCAGAGAACCGACGAGAGGAGACAATATCCTCGACTTGGTCTTCACCTCTGAGGATGATATCGTTGAGGATATCTCTGTAGGCGAAGAGCTCGGTGGCAGTGATCACCAGCTAGTTAGATTTAGCGTCAAGATCCCGAAGGTAAGGTCTGTTGCCAGTCAATTAAAGAAACTTGACTTGAGAAGAGCAGACTTTGCAAGCCTTCGAGCTGGACTGACTGACGTGAGGCTAGAAGTGTGCGATGCCGTTGAAGACTCGTGGAATAGTTTCAAAACCACATTCATGAGTCTTCAATCGCGTTTCATCCCTCTGAAATGCCCCCGTTTGTCTTCTGTTCAACCTAAGTGGTTTAATCGAGAAATCGGCCAACTGCTTAGGGAGAAGAGAAATGTGTACCGGCAATCGAAGATCTCGGGTGACTTTGACGAATACCAGAGGCTAGCCAGGAGAGTGAAGTCCAGCATAAGGGCGGCTAAGCGGTCTGAGGAACTCCGAGTGGCGAGACTCTGTAAAGAGAATCCCAAGGAGTTTTTTGGATATGTGAACAGCCGTAAACCAATCCGTCGAACGATTGGCCCTTTGAGGAATGAGGAGGGGACATTAAAGCATTCAGATGCAGAAAATGCTAACCTCCTCAACGACTACTTCTCTTCAGTGTTTACTGAAGAGTGTGGTCCCATTCCCCAGCCGACGGATTCCTACTCGGGGGAAAAGCTGGAGGCAATGGACTTCACCGAAGGAGAAATAAAGAAAAAGATCGCTGACCTAAAGACGAATAAGTCCCCTGGACCGGACGGGTTTCTACCTAAAGTGTTGAAGGAAGTGTGCGATGAAGTATCACGACATCTGTGCGCTATCTTTAACATGTCAATCTGGACCGGATGCGTTCCTAGAGACTGGTGTGAGGCGGAGATGACTCCTATCTTCAAGAAAGGAGACCATAACCAACCGTCGAACTACCGACCTATCAGTCTGACTTCGATAGTCGGTAAACTCATGGAAAGCATCATGGTGGACAAAGTGACGTCGTATTTAGAGTCAAACCTGCTACTGAAGAATTCCCAGCATAGCTTCCGAAGGCAACGGTCATGCCTGACGAACCTTGTGGAATTCTTCCACTTCGTTTTCAGTGAGCACGATCGGGACAAGGCGGTGGATGTTGTGTACCTTGACTTCCAAAAGGCCTTTGGCAAGGTACCACACCACCGCCTTCTCCGGAAAGTGCGTGCGCAGGGCATAGGCGGCAAGGTAGCAGGTTGGATAGAGAGCTGGCTAAGTGACAGACGGCAACGCGTAGTAGTGAATGGTGGGGCCTCTGAATGGGTGCCCGTATCTAGCGGTGTCCCTCAAGGTTCCGTCCTGCGACAACTACTGTTTATTATCTATGTCAACGACATGGACGGAGACATGGTTGCCAAGATTTCCAAATTTGCCGACGACACCAAGCTTGATATCAATGTAGCAAAGGAGGGGAACACTGCCCGCCTCCAAGAGGACCTTCAAAGGATTGGGGAGTGGTCGGACACGTGGCAAATGCCTTTTAACGTGGGCAAATGCAAAGTGATGCATATCGGCCACAGAAACCCCCAATCTCAGTATATCCTTAAGGGCACTGCTATGGAATCCACCGACACTGAGAAGGACCTGGGTGTAACAATCACTAGTGACCTCAAGTTCTCGAAACAGTGCATTGAGGCGGAGAAAAAGGCCCAAAGGATGCTAGGCTATATTAAGCGCCAGTTTGGTTATCAGAACCAGGAGATTGTACTGTGCCTGTACAACTCACTTGTCCGACCGCACCTGGAGTATGCCGTACAATTTTGGAGTCCTTCATTGCGAAAGGACATCGCGAGATTGGAACGCGTACAAGCCAGGGCACCTAAGCTGATTCCCTCTATCCGACATAAAAGTTATGAGGATAGACTAAGGGAGTTAGATCTGTTCTCACTGGAAACCCGTAGACTGCGTGGTCAGCTCATCGAAGTCTTCAAAATACTTCGAGGGTTCGACAATGTTGACTACCGGGATATTTTCACACTGAGTGAGAACAGAACGCGCAATCACGGCTTCAAACTTGAACTGAAGCGTTACAACCGCAATCTGTGTGGAAACTTTTTCACCTACAGTATCTGCGGTAAGTGGAACGCACTTCCAGTGGAAGTTGTCAACAGTGAATCTGTTGACCAGTTCAAGTCAAGACTAGACAAAGTCTTGAAAAGTGGCCGTTTATGGACGCAAAACAATTGAGCAGCCATGTGCCCGCTCAATTGCTAGTCCAAAGGTACCCTCTTTGAATGGACCGTAAGGTCTCCTAGGGTACTTACTTTCCTTGTTACTCCTTGTTACTTCACTTCTTTCACCTTCAATACTTTTGCACCTAATTCAAATGAACAGAACTTTTCATGTGCCTCACGCCATACACTCTGCTCACTTTCACTCAAACGAAACCTATCATTCACTCGCCTTTCAAAATTCATCACAAACTGACCTGGGGACATTCCAGTTGCACTATGCACAGTTGAATTATACGCCCACAACACTCTCCCCAGACACACATCCCAGTCATTCACTGTCGTACTCATCCATTTGAAGACGGTACATACAGAGTTGTTCTCACATGCCCCACACCATTCTCTCTCAGCATTTGCTCAAACACTTCTACAAATTCAGGCCCATTATCACTCAGACATCTTCTAGGCTTCCATACACACATAGGAAAAAACAACTGCTCAACTACACACGCAACAGTCACACTCCTTTTATCTCTCACAGGCGCTGTATACACAAACTTACTTTTATGATCAACTATAACAACCATACCAACATTCCCAGCACTCGTATGCGGCAAAAACACACAATCAATCACTACCAATTCAAACGCTTCTTTCGCATCAACTTTCAATATCGGTGGTTTCACTTGCACACTTTGCACCTTTTGCTTCCGACACCTTTCACACGTAGCTGCAACATCATTCACAACAGTTCTCAGAAACAGATGGAACACACGCTCCTTCATACACTCCTACAGCTTAAACTTACCCATATGCCCATAATTATCATGCGCAACCTTCACCAGACCAATCATACCAACTAAGGACATCACAGGTACATACATATCATCACCACCCTTCACATGCCTCACAAAATATACAACATCCATACAAACAACAAAATCCTTAGCATACCTTTTAAAATCACTTAAACACTCTGGCCATTCATTCAAATCAACATGCGTCATTACACACCTCTTCAACTCACTAACAAAAGGACACATCTCTTGTATCACTAGAATATGATCATCACTTAAAATCTCATTCTCATCATCCATGACCAACTCAATCATGCCACAAAATTTGACAACATTCTTTGCACACTCATTCAACTTCATCACCTCACATTCACCTTTCATAAGACAATCCTTATCAGCATCCAAAGACAAATCATTCAATCTCATAAAGTCTAACCAAGCAAGAAACAACACGGCATTTGCTCATCTTTCAGAATCACAAAGTCATGCTTCACATTCACACCATTGCCCAAACTCACTTTCAGACTAACCTGTTCCCATGCCACTACCATGCCATTCCCTAATCCACTTATCCTTACCTTCACAGGTTTATGCTCGCAACATCTAAACTCATCATACTTACTCAGAATCCTCTCATTCACTAAAGACACTTGCGCTCCAGTATCAATCAAATCACAGAACAACCTTTCACCAACTTTCACTCTTGCTTCCATCATATCAGGTCCACCATGTTCGCAATACACAGAAGGAACAAGCACACCAACATCAGCACTGATATCCACACTGTCATCAACTCCCATATCATCACTCACCACACGCTCATCTTCATCCAGACAATCATTCTTCTCTCTTATATATGAACACTTTTCAATCACCCAATTGTAGTGCATACCGCTCAAACATTGCAGATGTACCACATTAGGATTCAAACCCTTCATCTTCTCATCCTTGTACACAATCAGCCTCTCACCACCAAAGTGCACATAAACAATCACTCCATACAAACGACTCACTACAATCAACACTTCCTGAAATGGCGAGACCCCTTGCATACACATTGCTCTCAATTCTTTCATGAAGTTCCGCACCTTTGCCATACCAATGCTTTCAGGCTTCCTACATACTTCATTCATTACGTCCTTCCTTAAATCATCCACACTATCGGGCACTCTCACGTCTACTCCATCACTCTTCATATCTTGCACACAATTCCATACACTCAAACAAGGAATCACCAGCACCCTTACTCTCTTTTCCATTCATAATCCCTTTCGGCAAATACTCAGGATCACTCACTCCACACACATTTTCATCATTCGTACCAGGATACCTTGACATCAAATCAGCCACTCCATTCCGTTCACCAGGCACATAGTCAAAGTCACTCAAATCTTCCAAAGTCCTTGCAACCCTACTATCAGCCCACTTCATACGCTGCAGATACACAAGAGGTTGATGATCTGTTTTGATCACAAACCTCACACCATACAAAAATGGACGCAACACTTTCAAACTATCTTATCGCAGCCAACTCTCGTTTCGCAGTCGAATACTTTCGTTCTGCAACATTCATAGCCTTGGATACATACCCAATTATTCGCTTGACATTCTCTCCATTCAAACGCTGCTCTTGCATCAGAAAACCTCCCATACAATACCCACTCGCATCTGTATACAATTCAAGCATTTTAGCATTCACACTATAATCTGGGTAAGCCAATTCAACATCTTTAGCTGCTGCCTCTTTCAGTCTCTCATACGCCTCATTCATCTTACCATTCCACTTGACAACCGTACTACCTTTCTTGCCCATCCACTCAGTCAGAGGCTTGCTCACACCAGAACAATCACATATAAACTTTCGCTGGAACTCAATCAAACCCCAAAACGACTTCAGTTACTTCACAGTCACCGGTTTAGGAAACATTCGCACCTTCTCAACATACTTTGGCGACTTTCGTAACCCATTCTCACTCACCATATGCCCAAGGAATTCCACTTCTTTCGCAAACCATTCACACTTCGCCACTTTCACCTTCACACCAACACTCTCCAACATTCTCAACACATCATTCACCAATCTCATATGCTCCTCAAAAGTCTCAGTCATAATCAAAATATCTATAAACGCAATCACATTCTTACTCGCAAACTTACTCAACCCAACATTCATTGCCCGCTGGAAGGCTCCGGGAGCATTAGCCAACCCAAAGCTGAGGTTCCAGAACTGGTAATGCCTCTTTGTGTAAGAGAAGGCAGTTACCGGCCGGCTCTCCTCAGCAATGGGCATCTGATAATACCCCCGTACCAGATCCAGCTTCGTAAACCACTCCATCCCATGCATACTATACACATACTCAGATACCACACACATCGGAAACCTTTCTTTCACAATCCTTTCATTCACCTTTCGATAATCCACACACAGACACAATCTTCCATCTGGCTTACATACAGGCACAATTGGACTATTCCATACACCCTCGCTCTCTTCAATCACCCCCAATTGCTCTAATTCTACACACTGCTCCTCAATCTCATCAGCAACTGGACGTGGGAAATGTCTCGGCCGCTGATAGATTGGGGAGTCCTCCTTCAGGACAATCTTGAATTCCGGAAGTTTTGCAACCCCGAAATCCAGATCACCCTTACTAAAGGCTCCTTTTCGTTCAAATATCATTTGATACACATCCTCCCTTTCATACTCAGTTAAACATCCATCCAATTCCACCATGCTCTTCACTTCATTATACATCCATTCACACGTCTTTTCACCTGCAACATTCACCCTGACATCCGTACTATCATCCATACCTACCTCATTAACAGCGGAGAGGTGACCCAGTACATCTCCAACTTGGCTTCCCCTCACCTGCCCTTTCATACTGGGGTCCGCCTACACACATACAAAAGGATCATCAAACACACAAGCAACACGCCTTACCTTATAACACGCATCCTTTCCATCCAATATCACAGTGTTCTCACCCACATTCAAACTAACATCTTTACTCCAACTCACTCTAACAGACACCCTTTCACCCTTCACAAGTCTTACATTCTCCATAGCAGTCACCTCAATACCAGTACACACACTCCTCAAAACGCTACCATCTTTCCCTACATACAACTTATACACCCCATTTTTACCAATCTTTCTCTCAATCTGATCACTCACAGGATGCACAACCACACAATTCATTTTCATAAAATCATACCCCAAAATCACACCATACTCACTACTCACCTTATCAATAACAGAGAATTCACATTCATTCATCAACATACCACGCATTCGAACAGGTGACCTTATCATTCCAATCACAGGCACTCTCCTATTACCAATACCTACCAAACTACCCTTACACTCAGACAGGAGGGCTTTCTCACTCAACTTGCCATACACATCTTTATACACCAAACTCGCCTTGCATCCAGAATCTATTAAAGCCAAACACTGAATTCCATTCAATTCCACCTTCACACTCAGACACTCATACTTCCTACCAGACAGCACTTTCGCACTAGACAGACTTACCAACACATTACTCACACTCATGCACCCAGAGGATACTTCAGCAGGTACCCTCTTACAATTCAGTTTCCCGCTTCAGACTTTCCATTCACGCCTTGCGCTCTCAGTCTAATCCAACACTTTTCACTTGAATGTCCTTCCATTGCACAATAGCTACATACATTCCTCTGGTCATGACACATCCTTGCATAATGACCAGCCTTTCCACAATTACCACATGCATATTTCATACTTTCCCCAGCAGTTGCTCCACCATTCAACCTCAGACAATCTTTCTTCAAATGGCCTATTTCTTTACACTCAAAGCACCCTTTCACACTTTCCTGGCAATCCTTTATCATATGCCCTTTCTTACCACACCCAAAACATGCACCAGATGTCCACCTACATTCTGCCAACATATGACCTTTCCTTCCACACCGACGACATTCCACAATCTTTCTCCCACCATTCGATCTCTCATTTACTGGGACATACCTCGGTTTCTCTCTCATATATCCGTTCCCACGCTTGAAATTCATCTGCCCCCTTCCATTCGACCACCCTCCATTTACCCATCCATTCTGCCAGCCCACGAAGTTCGACATCACTCCAGCTGGTGCAGCCTTCAGGGCATCCCTGTAGCTGACAAACTGCTGGGGTGGATGAAAGCTCCTGGGCTTCTTACCCCCAACATTCACACTGTACCATCCATCCTCTTCTAGATCATTTTCATCTTCAAATCGTCCATCTTCTAACAGTTCCAACACATCCTCCCACATCAACCATTCACCTGTCAGTCTCATTCTCTCCTTTCTCTTTCCGCTCAGCCATTCACTCACCTTTCGCGGGATCGTGTCCAAAACTTCCTCATCAGTGGTTTACATTCATTTACATCATCATCACCATACTTCTTTCTCGCCATACTCTCAAGCCTATGTGCATACATGTTCACACTTTCACTCTTCCCCATTCAAGCCTTCTCAAATTCATTCACCCTTTTATACTTCACACTCTCTTTCATTCGTTTCACCTGCCCAATCAATCTCTTCTTCACTACATCGTACTTTGGCTCTCCCACACTCGTTATCACTCACAAGAACTCCAACACTTTCCCATCTAAACAATCTCCCAGAACACTCACCCAGTGACCCTTGTTCTGTGGGTACTTGAGCTTGCAGTACCGCTCAAAATCCCCGAAGAACTCATCCATACTCTTTCCCCCATGCAATCTAAACTTATCAATCCTTGGCACTTCCCTAATCAAAATTCCTTTCCACACATTCACTTCACTCTCTGAAGAGCTACTCTCAGTCTCACTCATTCCACTCATATCGTCACTCTCTCCCTCATCTGAGTATAGCGAATCCACACTTTTCCCTCTCGCCTTCCTATCCTTAACCTTAGAACCATGCTTCCTTCCTCTCTTACTTTCCACTCTCTTCCATTCACCCCCTTTCCTACCACTCACAGTATCTTCTTTAGACTCAATCACACTGCCATCCATTCCATTTAGCGGAGTCCCTTCAGTAGGAGCAGGGGTGAGGGTTGTAGGTCCTGGGCTGGTCCAGCCCCTGTCATCATATTATATAGGTCCTGCATCCGTCGGTCAGTCTGATCCTATCGGTCTCCCATTTCCTTCTTCATCCTATCAGTGTTTTCATTCATCCCTTTCATTTCATTCTTCATTCTCTCAATCATTCCCCACAATATTTCACACTCCTCTTCTTTCTTTCTCAACTCCAGTCTCAATCGAACTACTACTTCATTCAAAGTTTCTGCCACAGCCATTGTTCCCAAGTTAGTAACAAAGGATAGGAGGAGGGAAAAATCAATCAAACTACTTCTCACTCTAATTGGGTATGGACGACAATCCAATCCCGTCACGCTCCCGGTTTTGAAGTCTCACGTCCCTATTCGGACGGCAAATGTAGCAGGCCGAAAATCTAGACTAACCCCCAATCGATCCAACCCGCTTCCTACACTAATCCGGATGTGAGAAATCGAAGGAGAATGAAACGAATTGTATATACAGTCCCTTTACTTACAAAAAAAAATGTACAATGATAATTACAATAATTTATATTACAAGGTTAGTGTGCACACTTCAAAATGAGGCCAAATTCCCCAATCCAAACAAGATACCAAAAGAATTTTATAAGGGGCGAATAGAACAAATTTACTTAAATATATCTACACAATGAAATGAAAAATGACAACAACAACCGAACGAAAAGGGGCACGCGCTATCACTTGTGTGCTGGAGGTGGGTGGTAGTAGGCTAATACAAAAGGAGGCAGGCTCGTCAGCCAATGCGGGTGTGGTAGTTCGGCCCGCTACATTTGCCGCCCGAATAGGGACGTGAGACTTCAAAACCGGGAGCGTGACGGGATTGGATTGTCGTCCATACCCAATTAGAGTGAGAAGTAGTTTGATTGATTTTTCCCTCCTCCTATCCTGGGTTTAGGGCTAGGAAACTCCTTCTAGCTCTCGGGCCGGTGGCACCCCTAGTTCTGCCCAGGATGCCACCCTGGAGGGTACCACCTTTGGCTATTTGTCACCACGCTTCTGCTCCCAAAGCTTGTCAACAGTGCCGGGAGTATTGTGTTCTACCTTTTTTGAGCACACTTCGTGTCACACTGGAACTGTGCCAGTATATACAGATGGCTCCAAGTCTCAAGAAGGGCTCAGCTTCCACACTGTATTCCCCCTGTTTGAAATCAGCTGGGCTCTGCCAGGCACTGCGTCTATCTTCACAGCCGAGCTGGTGATAATACACCACTTGGTATGGGAGATTACGTGATGTGCCTGATAGTGCTAGCCTTCTCACAGATGAGTGTCTCAGTAATGGTATCTCCTGCTAGCATCTTCTCCTTAACCCACAACTACAGAAGCCTCTCCATTTTGCCATGGATCCTTGTCCTTAATGAGATAATTGTTGTCCCTTTGGGAGGCGTTATGCTCTTGATAGCATCCTTCTTTTTCAGTTTTGTGCAGATCGTTGATGTACTTTGTTCATACTGCCTGGCTAAATCACTCGCTTGCACACCTTGCTCATGTTTAATTTCCATTGACATACATTTTTTCTTCTCACTAGTCACCTTAGCACTCACTTTCTTTGGACCCATGATGTAACACAAAAATATTCACACAGTGTTAACACAACACCCTGAGATTTTGTATCAATGCCGGTGAACACGAACTGAGCGCCACGAGCGCTCTGCCACCTAGCATTAGCATTTTGAATCGTGCTCACATCTCAATGCAAAATATTGCTCAAAAGCTGGCTCATATCTCAGAATACTCATATATTGGTTCACTTGTATGTCGAGGCATTACGGTATTCCCTATTAATATAATCTTTCATCTATCTACTTTTTAATTCAATATTGGTGCACAACTGCTGTCCCTCCTGCATGGCATCAGTTTTTATGCTCCAATTTTAGTCTCGTTCTGCACACTGAAAATTAGCACTAACTTGATCACTGCCAATGAAATCTTTTACTCATGCTCTAAATTTCATATTAGTTGCTATTTGAGTGTTTTTTTTCTCATTTACTTAATTGCAGATTTCCATTTTGTAAATAATAAAAGTTCTAGTATTTCCTTCACTTAAAAGAATCACATGATTTCCTATTCACCACTCCTTTAATGGTGTTATATGTGACTCATTTCAAAGATCCTATTTCATTACTTTTTTTTAATAAAATTGCATTGAACATTACCTGAAAAAGAATGACATTGAATAATTCAAACTAAAACCTGTTCCAACAGCATTCTCTTTTAGGTTCTCTCCAGATTAAGGGAATTAATATACTGCTTTAAAACAAGCAACCCAAACTTCTATAGCATACTTGTTTTGATAAAACAATGGTATCAATATTAAAATATGCTTTAAATCTGCGTGCAACAGGTAAGTGCTTAAAGCATTTCCTCTCTTTAAAACATCCAAAAATAGTTTGTACAACTATTATTGATTCAACTGATATTTGTGGTAGTATAGCTGCTGACACACAAAAATATACCTCGATTCAACTATCTTGCGAGATTAATTTTATTATTGAACAAAATATTCATCACCAAGAACTTTATTAAATTTATTCATTAAATCTTTAATTTAGTACTGTTTAAATTTTTTTACCTATTGTTACTATATATTTGGTCATTTTTAAGTACATTAAAAATATTTTATCTTCCTTGAAATACATCAGTTTTATGAAAAAAAATTATATTAATATTAAATTTTTTCTTATGTTTCAGCATTGCCCAGGAGCAATGTTATGAATAATTTAGAAACATGCAGTAGGGTTGGATTTCTCCAAGACTATTTTTGCAAACAGCTTCCATCACTGACCATTCAACATAGAAACTATGCACAGAAGGAAATATTTAAGAGGGATAAACCTCATGTCAATATAGGAACAATCGGGCATGTTGATCATGGAAAAACTACTTTAACAGCTGCAATCACAAAAGGTATGCAATTTATTACTAGGTGTTTTTTTACCAGATTTATGCTAGTTTGGAAGGAAGTTGGGAGATTCTATTTGAATAAACTCTAATTCAAATATTCCTTTTGCAGTTCTTTCTGAGAAAAAATTAGCAAAAATGAAAAAATATGAAGACATTGATAATGCACCTCAAGAGAGAGCAAGAGGAATTACTATTAATTACACATCAATTGAATATGCCACAGACAATCGTCATTATAGTCATACTGATTGCCCTGGGCATGCTGACTACATCAAGGTATTTTTAATATCCCTCAATGGCTCTTTTGACTAGTACAATTAATGGCTGCATTTTTGTTAATGCCTTGTCTCCATACAGGTGATATGGACTTAAGTCTTGGAAGAGGCAAGCCTCTTCCATTGTAAATAGGTACTTTTTGTGTGTGTGCTTTTTGGCTCAATGTTGTGGCACCTGAAAGAGGTAGGCTTCCCTCTGATGTCCGAGAATGACTGTAATTTTTATTTCTGTTGTTGGATTTAAAATATGCCAGCATATAATTTTGGCAACTATGCCTCTGTCGGCAGTTGCCAGAAGATTACCCTTAAAAAAAATTTAATCATACACGTGGATTATACAATACTATGCAAAATATTATGCCTCCTGTATTTCTATCACAACATCTTTCATAACTTTAACCAGAGAAAATCCAAGGTTTCCAAAATTGGTGTACGATAACCTACCAGAATAAACTATGTATGGGCAAAGATTATTCAAATTTGGATGAATAAAGTGAAAGTTATAAGCAATTTACTAGAAAAATTGAAGTGTCCAAAATGATCCGAATGCTTGGGTTCCTTATATAGAGAACCAATATTGTTTGTATACTGAGTGATTTGTTATTGACTCTCTCTCTCTCTCATTCCCCAAATTATCTAGACTTAAAATCTAATATTGCTGTACTATAATTTAGGCCTTAAGCAACTTGCTTAATTTTAGATGTGTAAAATATAGCACTTGCTCTCCTTGAAGTCAATTAAATTGTTGCGACTATCGGGAGGTTAAGGAAACTCCATGCAACATTTTGCTAAAAGGTAGTTTAAACAAAGTACTATCTGTTGGGCAGATTTCAGGATACTGGCTGTCTGAGGGAAAGGTCTCCATATTGTCGCTCTGGTATCCTGAAGCAACTATATGACTGGGGTATCAAAGGCCATCTTCCTAGGTTCATACAGCAATTTCTTGCTGGATGCACATTCCATGTTAGGGTAGGAAATGTTATATTGGAGCCTGTTGATCAGATAGAGGGCGTGCCACAGGGAAACATTTTGAGTGTCACCTGCTTCTCAGTGGCTATCAACAGCATTATTACTGATCTTCCTGCAGAGGTAATGACAACTCTTTATGTGGATGACTTGGCAATTTTTTCAGAATCGCCTCGGCTGCCATTTGTCATCCGTAAATTGCAACTGGCCATTAACATCATTGCCAAGAATGCTGCTGCAAAAGGCTTCCGACTGCCAACCTTATCTTTGTATGGCTCCCCCATCTCATTTGATCCTCATTGTAAATTTCCTGGGGTTATCCTTGACTCAAAGCTCTACTGGGTCCCCTATAACTGCCTTGAAAAAATCCTCCTTGAAGAGAATGGATATCTTAAAACTTCTATCACATGTTTCATGGGGAAGTGATCACCGTACCCTGTGGCTTTTGTATACAACCATGATCCAGTCCAAGCTGGTTTATGGGTCACAGGTGTACTCTTCAGCCTCATCCTCAAACCTAGATAAGCTCAATTCTATCAGGAACCAGGGAGTGTGTCTAGCTTTGGGAGCATTCAAGTCCTCTCCAGTATGTAGTCTCCATGCAGAGAGTGGGGTCCTTCCACTATCCTTTCACCGCCTTAATTTTAACCTGCAGTACCTTTTCAGGCTGCAACAACTCCCCCACTCACCTCTATATGAGTGCACCTATAATATTCACTCGGTGGCCTCATATGACAGGTTTCCTTCGCTGACTCGCCCCTTTGCCCTGCCTGTAACTGGAGATACAGGTCAACTGAGGGAATTAGCAGTTATTCCATATCAGATCACTAAAAGTACCCCCATGGCTATTGCCACCTGTGAAGGTTTGCAAGGTGCTGGCAGGTGAACCGAAGACCAAATTCTTGCCTTGGGTTCTACAAAGCCTCTTTTATGAACACACTCTGTGCCACAAATCAAGCACTTTTATCTACACAGATGGATCTAAATCCTCTGATGGGATAGGAGCTTCTGCTCTCTTCCCCTCCCGTCATGTGCCTGTGTGCCTGCCCAATACAGCCTCTATCTTCACAGCTGAGCTTATCACAATACTGGTTGCACTGTATACCATCGCTTTTTTATCACCGGGATCTTATACAATATGCTCTGATTCCCTCAGCTCTTTGGAGGCTTTAATCATTTTATTTCCAGATCACCCACTGGTTTCAAAGATCCAACGGTGGCTTTTTTATTTATCCTCGTTTCACGAAGTTTTATTCTGTTGGGTACCTAGCCACATAGGCATAAAAGGAAATGAGAGAGCAGATGCTGTTGCCAATCCAGCTGCATCTCTAGGAACCTCCACCCCTGCTACCCCATAAGGGGCGTGGCGATATGCCATCCTGACCGTCGTACTGACGGGACTCAGCACCCTGTTCGACCCCAGCTTAGCCTCTTCTCCTTCCTTCAGAACACGTGTTTCCCCCACTGTTTCCTCGCTTTTCATACAACCTCTCCCATATCTTTCTCTGGTCAGCCTCTAATTTCACAGGGCAGATGCTGACCTTCTCAGCCAACTATCCCGGATCGGGACTGAGGGGGGAGGGGACAATGTTCCCTAACCCCTGAGCTCCGGTTCGGAATGGTGGGTTTTTAACAACCTGCTTCATCCCCACCCATACCTTCCTCACATCCCCTTTCCTTCTCACTTCACCATCTATTTTTTTTTATGCTGTGCCTAAGGTGGAGCCACCAGGCAGGAGGGGAGGTCCTGAATGGCGGCACCTGACTCTGACAGGCATGTACACACCCCTTGCAGGGTGGGCTACTACAAGGGGTGATGAGTGTATGCATCCCATGAAAAATTTAGGGTCACCATGCCCAATGATGAAAAAATAAAATATCTTCCCTCAATTTCCCATTGTTCATCGACAGAGCCACCCTTAGGCAGCTCCACTGAAAAAATGGAGGTCCCCTCCTCTGTGCTTGCACAGGGGACCCTCCAAATTTTTCTAACCGGAGAGGAGGTTTACTCCTCTCCTTCGCCTACGGGTATAGGGGACTCCCCATCACCCCTTTGTCTGGAGGTGCTTTCGGGCACCTCCCTGTTCCCAGCCGCAGTCCCCCCTTTTCTTTCCAAGGGGACTGCCAAGAAAGCCAGCAGGCAGCCCCTTAGCCGACCACTCTCCATTGAAGCAGTTCGGTAGGGCAAACCCCCTTAGGGGGCAGAGGGAAGCCAGGCCCCTTAAGTCGCTTCCCTCAAAAGACCTGCTGGCAAGAATATTGAACCTTGGCAGGGTCAAGGCATGTGCCTCCCCAGCTGTGACTTGTGACACAGTACAAGGAGGGGGAGGGATCTCCTCCAACTGGTACCCCTGTTACTACCAGGACCTTATCCATCTCAGAGAAAGACCAGGCTGAGGCCCGGTCGATCTCGCCTGGGGGCTCCTGCCGGTGGAGGGAAGAAGCGGGTTCATTCCCCGCCCTTCTCTCCTAAAAAGAAAAAAAAATAGGAAAAAGACTAAGAAGACTTGGGGCTCCTCTCCATCCGTGGGGCTGCGGAGATGGATGGGTCTTCTGCCACTTCGGTAAGCGACCAAGCCAAGATCGGAACATCCAGCCCCTCTGCCCCCCGGGGTGCGGAGCCCAGCCTAAGATGAAAACTGCACAGGGTGGAGCCTCGATAATAATGGGGCCCCTTATTCAGCGGTTACATGGCATTTTCGAGCCTGCTGGTTTCAAACGCTTCCTCATTATTCGCTCCACTAATGGCAGCATGTTGGCCAAAGGCAACATAATCGATCAGAGGAGAGCATTAGCTAGTGTAATTGGTTGAGAGCCGAAGGTCACCCGTTTCTTGGGCGGGAGCTTTCTGGCAAATGCGGCAGATCCCTTTGAGGCAGCCAAGATAAGTGCTCTTTGGACACTTGATGGAACCCCGGTAAGTGTGATGCTGCACTCTACCATGAACTTTGTTGTGAAAGGAGTTTATGTTAAGAAACTCATTGACTACTCCATAGAGGACATCACCTTAGAGCTGGCCGACGATGGGGCAGGCAAGGTCGAACGTGTGATGAGAAAACATGGAGGGGCCTCGAGACCCACCCCTACACTCTTCGTCACATTCGACTGTTACAAGCTCCCGGAGTCGGTGTGTGGCGTTTGGTACCGCTACCACGTGAAGGCATTCGTGCCACAGCCACGGTGGTGCTATTACTGTCACTGCTTCGGCCATACGAATCGTTCATGTAGACGTGCAAAGTCGAGGGCACCCGAAGTATGTGTAAATTGCTCCAAGGCCGCAAAACCAGGGTTCGCCCCCCCTTACCCCAGTGTGACCGTTTCCCGTAAGGCGAAACAGCCACGTGCCTCCACGGAGTCGTTAGACTCACAGAAGGCAACACGCCTGAAGTTGGTCGCCAGGTCATCTTCAGGGGTTCCTAAAGCTGTCCCCCAAAAGGAGGACAGCAACAAAGGAGCTTAGGCTCCTTCGCCCATGCCCATTGGTGGGCAGAGTGGCTTGGAGACGGTGGATCCTCGAAAAGAGAGCCCCTGTCCTCCGAAGCCGCAACGCCCACCTAAGGTTTTGAGGCAGAGAGAGGAAAAGATTTGCATGTCGAGCCCAACCTCCCCCAATAAGTTGTCGAAGGCGACAGCGCATTGTCCGGCCAACAGTGCCTGGGGTTCTGCCGACTGGACTTTACCACCAGAGATGGAGAACCCTTCAATGACAGGTTTACTGTGAGTGAGTTGCTTTCCACTCTTGCTTCGTACGCGGACACCGCCCATGGTCCGGACGATGTCCCGTACACCATGCTTCGACACCTGGGTGAGCAAGGCATGGCCTTTCTCTTAGATTTGTTCAACAGGATCTGGGTGGAGGGTCTCCTCCCAGAGTCTTGGCGAATCGCTACTGTTCCCGCCTTTCGCAAACCGGGGAGAGATCACTCTACTCTAGCCAGTTTCTGCCCAATCTCTCTACCCTCTTGCGTGTGCAAGTTGATTGAGAAATTGGTAAATGTTAGATTAGCCTTTTTTCTGGACAGTGGAGGCCATCTGTCTTTTGCACAGTGCGGCTTCCGCAAGTTCCAATCTCCGTCCGATGCTCTGCTCCGACTGGAAAATGCCGTCTGCGAGGCCTTCCTTCGTAGACAGCACTTCACCACGGTGTTTTTCGATCTGGAGAAGGCCTATGATACCACATGGCGATACAGTATCATTGAGACTCCACACGATGGGGGTGAGGGGACGCCTCCCAATCTTTATTTCTGAGTTTTTGCAAGATCGTCGATTCCACGTACGGGTAGGTGGAGCCCTCTCAGGCCCTATGGAGCAGGAAGAGGATGTCCTGCAAGGAAGTGTCCTCAGTGTCGCACTCTTTTCCCTAAGTATCAACGGCATCACCTCGGTGCTGTCGGAAGATGTTCTTGCTACGCTCTACGTGGACGACCTTTCGATCTCTTTTGGCGCGGCCCAGATTCCAAGTCTGGAGCGTCGACTCCAATAGGCATTGAACCCCGTCTCTCACTATGCTGAAGCGTACAGGTTTCAGTTTTCCTTGTCAAGACTAAGGTGGTGCACTTCTGCCGCCATCCACGGCTCCACCTAGACCCAGACTTGTTTCTTAATGGGATATGCCTGGAAGTGGTTGAATCGCACCGTTTCGTTGGTCTTATATTTGACTGACGCCTCACCTGGGAGGCTCATATTCGCAGCCTTAAGGTCTCTTGTACCTGCGCCATGGATATTCTCCGTTCCTTGACGTTCGGCGCTTGGGCCTTACTTTTTTATCGATCCTTTGTTCATTCGAAGCTCGAATACGGATGCGAATTTTATGCATACGCAACCGAGCGTTTATTGCGGAAAGTAGACTCGATCCACCACACCGGCCTTCGCCAGGCAACCGGAGCCTTCCGCACTTCCCCCATTGAGAGTCTACTAGTCGATGCTGGGGAGATGCCACTCGCTCTACGCCGCGTACAGTGCATCACTCGCCTGTACACGCGAGCCCGGCCCCTCCCTCAGTCGCCAACAGCTCTCACTGTATCCTCAGCTGATTTCTACGGCGCCTATGCCGCCGAGAGACGCCAGTCATACCCTAACCCTTTGGGTTTAGGGCCAGAAAACTCCTTCGAGAGTTAAGGAAGGCTCTCAGGTCTGTGGTGCCCCTGGTTCTTCCCAGGATGCCACCCTGGAGGGTACCACCTTTGGCTATTTGTCGCCACGCCTCTGCTCCCAAAGCTTCTACAGCGCCGCGAGTATTGTGTTCTACCTTTTTGGAGCACACCTCGTGTCACGCTGGAACTGTGCCAGTGTATACAAATGGCTCCAAGTCCCATGATGGGGTCAGCTTCCACGCCTTATCCCCTCCATTTGAAGTCAGCGGGGCTCTGCCAGGCGCTGCGTCTGTCTTCACGGCCGAGCTGGTGGCAATACACCACTCATTACGGGAGATTACGCGACGTGCCTGGTTGGGAGACCGGATTGTGATCTATAGCGACTCACAAAGCGCCCTGAGTGCTCTCGCGGCATTGGAATCTCCGCATCCCCTGGTTCGTGATATGTGACGCACGCGGTTTTTGATGAGCCGGGCGGATGTCGAGATTATCTTCTGCTGGGTTCCTGGACATGTAGGAATTGCTGGAATTGAGCGTGCCAAAGAGTCTGCAACTGGACCAGCATTTCGCTCTTTCTCACACCAACTACATGGCAGGGATATGGGTAGCTCTTCGGGCTGCTTGGCACAGAAGATGGGAGATGGTCGAAGGGGACCTAAAGTTGCATGCCATTGCGCCGCGACTGTTCCCATGGACCTACCCCCCCAATGCCGCGAAGGCATTGGCGAGACACACCGCCATTTGAGGGAGCGCTCGCCAGCGCCCTACTGCGAAGACTGCATTGTCCCCCAGACTGCTCGGCACATACTTGTTGAATGTCCCAGTCTGTGCGATCTTCGCGCACGTTACCTGTCCCAGTACCAGGATGGGCGGGGTCGCTACCACCTGTCCCTTGTTCTCGAGACGAGTGCATGCACATTGACTTATAGACATTTTATTTAACCATTTTTTTGTTTGTTTTGTTTTTTCTTATCCCCTTATAGGTCGCACATTCCTTCGCTGGGGAGATCTACCCCCGACACAGGAGCTTGCTTCCTGCTCATTGCTTTTTCCCAAAAAAATTCTTGTTTTTTTTGTGTTTTTGAATTTGATTTTAAAGTAGCCTACTACTAGGCAGGTTTTTAATACAGCTACTAATGCCCAAGTAGGCAGTCGCCAGATGAGCTCTTTCAAAAAAAATCCATCCCTGCTCCTCTTCCTTTCCGTCATGCCATGTCATACATCCGCGAGTATTTGCCGGCCAGTGGCAGAGGACTTGGGATGACCCTCCCCCTTCCCTTCAACTAAACTGCATGCCATCAAACAGTCAATCTGCCCTTGGCCACGCACTACTATGACTTGTACTCAGATGTTATTCTATGCCTTCTGAGAATTAGGCATTGTCGTCTGAGACATGGCCTTCAATTGGAAGGTCTTTAGCAGCCTCCAATGTGCACTTACTGTGGAGTACCAATGTCTGTACTCCACCTATTTGCTGAATGCCTACGTTTCCATACTTTGAGGCAAAGGCTTTTTCCTTTTATTTGCCAAGGGATGTGTCCCCAGCAGGTTCTGAGGAGCATCCTTCCCGAACATGACTGCACCTTTAATATGAATCAAGTGTTTAAATTTTTATCTGAGATGAATCTTTTAAAGGAAATTTAATGTTTTATCATTTTTAGAACCAGATAGACCGGTCATGTCTTATGATTTTACTTTGATTTTACAGCATTCTAGAGGCATTTATTTTTCTGCATTGTTACTCTCTCTTCCTTTTTTATATATATCTTTTAGATTTTTAACTATAGTCTATGTTTTTAAAGAACATTTAAAATTTTAATGAATCCTCTCTTTTGGAAAATGGCTGCGAGCTTGCCCACTTGGACTTACGTTGCACCCGTCTGTTTTGTACCATTCTTCTGCTCCATCATCTGAAGCATTTGACACATGTTTGGCAGCATATGTAAGGAGCAAAGTCATTATCCTTATTGCCCATCTTCATGCCAAAATAGGCATAGTAGGTAGGGTTTACAAATGCTATGATGTTCGAGTGTTACCCTGGTATTGGCACCAGCAGAATCACTACTGCTTTTCCTTTGTACTTGGGACAGGTTTGTGGACAATTGGACTTTTTGGAGGAGGTTGGCCTCCATTCTATTTGATTCTATTGGTGTTGATTGTGTGCTCAGGTGCTTGCAGAGGCAGGCTCCCTCTGAGATGGAGCATGCCTTATACTTGTTTTTGTTTTTAATGTAGCCTATTAATAGACTGGATTGATTCCTGCAACTTACGGCCTTGGTTGCAGTTGCCAGATGTCCCTTTAGAAAAAAAATGTCAGGGAGCCACGCATTCAACTAAGGTTTGTCTATTTCTGGAAACTGGTTTGGGGTGGGACAATTGGTATTTTATCTTTGATGTACTATTAATTAGGTGTCTTAATGTTTTTTTGGATATTGCACTCTGCCTGATGTATTGTGTTCTCTAAGTTTGTAGAAGCTGCATCTAATATTTCTGCCTCCCATGTCAATGTGATCCTTGGCCATGATGTCCCTGGTTTCGGGGGTGATGGTCTGTGGGTATCATAGCTGTGGAGCCTGTTTGTTTTGTATTGTCAGGAGAGTTTTGAGGAGTCTTTGAGAGAGGTTAGGGACTCAAGCAGGACTTACATAGTCAATTCATTAGCATATAAATTGTTTATAAATTATATGAAGTAATAACCAGGACTGTTTTCAGTTGGTATATGCATATAAGAATTGATGATAATAGACATATAAAGAGTTCATGAGAGTATACTGGTGTGCTAACGATTGGAAAACACTTAAAAAAATGTCTCACTTATGTAAGAGAGCAATTGATGAACAAGTGGATGATATGTTTGGAGGGAGGAAACAGAAGAGGGATACCCTGAGGTCTTCCATAATGATTATCTAATAACAACATTAGGATTTGTCACTGCCAGTGGATACAAAAAAATAACAAGCAATAAAATACCCTACTTGTGCATTTAGTGGCTGATAAATCCTGTTATGCACTACAAATCCCTCTAACATTGATTAATTTATTTATTATACATGTGAGTGTGTTTCCTCTATCCATTTAAGGCATGAGTGCTCATACCAGTGATGGTATATTCTTGTGGAATATTTGAGCACTTTCCAAAAAATCTTATTCATGGACCCCTTTACTTCATTCTAGAACATGATTACTGGCACTGCACAGATGGATGGAGCCATTTTAGTTGTTGCTGGCACTGATGGTGTGATGCCACAGACAAGAGAGCACCTTACCCTTGCCAAGCAAATTGGTATTGAACACATTGTGGTTTATATTAACAAGGTAAGGATTTCTTTTTCGCACTATTTCATTTTGCTTAATATAGCTTCATTTGTTCAATGTTGCATAGATGTTTGACAAGAACTTTCTTCCCCTGAGTGTTGTTAAAAGGTAACATGATGGGGGTAGGGGCTGCTGCATGCCCAAAAGTTTTGCTCCAGTCATGCCAGCAGTGGCATTGTTGTCTGCCAGCCCCACTTTGTGGGGAAAGTGTTCAATGTGATTTGAATTAGATAGTGGGTGTGAGTAAGATTTTTAAAAAATATTTAACATTTGTCTGTTTTTGTTTTTTTTCCTGCATGGGAAAAGAATGAAGGTTGAAAGAATTTTATTTTCATATCCCACAAAGTTGATAAGGAGAGATCTGTAAAGAGAGTGGGGGAAGATTGAAGTGAAAATGTGTGGAAGACAGTCACGAATCCTCTAACAGCCATTGGGGCTGGGTGGGCACACAATACTCATATTGCTTTTGGCCTCCACGCTGTATCCCCTCTGTTTGAAATCAGCAGGGCTCTACCAAGCACTGCATTTGTCTTCACAGCTGAGCTGGTTGCAATACACAGCTCGGTGCAGGAGATAATGTAGTGTTATCTGATCAAGAACTGGATGATCAGACAGCATTTTCGCTCTTTCTTCGAACTGACTACATGGCAGGAATGGCCAAGAAGATGGGAGACAGCCTAGGCGAACAAAGTTGGATGCCGCTGCGCCACAACTTTTCCCATAGACCTGGGTCGGCATGAACTCTGATGGGTCATGGAAACGTTGTTGGTGTTCTTCCCTCTCTGTGTTACTTTCTTTATTTATTATTACCGCCATCACATTAACCTTTTGTCTAGCTACACACTTCATACCAGGAGGAACTGTTCTCATCCGGACATAGTTTGGTCCTGTAGACAGTTCCTGGCTGGACTGCATGTCATCCTGAGATCAACTAGCACCAGGGTATGATGATAATAGGTGATCACCCGCTCTACTCATTAGTGGACCCACCTATCTCTACTTCTCTCTTTTACATATCCTACTACCCCTTTACAGACTTGCTCTTCTATCCACAGAGGTTCTGGCACCCTGGCCCCCTTTCTGCAGCTTATTAGTCCTTATTCGAGTGGCACTGTATACTGCTATTAGGGCCAAAAGCCCAGGGTGTGTTGTGCCATTGACCTTGCTCACCTTCTTCCAGTACACACACAATATGTTTACGTCTGCACCATACTTTATTATCAAAACTTGAGGACAAATTCACCTGAATAGAGGTAAGATTATCAAGGCCCATATTAGCTCAAACCTGCGGTCCGAGTATGTGTAAAAAATGACATTCCAGAATTTTTTATCCTATGGAGACTTTTTCTTAACCTCCCAAGGCATTTGGAGGTCATAGTATTTATTTTCTATGCATTTTGGTCTTTTTTCACTTACCATGGCTACAATAGAGAGGAATATTGAGCGACTGGAGGTGCATGGAGATCCTCCTTCAAGTGCCGCCTCATCCCTCCTAGGTAACATGGAGGATGAGGTAAAACAAGACACAACTTTGAGTGGAGGGGAGCCCCTCCACTCATCAAAGTTTGCCCTCTTTGGAGCCACCTCAGGCAGCTTCACCTCTGGGTAGGAGGTGCCCCCTGTTCTTTCTCAGGAGCCCCTACAGACTTCCAGCAGAGAGGGCGCTTCTTGCTTTATTTTTTGAAGGGATCAGGTGTTTTTCCCACACCCCCTTCTTGGAGCTGCCTTTGAGCAACTCTATCTTAGTAAGAGCAGCAGTCTCGCCCCCCCTTCCCTTTTTCTCTTATCGCAGGGGACTGCCAAGAGAGCAGGCAAATGGCCCATAATTGACCTCTCCCACCAGAACAGCTTGAGAGGGCCAACCTAATTAGAGGGGTAAAGGATATAAGGATCCATTGGGTTGTGCCCCATACCATCCTGCAGCCAGGTATATGCATGTTGGAGGGGACCGGTGTGTCCCCCTCCCCCCCTCTTCCCAGATGTAGTTAGGTTCACCAGCAAGACTGGGCAGTGACTGAAGGTACCTCAAATGGGATCTGTTACACCAGTCATGGGCAACCTTTATGATCTTTTAGACTACAGGAGATATTTTTCATTGTAATTTGGGACAAACTCCACTTCAAGAATGTCAAATTTACTCACATAATATTTGTAACTCTTATAACCCTAGGCCTATATCAAAATTGCAGCAATTCATCATCATCATTTTTGAAGGCTCCATACATGCATGCATGTGTTGGCCTTGTTTTACCTAATGGCGGCTTTCCATGCTGCTCGATCTCTGGCTGTTTCTCTATTCAAACTCATATTTCTGAGGTCTCTCTGGCAGCTACACCCCCAACATCCAAACTCTTAACACCCTTCACCCAATTATTATCCTCTATCCTCTCCACATGACTAACCCCCTCAGTTTGCCTCTTCTCAGTGCCATACTAATGCATTCTATCCCTTAATTCACAGTTCATAACTCTGTCACTTCAAGGCCTCAAATTTAGAAATGCTCTGCACATCTCATCTCAGTACGCTTTAGCCTCTGGATGTCCTCTTTATTCACTGCCGTACAACATTGCACTTCATACACATGAAGTGTACAGATGTCCCTTAGCTCAGAGGGGGGAAAACTCTCAGCATCAAGAGAGCTACAAGGAAAGTAAGTACCCTAGAAGACCTTACGGTCCATACAAGGAGGGTACTTTTGGCGCAATCCTCAAAGATCACTCTCAAGGATCTTAACAGCGATTTTGCAAGACTTTATCTAGTCTTAACTTGAACTGGTCAACAGATTCACTGTTGACAACTTCCGTCAGAAGTGCGTTCCAACTACCGCAGATATTGTAAGTGAAGAATTTCCCACACAGATCACTGTGGTATCGCTTCAGTTCAAGTTTAAAGCCGTGATTTCTTGTTCTCCCCTCGCTGAGTTGGAAAATATCCCTGTAGTCCAGTCTGTCGAAGCCTTGAAGTATTTTAAATACTTCGATAAGCTGACAACGTAGTCTCCGGGTCTCCAGCGAGAACATATCTAATTCCCGTAATCTATCTTCATAACTTTTATGTCTGATAGAGGGAATCAGTTTGGTTGCCCTGGCTTGCACGCGCTCCAATCTCACGATGTCTTTTCGGAATGAAGGACTCAAAAATTGTACGGCATACTCCAGGTGCGGTCGGATGAGGGAGTTGTACAGACACAGTACTATCTCCTTGTTCCGATATCCAAACTGTCGCTTTATATACCCTAACATCCTTTGGGTTTTCATCTCCACCTCAATACACTGTTTTGAGAACTTGAGGTCACTCGTGATAGTTACACCCAAGTCCTCAGTGTCGGTGGATTCAAGAGCAGTGCCCTTAAAGATATAGCGTAATTGAGGATTTCAGTGGCCAATATGCATCACTTTGCAATTTGTTTACATTGAAAGACATTTGCCACGTATCAAACCATTCCCCAATCTTCCGAAGATCTTCCTGCAGGCTTGCAGTATTTTCAACCTCTTCTAAACCTTGCCACGAAGCTCACCCTGCACTGATTATATTTCCCAGATAGCAGAACTCTTCTACACATTCAAGCGACACACCATCAAATACAATCCTCTCCTGTCTCCTTTCCTCCAATTGCTCTCCTCTACACGTAATGCACTGAAACTCTCCATCATTCTGCAGCCTCCCCCTGATACCACTACATTTTTTATGCACCCACAAACCACATCCGTTACACATGATGAGAGTTATTCCTTACTCCTCTGTGAAAGACTGCACATGGCCACATACCTTTAATGATGCCATTATCACCACCCACTCTTGAAATCATCATCTTTGTTTTATCCAAATTCACTCTCAGACCCATGGAATTCATCCCTTCCCTCCACAGCCTCAACTTTTCAAGTGCCGTCCTCTCATCCTCTGAAATCAGCACTAGGTCGTCAGTGTACAACAATTTGAATGGCAATCCTGTTTTAAAATTCTGCGACAGCACTTCCAAGACCATAACAAAGAGCAAGGGACTCAAAATGGATCCCTGATATACACCAACCTTCACAGAGAAGTCTTCAATCAATTCTCCATTTACCCTCACCTAACCACTACCTAACCAACCACTCCTTGATCCCTAATTTTCTCATTGTCCACCTTACCACATTTCTTGGTACCCTATCAAAAGCCTTTTCCAGGTCAATAAAAATATAATACAACACACTTTTCCTAGTGATGTACTTCTCCTGGAGCTGTCTAACTATAAATATAGCATCTGTGGTTCCTTTACCAGGCATGAACCCAAACTGCATGTCATCAAAGTTTATCATCCTGTCCCTAATCATTTCTAGAACACACTCTATAACTTTCATAACATGATTGAGGAGCTACTCCTTTCTAGTGCATCACTTTTACTCTTATACACATTCACAATCGCACTCTTCAGCCAGTTTTCTGATACAGCACCTTCATATATGACAGCATTTATAAGGTCTGTGACCTACTGCGCACTGATATCTCCAGAGGCTTTCAACATCTCAACATTTATCTCAGAAACACCCACTGCCTTACCCTCTGGCGTGTGATTGATGGCTCTGCTCACAAGTCTCCTGTCCCAGTCAAATTCTACATTTAATACACAATTATAGTGCTCCCTACAAACCTTTTTTATATCATCCTGCCCAACCACAACTCTACCATCATCATTTTTAATGCACTGTTCACCCACTATATCACTATTTTCATTTTTTATCTGCCTAGCCAGTTTAAACACCCTTTTCCTGCCCTCAGCACCATTGAGGCACTCAAGAAGAGGTTTTGGGGCCTCTGACTTAGCACTATACACTTCCTGACTTGCCCTTCTTTTAGCTGCCATAAACAATCTTCTTTTCTCCTTCACTGCAGCCTCAACTTCCTCATTCCACCACCAAGATTCCTTGTGTCTAGGTGGACTTCTTGACTATCCACAAACCCATTCAGTGGCTTTTAGAAGGTTATCTTTGTCTCCCATACTTCTCACTCACGCTTCGATCAGTTACTCTATTCTCCACCGTTAGTGTACCAAACTCCTCATAAAAAAACTCCCTCACTTCCTGATTTTTAAGTTTCCACACCTTCCTCCCAGCCACAATTTAATAAGTTTTTCAGGCATTAATGAAATATTTGGGTTTATATTCTATAAGTAGCCCATGACAGTAATATTCTAAAAACAAAAGATTATATATGAATATATATATACATAAACCCTCGATATAACGAACTAGATGGGGCGGGGGGTTGTTCATTAAAGCCGAAATAATGATGGAAATAACAATGGTTCATTTGTTAATCTGTACAGGTAAATATGTATATAAAGACTGTATTGCATGGATATGTAATACATATGTAATTACTAATAAAGTTAAGTGGACTACATCAGATTTAACGAACTTCAGTTCGTTAAACCTGATGGATTTTGGCCAGGAAATTTGGTTTGTTATATCCAAAATTTGTTATATTGAGGTTCGTTATATCGAGGGTTTACTGTATAAACAAATTTTTCTCTCATAAATTTCACCACTTTACTTACAGTTAGTGAGATACTTGGGCTTGAGAATCTTTTGCTAATTTCTCAAAGTTTGTTAGAGTTTAAGTTGTTGCAGGGGTTGCATTCCAAATCCATATCCTTAAGCCTCGATCTTGTTTTTGATTTGGTGAATTTCATTCTTGAAAAAAACTGCTCATACCTGTAGGTACTGACAAAAATTGAGGCATGTTTTTTGGCAAGTGTTATTATTTAGGGATAGCACATTTGTTCATTAGTCACTTTTCTAATTCTTTCATTCAAAATTTGCATTTTCTTGTTTTTGCATATCATTTTATTTCAAATTTTATGCACTTTTTATGGTATAATTATTTTTTTTAGCAAAACTAGAATATAGTGAAAATAGATAATGCAAAATTGTATACATTCGTGAAAAAATTTTCTTTGATATTTAAAGTTAATCTGTGAAAAATAAAACCCTATACCATTGATTTTTATATCATTTTATTGCAAATTTTATGCACTTTTTATAGTATATATTTTGTTTTAGCAACATGACTAGAACATAGTGAAAATTATGATAATGCAAAATTTTATACATTCGTGGAAATTCTCCGTAGATTTTTAAAGTTGATTTGTGAACAAAACACAAAACTATACCATGCCATTTTAAATATTTGCTATAAAAAAAGGCGCCTAAGAACTGTTTTATATTTTTAGCATTTGAATATAGATTGAACTAAATTCCATGGCATTCAGAATACCACTACTATTCACCTACACCCCCTTTTGCAACTGAGAACAAAACCTATAGTTGACCTTGTCTGAAAAATATATGTTTTATTCCACCATTGACACATTTTAATGGAACTAAAGAAAACTGATTTCAAATGATAACTAAATTGTATGTGCATCTTTTGGTTGCGAATTGAGTTTGAATGCTTAATTTTTAGTACTTCTATAGCCATTTATATGATATCAGGTTTCAAGGGAGGGGTTTTGAAAGAACCCCCTGTATCTCAAAAATGGCACCGTAGATTATTATGATTTTGGCAGGAATAAAAGGGCTTTTAATTTGCTTTAGTCTAATAATATGATAATCTAACGTAGTAAAAAGTTTAAAAAATGAATGTGGTATCCCCTTAATTTAAGGAATAGAGGAGTAGAATTCTAGTAAAGAGACCTCCTTGAATTTTTGTTGAAGAATGGTATTGCTTTTAAGATTGATTACTTCCATTCTATTCGTAGGTTTTTTGGAGCCTGATGAATAACTGAACAAAATAGATTTGAAAAAAGCATGAAATCTGTGTCTTTAGGTTTTAAATCCTGAAATCTGTCATTGAATTTTTAGCTAATGGCTACTATCTCTTCAGCATAACAAATGCATTCTTCATTCGTGTGATGTGCTAATGTTGGAAAGTGGTACATGCCACTATCTCTCAGCTGTCTTTCCCAAAGCTGAAGTTTACTTTGAAAAACTTTAATATGAGAATAAAGCTCATGGACTAAGTGATTTTGAGTTTGCAGTTTTTGATTGAGCTTGTTCAAATGCAATGTAATATCAACAAAAAATGCAAAATCATGATTCCACTCATTATTTTCAATTTCTAGAACAGATTTACCTTTGATAATATAGATCCTAAAAAATTCTTTAGCTATTATAGAATCAATAATAAATCTAACAGTGATAAAATAGGGCCTATTAAATATGAAGGGGTTTTGAAAGAATCTGATGAGGAAATAGTAGAGGTCCTTAATGATCATTTTGCTTCAGTATTCACAGAAGAGAAACCAGTTAGATTAATTGATGATAATTCTAGGTCAAGGGAAGTAGTGATAAATTCTATTAATATAGACAGAGAAGAAATTAAAGGGCTTATAATGCAGTTAAATACTAGTAAGGCATCTGGCCCTGACCACATTCATTCTAGGATACTCAAAGAAGGTGTAGAAAGTATTGCAGTAGCTCTTGAGAAGATATTTATTAGATCACTAGAGTCTGGAGAAATACCAAATGATTGGAAATTGGCAAATGTAGTGCCAATTTTTAAAAAGGGAAGCAAAGAGGATCCAAATAACTTTAGACCGGTAAGCTTAACTTCTATAGTTTGTAAAATTCTTGAGAAGATGGTTAAGAAGGGAATTTCTGATCATCTAGAGAGTAGCAGGTTAATTAATGATGCTCAGCATGGTTTTAGAAAAGGTAGATTGTGTTTAACTAATTTACTGGATTTTATGGATTATGTAACTAAAGAATTAGATAGGGGTGAGAAAGTTGATGTGATCTACTTAGATTTCAGCAAAGCTTTTGATAAGGTTCCACCTAGAAGACTAGTTCATAAATTAAAGCTGCATGGGATATGTGGAAACGTTTTAAATTGGATAACTGAATGGCTGAAAAATAGCAAACAGAGAGTTGTACTGAATGGAGTGAGGTCAGAGTGGAGGAATGTTATTAGTGGCATACCTCAGGGATCAGTTTTAGGCCCTTTATTATTTATAATCTATGTAAATGATCTTGGGCAAGGTGTAAATAGCAAAGTGTCAATTTTTGCTGATGACACTAAATTGGCAGCTGTAGTCAAAGATGTTGAGGGTAGCTTTAAAGTGCAGGGTGACTTAAATAAGTTGTTAGCTTGGGCTCAGAAGTGGCAGATGACTTTTAACCTTAATAAATGCAAAGTTATTAACATGGGGAGAGATAATAGGGAATTTAGCTATGAGATGGATGGGTATTGGCTTAATTCAGTTGAAGATGAGAAGGACTTAGGAGTAGTAGTAGATAGGTCACTGAAATTTTCAAAGCAGTGTATTGAGGCAAAAAATAGAGCAAATAGGGTGCTAGGTTACATTAAAAGAAATGTTAGTTACAAGAGTAAGGAGGTCATCCTTAAACTATACAACTCTTATGTCAGGCCACATTTAGAGTACTGTATACAGGCATGGTCACCACATTTTAGACATGATATAAACTTATTAGAGTCAGTACAAAGGAGGGCAACAAAAATAATACCATCCCTGAAGCACCTTGAATATGAAGATAGACTGAGGGTATTAAATATGTTTTCATTTGAAAGAAGGTGTGTGAGGGGAGATATGATTGAGCTTTTTAAAATCGTTTCTGGGAGGGATAAATTGGATTTCAGCAAGTTATTTGAGTTAGAAGGTAGTAATAGAACTAGAGGCCACCACTTAAAGATTAAAAAACAGGTGCAGACTGGATGTTAGAAAATATTTTTTCACTAACAGTGGTGGATTATTGGAATAGTTTGCCACCTGATACTGTAGACAGCCCAAACTTGAATGTTTTCAAGCGCAGATTGGATGATTATATGGGGATGGAGGGTTAATTTCTTACTTTTTGGTATGTGGATATGTTTCTTGACTCATTCCTGTAGATGCAGTTTCTTTTTATTGTATATTTTGGGGGGACATTGATTTTTTTTTTTGACAGACTCCTATGGAGGCTTTAAATTATATATTGTAGATGCATGGTTGGACATTCCTATATATTGTTAAATTGTATATTGTAGATGCATGAACTGACAAAATCCTATGGATACATTATGTGGGTGGGATTTGACGGATGCGGATGACCTTTGATAGGCCTTTGTGGCTTTTGTCATCCGTGAAATTATGTTATGTTATGTTGATTTCCATGAACATACAAATTTCCTCTTTAAGATTATAAAAGCGCTGAAGCATTTTCTCTTTGCTTAGCCAACAAACTTCACAGAATACATCAGTGTTCCATATTCATTCTCAAGTTCTTCAATAAGCACTTTAAACTGGTGATGGTTGATCCCCTTCGATTTTATGAAAGTAATGCATAACACAACTACCTTCATTACGTTTGCAAATTTAAGAGATTTGGCATGCAAATTTTCCTGGTGTATCAAACAGTGAAAAGAAATAAAATCTTTTTCTTCCTGGTTGAGAGAATTTAAATCAGATTTGATTTTAGAAATTAGGCCTACCTTACTACTGACCATTGTGGAGCCCCATCTATCCTCATGCTTCTGAACTTATCAAAAGAAAGATTAAATTTCTTCATGGATGACTTCACTATATTGAAAAAAATCATCACCTGTGATTGTAAACTTCATACTATAAAGGCAAAGCATTTCTTTAGTCATAGAAAAGGTGTTATCAATTCCCCAAATAAAAATTGCCAGCTGAGCAGTATCCAATATGTTTGCTTTCATCGAGGGCCAACGAAAATATCTCAAATTTAGAAGCTTGCATTGCTAAGCTTTTTTGAATATCTTCTGAAATGTCTTCAATTTGTCTCATAACAGTTCTTTGAGAACTGACATCATCAAACCCTTTCTTCTTCTCTAGATACAAAATCCATACAACAGAGATTAAGCACTCTTTGACAAATTCACCAGCTGAATAGCTTTTAGAATGCTTGGCAATTTTTTCAGAGCAATATAACTTCCAAGCACAATATCATTGACATTTCTTCCTTTTGAAAAAAAATTTGCAGCTTAGTATTATAATGCCACTTGACGTTATATTATTTAGGAACAGCAACTGTACCAGAACATATTAGACACCCTGGTTTATTGTTCATTCATACCAGTTTGGAGTAACAACAAGGAAATAAGGTACCCTAGGAGACCTTACGGTCCATTCAAAGAGGGTACCATTGGACTTGCAATCGAGCGGGCACAAGGCTGCTCAATTGTTTTGCGTCCCTAAACGGCCACTTTTCAAGACCTTGTCTAGTCTTGACTTGAACTGGTCAACAGATTCACTGTTGACATCTTCCACTGGAAGTGCGTTCCACTTACCGCAGATACTGTAGGTGAAAAAATTTCCACACAGATTGCGGTTGTAACGCTTCAGTTCAAGTTTGAAGCCGTGATTGCACGTTCTGTTCTCACTCAGTGTCAAAATATCCCGGTAGTCAACATTGTCGAACCCTCGAAGTATTTTGAAAACTTTGATGAGCTGACCACGCAGTCTACGGGTTTTCAGCGAGAACAGATCTAATTCCCTTAGTCTATCCTCATAACTTTTATGTCGGATAGAGGGAATCAGCTTGGTTGCCCTGGCTTGTACGCGTTCCAATCTCGCGATGTCCTTTCGCAATGAAGGACTCCAAAATTGTACGGCATACTCCAGGTGCTGTCGGACAAGTGAGTTGTACAGGCACAGTACAATCTCCTGGTTCCGATAACCAAACTGGCGCTTAATATAGCCTAGCATCCTTTGGGCCTTTTTCTCCGCCTCAATGCACTGTTTCGAGAACTTGAGGTCACTAGTGATTGTTACACCCAGGTCCTTCTCAGTGTCGGTGGATTCCATAGCAGTGCCCTTAAGGATATACTGAGATTGGGGGTTTCTGTGGCCGATATGCATAACTTTGCATTTGCCCACGTTAAAAGGCATTTGCCACGTGTCCGACCACTCCCCAATCTTCCCAAGATCTTCCTGCAGGCGGGCAGTATTTCCCTACTTTGCAACGTTCATACCAAGCTTGGTATCGTCGGCAAATTTGGAAATCTTGGCAACCATGTCACCGTCCATGTCGTTGACGTAGATGATGAATAGTAGTGGTCCCAGGACAGAACCTTGAGGCACCCCGCTAGTAACGGGCACCCACTCAGAAGACTGTCCATTTACCACCACCCGTTGCCGTCTGCCACTTAGCCAGTTCTCGATCCAGCCGGCTACCTTTCCGTCTATGCCTATCGCTCGCACTTTCCGGAGAAGGCGACGGTGTGGTACCTTATCAAAGGCCTTCTGAAAGTCTAGGTAGACCACATCCACCGCCTTGTCCCGATCGTGCTCACTGAAAACGAAGTGGAAGAATTCCACAAGGTTCGTCAGGCATGACCGTTGCCTTCGGAAGCCGTGCTGGGAACTCCTCAGTAGCAGGTTTGACTCTAAATACGACGTCACTTTGTCCACCATGATGCTTTCCATGAGTTTACCGACTATCGAAGTCAGACTGATAGGTCGGTAGTTCGACGGTTGGTTACGGTCTCCTTTCTTGAAGATAGGAGTCACCTCCGCCTCACGCCAGTCTCTAGGAACGCATTTGGTCCGGATTGACATGTTAAAGATAGCGCACAGATGTCGTGATACTTCATCGCACACTTCCTTCAACACTTTAGGTAGAAACCCGTCCGGTCCAGGGGACTTATTCGTCTTTAGGTCAGCGATCTTTTTCTTTATTTCTCCTTCGGTGAAGTCCATTGCCTCCAGCTTTTCCCCCGAGTAGGAATCCGTCGGCTGGGGAATGGGACCACACTCTTCAGTAAACACTGAAGAGAAGTAGTCATTGAGGAGGTTAGCATTTTCTGCATCTGAATGCTTTAATGTCCCCTCCTCATTCCTCAAAGAGCCAATCGTTCGACGGATTGGTTTACGGCTGTTCACATATCCAAAAAACTCCTTGGGATTCTCTTTACAGAGTCTCGCCACTCGGAGTTCCTCAGACCGCTTAGCCGCCCTTATACTGGACTTCACTCTCCTGGCTAGCCTCCGGTATTCGTCAAAGTCACCCGAGATCTTCGATTGACGGTACACATTTCTCTTCTCCCTAAGCAGTTGCCCGATTTCTCGATTAAACCACTTTGGTTGAACAGAGGACCGACGGGGGCATTTCAGAGGGATAAAACGCGATTGAAGACTCATGAATGTGGTTTTGAAACTGTTCCAAGAGTCTTCAACAGCATCGCACTCTTCTAGCCTCGCGTCAGTCAGTCCCGCGTGTAGACCTGCAAAGTCTGCTCTTCTCAAATCCAGTTTCCTTGATTTACTAGTTGCAGGCTCTGCCTTGCGGACTTTGACTACAAATCTAATTAGTCGGTGGTCACTGCCACCGAGCTCTTCGTCAACAGAGAGGTCCTCAACGATGTCATCCTCAGAGGTGAAAACCAAGTCGAGGATACTGTCTCCTCTCATTGGCTCTCTCACCCACTGAGTGAGGAACGCGTTGTTCGTGAACTCCAGGAGTAGTGCGTTCTCGCCACAGGGTTCTCTGGTTTCCCCGTCAACTTGTGTGTTGAAATCACCCATGACGATACACACCCTGTCTTCGACAAGTTCTCCTAGCAGCTGGTACAGATCTCTGTCCTTTTCAACGAGTTGGGCAGGAGGTCTATAAAGCACCAGGGTCCTGTATTTGGCAGGACCTATCTCTAGGTCAACACCTAGTAGTTCATGGTCGGATATGATGTTGCAATCCGTCGAGGTGAGAGTATCCTTGACATACAACATCACACCGCCACTCTCTCTGTCTGGCCTATCTTTCTGGAAGAGCTGGTAACCGGGAATCGTGAATTCACCTTCAAAATCTCGGCTTGAGGTTTTTATCCACGACTCCGTTATGGCCACCATCTCAGGTTCCTCTGTTACTACGAGGCCACAGAGCTCAAGAAACTTATTCCTGATTGACCTCGCATTGAACAGAAGAACTTTGAGGGAGTCCCCTAGTGTAGGACTCCCTACGCTCTTCCGTTTCCCGGCTTCTCTGTTTTCGTGGTCACACCCTTTTTGACCACCTCCGAGAAGGTCGTTCCAGGAGTGACACGGGCATGCTGGCGCACGTCCGCTTTCGCTCTGTTTCGAACGCTCCTTTGGGTGCGTTCCACGACATCTTGAATTAGATTGGCGAGAAAGGCCTTCCCTTTAAAGGAGAGATGTACCCCGTCCCTTTGGTAGAGGTCGTCTCTACCGATAAAGGTACGATAGGGGTCCACGAAGAAGACTCCTTCTGCCGTGCAGAGATCCGCCAACCTTTTGTTCACTGCGACGTTTCTTTCGTGAGCGGTTCGGGATGGACCTCTTCTTGGAAGCATCCCAACCACCACACGTTTGCGGGTTTTAAGCCCTATGTCTTCCACGGCTCCCATCACTGTTTGGATGGTCTTACCACTGAGTCCAACCTTACCCCCTCTGAGGTAGAGGTCGTTGCCGCTCACCATCAGAGCAACAACAGAATTCTCAGAAATCTGAGCTTTCTCTGCCTCTACTCTGATGGTGTGGTTACCCCGTCCTGACAGGCAGCTTACCTTCACGCTAGTGCGAAGGCGGGCCGCTAGCAGCGGCTGCAGATCCCGTGTTTGCGAATCACCAATGAGGGTGACCTTCGGACACTTGGTCTCTGAAGACGGGGTCTTCCCTTGTGGAAGAGGCCTCCCCTTTTCCTCTTTACTCTCCACATTCTTATCTTTCTTTTTCTTCTTCTTTATCTGTTTTTCTTCTATTTTGGGTTCTACTCTTGTTTCAACTATCTTCTTTTTCTTTTTTTTCTTCGTTTCTCCTTCTTTTTCTCCTTTTCTCTTGCCTCAGCTGGCTTAGCCTCAGATGATGCCGGAATGTCGGCTTCATTACCAGGGGATTCCGACACGTCAGTGGGCGGCGCCTCTTCTAGGCATCGAACCTGAGCTACGTTAAGGGCTTCGAGCTTCTCCAACTTTCCCTCAAGGACCTTAGCTCTCTCCTCTGAGGCTCTATAGAGGTCTTTTAATTTTTCCACCTCTCGCGTCAATATGCAAGTAGTGCAGATACTTTCAGGGCTGCATTTTGAGTAGCAGCCCTCCGGAAAGTTAACGCACCACTTTTCTAACTGGCATATTGCACAGTTGTGTTTGAGACGAACGGGTCATTTTGAGCGCTTTCTCTCTCTCTGAAAACTCGTGACCAATCAATGATAAAAAAGGGGGGTTGGTGAGTTCTCCCAGCGTGAGTCGCTCCCGCCTATCGATCGGAGAGGTTTCGGATCTTTCAGAAGGCACGCTCCATGTGCTGCTGTTCGTCCGACCGAGTCGTCAAACCTCGGCGTGCCGTGGCTCCCAACCAAGCAGCACTGACGGTCCCCGAAGGGGCCATCGATTTCTCACCAGGTGAACAACAACGAAGCACGCCCCGTACTAAACTCCTACTAGTTCCCTTCACAACGGCCAGGATCTCGGAGTAGCGTTCAATGGATATCCCGCCACACCAAGGAACTCGACCCAAGGCTTTTTATTGGCCTGGCAACCAACATGGGAACAAAGGGCCGTCACCTCGGACCAATGCTACCATAAGCACCCGTCAACGGTCACTGGGAACGGTCAATAATTACGCGCCAGGGAAGGGGTTAATGAGGCACTACCCTCATCCCATTCATCGTGCCCCAACGCCTAGGACACCTCTAGTCCTAGTTTCTCGCAACCAGTGAGTGTCGATTGGCGTTGTTTATAGAGGTTCCAAAGCCTCTCTTCTGACGCATGAGGTAGCTGCCAGGTCCTTATAGGTAGATAGAGGAAGAAAGGGAAAGAGTGACACGATAGGAGTAGGCTTTTTTTTTGTTTTTTTTTCTTTTTGTATGAGTGGGAGATAGCATAAAAGTAAAAAAAAGGAGAGGGATAGAGTAGAAAAAGGAAGGAATGACGCACTTAGTCTGGAACCTCGTTTCCGACCAAATCGACAAGGGAAGCCCTACCAGGGGTACCCAGAAGAGGTACCCCCGCCGACATAGCTCGAAAAGTCCAAGGTCCACACAAGCTCTCTTCCCGCGACAAGGGGGCGTCACCTCTCCCTCGAGAGAGAGAGATTGACTGCACAGCAGACAATCCATATTGAACGAATATAAAAGATAGTTTTCCATATCATCCTCCATGATCATTAGATGGATTATGAAACAGCACTTGGTATTCTTGAGACTATGACAGTTCATGAAAGGCAGAGCATCTCTGTCTTAAGTTCACCAGGGGTGTCTTGGGGTCTGAATGCAATAGGAACCTGCTACCCCATACCTACATCAAGTACAACATCAAAATGCCAGGATGGGTTCAAGAACTCTCAGATCTATTAGGGGCAGAACCACAAAGTACCATAACTCTACAATTCCTTACTTAGTGAGATGTAATACTCAACGATATAATTTGAGATTGTGATAGTAAATCACTGTATAAACTTTTTTTTAAAAAATTAGTATTAATTATAATTCTGTACAAATATTATTAGTATAAAAGTTGAATTTTGTTAACCAAGTCACTATGTTCAAAAATATAATAATTTTTTTTTAACTTTCCTGTAAATAAACTATTTATTATTATTATCTTTTATTTGAGAAAAATGTAATGTTCTGCAAATTTTAAGAATCAGTTAAACTTTAAGAACTGCTCAAACATACAAGAAGCGGCAGACAAATAGTTTGCTGCGTTAATCCATGTAGGGGAATCGTCACTCCCCCCCTTCCCCATTCACTCTTGTTGGAGTCACAAGGCGGTTACTGCAAAGATATCCGGCCCAGGCATCGGCGGGTCAAAAGCGTAACCGCAGCGTCGCACAACTCGGTGTCATGAAAGACCCTAAAGGTCAAAATGCAAGATCTCCCCCAGGAGTGAGAGATCCAGTTTCACGTCAAATAAGAAATTGGAGACGTATTTCTCCCAAGTTTGAAGGCGAATGAGGAGCCGATGTAAGACTCGGTGTGAAAAACCATTGGGCATAAGAACTCTCCTGGGGCCATCCTCAAGCCCCTCCCCCCCCTTACCACTCCCCCAGTGGGGTGACAAGGTATAAATGAGGAACACTGAGGAAAATTGTGGTAGTATACGTCAGATTCCAGGTGACAAAGTCCTCGATTAAAACCGAGCTACCTAGACTGGATTGGTAGTGTACTTGGCTCGCCAGACCAAGAAGGAAGTACCCTGCAAGAGAGGCAGGGCTAAGAAGAAGCTCTTCCTCGAGCTAGTCCCTGGTTATCAAACCAAACGATAAGTTAACTTTGGTAAGTTCAACTTACTCTCGCCAGAGAGACTCCTCATATCCTGGTGCACCTTAAACACCAGGGGTATTCCTCGTCCTTGAGGAATTAAGAAAAGAAGAAGGAAAAGGCTCCCCCCTCGAGCCCGTTATTCGGTGGCCACACCAAACTCCTAAGTTAACTTGGTGGAGGAACCAAGTTCAACTTATTCTCGTCAGATAAACCCCCCTCCGTTATACTCGCCCTTGAGGAAGACTGGAACTAAGAAGAAGCTCATCCTCGAGCTAGTTCCCGGTTACCAAACCAAACTTTAAGTAACTTATTCTTGTCAGAGAAACCCCCCTCATCGATCATCGCCCTTGAAGAAGACCCTCCCCGAGTTCAGTCCTCGTCCATGAGGAATTAAGTAACGAAGGATAAAAGCTCCCCCTCGAGCTCGTTACTCGGTGGTCACACCACACTCCAAGTTAACTTGGTTTAAGAACCAAGTTCGACTCCCTCTCGCCAGAGAGACCACGACTACCTTGGTGTTGCATAAAGCACCGTAATCGTTCTCATCCGTGAAGACCCCCCCCCCCCCCCCCGGAATACCGTGTGGACCCCCCAGCTGCTACCCTCGCCAAAACGACCGTGTGATCTCGCCCATCTACATCTGTTACATCTGTTCAGACGGCACGCGTCGTGAGTCAATAACTTTCCTGAGGCCTTTTAAACTCCAGATGAGTCCATAAGCCTAATTCTTATATATATTGCTGTGTGTAGAGAAATTAACCAATTTTTGAGGGTCAAACTAATTTAATTCTTGTTTATGTTAATATTCAGAGTATGGCTGTAGTTAATGTTTAGATGTTGTGTATTCAATGGTTAAAGTTAAAATATAAGTTTATTTTGGGATTATTGTTCATTTCTCTTATATCCTTACGTGTTTCGGAACGGCTCAGTTCGTTAAGATATTCAGATATCAATATATTAGCACTCTTAGAACCAAAAGGGGGGGCATTCTACGACAATCCACAATTTTAAGACTGCTGGTGGGTGATGAAAGATGTCCACTTAAAAGCATTGGTAATTGAATTGAGTTGCCAATTAGTGGTGGAAGCTTTGAAATTATGTAAATACACATGCATAAACAAAATAAAGTTTTAGGATGGAAACTAATTGGTTAAAGATAGTTACACCTATGTAAACACTGAATTGTTACCTTATATTTCAAAATATTAAAATCCCAGTCTGGGTGATCTTCGCGCACGATACCTGTCCCGGTACCGGGATGGGCGGGGTCGCTACCGCCTGTCCCTTGTACTTGGGACAGATTCGTGCACATTGACTTGTGGACTTGTTGACTTTTGGGGGGAGGCCGGGCTTCTCCCCTTTATTTAAGGTTCTTTTTTTGTTATTGTTTTGTTTGTAGGTTGCACTCTCCTGCACCAGGGTGAGGAGGACCTTCCCCCGCTGCAGGAGATTGCTTCCTGATTTTTAAGTTTTTCCAATTTATATTATTGTTAAGTTTTCATATTTTTATTTTAAAGTAGCCTAGTTCTAGGCTGTCGTGTTTTTCGGCGACTTATGCCCAAGTGGGTAGTTGCCAGATGGGCTCTATAAAATTAAAAAAAAAAATCAAAATATTGAAGCCGTAAGAGGTAAGAAGAGAACATTTGAAATCATGCACAAGTCACTTTGATTCGGCTCAGAAGCAAAAAATTTGCATGCTTATTATTTTGTGAAAGAGTCAAAATATGAGTCTGCTGGATGCATGCTGTCACAATCTGATTAGGTCACTAAATTTAGAGTCTGGGACTGAAATTCGTTATATACATTGATTTGATGAGCCCATTTTAAAAAAGTTTAAACATGTATACAATATTAATTTTACAATATAAATTACAATGATTTTCTGAAACAACTTATATGGTGTTTTAAATAAATTGCCTAGACTGGCTGCGGGCCACAAGCCAAATTGGGCCCAGGGCCAGTGGTTGCCCATATATGTGTTACACCTTGTTGAGGGAGATAGTCACATGGAAGCTCCCCCAGATGAGCCAGACATGATCATGGAGGTGATCCAGCCACAGATGGCAGGATCTTCCATGGGGGTAAATTTGGGCTTGGTGCCAAACACAGCCTGAATCCACCCCTGTGCAAGCTTGTCAGGTGGCTCGGGCTCTCTAAGATTCACAAGAAGAGGGACCTCCCCTAAAAGGTGCCCCTTTGACTGCTCAAATCTTCTCCATTTCATAGACGTCTTGGTGATGCTGATCTGTATGGCCTAGGGGTGCATTCTGGGGTTGGGAGAATGGGGTTCACTTCCTGCCATGCTCTCCCCAAAAGAATAAGAACAAGACTACAAAGAGGGCTAGAGGTTCCTCTTCCATCAGTCGCCAATTGCTCTGACTGGATCCCTGGCCAATCTTGACAGTGCCTTTGCTGCTGAGAGACACTGTAGCGAGGCCAAAATCTAGACTAACCCCAATCGATCCAACCCGCTTCATACACTAATTCAGACCTGAGAAATCAAAGGAGAATGAAATGGATTGTATATACAGTCCCTTTAATTACAAAAAAAGTACAATAATATTTACAATAGAGAGGGGTGATTGAATTAGAGATCTCATTACTATTCACACAAAAAATATATAGCTAATTTTCCTATACAAAAAAAATATATCCTACTTATAAATACTAACAATCGATCCTAAGAAACAATTCTATAAAAAAAAAAATCAAACCACCCAAATAAAATTTGGACTACAACAGTCAATAAACAACAAAAGAAGACCTCACATGGTACAACAAAATCTTTGTATACAAAACAAACTAGCGTTTCTGAGCTTGGTGTAAGATAACTGACCTTGTCACGGTTGCGTGGCTATTATAAGCCCTCCTTCATTAAAGCTATACTATTTTACACTCTACCAAGTCAGACAGAACACAGCCTTGAACCTTTGTCAAATACTAGTGGCCTTTGATAGTTAACAATAATAAATAGTTAGCTTCTATTACAGTGGCAATTTACAAGGTTTGTCTTTCTTTCCAGAATATGGCGCCTGGAAAGAAAGAAAAGAACATTTAATAATAACATGGAAATCAACTTTATACATAAAACAAACAAAAAACAAACCCATTCCCATTCACACACAGAGGGAGGGAGAGGGTATTGTGAAAAAGGGTGGGAGAATAGCCCTTCTCACACACACCCACATTCGCTCCACCACAACACCAGTCATAGCCTAACCCCTCAGGGTTAGGGCTAGGAAAATCCTTCAACAGCTCTGTCTAGCTCTTGGGCCAGTGGGGCCTCTGGTTCTACCCAGGATGCGACCCTAAAGGGTTCCACCTTTGACTATTTGTCGCTGTACCTCTGCTTCCAAAGCACTGAGATTATTGCATTCAGCCTTTTTAGAGCACACTTTGTGCCATGCTGGATCTGTGCTAGTGTATACAGATGGCTCCACATACCTAGAGGGCGTCTTTCATACTGTATCATCTCTGTCTGAAGTCATCACAGCTCTACCAGGCTCTGTGTCTGTCTTCACAGCTGAGCTGGTTGCAATACACCACTCTTTACAGGAGATAATACATTGTGCCCAGTTCAGAGAATGGATTATGATCTTTAGCGATTACAAAATGCCCTGAGAGCTCTTGAGCCAATGGAATTTCCAGTATCACTGACATCATGGTTGCTGCAAGCTAGTTGGAAGTTAAGATTATTTTAAGCTGGGTTTATGGACATGTAGGAATTGAAAGGAATGAGAATGCAAAAGAGTGCTGAGGAGTGGGTGATCAGACTAGCATTTCACTCTCCTCACACCAATTACATGGCAGGAACAAGGGCAGCCTTCTAGGGTCCCTGGAAAAGAAGATGAAAGATGGCTGACGGTAGCTGAAAGTTGCATATCATTATGCTGCACTTGTTCCCATGGGTTTACCCCTAATGCCACAATGCTTCCAGCCACTTTCTGTCATCTTTCATTACTGGGAGGATCAGGGTCACTATCCCTTGGACTCAGCACAGACTTGTTGATTATCTGACTTGTGCCCGGGGAAGACAGGCCAGTCCTTGATGCTAGAGTGTGCTTCCTTCTTGTTTGTTTTGTTTTCATCTGGATTTTGTTTTCTTTTTTTAATCTAGCCAAGCATTAGACTGCAAGATTAATACAGTGACTTATTTCCTACTAGGCAATTGCGAGATGGGCTCTGAAACTAAAAATGATAAATAGTTTCCTGACACCATGGCATTCATCCTTCTCTTTCTTGCCTTTGTTCCATTTCTTAATGTTTTTTGTTTCAATTTTGATTTTGTTTTCATGTTGTTGTTTTTTCCTCTGTTTGGTTTGGTTTATGAATTTTAAAGTAGCCTAGTACTAGGCTAAAAATTTTACTCTGGTGACTTATGCCCTTGAAGGCAGTCATCAGACGGGCACTGTTTTAAAAAAAAACATGCCTCCAGCTGCTTCAGGACACCACCTGTCATATTTGAATTAGGCACACTTACAACACACCACCATTTGATGGAGTCCTCCCTCACACCTGAGTGTGTTGTCCCCAAGTTTGTTGTGCATATTCTTGTTTAGTGTCCCAATCTGGGGGATCTTTGCACAGATCATCTGCTGCAGGACTGTGACTGGGGGGGAAGGGGGCTACCAATTCTTCCTTCTACTTGGGACAGATTTGTGTACACCTTAATTAAGTGTTGATTAGTTAACTTTTTGGAGGATGCTGACCTCCATTTTATTTCATTCTTTTTGTTTGATATATGCTGGGAGGGGGGGGGGGTCCCTTTGATGCAAAAGCATGCCTTTTGTTTTTTGGGGTGGGTGGGTTGCTCTTTTATTTAGCAAAATAGCCTAATCTTAGGCTAAATTTGAATTTCTACTGAATTATGCCTATGGTGGCAGTCAGCAGATGGAACTATTAAAAAAAAAACAAGGATGGTCCTTTTCTTGTGGCAAATTCTTGATGGATGGTTGGTTATTTTCTTTCAAAGGTGGATGCTGCAGATGCAGAAATGGTTGAGCTCGTTGAGATGGAGATACGGGAGCTGCTGACCGAAATGGGCTACAATGGTGATGAGATTCCTATCATTCAGGGCTCTGCACTTTTTGCTTTGGAGGGCAAAGATGAGAAACTTGGTAAGCTATTGCCATCTTTTATGCCAGATTTTTTACTTAGCTCCTGCTTTTGGTGATATAGTAAAAAGGTCACCATTTTGCTCAGCTGCACTTTATAAAATGCTGCTAAATGTGTGTAGCACTTGTGCATAAAATGTTTTGTAATCCAGTTTTCTGCTTAACAATCTCATGGTTTTGTTTATTGACTATAGATCTGGTCAGGGAATTTACCAGTTCCATTTCATAGTTGAAGTGGGATCTCTCTCTAGCCTAATGGATAGTGCATTAGATTTCTGGCATTGAGGTGTCTGGTTCATTCCCAACAAGTGTATTAAACTTCATTGTATGTAAGTGGACCTCCTTTCTATTGGGCCTATCCTCCATAGTGGTAGGTAACTCCTATACATCATTAGATCATTGCCAAGCAGAAGACCGTTATAATTTCCCTAAATGTGTTCACAGCACCACATATCAACTCTTCAATTCTGAAACCCTGCAATAGGATGCATATATCCACATCTTCCTGATTTGGAACCAGTCTCCCCCTGCCCCTATGGAGGGTGTAATCACTATTTGGTGTAACAATACTACCTTTCCCTCCCCTTGGTGCTTTAAGGCTCACTCTATTAGACAGTCCCTATTACTTCCCTTTACCAATGGCATTCACTCCGTGATGACTGCAAGCTTGGTAGAAGACATTGCCAATTTTATTTTTCATTCTTTCACTACTACCAAAAATAATGCATACAGAATACAAGAATTTTTAAGAGAAATGGACATTGGAAATCACTAGGATCAAGGAGAAAAAACGGTAGCACAATGAAGGCAATCTCTTGTACTGTAAGGTTATTTAGTCTGCAATGCAAGATATTTGCATCTTTCTGTCTCCCCAAATATGGTGATATATATATTTTACTCAATGTTATACCCCCTTTACCATACCCCTGCCACCTTTACCTAATATTCACCACCTTGGCTAGCTTGATGCTAAAAAACTAGGTGTTTTAACTCAATGTTATATTAAGAAAAAAAAAATTATAACGGTCAAGATTGTTGGAAAATGTCAAAAATGAAAAACAACTCCAAGAACAGAAAGAAATTAATACAACGGCTCTTAAGAACAGAATAATATCTTGCAGGAAGATTTCTATTGAGCTGGCAGCAGAGCGTGTTACCCTTGCCCGAAGAAAGTGAATGACAGGCTTTTGTAAGCTGGATTGAAATCATATCACCTGAGAAAGAAGCCTCGAATCACGAAAACACTGATCAAGGCACACTATTCCTTGGGAAAGAATCACTTTGAGTTGACTTCAGAACAATGGGGAAAAGTAAGAATGACACTTTAGGTAACCAGTTACCTGTAATTCATAAAAAAACTAATACCTACTAACTTTAACAGTGACACATTTTTGTAATAGCTCCAATTTTTTCAAACCATAGAGTTTATTTAATGATTCATTACTTCAATGGCTTTTCCAATACTCCTATGGCTGTTCAACTACTTAGGTTGTATTTTCTACTATTACAGGTAGTTTTCACTGATGAATCAACCATTGCAGTGCTAGATGACCGCAGCAGAGTATAAGAAGGCAGCCTGGAGAAGAATTTATGGATGAGTGTCTGAGGAAAACAGTAAAATATCCAACGAAAATCATGGTGTGGGGAGCCATTTCAGTGCATGGACAAGTTGTTTGTACATTGTTGAGAAAACTATGACCAAGAAAAGTATATAGAAGTTCTTAAAGGTTGTTTACTGCCTCGAATAAGGAAATGGTATGGCGATAGACCTTGGATATTCCAACAAGATGCGGGGAGCATGTCATACAGCAAAATCAGTGAAGGCATGGTGTGCACAAAATAGAGTTTGGCTGCTTCCATTGCACAAAAATTTCTCTGACATGAATCTGATTGAGAGTTTATGGTATGTATTGAAAGATGAAATAGACACAGAACCCATTAGACCAAACAACAACTTTTATGCTGTCTCATTAAAGTTTAGTTCAGATCTAAGCGAATCCATGAAATATGCAAAACATTGATCAATGCCTTGCCAAGACATGTTAAAACCTCATGGATGATAAGAGTGGCCAAACTGTGTCAAAATAAATATTTGCAATCACTAAAATTAGTTTTATTAACCTTTTTGGAGAGAAATTTCAATTTTTTGAAAAGCCATAATAATTCTGCCAGTGCTGGTCTGGACCCTCGCTATTTTATGTTATTTTTATATTATTTACCTCCATTAGGTTAGGTTAATATAATTAAAAACACTTTTGTTGATACTTTTAATATTTTATGATCTCCCTCCTGGCCTTGACATCCTGCAACCTTTTGGGAATAACTTGCAACAAGATTTTTGAAGTAATTCAAGTCCATGTTAGGGCACCACACTTTCTTTATGACCTCCTGAAGGTCCTGCACTGATGACACATTGGCCCCATTAACCTTGTCTTTGATGACTTTCCATGCGTTTTCAATGGGGTTGAGATCGGGACTGTTCCCAGGCCAGTCTAACACATTGATGCACTTTCTCTGTAGCAATTGCTTGATCAAATTAGCCTTGTGACAAGGAGCTGAATCATGCATAAAGATGGATGTTCCATGAAGTTCCATATGATTAAATAGATGACCTTTCAAAACTTGCTTGTAACGCTGAGCATTCATGCTCACATTCTTGGGCAGGAAATATAAACCACCTCTCCCTAACATGGCACTGAAACAACCCCAAACCATAACTGAGGGACTGTGTTTTACAGTCTTCACTGTGTACTGGGGGCTGTACTTGTTTGACCTGAAATGTGCTTTCATCTGACCACATGACCTATGACCACTGTTCCATTGTCCAGCCCATGTGCTGCTTTGCAAAGTGAAGCCTCTGCTTCTTCATGCAGTCATTCAACAGCGGTTTGAGCGCGGCAGTACGGCTGGGTAGTTTCAAATCTTTCAGAAGATGATGCTGTACATTCCATTCTGAGACATTTTGGAGGAGGTTAGGGTACCTTTCCTTGAGTTGTCTGGTTGTTATCCTAGGGTTCTTCATAACAGCCTTCTTTAGCAAGCGATCTTTTCCCGGTGTAGTCTTTCTCTCTGGTCCTTGGCTCTTTTTATGTTGGGGTATGGTGTTTGAAGGAAGCTCACGGGCAGCAGAGAGGAGCGCTATTACAGTATATTCTGCCCGCCCTGTTCGCAGGCATATTTCACTTATCTTAACATTTTCTTCCCTCAAAGTGAGAATACAGACCTTTTCCTCATTTGTGAGAGGCTTGGGACTCATGGTTGGAGTGCTAGTTAAAAAATATATGATCACCTAAATATCTTCAAGAAACCACCAAAATGAAAGTCACAGCGCAAAAAATGAGCGGCCCCTCACGACCAAGTCTGAGTGCGTACTGAATAATACAGCTGACACAATGCGCATATATAACTAACAGACATTGCTAGAAACCAACAACAACAACAGGTTTACTCTGAGTAAGTGGCGTTCCGTTCTTGTTTCGTCCGCTGACATCGCCCATGGTCCGGACGATGTCCCGTACGCCATGCTTCGACACCTGGGTGAGCGAGGCATGGCCTTTCTCTTAAATTTGTTCAACAGGATCTGGGTGGAGGGTCTGCTCCCGGATTTCTGGCGAATCGCTACTGTGATCGCCTTTCGCAAACTGGAGAGAGATCACTCTACTCCGTCGGTTTCCGCCCAATCTCTCTAACCTCTTGCGTGTGCAAGTTAATGGAGAAGTGGTAAATGATGGATTATAGCATTTTTTCTGGTCAGCAGAGGCCATCTGTCTTCTGCACAGTGCGGCTTCCGCAAGTTCAACTCCTCGTCGGATGCTCTGCTCCGACTAGAAAATGCCGTCTGCGAGGCCTTCCTTCGTAAACAGCACTACGCCACGGTGTTTTTCGATCTGGAGAAGTCTATGATACCGCATGGCAATACAGTATCATGAAGACTCTCCACACGATTAGGCAAGGGATGCCTCCTAGTCTTTATATCTGATTTTTTTCGAGATCGTCGATTCTGTGTACGAGTGGTGGTGGAGCCCTCTCTGGCCCAATGGAGCAGGAAGAGGGTTTCCTGCAGGGAAGTGCCCGCACTGTCACACTCATTGCCCTGAGCATCAACGGCATCACCACCGTGCTGCCGGAAGATGTTCTCGCTACGCTCTACATGGACGACCTTTCGATCTCCTTTAGCGCGGCCCAGATGCCAACTCTAGATCATCGACTCCTACAGGCATTGAACTGAGTCTCTCGCTATGCCGAAGCTCACAGGTTTCGGTTTTCCTTGGTCAAGACTAGGGTGGTGCATTTCTGCCGCCATCCACGGCTCCATCCTGACCCAGACTTGTTTCTTAATTGGGTACGCCTGGAAGTGGTTGAATCGCACCGTTCCTTTAGTCTTGTATTTGATCGAGGCCTCACCTGGTAGGCTCATATTCGCAGCCTTAGGTTCTCTTGTACACGCACAATGGATATTCTTCGTTCCGTGACGTTCAGCGCTTGGGGCGCTGATAGGGCTACAGCCTTACTTTTTTATCGATCCTTTGTTCATTCAAAGCTCGACTACGGATGCGAGTTTTATGCATCCGCAGCTGAGCAGGTATTGCGGAAGGTGGACTCGATCCACCACATCGGCCTTCGCCAGTCGGCTGGTGCCTTCCTCCGCACTTTTCCTTAACTGTCGATGCTGGGGAGATGCCACTCGCTCTACGCCGTGCACAGTGCATTATTCGCCTGTACACCCGAGCCCGGCGCCTCCCTCATTTGCCAACAGCTCTCATTGCATCCGCAGCTGATTTCGACGGTGCCTATGCCACCGAGAGACGCAAGTCATACCCTAAGCCCTTTGGGTTTAGAGCTAGGAAACTCTCTCGAGAACTAGGTATAGCTCTCGGCCCGGTGGCGCCCTATGTTCTGCCCAGGATGCCACCCTGGAGGGTACCACCTTTGGCTATTTGTCGCCACGCCTCTGCTCCTAAAGCTTCTACAGCGTCGGGTGTATTTGCGTTTGACCTTGTTGGAGCACAACTCGTCTCATGCTGGAACCGTGGCAGTGTATATGGATGGCCCTAAGTCCCAAGAGGGGGTCGGCTTCCACGCCGTATCCTCTCTGTTTGAAGTTAGTGAGACTCTGCCAGGCGCTGTGTCCGTCTTCATGGCTGAGCTGGTGACAATACACCACTCGGTACGGGAGATTACGCGACGTGCCCCGTTCGGAGATCGATTGTGATCTATAGCGACTCACAAAGCGCCATGAGTGCTCTCGGGGCATTGTAATCTCCGCATCCCCTGGTTCGCGATATCCGTGACGCCACGGTTTTGGCAAGCTGTGCGGATGTCGAGATTATCTTTTGCTGGTTTCCTGAACATGTAGGAATTGCGGAGAATGAGCGCACCAAAGAGTCCGCGAGACTTGGGCGACCGGACCAGTGTTTCGCTCATCCTCACACCGACTACATGGCAGGAATACGGGCAGCTCTCCATGCTGCATGGCAAAAAAGATGGGACACGGTCGAAGGGAACTTAAAGTTGCGTGCCATTGCGCCGCCCGCGACTGTTCCCATGGACCTACCCCCTAATACCGCGAGGGCTTCAGATTGCTTTCTGTCGTCTCCGAATTCGACAGTCGCGGGACGCACCGCCATTTGATGGAGCGTTTGCCTGCGCCCTATTGTGAAGACTGCGTTGTCCCCTACACTGTTCGGCACATTTATTTTTAATGTCCCAGCCTGGGCGATCTTCGCGCACCTGTCCCTTGTACTCGGGATGAGTTCGTGCACATTGACTGGCGGACTTACCGATTTTTTCGTGGAAGTCGGCCTTCTCCTCTTTATTTAACTAGTTGTTTTTTTTCTTATTTTTGTAAGGTCGCACGTTCCTGCACGGAGGGGAGGCGGACCTTCCCCCAATGTTGGAGCTTGCTTCCTTCTTTCTTCCTTTTTTTATTTTATTATTGTAGGAGTTTTTTTTCATATTACTATTTTAAAGTCGCCGCAGTGGTAAGTAGGTGACTTATGCCCAAGGAGGTAGTCGCCAGATAAAAAAAAATATGTCTTCAAATTGTGCACACTCACAGGATGCACCACCATTTGATACAGGGTTCGGTCGCACTTTATTGCTACCACTGCATTGTCCCCCAGACTGTTCAGCACATTCTTGTTTAATGTCCCAGTCTGGGTGATCTTTGCACTGTTTACCTCTCCAGGTACTGGAATGAGCTTAGTCGCTACTGCCTGTCCCTTGTACTAGCGATTGCTTTCATTTACATTGACTTGTGGAATATCGGACTTTTTGGAGATCATTGTAACCAATTTACTAGATGGGCAAATTAAAAAAAAAAACTAAATTATTTCAAGTATGAGGGGCGGTCAATAAGTTTTGCAATTCGGATATGAGGAAAAGTGTTTTATTATTTTTCAATATAACTACCCTCGACTTGAATGCACTTGCGCCACTTGTCCCTGAGGCTTCGAATTCCCGACAATCAGAAATCTCCCAACTGCTGTTCAATCCACTCCTGGACGGCGAGCTGGACATCTTCATCATCCCCAAACCGGCATTCAAGCAGTGCAGCCTTGAGCTGGCGGAATAAAAAGTAGTCGCTAGAGGCCAGACCTTGACTGTAGGGGGAATGGTTGAGCTCCTCGAATCCGCACTCGCACAGGGCAGCTTGTGCAACTCTGGCCTTGTGGACTTAGATGACGTTGAAGTCGATCATGGGCCATGAGGTTTCTAGGGACCCAACGATCAGAGACCTTAGTCATGGTCAAATTAACATGGATGATGTTGATAACACTTCTATGATAGTCAAAGTTATCGCTGGATTTCTTCGACCTTCACCCGTCGATTTTCGAGGATCATCGTCTCCACATGGGCCACATTGTCCTCATTAGTCACGTCTGACGGGTGTCCTAGATGGGGGTCATGTTCAAGGGACTCACGACCATGGCGGGACTCCCTATTCCAGCAAGCAATGGTTGCATAGGAAGGGGCGATGTCGGTGTACACTGCAACCATGTGTTCATGGATCTCTTTTGCATTCTTGCCTTCCTTGGTAAAAAATTTGATCAGATACTGCTTCTTAAATAGACGAGGCAGGAGCGTGTGGCTGTAGGTCCTGACTTGTAATAACTTGTCCTAACACCCCCACAAATAGCCATCCCCCTTCCTCTGTTTTGCCCTACCGATTTGCAAAACTTATTGACTGCCCCTCGTATCATAATTTTGTTAAAATTTATTTTTAAACTTTTTCCTATGGATATGTTTTGTATACATGTGCCAATATACCTCATATTTAATAATGTAATTTCATTTTAATTACCTAAAAATTGTTTTTAAAATGGTACACATTTGTCCTTGTATGCCTCTGGTCCCAAATAATTTTCAATAATACTATTAGCGTAATCATGTAATGTATTATTGTTGCTGTAAATGCATATAAAAGAGGCTGAAATTTCATTTGAGACCAGAGGAAGCCATAGACCTGTTAGCTGCTGAAATTCAGATGAAGAGGTGCCTGATTTGAATGATGAAGATATTGAGGTTTTGGAAGATGCTGATCATGACTGCATTGAAACTGTCATGATTGGATCTAATGTAGATGAAAATTTTATCTGAAATTGACCCCCTTCAAGTAGAAGATGTGCTTAAATTTGATGTTACTTCATAGACTGAATCGCAATGAGCAAAGAAAAGTATATAAAAGCAGAAGTTGTTGTAAAACATACTGTCAGCTATAGAGAATTTGCTGACATTTTTAGCACAGAAAAAGTTGCAGGTACATTTGATATGTACAAAGTATATTCAGAAGTTGTGAATATATATTCATCTATTGCTCGCGTTGTGTCTGAGAGCAATGAATATGCCCAGCAAAAAGAGAATATATTTCAAACTGATGGTAGGGAACTAAAAGCTTACCTTGGCATCTGGATTCTTACAGGTTTAAATCATCTTCCCACTTGCCTTAACTACTGGTCAACCAGTCCAAAGTTAGTTATTCCATATGTTATCAACATCATGTGAAGTGAGACCAATTTTTCATCAATACCCACCATGTATCCGAAATGGACAAAAAAGAGAATTTGTTTTGCGAAACTTCATGCATTAGGTCTGGTGCATAAAGTTAATTTTACAGTCATGCTGTTCACCTAAGATTTCTTTAATAAAAAGCATACATTATTAGTAGTCCATTGATTTCAATGACATCAGAACCTGTTCATGAATGCTTTTAAAGTTGTCAAGCCGTTGCACTGGGGCAGGCACACTCTCTCTGCCTCAGGAGTCAGAGTCCAGTGTTACGCAGGCCCTTACAACTGAAGACCTCCTTGGCTGCAGTGGATGGCTGTGACATCTTAGGTGCCTGGTCACACCCTCAGCTTTCCACAAAGCCCTGCAACACCGCCTTCATGGCTGTTGGATCTCCCAGTTGATCCCATCCGCCCAATCCACCGGAGTCATTTTCGCATGCTTGGGTAGACACAATTGGAGATTTCCTTGGCTGCAGTGGATGGCTGTGACATCTTAGGTTCCTTGTCACGCCCTCAGCTTTCCACAAAGCCCTGCAACACCACCATCATGGCTGTTGGATCTCCCAGTTGATCTCATCCGCTGGAGACGTTTTCGCATTCTAGGGTAAACCTGCCCTAATTCACTGAGGACTGAGACCCATCAGCTACCCTCAACCTGGTTTAACTTGCCTGTGGTGTGGCCTTGTCACATGCAAACAGGTTTTAGCAGTGTTTCAGCTATTATCACAAGAAGAAAACCACTTAGAAATTGTAAGTCGAGGTATACATATTTAGATTTAATGATGCATCATTCATTTGGTAGAATGGCGATTCTACAGTTATAGTCTATACTGTTGTCTATAGTTTTTAAAAGTTATAAAGTTCAATTTATTTAACCTTGTACACCCTGAACCATGCAAATATCTTGGCCGGGAAAGTTAAGATTTCTTGGTTCTCTGTGAATCAATTTGGGGGAAACTTTTCACAGATTGTCTTCACAATTGGCAACACTTATGTTTTCAATATACTGTGTTACGTCCTTCAATTTTTATTTCAGATTTGTCTTTTTGGGGGAGTGAATCATGCTAATAGCATCTACCTTCTTTAAGAACAATGAGTGTGGTGGTGAGTACAGCGACTTGTGCCCAAGAAGGCAGTCGTCAGATGGGCTCATAAAAATTAAAAAATAAGAACAATGGGCCATGCAAATGCCTCAATGATGAAGGAAAGTGCTGAATGTCCTCTGTTAATGTTATTATGGAGAAGTTAGTTTGCCATTTGGACGCAGACAATTTCTGAAGGACCCTTTGCTAAAGATGAATCGATCTGATTGTGGGACCACCAAGCTGACAGCTAGAGGTTTGAGAAATATTGGCTGCCAGTTATGTGGGAAATCTAGACAAACAAGCAAAGTCATTTTCACCACTGCTGGTCATCCCCATGTACCAAAGACCACCAGAAACCATGACTTCTGTGCCAGCTTCCCTGAAACTCGCTCCTTTAATGCCCTGTCACAATACTCTGACGTTTCACTGGACCTGGAAGTACATGGCATTGGACATGAGTTGAGTTCTCTTCACTGATGAGACCAGGGTGACCTGATGATTGGTTCTATTTTGGAAATGGGTGTCACCACCTTTTGCAATGTCAACAGAATGGAGGAGGATTCATGTTGTGGGCAGGTATAATTGGAGAAAGAGTTGTTTGCCCAGTCAGGGTGCCTGATAGGGTTAAAGTGACCGTAGATACCTACTGCAAGTCCTTGAAGGAGGTCTTAGATCCCTGGCTAGATGACATACTGTTGTCACTTCTAATGAGACTAGTTTTCATGCATGATAACATTCCACCCCTCTGCCAGGGCCACCCGAGTGTTCCTAGTTTCTTGCGGCATAAAAGGTGACAAGTTGATGGTGTGGCAGCCAGCTTCTCCGGATCTCAAAATTTGTGGTCTGTCATTAAACCAGATGTTTATGCCGATGGATGTCAATTTTCGTCTAAAGAAGTAACGGGCAACCATCGAAGCGGCAGCAGAGGCAGTCTAACCTCCTACTATTAAGAAATTGACAAATTCCATTGCATGATAGGGAGGGTTTTTAAGTTGCATGTCAAAATGGTGCTCATGTGGGCAAATAATTCAATTGTGTATTATAATTATTATGGTTTTCTGCTAAATATATAAACAAGGTATAGTTAATGTGTATTATTATCCTTCACTTTCTCCAAAATATGTCAAGATGGGCTACTTTCATTCAAAAGTTATTAGTGTGGGTCACCCCAAAAATGATGAATCTGAAATAAAAATTGAAGGACATAACACAACATTATGAAAACATGACATTAGTGTTGCCATATTGTGTAGACCAGCTGGGAAAAGTTTCATAAAATTTAATTTACAAAGAACCGAAAAATCCTAACTTTCCCTACCAAGCTATCAGCATGGTTCAGGCTGTATATTGAACAGAAAAAGTAAAATATACAAAAAAAAATTATGCATGTTTAAGAAACAAGAGATAGTGGTTGTTTTGGGGAAAATTTTATTTTTTCATTTCTATGTACTTTGGCGTTCCCCTCCCCATTTAAAAATTTAGATGGTCATAACTTTTTAAATATTTTTTTCTATATTAAATAATAACTTAGTAGATTTTAAAGAGCTAAGAATTTTCTTTTGAATGGCTTTTTGTTTTAACCTTCCAGGTAAATTAGGGGCTGAAATAGGAGTCTTTATAATTTGGGGGGGGGAGCTTTGCATATATCTCATGGAGGATGGAATGAATCTTGCATGTATTGGGATGAGTGACTCAGGTTTGGTTAGTATAAAGAAATTGCATTCCACTTAGGTCAGTTGGTTATTAAAGCTTACCAACGCGTAGTGTTTGAGCATGATGGTCATGATAGTAGGACTACTTTTCAGGTATCAATTAGTGAAATATCTCCTAGTTGGTGGCAGATTTCTGACTGGTTCAACTACTTCCCATTAAAAATTAAACCTTATTTTGGCAGGTTTTGCTTCTACTTGGTCTTCTGCACTAAAGCAGTGTTTTTTGTCACCCATGAACCAAATTTAAATTTGCCTTATACAGGATTTTGTTTCTTTAAAGCCAAATTTTTGCTTTGAATCCCAATTTATCATTGCAGTCTCTTGTGCCATTTCAGGTACACAGTCGATCAATTCCCTCATGGACGCTGTTGATCAATTCGTCCCAACTCCCACACGAGACTTGGATAAACCATTCATGATGCCCGTCGATCACGTGTACTCAATTCAAGGTAAGAAGTGATGCCTTTCACAAATAGGAACATTTTTCCTTTTTTTTTTAACTGTCACTATGGCTACTAGTGTAGGAAATTTAGGAATGCACTCAGAATCAAGAGGAGAGCCACCTCCAAGTACACTCTCATCCTTACTAGGTGCTGGTTAGGACAAGACAACTCAAGGCACCCATTTGAATTTGGGCAGATGGACCTAAAAGTTCCAATTGGTAGTAACTTGCCTGGAGATGAGCACTGACTTGGTGAGAGATACTCCAGAGTTTAAGTCCACCCCCATGCAAGATCCTCCTGGCACAACAGAGGACCCGAAGAGAGAGGAGGAACCAACAAGACAGCCAAATCTTTCCCATTTCACACACAGTTGAGCATGATGCTTCTTTGAAGCAGGGTGCTCTGACTAGAAAATGCAGTCTACGAGGCCTTCCTTTGTAAACAGCACTACCCACTGTGTTTTTCGATCTGGATAAAGTCTAGAATACTGCATGGTGATAAAGTCTAGAATACTGCATGGTGATGTAGTATCATGGAAACTCTCCACACGATGGGGTGAGGGAGAGCCTCCTAATCTTTATATCTGAATTTTTGTGAGATCGTTGATTCCGCATATGGAGTGGGGGTGGTCTATCCGGCCTAATGGAGCAGGAAAAGGGTCACAGGGAAGTGTCCTCAGTGTCAAACTCTTTACACTGAGCATCAACGGTAGCACGAAGATGTTCTTGCTCTCCTCTACGTGGACGACCTTTGATCTCTTTTGGCGCGGCCCAGATGCCAACTCTGAAGCATCCACTCCAACTGGCATTGAACCGCATCTCTCTCTATGCCGAAGCGCACAGACTTAGGTTTTCCTTGGCCAAGAATAAGGTGAGGCACTTCTGCTGCCATCCACGGCTCCACCCTGACCCAGACTTATTTCTAAATGGGGTTTGCGTGGAAGTGGTGGACTCGTACCGTTTCCTTGGTCTTATATTTGACAGATACCTGACCTAAGAGGCTCATATTCGCAGCCTTAGGGTGTCTTGTTCCCACGCCATAGATGTTCTTCGTTCCGTGGCGTTCATTGCATGGGGGGCTGATAGGGCTACTGCATTACTTTTTTTATCGATCCTTTGTTCGTTCGAAACTCGACTACGGATGCGAGTTTTATGCATCTGCAGCCGAACGTGTATTGCGGAAGATGGACTCGATCCACCACACCGGCCTTCCACACGTCCAGCATTGAGAGCCTACTTGTTGATGCTGGGGAAATGCCACTCGCTCTGCGCCGTGCACAGTGCATTATCCGCCTGTCGCGCGAGCCCGGCGCCTCACTCAGTCGCCAACAGCTCTCAATATATCCGCAGCTGATCTCGACGGTTCCTATGCCCCCGAGAGACGCCAATCATACCCTAAGCCCTTTGGGTTTAGGGCTAAGAAACTCCTTAGAGAGCTCGGTAGTGTCCCTGGTTCTGCCCAGGATGCCACGCCTCTGTTCCCAAAGCTTCTACAGCGCCGGCAGTATTGTGTTCGGCCTTTTTGGATCACAGTTCTTGTCACGCTGGAACCGTGCCAGTGTATACGGATGGCTCCAAGTTGCAAGAGGAAGTAGGTTTCCATGCTGTATCGCCTCTGTTTGAAGTCAGCTAGGCGCTGCGTCCATCTTTACGGTCGAGTTTGTTCCAATACACTGCTTAGTACGGAAGATAACGCGACATGCCTGGTTCGGAGACAGGATTCTGATTTATAGACACTCACAAAGCGCCTTTAGTGTTCTTGGGGCATTGGAATCTCCGCATCCCCTAGTTCACGATATCCGTGACGCAACGGTTTTGGCCAGCCCGGCGGATGTCGAGATTATCTTCTGCTGAGTTCCTGGATATGTGGGAATTGCGAGGAATGGGGGCTCCATAGAGTCCTCAAGGACTGGGCGACCGGACCAGCGTTTCGCTCTTCCTCACACCGTCTACATGGCAGGAATACTGGCAGCTCTCCGGGCTTATTGGCAAAGAAGATGAAAGACGGTCGAGGGGAACTTAAAGTTGCGTGCCATTGCGTAGCGACTGTTCCCATGGAACTACCCCCCAATGCCGCGAAGGCTTCATGTTGTTTTCTGTCATCTCCGAATTGGACACAGTCGCGGGACGCACCGCCATTTGATGGAGAGTTCGCCTGCGCCTTATTGCGACGACTGCGTTGTCCCCCAGACTGTTCTTGACATTCTTGTTGAATGTTCCAGTCTGGGTGATCTGCGCGCACGTTACCTGTCCCAGTACCGGGACGAGCGGGGTCTTTATTGCTTGTCCCTTGTACTCGGGACTCGTTTGTGCACACAGACTTGCGGACTATATGACTTTGGAGGATGCTTACCTCTTCTACTTTATTTGACTGTTTGTTGTAGCTCGCATGTTCTTGCGCCGGGGGGAGGCTGGCCTACCCCCGATGCCGGACCCCACTATCTTGTTTTTTTAGCCTTTGCCCTTTTTTAATTTTTATTTTTTACATATTTGTTTTTTAATAAGCCTAATAGTAAGTAGGCTGTGTTGAGTACTGCGACTTATGCCCAAGTAGGCATTCAGCAGATGAGCTTGTAAATTATTTTTTTTAAATGCACGCATGATTGTGGCATAATTTAATTTGGGGGCGAGGCCTACCTCCGCGGTATTGTGTGTGTATGTGTGCTCGCTGCATTTTTAGGCCCCAGACGGAGGCGGACCTCTCTGCCGACGCTGGAGCATCCCTTTTATCCTTTTGTTTTTCGTTGATTTTGTTGGTTATGATCGTTTTTTTTTGCTATTAGTAGTTCATTTTTTAATGTAGCCTAAGTATTAAGCAGAATGTTTTTGTTTTTTATCGAACATGCTCTCGGAGGCGGTCGCTGGCCTAACGCTGTTGAAAAAAAAATATATATATATATATATACGGTTGAAGACGAGCTACTCTCCATGTGAATTCAGGGCCCATCACAGAAACCCTGAACCAGCGTCTCTACACTCTAACAAGCTCTTTGGTTCTTCCAGGGCGTGGTACTGTCTTAACTGGCCGTGTGCAGAGGGGCAAGATAAAAAAAGGTACAGAAGTTGAGATTCTCGGCTTCGGAAACAAAATGAAGTCCGTCGCGACGGGGATGGAGACGTTTCACAAAACCTTGGAAGACGCCCAAGCTGGTGACGTGACGGGACTGCTTCTTCGGGGATTGAAGAAGGATGAAGTCAAGCGAGGCGTGGTATGAGTCATTAGGATGATTTGGCTAACCCTGTAGTTCCGGGAATTATCTATCTAATGTCCTTGCTTTCTTTCTACTTGAGTTGCGTTATCAGCATATAATGGGAAAGTCTATTTAAACAAGTTAAAAGGCACTCCTCCCTTCCACCATAGCTATTCACTTTTTAATCTTATTCAAGAAATTAAATCCATCGGCTGAGATATTTTAATTCCACTCTCTCCATATTAAAGTCTTTGACAGCTAAGATTTTCTCCATTTTGGAAGATCTTGCTGAGGCTGGTTCGTCTGTCTTGGGGCTCCTTCCGGCGGTTAAGAGATGTAGCTTCATTTCCTACCCTTCTCTCCACAAAAGAGAAAAGACGGAAAAAAAAACAGAAGACTAAGGGTGCCTCTCCCTCCGCGGGTACTCCGGGACGGATGTGTCCTTTGCCTTTTTGGCAACCGAGCAGGCCAAGATCAACACCGAGGCTCCATCATGTATGGGGCCGAGACAAAGACCAAAGTCGCAAGTGCGCTGTGCTGAACGGAGCCTTGATTATGTTGAGGCCACTCATTGAAAGACTACCCGGCATTTTCGAGTCCACTGGCTTCAAATGTTTTCTGATTATTCGCTCCACAAATGGCATGTTCTCCAAAGGCAACATGAGCCATCAGAGGAGAGCATTCTCTAGTTTGATTGTTAGAGAGCCAAAGCTGATCGGTTCTCGGATGGGAACTTCTTGCGAATGCGTCGAACCCTTTCTCGGCATCCATGATTAGGGCCATTCGGTCACTTAATGGATCGCAGGTGAGTGTGATACTGCACTTTAGCATGAACTTCGTGAAAGAAGTGGTTTATGCGAGGGAACTCTTGAACTACTCCTTAGAAAATACACCACTGCTTGGGGCGGACAAAGTCAAACATGTGATGAGAAACCAATGCATCGAGACCAATCCCGATACTCATTGTCACATTCGACTGTGAGAGGCTCCCTGAGTCAGTTTGTGTCACTACGGCGTGAATGCATTCGTGCCACCGCGTAAGTGCTTCTACGGTCACCGCCCTGGTCATACGAGTAGCTCATGTATATGTGCAAAGTTATGTTTAACCGAACTTTTTTGTAAGTTCCTCCAAGTTCGTACACAATAAGTCCCTATTGTATATGGCCAAGTGTGTCAAATGTGGTGAGCCGTACCCAGCTTCTTCGAAGCAATGTGGTGTGCATCTCCTAAAGAAAGAAATCCTAGCCGTTCAAGCTATGAATCGTCTCTCATTTCGCGAGGCTAAGGACCTAGTCATGACGCGCCCGGCGCTGTCTGCGACGTCTTATGCGTCAATTTTAAAAAAGGATTCCTCTGCTCCAGGCCCATCCACGCTTAGGAGCACGTTGTCTGCGCGCCCATTCGGTACCCTTATGCGGGTTCTAAACATCTTCCCCGGGCACGCGCCTGCTAGAGCGGGCAGCTTAAAGGGTTCACACCCAGTCTCGGCTAAAACCAGGGCTTCCTTCTCCCTCGCTCATCATGACCGTTTCCCGTAAAGCGAAACAGCCGCGTGTCTCCACCGAGCCATTAGACTCGCAGAAGAACACTCTTGAATGTGGTCGTGACAGTTTTCTGGGGTTCCTAAAGCCTCGCCCCCTCCTAAGGAGGACGGCACCAAAGGAGCTTCTGCTCCTACGCTCTCACCCAAGCCTGACCCGTAAGGGGCGCGGCGATTTGCCATGCTGACGGGACTCAGCACCCCAGCCGACCCCAGCTTAGCCTCTTCTCCTTCCTTCAAAACACTTGTTTCCTCGCTTTTCACTCCCCCGTAAGGGGCGCGGCGATTTGCCATCCTGGCCGCCGTGCTGATGGGACTCAGTACCCCGTCCGACCCCAGCTTAGCCTCTTCTCCTTCCTTCAAAACACTTGTTTCCTCGCTTTTCATACAACCTCTCCTACAACTTTCTCTGGTCGGCCTCTAATTTCACAGGGTAGATGCTGACCTTCCTCTCAGCCAACCGTCCCGCATCGGGGCTGAGGGGGTAGGGGACAATGTTCCCTAACCCCTGAGCTCCGGTCTGGAGTGGCTAGTTTTTAACAACCTGCTTCATCCCCACCCATACCTTCCTCACATCCCTTTTCCTCGCTTTACCGTCTATCCTTGATTTTACACCGTGTTCAAGGTGGAGCCGCCATGCCGATGGACTGCCAGGCCACCAGGCGGGAGGGGTGGTCCGAAATGGCGGCGCCTGGCTCTGCCAGCCCTGTAAGCACCTCTTGCAGTGCAGGCAACTGTAAGAGGTGATGAGCTATTGCGTCCCGTAGCACAAATAGGGTCACCATGCCCAATGATGAAAAAAAAAAAAACCCAACCCCCAACTTCCCCAAGAACATCCACGGAGCCGCCCTCGGGCAGCTCCACCGAGAAAATGGAGGTCCTTTCCCCTTGTGCTTGCGCAGGGGACCCTCCATACTTCTTTAACCGGAGAGAAGGCTTACTCCTCTCCTGTGCCTACGGGTGTAGGGGATTCCCTCTCACCCCCTTCTCTGGAGGTGCTTTCGGGCACCTCCCTATTTCAAGCGGCAGTCCCTCCTTTGCTTTCTAAGGGGACTGCCAAGAAAGCCAGCAGGCAGCCCATTGCCGACCGCCCCTCGTGTAAGCGGCTCGGTAGGGCAAACCCCCTTAGGGGGAAGAGGGAAGCCAGGCCCCTTCGGTCGCTTCCCTCAAAAGATCTGCTGGCAAGAATATTAAACCTTGCAGAGGTCAAGGCCTGTGCCTCCCCACAAAAGACTCATGACGCTGCCAAGGGGACCTGCGATGTCCTGGGAGGCGATGGCCAACTGGAGGCCCCTCCTGTGATAGACATGGTCCTTGAGGAAAACCAGCCTCAGACGGTAGGGCCTTCCATGGGGGGGGGAATCCGGGCTCGGCGCCAAGCACCGAAACGGCTGGGGAATCTGAGGCAGTACAAGGAGGGAAGGGATCTCCTCTGGATGATGCCCCTACGACCACCAAGACCTTCTCCATTTCGGAGAAGGACCTGGCTGAGGCCGGTACATCTGGCTTGGGGGCTTCTACCGGCGGAGGTGAGAAGCGGGTTCATTCCCCGCCATCCTCTCATAAAAAGAAAAAGAAGACGAGAAAGACTTGGGGCTCCTCTCCATCCGCGGGGGCTGCGGGGACGGATGGGTCTTCTGCCACTCTGGCAAGCGACCAAGCCAAGATTCGGACATCCGGCCCCTCTGTCCCCCCGGGTACGGAGCTCTTGACCATGACAAAGACCAAAAGTGCACAGGGCGGGGCGGGGTATAAGGGTCTTGCGACCCCACCACCGCGGGATGGCCGGGCTGGGGGATGCGCGGTTTACACCCGGCATGATGTCTCCGTTCTTCCTTTCTCTTTAGATACCCTCTTCCAGGCAGTGGCTGTGCAGCTGCACCTGGATAGGAGGTATACTATCATTTCTGCGTAGATTCCACCGTCAGCTGACTTCGACGCGGAGGACTTCCGCCGCGTCGTGGCACGGTTGCCGAGGCCCTATCTCTTGCTTGGAGATCTGAACGGCAGGCATCCTCTCTGGGGAGATTACTCCATAAATCCCAGGGGACAAGTCCTTGCCGATCTGATCGAAGAGCTTGAGATGGGTGTCCTAAACGTAGATGATTTTACGCATCACTGTCCGAGAACCGCTTCATTTTCTTGCCTTGGCCTATCTTTGTGCTCTTCGGATGCACAGCCTGATTTTGATTGGGGAGTGGTCGATGACCCCCATGAAAGTGATCAGTTTCCCATTCAAATATCATTTTCAGGGCAACTGCCGCCTGAGAGACCACCTCGGTAGTGCTTGGCGCGGTGCGGTGGCCTGCATTTCAGGAAATGACTGAATTCTCTATCTCAGTCGAGTAGTTTAGGTCGGTAGATGAGGCCGTTGAGTTCTTCTCCGGCAACCTCATCGCCGTGGGCCTGACTACTATTCCTAGGACGTCTGGCCGTTTTGCACTCCGACCACTCCCATGGTGGTCGGCTGAGTGTGAGACGGCCCTCAAACAGAAGCGTTATGCCTACATGCGCTATAAGCGCCGCCCGAACGATTTCACTGTCGCTGAATTTCGTCGGGCTAGGGCTAGGCTCCGGTATATTTCGAAGTACGCCCGCTGCTCTTCTTGGCGGGCATACGTGTCTTCACTTAACGGGAAGACCCCTTTACCTAAGGTGTGGAAGCGAGTCAAAAGGATTCGGGGCAAGCTCTCGCAGGACCCCCCTCCCGTTCTCCAGGAGAATGGGACCGCAATCTCGGATCCCGCGTCCGTGGTGGAATCCTTAGCGACTGCCTTTTTTGCATTCTCTAGCCGTGATGTTGCTCCGCCAGTATTCAATGCACGTCGTGATGTCGCGGAAGGCCGCCGGCTGGACTTTACCTCCAGAGGCCTAGAACCCTTCAACGACAAGTTTACTGTGAGTGAGTTGCGTTCCGCTCTCGCTTCGTGCGCGAACACCGCCCATGGTCCGGACGATGTCCCGTACACCATGCTTCGACACCTGGGTGAGCGAGGCATGGCCTTTCTGTTAGATTTGTTCAACAGGATCTGGTTGGAAGGTCTTCTCCCAGACTCCTGGCAAATCGCTACTGTGCTCGCCTTTCGCAAACCAGAGAGAGATCACTCTACTCCGACCGGTTTCCGCCCAATCTCTCTAACCTCTTGCGTGTGCAAGTTGATGGAGAAATTGGTAAATGTTAGATTAGCCTTTTTCCTGGACAGCGGAGGCCATCTGTCTTCCGCACAGTGCTGCTTCCGCAAGTTCCACTCCACATCGGATGCTCTTCTCCGACTGGAAAATGCCGTCTGCGAGGCTTTCCTTCGTAGACAGCACTACGCCACGGTGTTTTTCGATCTGGAGAAGGCCTATGATACCGAATGGCGATACGTTATCATGGAGACTCTCCACACGATGGGTGCGAGGGGACGCCTCCCAATGTTTATATCTGAATTTTTGCGAGATCGTCGATTCCGCGTACGGGTGGGGGGGAGCCCTCTCCGGCCCAACGGAGCAGGAAGAGGGTGTCCCGCATGGAAGTGTCCTCAGTGTCACACTCTTTGCCCTGAGCATCAACGGCATCACCTCGGTGCTGCCGGAAGATGTTCTCGCTACGCTCTAAGTGGACGACCTTTCGATCTCTTTTGGCGCGGCCCAGATGCCAACTCTGGAGCGTCGTCTCGAACAAGCATTGAACCGCGTCTCTCGCTATGCCGAAGCGTACAGGTTTCGGTTTTCTTTGGCCAAGACTAAGGTGGTGCACTTCTGCCGCCATCCACGGCTTCACCCCAACCCAGATTTGTTTCTTAATGGAGTGCGCCTGGATGTGGTTGACTCGCACCGTTTCCTTGGTCTTGTATTCGACCGACGCCTCACCTGGGAGGCTCATATTCGAAGCCTTAGGGTCTCTTGTACCCGCGCCATAGACATTCTCCGTTCTGTGACGTTCAGCGCTTGGGGCGCTGATAGGGCTACTGCCTTACTTTTTTATCGATCCTTTGTTCGCTCGAAGCTCGACTACGGATGCGAGTTTTATGCATCCGCAGCCGAGCGTTTATTGCGGAAGGTGGATTCGATCCACCACACCGGCCTTCGCCTTGCGACCGGTGCCTTCCGCACTTCCCCCATTGAGAGCCTGTTGGTCGATGCTGGGGAGATGCCACTCGCTCTGCGCCGCGTGCAGTACATCACTCGCCTGTACACGCGAGCCCGGCGTCTCCCTCAGTCGCCAACAGCTCTCACTGCATCCGCAGCTGATCTCGATGGTGCCTATGCCGCCGAGGGACGCCAGTCATACCCTAAGCCCTTTGGGTTTAGGGCCAGGAAACTCCTTCGAGAGGTAGATATAGCTCTCGGGCCGGTGGCGCCCCGGGTTCTGCCCAGGACGCCACCCTGAAGGGTACCACATTTGGCTATTTGTCGCCACGCCTCTGCTCCCAAAGCTTGTACTGCGCCGGGAGTATTGAGTTCGACCTTTTTGGAGCACACATCGTGTCACGCTGGAACCGTGCCAGTGTATACGGATGGCTCCAAGTCCCAAGAGGGGGTCGGCTTCCACGCCGTATCCCCTCTGTTTGAAGTCAGCGGGGCTCTACCAGGCGCTGCGTCTGTCTTCACGGCTGAGCTGGTGGCAATGCACCACTCGGTACGGGAGAATACGCGACGTGCCCGGTTCGGAGACCGGATTGTGATCTATAGCGACTCACAAAGTGCCCTGAGTTCTCTCGGGGCATTGGAATCTCCGCATCCCCTGGTTCGCGAAATCCGTGATGCCACGGTTTTGGCGAGCCAGGCAGATGTCGATGATTATCTTCTGCTGGGTTCCTGTACATGTAGAAATTGCGGGGAATGAACGCGCCAATGAGTTTTCGAGGACTCTGCGACCGGACCAGCGTTTGGCTCTTCCTCACACTGACTACATGGCAGGAATACGGGCAGCTCTTCGGACTGCTTGGCAAAGAAGATGGGAGATGGTCGAAGGGAACTTAAAGTTGCGTGCCATTGCGCCGCGACTGTTTCCATGGACCTATCCCAAATGCCGCGGCGGCTTCATGTTGCTTTCTGTCGTCTCCGAATCGGACACACTCGTGTAACGCATCGCTATTTGATTGGGCGCTCGCCTGCGCCCTATTGCGACGACTGCGTCGTCCCCCAGACTGTTCGGCACATTCTTGTCGAATGTCACAGTCTGGGTGATCTTCGCGCACAACACCTGTCCCGGTACCGGGATGGGCGGGGTTGCTACCGCCTGTCCCTTGTACTCGGGACGAGTGCGTGTACTTTGACTGGTGGACTTATTGACTTTTGGGGGAGGCCGGCCTTCTCCCTTTCATTTAACCCGGTTTAATTGTTGTTGTTGTTTTTGTTATTGCTTTGTTATTGTTATTGTTGTTTCCTGTTCAAATTTTTAAAGTAGCCTAGAACTAGGCTGTTTGTTTACGGCAACTTATGCCTAAGTCGGCAGTCGCCAGATAGCCCCTTAATTAAAAAAAAAAAAATCCTGCACCGGGGTTAGGGGGACCTCCCCCCGCTGCCGGAGATTGCTTCCTAATTGTTAAGTTTTTCACATTATCATTGTTATGTTTTCATATTTTCATTTTAAAGTAGCCTAGTTCTAGACTGTCTTGTTTTTCGGCGACTTATGCCCAAGTGGGCACTTGCCAGATGGGCTCTATAAAATTAAAAAGAAAAAAATCACCCAAGACTGGATTGGGTGGCTTAGAGACATTGGATCCTCTAAAGGAAGGACCCCCGACTCTGAAGTCGACTAAAGTTTTCGAGGTAGAGTGACGAAACTACTCACATAGCAAACCTAACACCCCCAATAAGTCCTCGAAGGAGACTGCGCATTGTTCGGCCATAAACACTCGGAGATCTGCCTCCAGGAAGGGTACTGCCATCTCCTCTATACTAAGCTTGGATGGCATATTCCTTCAATGGAATTGTCGGGAACTCCGGGCAACTGGGAGGAGCTGCTGAGGCTCGTCTCCTTCGTTCCCCGTTACATATTTTTTTGCAGGAGGCCTTGCTTCCTGCCCACGTTCCTGGGGTTATAAAAGGTCTGTGACCCCACCACCACAGGATGGGGACCGGGCAAGAGGATGCGCAATTTACACGCGGCATGATGTCGCTGTTCTTCTCTACTATAAATACATCCTTTCAGGCTGTATCATTGCCTTTGTTCCTGGATAGAAGGTATCCTGTTTTTTTTTTGTACATTAAACCGTTATTCGACTTCGACGCAGGGAACTTCCACCTCGTCGTAGCACTGCTGTAGGACCCCTTTCTACTGCTCGGGGATTTGAACCGTAGAAACCCCCTGTCGGTGGGACTAGACTATCAATCCCATGGGTCAGGTTCTTGCCTACCTGATCGATGAGCTGGAGTTAGATGTTCCTAAATGTGGATGAGTTTAGGCATCACTGCCGAGAAACACTTCATTTTCCTACCTTGATCTACCCATGTGCTTTACGGATGTACAACCTGATTTTGGGTGGGAGGTGTCAATGATCGCCATGGTATTGACCACTTTCCACTCAAATATTATTTTATTTTGCGCTACTGCCTAAAAGACCATCCCGCTGATGCTTGGCGCGGGCGTGGTGGTCCGTATTTCCGGAAATGACTGATTTCTTTTGTCTCACTCGAGAAATTAGGTCGGTGGATGACGCCGTTGAGTTTTCCGGCAACTTCATCGCTGTTGGCCTAATTACTATTCCTCCCAGACTCCTGGCGAATGGCTACTGTGCTCGTTTTTCGCAAACCAGGTAGTGATTGATCACTCTACCCCGTCCAGTTTCCGCCCAATCTATTTTATCTTCTGAGTGTACAAGTTGATGGAGAAGTCTTTTTCCTGGACAGAGAAGGCCGCCCGTTTTCTGGACAGTGCTGCTTCCATGAGTTCACCCACATCGGATACTTTGCTCAGACTGGAAAATAACCTCTGCGAGACCTTCTTTCGTAGACAGCACTAATTACTCCATGGTGTCTTTTGATCTGGAGAAGTCCTATCATACCGGATGACGATATGGTATCATTGAACTCTCTACGCGATGAGGGCTAGGGGACGCTTCCCAATAATTATTTGAGTTTCTATAAGATGATCTTTTTCCCTTACGGGTGGGAGGAGCCCTTTTCGGCCCAATGAAACAGGAAGAGGATGTCCCCAGTGTCACACTCTTTGCCCTGAGCATCAACGGCATCACATCGTTGCTGCCGGAAGATGTTCTCGCTACGCTCTACGTGGACGACCTTTCGATCTCTTTAGGAGCGACCCAGATGCCAACCATGGAGTGTCGACTCCAACTGGCATAGAACCGCGTCTCTCGCTATGCTGAAGCGAAGAGGTTTCAATTTTCCTTGGCCAAGGCTAATGTGTTTTAGTTATGCCGTCATCAATGACTCCACCTCCACCCGAACTTGTTCCTAAATGGGGTTCGCCTGGAATTGGTGGATTCCCACCGTTTCTTTAGTCTTGTTTTCGAGTGACGGGAGGCTCATATTCGCAGCCTTAGGGTCTCTTGTACCCGCGCCATTGCATTCTTCGCTCCGTGCCGTTTAGCAACTGGGCTACTGATGGGGTAACTGCCTTGGTTTTCTACCGATCCTTTGTTTGTTCTAAGCTTCACTACAGATGCGAGTTCTTTTGCATCCGCAGCCAAATGTGTATTGCGGAAGGTATACTCGATCCACCACACTTGTCTCTGCTTGGTGTCCCGTGTCTTCCGCGCGTCCCCCATTGAAAGCCTATTTGTCGATGCTGGGGATATTGTACTCGCTCTGCGCCTCTACTGTACACGAGCTCGGTGCCTCCCTCAGTCGCCAACAGCTCTCACTGCATCCGCAGCTAATCTCGACAGTACCTATGCCGCCGAGAAACGCGGCTAGGAAACTAGAGAGCCCAGTATGCATATCTCTCGGGCTGGTGGTGCCTCTGGTTCTACCCTGGAGGTTACCACCTTTGAGTATTTGTCATCACGCCTCTGCACCCAAAGCTTCTGCCTCGCTGGGAGTATTGCATTCGGCCTTTTTGGAGCACACTTCTTGTCACGCTGTATCCGTGCTAGTGTATACGGATCGATCCAAGTTCCAGGAGGAGATCGGATCCACGCCGTGTGCCCTCTCTTTGAAGTCAGCGGGCCAAACCATTCTGTACGGGAAATAACAAATTGTGCCTCTTCGTAGACCGGATTGTGATCTTTAGCGACTCAAAGCTCCCCCCCCCCCACCTCTGAGTGCTCTCTGGGTCTTTGGAATCTTGACACCCTCTGGTTCGAGGTATGCGTGACGCCACGGTTTCCGCGTGCCGGATGGAGGTCGAGAATGTCTTCTGCTGTAGTTCCTCGACATGTGGGAATGAGGGCGCTAAAGATTCGGCGATGACTGAGCGCACAGCCCAGCGTTTCGCCCCTTTCTCACACCGACTACATGAATCAGGGCACCCTTCTCGGCTGGCTCTCAAAGAAGATGAGAGACAGCCAAGGAGAACTTAAAGTTGCGTGTTGTCTGTGATTTTCGCGCATGTTACTAGGGATCGCTCCCGCTTGTGCCTTGTACTCGGGGACGGGTTTGCGCACACAGACTTGTGGACTCTGTGCCTTTTTAGAGGAGACGCTTCCTTTATTTTATTCAACTCTTTTTGGTGTTGGGTACATGTTCTTGTACTAGGGGGATGTGGGCCTCTCCACCAATGCCAGACCGTGCTTCCTTCTTATTCTTGATTTGTTTTTTATTTTGTATATTTTTTTTATATATTCTAGCATTAGGCTGTAGGATGATTACGGCAATTTATGCTCTAGTATGCAACCGTCAGATGGGATCTGAAAAAAATCCATCCCATTCACTTTCATGTTTTTCTTACATAGACCAATCATATGCAATGTCCTTGTATATAAAGACATTGGCTACTACCATTTCTCTCTTTCTCTCATCACGTCTACCCCTCACCTTCCACACAATCGATTCACATATTGACGCGGATGAGCTAACTGCCTCGACAGGGCGGATTCCATTACAATGCCGCCAGTTACCGCGTATCGATAACAAAGATAGAGTCCTTGGGACGAGGGAACTTCACAGGTGAGCGGCCCCCTGCCCGTTGGGCGCCTTTAACGACACGCCACGAGGAAGGTATGGGCATTCTTCCTGCCCCATATGCAAGTATGTATGGTGTCTGTAAAAAAGATAAAAATCGTTAAAGTAAAGGTATTTCTGAAATATGTTTTTAATATTTTGACATCGTGGTAAATGCCTTTGGGGGTCACTCAGGGAGCATGCATGTGCAGAAGAAAGAATTGCCCTCAAGGTTGTGCGATTTAGAGCAGCTAAACAGAGTAGATGAACATGAATAAAGTTCTCAACAATTTGGTCACGGACAATACAAGTGAACTTCATGGATGTCAGTTACTGGTATAATATTTTTATCTTTGAAAATATTAGTGCAAATAAACCAGGACACGACTGTAGATGTTGTAGTTGTTATTGTTGCTAATAGCTCTCCACGAGCGGATGACATTTCTGCTTCCTCTGACCGTTTGGAAGATTAAGGGGGAAAGCCTTAATCCTCAGCCTGTACTGTAGAGCCCCGCCAACATTTCCAGGATTGATTGGGGCCGCGCTTTCCGTGAGGCTGTATATGAGGGACCAGGTTCGAGTGGCGGGAATTTTATTATAACTCCCCCCCCCCGTGCTAGCCGTTCATACAACTGAGGAAGTAAAAGTTCTACTGCAACTTAACCTCGTACGAGATACATCCCAGTGGGATGATCCCACTGCTGGATTTTGCATCCAGGTGTGTTGGTCATGTCTTATCCACTTGGGAATGACTGAACCACTCTTCAATTTCTTTTCTCTTGTCCTAAAGGGTGGCTATAGTTAAAACGAGACAGATTCGACTTCAGATTTCTAGACATTCCATTTCCATCCTCATTGCTCTTCTTTTTTCTTTTTCAGGTTGTTTCTAAACCCAAGATCCTACAATTGTACGACAATCTGGAATGTCAGGTTTATGTACTCTCAAAAGAGGAGGGTGGACACACTTCCCCCATCGTTTCTTACGTGCAAAGACAGATATTCAGTTTATGCTTCACAATTGGTGGTCAAATTCTATGCCCCGAAAACAACATGCTCATGCCTGGTGATGACGGCAAGTAAGTGTTTTAAATTATCAACCTCTTTCCCACAAGGTGTGGGTGACTTCCATCAATGCCACACCCCGTAAGTGGCGCTGCGATTTGCCTTCGTGGCCGCCGTGCTGACGGGACTCAGCGCCCCCTCCGGCCCTAGCTTAGCCTCTTCTTCTTTCTGACAGACTGCATTTTTACCCGACTTCCTCCCTCTCCCACAACTTGCTTTGGTTGGCCTCTAATTTCACAGGGTAGATGCCGACCATCTTCCTCTTACCCAACTATCCCGGATCGGGGCTGAGGGGGAAGGGGACAGCGTCCCCTCACTCGTGAGCTCCGGTCTGAGGTGGTGGGTTTTTAACCAACTGCTTCATCCCCACCCACACCTTCTTCACATCCCCGTTCTTTCTCCTTCCACTATGTATCCATTTTACGCCGTGCCTAAGGTGGACCCGCCAGTTCACTAGGCGGAAGAAGGGACCTTAAATGGCGTCAGCCGGCCCCGAGTTAACCCTCGCATAGCGGGCTACTGCGTAGGGTGATGAGCGTTTGCGTCCCGTATTATTATTAGGGTCACCATTCCCGATGATGAAAACGAACAAAATAAAAACTCACCCTCTACCTTTCCCTGGACCATCAAGGAAGCCGCCCTCGAGTAGCTCCACTGAATAGATGGAGGTCTCTCCCCCCTGTGTTTTCACAGGGGACCGTCCAAAGTTCTCTGACTAGAGAGGAGGCTTACTTCTCTTATGCCTTCGGGTGCATGGGACACCCCCTTTCCTGGTGTTGCCCTCGAGCAACTCCCTTTCCCCAGCGGCAGTTCCCCCTTTACTTGCTAAGCGGAATGCCTAGAAAATAAGCAGGCAGCCCATAATTGACTGTTATGGCCAGTCCCTTTAGAGGAGCAAGGGATGGCAGGGCTCGTTGGCCCCTGCCCCCAGATGTCCTTCGTGCGTGCGCGAGTAACTTGCAAGAGGGCAGTATACCTGGCCCCATCTACCAAGACAAGAAAAAAGGTTCCTCGAATTATATCAGTGCTGTCTTGGGGGGGGGGGCGGGTAGCCACATCGAGGCCCCCTTCCCTGAGATAGACATGTTGCCTGAAGTGATCCAGCCTAAGATGGTAGGACCTTCCACAGGGTCGAACACGGGCTCTGTGTTAAGCATTGAACCCGAGTCCGCCCCTGTGTAGCGTCCTCAGACGGCTCATGCCTCCAAGGCTTTACAAGAAGACGAACCTCCTCCCCCGGCTAGTTCCCCTGTGACAGCCAAGACCTTCTCCATTTCGGAGAAGGATCTTGCTGAGACCGATTCATCTGGCTTAGGGGCTCCGGCCGGCGGAGGGGAAAAGCGGGTTTATTCCCCGCCCTCCTCTCCCTATAAAGAAACCGAAAGAAGACTAAAAAGACTCAGGGCTCCTCCCCTTCCGCGGGAGTCACGGATGGGGAGTTCCAGACTAAGACCAAAAAGAGCGCAGAGTGGAGCCTCAATTACGTCGGGGCCCATCATTCAGAGACTACCTGGCGTTTTTGAGCCCGCTGGCTTCAAACGCTTCCTCGTTATTCGCTCCACTGAGGGCAGCATGATCCATCAGAGGAGAGCTTTAGCTAGTGTGATTGGTTTAGAGCCGAAGGTGACCCGTTTCTCCGACGGGAGTTTTTTTGTGAATGCGTCGAATCCCTCCGAGGCAGGCATGATTAGGAGAAAACAGGGAGGAGCTTCGAGACCCACCCCTACACTCTGTTCGTCACGTTCGACTGTGACAAACTCCATTAGTCGGTGCGTGCCACTGCCTCGTGCTATTACTGTCACCGCATCGGCCATACTAATCCCTCTTGTAGACGCACAAAGTGGGGGTTATCCGAAGTCTGTGTAAGTTGCTCCAAGGCCGCACACGATAAGTCTAAATCGTGTGTAGCCAAGTGTGTCAATTGCGGAGAGCCACACCCCGCTTCTTTGAAACAATGTGGTGCGTATCTCCTTAACAGGAAATCCTGGCCGTTCAGGCCCATGATCGTCTCTCATTTCGCGAGGCTAAGGACTTAGTCCTGGCGTGCCCGGCGCTGCCTGGGACGTCCCATGCCTCAATGTTAAGAAAAACACCCCTCTGCTCCTGGTCCATCCAGGCCTACGAGCACGGTCGTTTCCGGGTCCATCCGGAACCCTTCTGCATGTTTTACCCACCCCGGGCGCTCCCCCGAAAAAGATGGCGTCACAAAGGGTTCACACCCAGCCCCAGCTAAAACCAGGGCTTCCCTCCCTTCCCAGCGTGACCGTTTCCCCGTAAGTCGAAACGGCCGCGCGCCTCCTCGAGTCGTTAGACTCACAGGCAGCAACACCCCTGAAGATGGTCGTGAGGCCATCTTCCGGGGTTCTTAAAGCAGCCTCCCGAAAAGAGGAGAGCACTAAAGAAGCTTTGGCTCTTTCACCCACACCCAGTGGTAAGCTGGGTTGCTCGGAGATGGTGGATCCTCCAACAAGGGACCCCCGCTTCCGAAACCGCCCCGCACGCCTAAGGTTTCTAGGCGGAGGGAGGAAAACACTAGCATGGCGAGCCCAACCCTCCCCAATAAGTCATCGAAGGCGACAGTGCCTGGAGTTCTGCCTCCGAGAAGGGTACGGCCATTCCCGTAAGGGTCTTCTCTTCGAAGTGGGCCCCCGCATCTCCTCCGAGCTAGGCCTGGAGGGCATATTCCTTCATTGGAATTAGCGCGGACTCCAGCCCAACTGGAGGAGCTATCTTTTTGCAGGAGACCATACTGGGCATGCCCCAAGCCTTACCTCACGGGGTATAAGGGCTTTGCCCCCACCACCACCACCAGGAGATAGAGCCCAGGCAGGAGGATGCGCGATTTACACCCGACATGATGTCTCTGTTCTTTTCTTTGCTTTTGATACTTCCTTTCAGGCAGTAGCTATGTAGCTGCACCTGGATAGAAGGTATACTGTTATTTCTGCGTACATTCCACCCTCAGCCAACTTCGACGCCGGGACTGCCGCCACGTCGTGGCACGGTTGAACGGTAGACACCCCATCCGGACCCCAGGGGTCAGGTCCTTGCCGAGCTGGAGATAGGTGTCCTAAATATGGATGAGTTTATGCATCACTGCCCGAGAACCGCTTCACTTTCCTGCTTCGATCTATCTTTGTGCTCTCCGGATGCACAGCCTGATTTAAGGGGGGGGGGGGGTTGATTACCTCCATGGTACTGATGACTTTCCCATTCAAATATCATTTTCTTTGACGCTGCCACCCGAGAGACCGCCCCGGTGCTGCTTGGCGCGGGCGCGGTGGTTCGCATTTCAGGAAAAAGACTGCTTTCTCTATCTCAGTCGATGAGTTTTGAAACGGTAGATGAGTCCGTTGAGTTCTTCTCAGGCAACTTCATTGCCGTGCGCCTAACTACTATTTATAGAACGTCTGGCCGTTTTGCACGCCGCCCACTCCCGTTATGGTCAGCTCAGTGTGAGACGGACCTCAAACAGAAGCGTTATGCCTAAATGCGCTATAAGCGCCGCCCGAGCGATTTCACTGTCTGTAAATTTCGTCGGGTTAGGGCTAGGTTCCGATATATTTCTTGGCGGGCATACATGTCTTCACTTAACGGGAAGACCGCTTTAGCAGAGAGTGGAAGCAAGTCAAAAATATCCGGGGGTAAGTTCTCGCAGGGTCCCTCTCCCGTTCTCCAGGAGAATGGGACCGCAATCTCGGACTTCGCGTCCGTGGCGGAATCCGCGACCGCTTTCTCCGTATTCTCTAGCCGGGATGCTGCTCCGCCAGCATTCAATGCGCGTCGTGATATCGCGGAAGGCCGCCGACTGGACTTTACCTTCAGAAGCGGCTGTCTGGCTTTGTTCTTTGGAGTTGGCTGTCTGGCTTTGTTCTGGAGTTGGCCTTCTAGCTTTGTTCTGGAAGGTTGTCTTACAGGAAGCTCCTGATTCTCATTGTAAGATTGGGATATAATACTGATTTGGGTGTGTAGTTTTTCTTGTATTTATTTAATACATCAATCACTGTGTAATAAATACATTAGTGATTAATACTTTTGGGGAAGATAACTGGCAGCAATCCTGAGCAAGAATTTTTGGGGGTGAGTGTTAACTTTTTCCTTAGTAAATTTCTGAGAGTATGGCTGTTTGTATAGATGGTGAGAGCATGCATTTGAAAGTAGTGTGTATGTGGTGTGTGATGCATGTGGAGTTGAAAGGAGAGTGAATGTAACTGAATGCCGTGTGTGTTTTCTGGAAGGGGAGGTTAGGAGGTTGAGTGGGGAATGTAAGAGGTTGAATGATTTGGTGTTTGAGGTGAGAAGAGATGCAAGTGTGCAATTTAAGGGTGAGATTAGTGCTAAGAGGGTGGAAGATAGGGCTAGGACTGGGAACAGTGTGGAAGTTGTGAGTGATGATGAATGGTGGGTGAAAATGGATAGGATAGATAAGTTAGGACAGATTAGGTGTTTGAAAAGGAAGGACATAGAACCTGTTAGGTTGACTAACAGATTCAATGTCCTGAGAGAGGAAGAGTGTGAAAGTGATTTGCCTGGTGTGATTGTGGATGAAAGCAGGATGGGTGGTAGTGTGACAGAGCAGGAGGGAGGGTAATGTTAGGCCAAGACAGAATAGGAGAATGACTGAGGTGCTAGTGATGGGTGACTCTCAGATTAGGTATTTAGATACGAAGTTGAGTGATTGCAAGTGGAAGGGAATGAGAGTTTGTCTGCCGGGTGCTGGTGTAAGTGATGTTTGTGAGAGGTATGATAGGCTGGTTTCTGGGTGTGAGAGGGATGCAGTTGTGATTATGCATGTGGGAGTTAATGATGTAAAGAAGGTGGGTACATGTGAGTTACGTGAGCAGTATAAAAAGTTAGTTGAAAGGATGAGTAAAAGCAGGGTAAAAGGTGTTGTTTCTGGTGGGCTTCCAAGATTGGATGTGGGGGTAGAATGGTTGTCACGTGCAATTGGTTTGAATGAATTTGTGAAAGGACTGTGTGAGGAGTTAGGGTTGGTGTTTGTAGATGTCTGGGGTGAGTTTTACGGGAATAGGAGGTTGTATGCGATGGATGGGCTCCATCTTAGTCGGGCAGATGTTGAGGTTCTATGGGGGGAGCTGGATAGTGTGATTAGGTCCTTACAGGTTGGAAACTAGAAGCTGTTAGAGGTAAGGGAATAACAGGAATAGAGGGCAGGTGTAGGAAATGGAAGGGATGCAGAGATAGAGGAATAGCTAGGGAGGAGGGCATACTGATGCCTTATAGGGGGACTAATGCACAAGTGAATGAGCAGATAACTAGGAATAAAAAAGCACGATGCAATGAAGATGGGAATAATAAAGAAAACTTAAAAATATACTACACAAATGGTCGGAGTATAAGGAATAAGATAGATCTCTTAAGAGCGTTAGCGAGTGAAGAGAATTTTGATATAATTGCGATAACAGAGTCATGGCCTGATTTGGCAGGTAATCACTTTAAACCTGAGGCTGAGATTGAGGGCTTTAACATGTTCCATACAGATAGGAATAGGAAGAGAGGAGGAGGGGTTATTATTTATATTAATGATAATCTCCAGTGTTGTGTAAACAGTACAATTAAATTAGATGATAACACAGAGTCATTATGGCTAAATGTAAAGGAAGGTAAAAACAAGCTTGTCATAGGATTATTATACAGACCACCAAATCTTAGTAAGGAAGCTTCAAATCTTATGTGGCAGGAGATAGAACGGGCATGTAGAAGTAAGCATGTGTGTATAATGGGCGATTTTAATTACAGAAATATAGACTGGGAAGCTCTTGTGGGTGATCAGGAGGCTGAGGAATTTTTTAATGTTGTCCAAGATAATTTTCTGAGGCAGATTATTAACGAACCCACTAGAGGTAATAATATACTGGATTTAGTTCTGACAAATAGGGAAGAAGTTATTAAGGATACTGAGATTGGAGGAAATTTAGGTAATAGTGACCATTGTGAAATTAGATTCAAGATGAAATGGAATGTTATTGATAGTAGCATGAACAATGTTAAAATTCCTGACTTTAGAAGAGCAAATTATAATGGGCTAAGGACTTACCTGGAGGCAGTTGAACAGAAACCAGGCAATGAAATCAAATCAGGAATAGATCAATGATTTCAGTTAGTGGAGACAATAATCACCAGGAGGAAGAGATTACAATTGAAGAGGAGTATGAAAGAATAATTGAGCAATTAATTACAGGTCAGATGATTAACATTCCATATAAGGAGATTAGGACTAAAAATAATGACCCAAAATGGATGACAGATAAAATTAAGCATTATATTGGCATTAAAAAGGGCATTTATAGGAAAATAAAAAATGGAGAGGATCACTTAAGGCAGAGATATAATGAATTAGCAAGAGATGTTAAAAAGTTAATTAGAGTAGCAAGGAGAAATTATGAAATTAAAGTGGCAAATACGGCAAAGGAAGATCCTAAAAGTTTTTATCAATTATACAAAACTAAGGTTAGAGATAAAATAGGCCCACTTATAGATTCCAATGGAGAATTAGTGAGTGATAGGGACTCAATGGCTGGAATGCTAAATGACTTTTTTCTCTCAGTATTTACACAGGAGGATACTCTAAATATACCCGAGGTGTCAATGATCTTTCGGGGTAATGATGAAGAGAAATTAAAGGATATCTTGATCACAAAGGAGATAGTGACAAAGGAAATTGATAAAATCAAAAGTAGTAAAGCACCCGGTCCTGATGAGGTCTTTCCTAGAATTTTGAAAGAATGTAATGATGTGTTAAGTGAGCCCCTAGCATGCATCGTTAGAAAATCATTCGAGAGTGGCATTGTGCCAGTGGCATGGAAGAAAGCCAATGTGATACCTATATTTAAGAAAGGGGATAAAACAAATATGTCTAATTACAGACCAGTAAGTTTGACATCAGTGGTAGGGAAAATGATGGAATCTATGATAGCAAGGAATATTAGAGATCACTTGAATAAGCATAAGTTGATAAAAGAATCACAGCATGGCTTTAGTAAGGGTAAATCCTGTCTGACTAATTTGCTGTCTTTTTATAGTAAGGTGAATAAAGCAGCAGATAATAATCAAAACTATGGTATTTTATACTTGGACTTTAGTAAGGCTTTTGATCGAGTGCCACACTTACGGCTTCTGAGCAAAGTTAAAGCACACGGGATCGATGGCAGTATATTTAGGTGGATTCAGTCATGGCTTGGTGACAGACAGCAAAGAGTTAGTATAGATGGAGTTAAATCTGAGTGGGGGGTGTTAGCAGTGGAGTTCTGCAAGGATCTGTTTTGGGTCCCTTGCTATTCTTAATTTATATTGATGATCTTAACATAGGTATAAGTAGTGACCTGAGTAAATTTGCTGATGATACTAAGCTATGTAGGGCCATTAGGGCTGATTCTGATGCTTTGTAATGCAGGAGGAATTGACCATTCTGTCCAATTGGGCCGAGAAATGGCAAATGAAGTTTAACATAGACAAATGTAGTGTACTTAGTATAGGTAGAAATAATCCATTAAATAGTTATAAATTAAATGGGAGAATTTTAGGGAGGACCCATTGTGAGAGGGACTTGGGTATTTTGGTAAGTTCAAATCTTTGTCCTAGAAAGCAATGCCTAAATGCTAAGAATAAATTTAATAGGATATTGGGATTCATTAGGAGTGTAAGCAATAAGAGGGCTGAAGTCATTTTAAAACTGTATCTGGTGCTAGTTAGGCCTCATCTAGACTATGCAGTACAATTTTGGTCACCATATTATAGGAAGGATATTGATTTGCTTGAGTCTGTGCAGAGAAGGATGACAAAGATGATTGGTGGGCTAAGGAACTTACCTTATGGTGAAAGGCTCAGAAAACTAAATCTACATACATTGGAAAGGAGAAGAGTCAAAGGGGAATTGATTGAAGTCTTCAAATGGGTAAAAGGATATAATAAAGGGGATCTGGGTAAGGTTCTTATACTTAGTGAACATGACAGGACACGTAGCAATGGGTTTAAGCTTGATAAGTATAGGTTTAGGAAGGAGATTGGGAGGAATTGGTTTACAAATCGTGTGGTAGATAAATGGAATAGGATCACTAGACATGTGATAGAAGCCTCCTCTCTGGGTAGTTTTAAGAATAGATTAGATAAATATATGGATGAAGGTGCTAGATGGGACTGACTTTTTTTTATGTACATATGTATATATTTTTCTAAGGAATGGGGAGATTATATTTTGCGGTTGCATGAATGGACATAATCCTCTGGATGCATTTTATGTATATTGTAGATTAGATCTGACGAACTCCTGTAAAGGGTGACAATGTTGATGACTTTTCTCTGATAAGAAATCTTTTGTGTGTTGACTGGAACAGGAGCTGCCAAGTGTAGGCCATGAATGGTCTTTTGCAGTCTCCTTCTTTTCTTATGTTCTTATGTAACCCTCCAACGACAGGTTTACTTTGAGTGAATTGCGTTCCGCTCTCGCTTCGTGCGCGGACACCGCACATGGTCCAGACGATGTCCCGTACGCCATGCTTCGACACGTGGTTGGGCGAGGCATGGCTTTTCTTTGAGATTTGCTCAACAGGATGTCGGTGGTGGTCATCCTCCCAGGTTCCTGGCGAGTCGCTACTGTGCTCGCTTTTAGTAAAACGGAGAGATCACTCTTTCCGGGCTGGTTTCCGCCCGATCTCTCTAACCTCCTGCTTGTGCAAGTTGATGGAGAAATTACTAAATGTTAGATTCGCCTTCTTTCTGGACTGCGGAGGGCATCTGTCTTTTGCACGGTGCAACTTCTGCAAGTTCCACTCCACGTCGGATGCTCTGCTCTGACTGGAAAATGCCGTCTGCCAGGCCTTTCTTCGTAGACAGCATTAGTCTACGGTGTTTTTCGATCTGGAGACGGCCTCTGATACTGCATAGTGATACGGTATCATGGAGACTCTCCCCACGATGGGGGCGAGGGGCCGCTTCCCAATCTTTATATTTGAATTTTTGTGAGATCGTAGATTTCGCTTACGCGTGGGGGGTGGGGGTGCTCTCCGACCAAATGAAACAGGAAAAGGGTGTACTCAAGGTCGCACTCGTTGCCCTCAGCATTAATGGCATCACCTCGTTGCTACCGGAAGATGTTCTTGCTACGCTCTACGTGGACGACCTTTCGATCTCTTTTTTGGCGCGCACAGATGTCGACTCAGAGTTTTATGCATCGGCTTGAGGGTAGCACTCTTCGGCCCAATGAAGCAGGAATAGGATGTCCTCAGTGTCACACTCTTTGCCCTGAGCATCAACGGCATCACCTCGGTGCTGCTGGAAGATGTTCTCGCTACCCTCTACGTGGACGACCTTTCGATCTCTTTTGGCGCGTCCCAGATGCCAATTCGAGCGTCGAGTCCAACAGGCAATGAACTGCGTCTCTCGCTATGCCGAAGCCCACAGATTTCGATTTTCCTTGGCCAAGACTAAGGTAGTGCACTTCTGCCGCCATCCACGGCTCCACCCTGACCCAGACTTGTTTCTTAATGGGGTACGCCTGGAAGTGGTTGAATCGCACCGTTTCCTTGGTCTTGTATTTGACCGACCCCTCACCTGGGAGGCTCATATTCGCAGCCTTAGGGTCTCTTGTACCCGCGCCATAGATATTCTCCGTTCCGTGACGTTCAGCGCTTGGGTCGCTGATAGGGCTACTGCCTTACTTTTTTATCGATCCTTTGTTCGTTTGAAGCTCGACTACGGATGTTGTAGCGGCGGGATCGCGAGTCCCTAGCCAAAAGTTCCCGCCGCCCTGACAAGGTCCGCTCGGTGGTTCAAGAAGAGGGTATTGAGGAGAGAGAGTATTTTCTAAATTTAATTTAGAAACCGTAATTATAGCAAAATAATCAACCCCAAATATTATATAACCCTCAACCTAAACCAAAATACATTATATATATATATATATATATATATATATATATATATATATATATATATATATATATATATATATATATATATATATATATATATATATATATATATATATATACAGTTGGCCTTACAATACTCTGGCCAACTACCACACGTATATATTTACCAAAAGGCCTTACATAAGATCTTGGCCACGCAAACGAATAATAAAGCCAAGATATCCCGAAAGACGGGTGCACCCTTATCTAACTAATGGAGTGAGACGTGTTGGAGAAAGTGGGAGGTGGCTCACTTTCTGCGAGATTCTGAGGGGCCCCAGGCTCGGCAAAGCGAAGGATTTCAGGTAGCTGGGATGCTTGTTGGTCCCAACTGCTGGTTCACAGTCGGTTGGGCGCTACTCCAATTACTCTCTTGAGACTGGGAGGGGCTCTCCAAGGTCCACACCTTAGAAAATTTCCCCAAAAGGTAGGCGCACTTGCGAGGGTCAGGATTGGCTTCAGCCGTCTCCTAGAGCCAGATGTCGGCGACAATCGGTACCACAGAACTGGAAAAGAGAAGGCACATTCAGTCACCTATTCACTGCCACACTCAAACATCTTTACTCCAAACTCATTCAACCATATCCACTCTCACACAATCTTCACTCACCTATCATCCGTCTAGGCGGCTCTTCCTTCTTCAGTCACAACTAATGACGTCCAAACTATTTCTAAAGAAAAGTATTAGCTGAAAGAATCCGCCTAAAAAGAAAACAGGAGATGAATTGGTGAGCACAATAGAGATCCATCGAGTCCCCCCACACAAAGCAAAGACGGTGATCACACGATCCACACACACACACATTCTGCAAAAGAAGAAAGAGATTAGACATAGGGGAGGGGAGGCGGACAACCAAACTACTACAATGTGAGTTTTATGCATCCGCAGCTGAGCATGTATTGCGGAAGGTGGGCTCAATCTACCGCACTGGTATTCGCCTGGTGACCGGTGCCTTCCGCATTACCTGTTGATGCTGGAGAGATGCCACTCGCTCTATGCTGTGCACAGTGCATTATTCGCCTGTTCGCGCGAGCCCGGTGCCTCCCTCAATCGCCAACACCTCACTGCATCCGCAGCTGATTTCGACCGTGCTTATGTCGCCGAGAGACGCCAGTTATACCCTAGGAAACTTCTTCGAGAGCTATGTATAGCTCTCGGGCCGGTGGCGCCCCTGATTCTGCCCAGGACGCCACCCTGGACGGTACCACCTTTGGCTATTTGTCGTCACGCCTCTGCTCCCAAAGCTTCTATAGCGGCAGGAGTATTGCGTTTGACCTTTTTGGAACACACCTCGTGTCACGCTTACACCGTGCTAGTGTATACTGATGGCTCCAAGTCCCAAGAGGGGCTCGGCTTCCACGCCGTATCCCCTCTGTTTGAAGTCAGTGGGACTCTGCCAGGCACTGCCTCTGTCTTCAAGGCCGAACTGTTGGCAGTACACCACTCGGTGCGGGAGATTACGCGACGGGCCCGTCTCGGAGTCCGGATTGTGATTTATAGCGACTCACAAAGCGCCCTGAGTGCTCTTGGGGCATTGGAATCTCTGCATCCCCTGGTTCGCGATATCCGTGACGCCATGGTTTTGGCAAGCCGGCGGATGTTGATATTATCTTCTGCTAAGTTCCTGGACATGTAGGAATTGCTGGAAAGGATGTTGCCAAGAGTCCGCGAGGACTGGGCGACCGGACCAGCGTTTCGCTCTTCCTCACACCGACTACAAGGCAGGAATACTGGCAGCTCTCCGGGTTTATTGGCAAAGAAGATGGAAGACGGTCGAGGGGAACTTAAAGTTGCGTGCCTTTGCGTCGCGACTGTTCCCATGGACCTACCCCCCCAATGCCGCCAAGGCTTCGGGTTGCTTTCTGTCATCGCCGAATTGGACACACTCGCAGGACGCACCGCTATTTGATATAGCGCTCGCCTGCGCCATACTTTGAAGACTGCGTTGTCCCCCAGACTACTCGGCACATTCTTGTTGAATGTCTCACTCTGCGCGATCTTTGTGCACGTTACCTGTCCCGGTACCGGGACGATCGGGGTCGCTACCGCTTGTCCCTTGTACTCGGGGACGGATTCGTGCATATTGACTTATGGACTCTATGACTTTTTAGAGGATGCCGGCATTCTCCCCTTTATTTGACCTTTTTGCGTGCTTTTTGTCGGTCGCATGTTCCTGCGCCGAGGGGAGGCGAGCCTATTCCCGACGCCGGAACACGCTTCCTTCTTATCCTCTTGCTTTTTCTCGTTATTTTTTGTCGTTTTTATTTGTTAGTTATATATTATTTGTTTTCTAATATAGCCTAGTAGTGTAGGCCGTGTGGTGTACGGCGACTTATGCCCAAGTAGGCAGTCGCCAGATGGGCTACGACACTGAAAAAAAAACGATTTCTGGCCTCTTGAACTATCTGACTTTTTGGAGGTTGGCGCCTCTAGTTTATTTGACTCTTTGATGTTGGTCGCATACTCCGGTGCCGGTTGCAGGGGAGCCTCCCCCGACGGCGGAGCGTGTTTTCCTCTTTTTATTTGGCTCTGTTTGTTTGTTTTATATCTATTTTTTTTTTTAATTTAGCCTAGTATTAATTAGGTTCCAATTTCTTAGGGCTCTTTATGCCCTTGATGGCAGTCGCCAGCTGGGCACTAGAAAGGGGAGGATGATAAATAAAAACAAAGCCTTGAAGGCACTCGCCGGGTTAAAAAAAGAAAAGGCACAGGCAAAGGCTTAACATTTTGAAACCCTTTTGTATAAAATTGAAGCTGATTTTCAACAGTTGCACATTTTATTTTCAGGATAATTATTCGATTATCTAAGCCTATGGTTGTTGAGAAGGGGCAGCGTTTTACTATCCGAAACGGAGTTCAGACAATTGCGACAGGTGTAGTTTCCGATTTAAAACCGAATTTGACCGATGATGAAAAAGAGGAACTAACGATGAGCAAAAAGAAGAGAGATAGAATGCTAGCGGCCAGAGAAGAGCAAGGTTAAATTTCGAGATAAATCATCCATTTTTTTTCTATTTTATAAAATTGATTGTAATCTGTAATACATATTCATGAAGTTATGCATATTTACTTTTGTAAATAAAATGCCACTAATGTCTTTTATTTCTTTTACATTTCTGATCATATTGTGTGTGTATATATATATATATATATATATATATATATATATATATATATATATATATATATATATATATTGCAAAAATAGTAATAAACCACTATATTTTTAGCTGATTTATTTTTAAAAAACAGAACTAGTTTCGGCATCATGATTCCATTGTCAACTGTATAATGAAATCCAAGGCAAGCAACTCCAGTATATAAATTTGCCCCCGGATTCACGCCAATATTTGTTTCCCAGTTTGTCTCCTAGGTTCTAATTTTGTTTAGTCTTACGAAACGCAAGACTAAACAAAATGAAAACCTAGGAGACAAACTGGAAAACAAATATTGGCGTGGTTCCGGGGGCAAATTTGTTAATTATGATTGATTCTGCAATTCTTCTCTCAATATAATTGTTTGATTTATAAATAATTTTTACTAGGTTGAAATCAATTGTGTGGTCAAAATTGTGCATGTGCGCAAATTGGTTTGATGAAATTGCACCCCTTCCTATGTCTGCTCGGTGTTCTTTTATCCTCTTACTAAAGTGACCAGACTCTCCAATACAGCAATACCCCGGTTACTGCGGTTAATTCGTGCGGTACAAACACCGCAGTAAGCGAAACCGCATTAATCGAAGATATAAATACATGTAAAATCGTAGATTGATGTCTAGACTTTTGAAAAATGCGTGTAAATGCGATATAGATGCGACGTAAATAAATAAGGAAACAAATGAATTGGACACCATATAATGTACAGTATTACTGTTTATTAAGTTTCATGAGCATATGAAAAAAAGATACAGTAAATGTCATTTTTTATGAAAATATTGTAAAAGGGTTGTTTGCGTTCTCGATGCCTTCTTCTTCTCTTTGTACATCACCCGATAACAACTTAGCGCATTTTCTATCTGTCTTCTTACTTGTATTGCCCTTTCTAAATTCGGGTCTGCATCCATTATCATTTGCTTTCCATCTTCAAATGTCCAAAAAATAGAATCGAGTTCTTTTATCGTGAATTCCTTCGTTTTTGCCATTTCTTCCGTTTCGTCATTGTCTTCGTCATCGTATGCACGTTCTTGCTCTAAATCTAGAAGTTCGTCGTCATTGAGATCTCCATTATGCGAGTCGAGCAATTCCCTAACGTTGCCATCGTCCATATCCGCCATTCCCATTTCTAGCCCAAGTTGCATAATTTCCGTTACAGCCCCTGTAACTTCCGCCTCGAAGCTTGCAAAATCATTTGCACAGTGAGGAATTATATTTTTCCACACTGCCCTCATATTGCTAGCTGTGACCTCACGCCATGCATCATTAATGTTTTCCACAGCGTTCTTTATGTTAAAGTTTTTCCAAAATTCCGTAAGGTTCATAGCATTTTCTCCCGTTGTTTTTTCAATTGCCTGGGCAAATGTTTTTCGCAAATAATAGGCCTTGAAAGTTGCTATCACCCCCTGATCCATCGGTTGCAACAGAGATGTTGTGTTGGGTGGTAAAAATACAACTTTAACATTTTCGCATAAGTCACTAAGTGCCGTTGGGTGACCCGGAGCATTGTCCAAAATTAATAGAATTTTAAAGTCTACATTAATGGACTTGCAATATTTTTCGACCTCAGGACAAAAGCAATTTTTGAACCAATCTTCAAATAAAGATTTTGTCACCCACGCTTTTTTATTTGACTTCCAAAAAACTGGTAAGCAATGCTTGTTGAATCCTTTAAGAGCACGTGGGTTTTCTGATCGATAGATCAACATAGGCTTTAATTTTAAATAACCAGCAGCATTTCCTCCAAGCAAAAGTGTCAGACGATCCTTAGAGACTTTGAACCCAGGCTGTGATTGTTCTTTTTTCGCCAAGTACGTTTTGGTAGGCATTCGTTTCCAAAACAGCCCTGTTTCATCAACATTTATAATTTGTTCGTCAACATAGCCACCATCCTCAATAATTTTTTTCAATTTAGCGGGATATTTGGCTGCTGCATTAACGTCCGCACTTGCACTTTCACCTACAATTCTAACGTTGTGGATTCCAGTTCGTTTTCTAAATCTGTCAAACCATCCAGAACTTCCGGAAAATGTTTCTTCAGTTTCCCTTCCAGTTTCGGTTTCTTGCCGTTTTGTTTGGACGGCGGCAAACAGAGACACAGCCTTCGTTTTTATTGTCATTTGACTTAGAGGAATGCGCTTTTGATTGCAATATTCAATCCAAATAGACAAAAGACGTTCCATTTCAATCATTGCAGGGCTTCGGTTTCTTGTCTGCAAATTTGATGATGAAGTAGCACTTTGCCCTTGTTCTTTATATAGTTTCGAATTCTGAATAATATTGCGGATGGTAGATTCGGCCATACTATGATCCCGACCTATCTTAGCTTTGGTGGCTCCGCTTTCATGCTTGCTTATTATTGACAACTTTTCTTCTAATCCAATAACTTTTCTCTTCTTCTTTTGACTTTCACCACTTGTACCCGCGGTACTCATTCGTTTAGAATACATGATAATAGATTGGGGGTTGTTTAAAAGCAATGTATGTAAAAAACATAGCGAAACAATGTGCACTGTATGGCGGTGACAGAGTTACTGAGGCGCAGACCTTCAGAAGTTCAGCGTGAGACAGCGAGGCACGGTTGGATTTGCGACGATGCGCATACTTACGCACGAACAAACAAGCAAAATTCTCGGGTACCGCATTAAATCGAATTCTACACGCTGTATTTGAACTTTTGGTGTCAAACTACCAATCGCACTAAATCGAAAACCGCAGTAATCGGGGTATTGCTGTATATGACAAATTGCAATTTTGGCAGGGGATAAGATATATGCCTGCATCCTCATTGGTGGGACGCAGTTTGGGGAGGGATTTTTGTATGGTATTTGAATATTTAAATGTAATGTTTTTGTCATTTTCGTTCGCCTACGATTTTAATGGGGCTAAGGCTGGAGCATATGGGAAACTAATATATTGTTTAAAATCCTCCTTTTTGGCGTGTGGAGATAGAATAGTATTTTCATGCCTTAGAATGGCATCTGTTAATTAAATAAATTGGGTATTTTTGTTCAATGAAATTGCAGATAAGGTGGTTGATTTCATCCTGAAGGAAAATTGGGTCGCTTGTTCTATAGGCTCGGAGAAAAAGGGAAGAAAGAACGGATATCTTAACAGATTTCTCATGTAATGAGAAGAAATGTATATAAACATTTGAATTTGTAGGTTTTCGATAGATTGAGCACAGTATCCGATTATTTAAACGGTCGACTTTTATGTCCAGAAACGGTAAGCAATTGTTCTGTTCCCATTCTACTTTAAATTTTATCGATGGGTTTCACCAATTCAGGTTGTGGAAAAATTCATTGAAATTCTTGTTGTCTAAGGGCCATGTCGATATGTAGACGAACGAACAAAATTATGAAAGAAAATTTGGAACGAATTTATAATTAAATTTCTCAGCAACGTGAGCTTTGACCAGGATGACATTCAAATGACCTGCATCAATTCCCCAGTGCACAGGAGGTGCTACAAGCAGAAAGGATTCCAACCAACGGCTTGTGGTCTGTGGAAATGGTAAATATGGGTTCTTCCAAATAATGATGGAAGTGGCGAACTGTGAGGTAATCTCGAGTAGTTGTTGAAAGAACATGTATGACTCCTTTGGGAATCGGAGAGAGTAAGCAAAAGTTTGCTACTGCTCACCAACCTTCGGCTGTAAAGTCGCTCCTACGCGAATTGACGAAATGTCTGAGGCAACGCTGATGGAAATCCTGCAGACAAAAACCTCTACGATACTAGAAAAGGCTCTGCACGCCTCAAAAGAGAACTAGAAAACAGAGTTCCTCTTAGTTTTCAATGGCTAAATGACTCCAGCATTCACGAATTAATCTGTGGTATAAACAATAAACACAAAAACGACAGAGTTGGTTTAGTGAAGAAGGGTAAGGAATATCTCATCGCAGCAACTTTATCCTGAAGAGGACGAATTCCGTCAGGAGAAACATGGTGGTCGTTGCCCACGAACCACTTGCATTTCTAGAATTTGAAGAGGTAGATAGAGGATACATAATAATGAAAATAACCGCATGTTAAAGGCCGTATTATCGATGGTACCAGCACATGATTGAGAATTATGAGGGAGAGTATAGATGGAGAAGTAAACGAATAAGAATCCATTGCCCCACCTCTTGTGGTGGAAAGCCCTCGAAGGTTGCTTCTTTTTCGAGAGGACTGGCCGCGCTGCCCACGATGTCTCTCCTTGTGACAATGTTCACGTTTCGCTACTTGTTTCCCATATATTTGACGTGCTGGCCGTATCATCTGAAAGACTGCACGAGCGGGAAACAACCCCATATCTAAGTCGCGAAACTGCGACAGATTTTAATATAGCTTTACAAGATGAGCGGCACTGGAGAAATTGACAGTCTAGCTTTGATACTGAGCTACGGGTTGTAACAAACAATAACAGTTCAGTTGATAGCAAGCAACAAGTAATTAACATTATCCTACTCACGGATTATTTATTTATCCGTAATTTTACCATAACTGCCGACTGAGGTGACACCGAAATAGGATCTATTATTATATTGTAGAAACCTTCAACGAGGTTGCGATTAACACTTTTCAAACTAACAAATTACTATTATAATTAAAGTTATTTCAGTACCCTTAGATCATGCCTCAGAAATAAATGAATATTAGATGTAATATGTCGCAGAGTCGGATGGTAAGGTCATTATCATGAAAATATTCATGCTAATGGATATTAGAACTGCTAGAATTATAACAGAATTACATTATAGTAGAATTATACTAGTGAGAATAAAAAAAAAACTACATTGTTTTTAAATCTTATTCGTAAGTATAGTATTGGACTTAATATCCTTGACAATAACATACATGAGAGGGAATACAACGGAGACCAAATATTTAAGCTAGATAGCAACCAACAATTATTTCAATTTGTCTTATATACCATTACTTTATCATAAATTGAATTTGATCGATTAACTATTTTTTTTAGTCGCGTGCACACAACTCATAAGTTATTATGTCGGTCGATGGTAACCACTACTTTTCAATGAGTTTTTGAAGGTTGTAAGGTAAGATAATATTTTTAACTGATGCGTTTGTTAATTAAATATATTTTTTTAAATGAAAATAATTGAGAGCACGCGACCTACATAAGTCTGTTGATTTATTGTTTTATCTTATGTCTTGTACCCTCCCGTGCGGCTGGCGCATGTTATTTGTTTATTGCGCCAACCGCCATTGGTTTAGAATGTGTGTCGTGTGCCTGTAATTTAAGTGTACGTCTGTGTGTGTTTCGCAGTCTTCTTTTAGTCCTTTGCTTTTCCCAGTTTTTATGGGGTATTTTCACGCCACTTGCCACCTTTTTCGGGTGATCTCCTTTTATCGGTGCTGCCAGTGAGAATCCTTTAGGATTGGGCGGCTGTCTTCTTGTTTCCCTTAAATAAAATAAGTGTTGACCTTGTTCCGATACACCCCGTAAGAGGCGCGGCGATTTGCCATCCTGGCCGCCGTGCTGACGGGATCCAGCGCTCCATCCGGCCGCAGCTTAGCCTCTCTTCCTTCCTTCAGATAGCCCGATTTCTCCCCTACCTCGTCGCTTTTCATACAACCTCTACCACAACTTTCTCTGGTCAACCTCTAATTTCACAGGGTAGATGCTGACCTTCTTCTCAAGCCAACCACCCCGGATCGGGGCTGAGGGGGGAGGGGACATTGTTCCCTAACCCCTGAGCTCCGGTTCGGGATGGGGTTTTATTTAACAACCTGCTTCATCCCCACCCTTACCTTCCTCACGTCCCCTTTCCTCTCCTCTTCACATTCTATCAATTTTACGCCGTGTCCAAGGTGGAGCCGCCATGCCGATGGACTGCCAGGCCACCAGGCGGGAGGGGTGGTCCCGAATGGCGGCGCCGGGCTTGTAAGCACCTCTCGCAGTGCGGGCAACTGCGAGAGGTGATGAGCTATTGCGTCCCGTATTAAAAAGAGGGTCACCATGCCCATGTATGTAAAACAAATAAAAAACCAACTCCCAACTTTCCCTGAAACAGCGACGGAGCCGCCCTCGGGCAGCTACAGCAAAAAAATGGAGGTCCTCTCCCGCCTGTGCTTGCGCAGGGGACCCTCCATATCTCTTCAACCGGAGAGGAGGCTTACTCCTCTCCTACGCCTACGGGTGAAGGGGACTCCCCCTCACCCCCTTCTCTGGAGGTGCTTTCGGGCACCTCCCTTTTACCAGCGGCAGTCCCCTCTTTTCTTTCCAAGGGGACTGCCAGCAAAGCCAGCAGGCAGCCCTTAGCCAGCCGCTCCACATCGAAGCGGCTCGGTAGGGCAAACCCCCTTAGGGGGAAGAGGGAAGCCAGGCCCCTTCGGTCGCTTCCCTCAAAAGACCTGCTGGCAAGGATATTAAACCTTGCTGGGGTTAAGGCTTGTGCCTCCCCACAAATGACTCTTGACGCTGCCAACGGGACCTGCGATGTCCTGGGAGGGGATGGCCAACTGGAGGCCCCTCCTGTGATAGACATGGTCCTTGAAGAGACCCAGCCTCAGACGGTAGGGCCTTCCATGGGGGAGGAATCCGGGCTCAGCGCCAAGCACCGAACCCGAGTCTGCCCCTATGCAAGGTCCCCCTCAAACGGCTGAGGGCTCCGAGGCAATACAAGGAGGGGAGGGATCTCCTCCGACAGGTGCCCCCATGACTACCAGGAACTTCTCCATTTCGGAGAGGGACCTGGCTGAGGCCGGCCCATCTGGCATGGGGGCTTCTGCCGGCGGAGGTGAGAAGTGGGTTCATTCCCCGCTCTCCTCTCCAAAAAAGAAAAAGACTAGAAAGACAAAGAAGACTCGGGGCTCCTCTCCATCCGCGGGGGGCTGCGGGGACGGATTGGTCTGCTACCACTTTGGTAGGCAACCAAGCCAAGATCGGCACATTCGGCCCCTCTACCTTCCCGTGTGCGGAGCCCCTGACTAAGACCAAGAGTGCACAGGGCGGAGCCTCGATGACATCGGGGCCCCTGATTCAGAGGTTACCTGGCGTTTTCGAGCCCGCTGGCTTCAAACGCTTCCTCGTTATTCGCTCCACTGATGGCACCATGTTGTCCAAGGGCAACATGATCCATCAGAGGAGAGGAATAGCTAGTGCAATTGGTAGAGAGCCGAAGGTGACCCGTTTCTCGGACGGGAGCCTTCTGGCGAATCCAGCCGAGGCGGCCAAGATAAGTGCTCTTCGGACACTTCATTGGATCCCGGTGGGTGTGACGCCGCACTCTACCATGAACTTTGTGAAATACTCCATTGAGGACATCACCCTAGAGCTGGCCGACCATGGGGCGGTCAAGGTCGAACGTGTGATGAGAAAACAGGGAGGGGCCTCGAGACCCACCCCTACAATCTTCGTCACGTTCGACTGTGACAAGCTCCCTGAGTCAGTGCGTGCTGGTTGGTACCGCTACCGCGTGAAGGCATTCGTGCCACTGCCGCGGTGGTGCTATTACTGTCACCGCTTCGGCCATACGAATCGCTCATGTAGACGTGCAAAGTCGGGGTCACCCGAAGTCTGTGTAAATTGCTCCAAGGTCGCACACGATAAGTCCAAATCGTGTGTGGCCAAGTGTGTCAATTGCGGAGAGCCGCACCCTGCTTCTTCGAAGCAATGTAGTGCATATCTCCTTGAGAAAGAAATCCTGGCCGTTCAGGCCCAGGATCGAATCTCATTCCGCGAGGCAAAGGACTTGGTCCTGGCGCGCCCGGCTCTGCCTGGGACGTCATATGCCTCAATAGTTAGAAAGGCACCCTCTGCTCCTGGCCCATCCAGGCCAACGAGCATGGTTGTTTCCGCGCCCATTCGGAGCCCTTCCGCAGGCTCTACCCAACCCGGGCGCTCCCCTGGTAAAGCTGGCGGTAAAAAGGGTTCATACCCTGCCCCGGCTGAAACCAGGGCTCCCCCCTCTTTCCCCAGCATGACCGTTTCCCGTAAAGCGAAACGGCCACGCGCCTCCACCGAGTCGTTAGACTCACAGGAGGCAACACCCCTGAAGATGTTCGCAAGGCCATCTTCCGGGGTTGCTAAAGCTGTTCCCCGAAAGGAGGGCAGCAACAAAGGAGCTTCGCCTACGCCCTGAGGTAGAGCGAGTGGCTCGGAGACGGTGGTTCCTCGAAAAGAGGGCCCCCCGCCTCCGAAGCCGCAACACCCGCCTAAGGTTTCGAGGCGGAGGGAGGAAAAGACTCGTATGGCGAGCCCAACCTTCCCCAATAAGTCCTCGAAGGCGACAGCGCCTTAAGCGCTTTGTCCGGCAAAAGCGCCCCTGGTTCTGCCCCCGGGAAGCGCACGGCCATTCCCGTGAGGGTCTTCAGTTCGAGGAGGGCCCCCGCGTCTCCTCCGAGCTAGGCCTGAAGGGCATATTCCTTCAATGGAATTGCCGTGGACTTCGGGCCAACTGGGAGGAGTTGCGGAGGCTCGTCTCATCCCGTTAGCTATCGTTTTGCAGGAGACCATGCTAGGCGCGTGCCCCGTGCCCGCCCTTCGAAAGTATAAGGGTCTTGCGACTCCACCACCGCGGGATGTCCGGGCTGGGGGATGCGTGGTTTACACCCGGCATGATGTCTCCGTTCTTCCTTTCTCTTTAGATACCTCCTTTCAGGCAGTGGCTGTGCAGCTGCACCTGGATAGGAGGTATACTATCATTTCTGCGTAGATTCCAGCGTCAGCTGACTTCGACGCGGGGGACTTCCGCCGCGTTGTGGCACGGTTGCCGAGGCCCTATCTCTTGCTTGGAGATCTGAACGGCAGGCATCCTCTCTGGGGAGATTACTCCATAAATCCCAGGGGACAAGTCCTTGTCGATGTGATCGAAGAGCTTGAGATGGGTGTCCTAAACGTGGATGAGTTTACGCATCACTGTCCGAGAACCGCTTAATTTTCTTACCTCGATCTATCTTTGTGCTCTCCGGATGTACAGCCTGATTTTGATTGGGATGTGGTCGATGACCTCCATGGTAGTGATCACTTTCCCATTCAAATATCATTTTCAGGGCAACTGCCGCCTGAGAGACCACCTCGGTGGTGCTTGGCGCGGGCGCGGTGGCCTGCATTTCAGGAAATGACTGAATTCTCTATCTCAGTCGAGGAGTTTAGGTCGGTAGATGAGGCCGTTGAGTTCTTCTCCGGCAACCTCATCACCGTGTGCCTGACTACTTTTCCTAGGACGTCTGGCCGTTTTGCACGCCGACCACTCCCATGGTGGTCGGCCGAGTGTGAGACGGCCCTCAAACAGAAGCGTTATGCCTACATGAGCTATAAGCGCCGCCCGAACGATTTCACTGTCGCTGAATTTCGTCGGGCTAGGGCTAAAATCCGGTATATTTCGAAGCACGCCCGCCGCTCCTCTTGGCAGGCATACGTGTCTTGACTTAACGGGAAGACTCCTTTAGCTGAGGAGTGGAAGCGAGTCAAAAGGATTCGGGGCAAGTTCTCGCAGGACCCCCCTCTCGTTCTCCAGGAGAATGGGACCGCAATCTCAGACCTCGCGTCCGTGGCGGAATCCTTAGCGACCGCTTTTTCTGCATTCTCTAGCCGGGATGCTGCTCCACCAGCATTCAATGCACGTCGTGATGTCGCGGAAGGCCGCCGGCTGGACTTTACCTCCAGACGTGGAGAACCCTTTAACGACAAGTTTACTGTGAGTGAGTTGCGTTCCGCTCTCGCTTCGTGCGCGGACACCGCCCATGGTCCGGACGATGTCCCGTACGCCATGCTTCGACACCTGGGTGAGCGAGGCATGGCCTTTCTGTTAGATTTGTTCAACAGGATCTGGGTGGAAGGTCTTCTCCCAGACTCCTGGCGAATCGCTACTGTGCTCGCCTTTCGCAAACCAGGGAGAGATCACTCAACTCCGACCGGTTTCCGCCTAATCTCTCTAACCTCTTGCGTGTGCAAGTTGATGGAGAAATTGGTGAATGTTAGATTAACCTATTTCCTAGACAGCGGAGGCCATCTCTCTTCTGCACACTGCGGCTTCCGTAAGTTCCAATCCACGTTGGATGCTGTGCTCCGACTGGAAAATGCCGTCTGCGAGGCTTTCCTTCGTAGACAGCACTACGCCACGGTCTTTTTTGATCTGGAGAAGGCCTATGATACCGCATGGCGATACGGTATCATGGAGACTCTCCACACGATGGGGGCGAGGGGATGCCTCCCAATGTTTACATCTGAATTTTTGCGAGATCGTCGATTCCGCGTACGGGTGGGGGGAGCCCTCTCCGGCCCAAAGGAGCAGGAAGAGGGTGTCCCGCAGGCAAGTATCCTCAGTGTCACACTCTTTGCCCTGAGCATCAACGGCATCACCTCGGTGCTGCCGGAAGATGTTCTCGCTACGCTCTACGTGGACGACCTTTCGATCTCTTTTGGCGCGGCCCAGATGCCAACTCTGGAGCGTCGTCTCGAACAAGCATTGAACCGCGTCTCTCGCTATGCCGAAGCGTACAGGTTTCGGTTTTCTTTGGCCAAGACTAAGGTGGTGCACTTCTGCCGCCATCCACGGCTTCACCCCAACCCAGATTTGTTTCTTAATGGGGTGCGCCTGGATGTGGTTGAGTCGCACCGTTTCCTTGGTCTTGTATTCGACCGACGCCTCACCTGGGAGGCTCATATTCGCAGCCTTATGGTTTCTTGTACCCGCGCCATGGACATTCTCCGTTCCGTGACGTTCAGCGTTTGGGGCGCTGATAGGGTTACTGCCCTACTTTTTTATCGATCCTTTGTTCAACGAAGCTCGACTACGGATGCGAGTTTTATGCATCCGCAGCCGAGCGTTTATTGCGGAAGGTGGATTCGATCCACCGCATCGGCCTCCGCCTTGCGACCGGTGCCTTCCGCACTTCCTCCATTGAGAGCCTGTTGGTCGATGCTGGGGAGATGCCACTCGCTCTACGCCGCGTGCAGTGCATCACTCGCCTGTACACGCGAGCCCGGCGTCTCTCTCAGTCGCCAACAGCTCTCACTGCATCCGCAGCTGATCTCGATGGTGCCTATGCCGCCGAGAGACGACAGTCATACCCTAAGCCCTTTGGGTTTAGGGCCAGGAAACTCTTTCGAGAGGTAGATATAGCTCTCGGGCCGCTGGTGCCCCTGGTTCTTCCCAGGACGCCACCCTTGAGGGTACCACATTTAGCTATTTGTCGCCACGCCTCTGCTTCCAAAGCTTGTACGGCGCCGGGAGTATTGCGTTCGACCTTTTTGGAGCACACATCGTGTCGCACTGGAACCGTGCCAGTGTATACGGATGGCTCCAAGTCCCAAGAGGGGGTCGGCTTCCACGCCGTAACCCCTCTGTTTGAAGTCAGCGGGGCTCTACCAGGCGCTGCGTCTGTCTTCACGGCTGAGCTGGTGGCAATACACCACTCGGTACGGGATATTACGCGACGTGCCCGGTTCGGAGACCGGATTGTGATCTATAGCGACTCACAAAGTGCCCTGAGTTCTCTCGGGGCATTGGAATCTCCGCATCCCCTGGTTCGCGAAATCCGTGACGCCACGGTTTTGGCGAGCCAGGCAGATGTCGATGATTATCTTCTGCTGGGTTCCTGTACATGTAGAAATTGCGGGGAATGAACGCGCCAATGAGTTTTCGAGGACTCTGCGACCGGACCAGCGTTTGGCTCTTCCTCACACTGACTACATGGCAGGAATACGGGCAGCTCTTCGGACTGCTTAGCAAAGAAGATGGGAGACAGTCGAAGGGAACTTAAAGTTGTGTGCCATTGCGCCGTGACTGTTCCCATGAACCTATCCCCCAATGCCGCTGCGGCTTCAGGTTGCTTTCTGTCGTCTCCGAATCGGGCACATTCGTGTGACACATCGCTATATGATGGAGCGCTCGCCTGCGCCCTATTGCAACGACTGCGTCATCCCCCAGACTGTTTGGCACATTCTTGTCGAATGTCCCAGTCTGGTCGATCTTCGCGCACGACACCTGTCCCTGTACCGGGCTGGGTGGGGTCGCTACCGCCTGTCCCTTGTACTCGGGACGAGTGCGTGCATTTTGACTGTTAGACTTATTGACTTTTGGGGGGAGGCCGGCGTTCTACCTTTCATTTAACCAGGTTTAATTGTTGTTGTTGTTTTTGTTTTTGTTATTGCTTTGTTATTGTTATTGTTATTTCTTTTTATTGTTGTTTCCTGTTCAATTTTTTAAAGTAGCCTAGAACTAGGCTGTTTGTTTACGGCGACTTATGCCTTAGTCGGCAGTCGCCAGATAGCCCCTTAAATAAAAAAAAATATTTCTGATACATTTAGAAACAAGGTCAACTGACCTAAGTCGCGTGCTCTCAATTATTCTGACTTATGAACTTACGACCTTCAAAACTGTCAACAAGTGGGGCAATTCGAGCCATAGTTAGTTTTCTTTTAATAATTCCCCGACTAACCTTGGGGGGGACATTGGCAGTTATATTAATTCGAAAGAGAATAAAACAACATAACAGTTTCAAATTTCGTTAGAATCGACCGAAGAGTTATGATGGTATTTCCAAAAAACTCGCTGAAAAGTAAAATAGTTACAATCCGACAATAACTTAGAGAGTCGTGTGCACGCGACTAAAAAAAAACAAACACCGTAAGCGATTTCGACATTCGATGCCTCATGAGGCCACTAACGCGACACTGATATAATCAATAAATGTATCTAGATACTACCAGTCACTGTGTTGGGGGAAGTGGGGCTGTTAATTTGATAAAAGGGCAGTCTTATTTGTTGGTTACTATTTTTAAGTATATTTAGTTAGTGAACTTGTTCGATAATGGTGGTGCTCATGGCTCTGACCTTTCGTGCGGTTAGCAAGGCATAGATGATGCCTTGGATTTGTTCAAGTTGTTGGGCTGTGTGATTTTTTCTCTGTCAGTCTGTTTCCTTCTTAAATGAGTTTTTTTTTTAGTTCCGGTGTGAAATTGCCAATTAAGCATTTGGTATGTCTTTGGGTATATTTCTTGCTTGCCTACTAGATTGTATTGGTGAATATAGAGAAGGAACGAAATTGCTCAAGTATTAAGTTGGATATAATGTTTGCATATTTGTGTTGAATTCAGTTCCGAAGGGTGTACAGCTGGTCCACTCGGTGATGACTGCCTTAGGTTGTTCATTGGAGGCTGCCTGACGGCCTCTTTAAGGTCCTTCTAAAGGATTTCTAGTGGATTAATATTAAAAGACTGAGGCAGCCAGTCCATCACTGTTATATTGTTGTCCCAGAACTACATTTTGGTGGGGGTCTTGCTGGAAAATCACTTTTCTAGAGAAGTCTCGGGCTGATGGCAACGTGTAATCTCTCAGGAGAACTTGGTACTTCTCTGAATTCATGGTGCTATCAAAAACAGCAAGAGGACCCACCTCTGAACTTGACATGCAGCACAATACGATTACAGTGACGGGCTAAGGCGGACTCTTCATTTTTGCTGGGGAATTTGCCAGACTTCTTCTCCGTTCTCTGAAGGCGACCGGTCATGGATGTGTCTACTTCCTTGGGACAGGAGCACCCTATAACCGGTGACGAGGCTTACTTCAGGTCTACGTAATGCTTACGGAGACTGTCCTTGTGACGACTTGGCTGTCTGAATCTCTCTGTCGGACTGTGTGTGTGTATTACAAGCCCCTTTTTTTATTCTAACGAAATATTAAGGTTGTGGTTCTGTTTCTCTAGTCCGAGGGCTGGGCGGAGCTTCTTTGATCAGAGGGTATGTGCGTGTATTTAGTGTAACACGCGTACACCAAGAAAGTTTTCGAATTTGGAAATCTAATTTCTATCTATCAGGCCGATATTTGTAGTAACATAAAATTTCGTCTTTCGCGTGTCTATGTCAACGGTGATAGGTCAGATTTCCCTATCTCTCAACCTCATTATTTGTATGCACATCTGTTTCAATTGTCTTCGTTATCGCCGCGCGGATAAAATGGTCGGCTCGCACCTGTTTTCTAATGTGTGAATGTTTGTGTGTTTACCGTGGAAGCACAGCGATTTCATTGCCTCGTGGTTTCGCATTATTTACAAATATTCTGTTTACTTTGCATTGATACATTAATTATTGACTAGCGGTATAACATTATTTACAAATATAGAGGTTGTTTTTGCATTAATCGATTATTAACAAATGACATATTATTCTAGTGTTTGGTTTGTGTGCCCATTTCAAGATTTCATAGGGCTAATGGGGTGCTCAATTTGTGAGGTTCCTTGTAATTGAGCGATACACAATTACAAAGCGGCCACCATGCACTCTTGGATAAATAGTTAAATGGGTAAATATTTTAATATAAAATAGTTTCTAGTTAAAGTGGATAAATATTAAAAAGTTTATAGTTAAATTGGATAGATAGTTAAATGTGTAAATAGTTTATAGCGGAGTTGGAAGGGTCTGTAAACAATTACAATTTACATATTTACAGACCTTTTTACCGAAGCAACCAAGCAAAACGAATGAACCTCATGGGTTGATTTTAAGATGCTTGGAAGAGCGAGAGTAGCAATCTCACGATTTATGTCAGGGATACCAACCCTTCTTGAAATTATATATATATATATATATATATATATATATATATATATATATATATATATATATATATATATATATATATATATATATATATATATATATAGTGTTAGTTAGTTAGGATTAAATATTTACATTTGTAGGGGTATAGTCCTCTACAGGCCAATTAAATAAACTCAAAGAAGCGAGACTAAAGTTAAAATATGGTTAAGTATAAAACCTAAGACAGGAATGAAATGTTAACGAAAAAGGGGCATGAAATTAACTTGGTAGGCTCTAAGGTCATAAGATACGTAGGGCTTGTGATGGTATTCAATTAGAAGATTGACCACATAGTTTTCGCTCGGTAATAATAATGGGCAACGAATGTGATATGTGAGATTCGCATTACTTATTCGCCCCCCTACATTTTAATAAATTCTCGTCCCTGAATAATCCAAACTCTTTAACTACATGGGGAGGTTTACTGTCACCAGGACTTCTTAAATATTAATGGACTTCGGGAAACGCGTGATGTTGAACAGCTTGTAACCAATTATGTTGTGGAGTCATATCAATTTTGGTCTTCCTTAATTTATTAATAAATTTGGAGACGAATGCCGTAACCCTTATTAACTTTTCCCAGCGACTGATCCTCTTGGGCTCCATAAGGTACTCCCTCCACTCACTTCTAACTACATTTACCGTGATAGCTTCCTCGGGCTTAAACCTATGGAGAGGCCAATTTTCTTTAGAGTTGAGCCACTCTTGACCAACAAACCATAACCTAGAACTCGCTAATTTAGAGGCAGTTACTCCGCACGTTAATAATTCTGCAGGGTTATGTTCGGTAGCGAGATGTTTATATACGCACTGTGGGTAATCTCGCGACATATCTTCTACTCTATTCTGTACGTAAATGATTTTACTAGCCTTATTCAATACCCACTGCAATGATACTTCGCTATCGGTCCATACATAACTAGTACTAATGTTAAACGAGTTTAGGGTTCGTTTTAGATATTTAAGTATCTTTACCGTAATATACATCGCTGTTAATTGTAATTGCGGTAAAGTCCGCTTTTTTATGGGCGCCACACGAGCTTTTGATAATAGGAGGATAGGCTCAGACTCATAATTAGTAGCGTAAGCCACCACGCCGTATGCCTTTTGGGGTGCGTCACTGAAAATGTGGAGATCATATTTGGATTGTCCCCTCATGACTGCTCTAGAAAATTCAAATGATTCAGCATTCTCGATTTCCTTACTAATTTTCACCCACTTGTTTAGGATTTCTCCTGGGAGTTCGTTATCCCAGTCAACACCTTTTACCTAGGTTTCCTGGAGTAATTCTTTCAATGGGATAGTTAGGTGAGTAAGCAAACCTAAGGAGTCAAATATTTTACTGAAATTACTCAGGAGAGCTCGTTTAGTTGTTACCTGTCCCAGATTGGGAGTTTTAACGGCAACTGTATCATTTGCAGAATCTCACTTTAAACCCAATACTTTCTCGCTCCTATCGCTTTTTTGGCCCAATTAATTTATTTAATTCGGTGGAATTTCTAGTCCACTACTGCAGAGGCACATTGGCCTCCTGCAACAACTCGTAGGCAACTTTATAAAACGTTAACAATGACTGTTCGTCGTATTTGTACCCAATAAGTTATCACAGTACAGTTCGTGGCGTATCTTTTCCGCTATTTGTTTGTGTCTAGTTTGTTTTTCTAGATGATAATCTAGAGTCATCTGTAATAGGAACGGAAGGCTTGTCGCACCAAACAACATAGACTTAAATCTATACGTATCCAAAGCGCTGTTTGAATCGTTAGGACACACCGACCACAGGAATCTAGTATAGTCTCTATCTTCCTGTAAACCTATCATTAAAAAGTCCTTGTTTATGTCCAAGGTGTAAGCAAATTCTCTTGTTCTAAATTTTACTAGGGAGTCTAGTAATTTTTCGGTTAATGATGGCCCAGTCAGGATACATTTATTTAAACTTACACCGCCTTTAACTTTCGAACTGCAGTCGAATACTATTCTAAGGGGTTGTAGTTTTGCTTTCCCTGTAAACAGGAAGATAGGGAATGTAGTATGCTGATTTTGTGACTTTTGCATTATCTACCCTCTCAATGAACCCCCTCTCTACCTGGTCTTTGATGACTGCATCGTACAAAGCTATTTTTTCTGGATGATTCCTTAATTTTTGGGATGCTAGAGTTTAGTCTTCCCTCGGCCAATTTGTAATTATTACTTAGCTCCCTATGATTAGGTTTCTACGGTAACCTCACTCAATATTGTTCCCCGTCGTACTTTACGGTATTGCGGTATTGATCAATCACAGCTTGTTCGCGGTAACCGATTTGCTCTGGTTTAATGCCCAAACGTTTATTTTCCACAAGCTTGACACATCGGGCAGCATATGGTATTACGCCTATGTTAGTTACTAAGGCGACTTGCGAAGTTTCGTGTGTTCCAATATGTGTGCTAGGTATATAACCGTAAGGAATGAGACCTCCCCTAGACTTGAGGAATTTCATCCTTCTTATAGACACCATTCCGTCTATTAGTTTGTCGAATTGATCTGCCCCTATTAATAAACGTATAGAAGGCACAACATCTTGAATAGACGGATCTGAGACTTTAATTTTATTCTTTGCTAAGTACTTAATGTACGCAGTCATACCATCCCTTTGAATGTTTGAGGGAGATTCATATAATACTAGAGCATTCATAGTCATAAATCTATCCCTGTCCTTGACAGTTATTTTTAAATTCCCCTATTCTTGATCTTCTAACTGTCCTGTAAAACCTGAAATTGACAACTTTACTTTATTTTTAATTTTGAGTCTCAATTGTGTTGCTAATTTTTTACTAATAAAGATTCTTTGCGAGCCCTGTTCAAACAGTACTTTAGCAGAAACTCTACGCTTGTTATTCCCTACAGAGACTTTCCCAAAGGGTAATGCGGTTGAGACCCTTTTCTCTTCTGATCTCACCGCACAAGCGTTCTGCTGGCTCATTACAATACCTTCACACAAATAGTAGTGATGTTATAGCGTACGAGAAGTGAAGCCTAGCGGCTTAAAAGCTTCGTTTGAATGAGTCTTTTTTGAGACTCAGTATGGCCGAGTGGATTCGCCGCTGGCTAACAGTGGTCCGGCGACGCGGGAAGCTGTTCGCAACTCGCCTATAATATTATTTTTTCTTTTCCCCCTTTCCTACTCCCCTCTCTCTACAATGTGCATCTTTCTTACATTTACGGCAATTGCCTTGTCTAGTTCTGCACTCACTCATTAGGTTTGGTCTGCAACAATTAGTACATCAACTCAACTCCCTTAATCTTTGTCGCCTTAATTGTACCGTTTTATAATTTTTACAATGTGCTGAGTTATGTTTTTTTATCGCAAAACAAACATTTTTTTTTTTAAATTTTTCGCCATAACATCAAATTGCCCATCTTTGAGGGGCGTTCTGACCACCTCGGGCTAGGGTTTGACTGTGGAAAGAGGTTCATTATTTATGAGGGGACTGGTATCCCTAACCCCATAAACCCCTTTCTTTCCTTTATAAGGCCTATGTTTTACTTTGGTGTCCTCGTTAGTGGTGTTAAATTTTATCGACTCGAGGTTATTAACTACCATAGTAATGCCCGACCTGAGACTCGGTAGATCCGGATAATTATCACCGTAATCTAATTGAATAAATGACAATGCCTGGGAGGACAGTCTGTCTGTTATTAACGCGGTTAGTAAATGCCCGCTAGCATTGTTGTCACAACCCATCACATCTAATCTATCTAACAATACCTTTAACTTGGCTTTAAAATCTCTTAACGAGCTAGCAGTATACTCATCTGGTTTAATATTTAATAATTGATGATTTATTTGGCGCAATTTCTTCTTAGGATTACTGTAGTTGCTAAACAGAATATCCTTATCTAAATTCCAGCTATTACTTTCATTAAGTAGTCCGCTGACTAACCTCTCAGCATTCCCGCTTAACTGTGATTTTAAATATATTAGTTTATCTATGGCTAGTATATCGGGTCTGTCTACACATACTAGAAACTGATCCCCAAATTCATCAAACTCTTCCTATTCCCCATCAAATGTTGGGAGATTAATCATCGGTAGCTTGATAAAATTGCGACTCGTTGTTACGGTAAACCCCGCAGCGTCGTTAATATGCCTCTTAATGTCCCTTACAATTGCTTCTATCTCTTCTCTATATTTTTCCTGTTTCTCTATCAACTTGGTGACCTCTGATTCCTCATCAACTTTATCCATCATATCATCGTAATATTTATTAATCACTACCGCCTGTCTTTCTAGCTTATTACTCTAATTTTTAAGCTTATCTACATCACACGGATAATTATTTAATTCCTCCATGACTGATTTAATAATTTTTGTGTGGTAAGCTTTATGGCCTCCCAATTTTCTAGAAAGAGCCATTTTGATGGATAACATTAATGAAAAGGTAACAAATAGAAAAATTGATTTAAAAAAAAGAGAACAAAAGAAACAAATGACTGAACTACAATTTCAATGACGCCGCCTTGTACACACACAATATAATAATATCCGGTTCGAAGGACCAACTTTATATTGCGGATTTAAATAAAAAATGTGATCACTGGTAACCACTTCCCCAACACAAAAGAAATAAATGACAGAACTAAGAAAATAGTGACTGTATAATATAAGTTACTCACTTGTGGTATATATAATGATGGAAATAATAATATCCCTTAAAACTATATTGAAATCCTTCTAAGTGCACTAAGGTTAAGTGAGAAGCGTATTAGCTATAATACAACAGAAATCAACATATAAAGAGAATACTTATGTGAACGATGGTGGCAGTTTCTTGCTGTGGGGCCTAACTTCCGCTGGTCAGGTTGAAAACAGGTCATACGGAATCTTACCCGCACCTAAATCAATATAAGTAGTTATGACAAATACAGAAGGTTCTGTGCCCTGTGCAACACTGAGGAAGTTTTATATACAGGAAGTATCAACGGTTTAAGTGCTGATTGATACGAAATAGAGCGAGTGTCGCGCGACGGTCAGTATGGCTAACGGACAACGACTGCGTCACACAAAATTTTACGAGCACGAACCTGGTTCGCTCCTCGTTCTCTTTGGGCTTGCGCATCACAAGGTGGTTTTCTCGAGTGATGCACATATTAGCCAATATTTATAAACCGTAAATTCTGGGGGTATTTTAACCACCCAAAATATAATAATAAATCTACTATTCTCCTTTCCGCAATTTATGAAGTGAAATACACGACACATACGAATTTAATCATCTCTCTACACAACATAAATCACAAACTACATACACACTACTTGCATCAAAAGGTATACTGACTTCATCCAAAGCAATAGCCATACTGAGAAAACTTTCCAAACCCTTTAATTAACCAATCAAAAATTCTGTAAACACAAAGGGTGGCGAAAATTAGGTTGCTTTCAAACGTAAACAAATGGGAGCTATTTCACGATTTTATTTAAAATATAATTAAAATTTCCTTTAGTATTTTGTCTAACATTCAAAGTTAACCATCTTCCCGAACTCGCTGAGAACAGGTTAGATCTCTACTGCAGTAAAATCTCAGTTTCAAACAAACTTTATTTTAATACTATATGCTCCATTATTTTAATTCTCTTATGAACATTTGTCATATAGAATCCTTGTGGCTTTTGTCATCCGTGTAATTATAAAAAAATACACTAGTACTTCACAAAACCACTTTACAATCTAGTGGAAATTATTTGTTTATTTCCTGCCGCCAAAACTTCCAAGTGTAGGTAACACTCTTTCTGAATACCTAATATTTCCACCACGCTCTAACTCTTTTCAGTTCTTCATTTGACTGCTTCTATATTACTATTAGTATCAATTTATACCTACCTTTTTCACAGTAAGTTATTTTCAGTTTATATTTAACACTTAATTTGTTATCACTTTTCTCTTGTCCACACCCCCAATTAATTCCTCATTTTCATTGTGACTAATATGTAGTTAAATATTAGTCGTGCATCAGGCCCAGACAACATTCACTAGGTTACCAATAAGATCCACACTTCACTAATAAGTATTTCTTTTTCCATTTCTCACCTTTCCTTATATTTATCATATGTTTTGAAACTTATTACTGAATGAGCGATCTACATTTTCACGCAAATTATTCTAGTGCTTTATCAGTATTTACCTTATTTAGACATACCAAGGTAAGGGTGCATCAGTAGAAGAATGTCGGTAAATATCTAGATTAGCGACTCGAACGATTGGACTTACTATTTCGTCCGTATTCCAAAATGATTCACGTTTTTGTAGTACATTTAAGGCGACTGCTCGTGTGGGCTTAAACAATGCGTGGACCACACTATGATAATCCAAAGTTTCATTAAATTGGGGGAGGGCCCAGTATATAATCGTAATTGTTTATAGACTAATGTGCTAACCATTACAGAGGTGAGTAAATATGTAGATGAGCGGCCTGGCTGATAAGATGTACTATTTTCATCCAGAATGTTTTAGCCTTTTTTGAGTACATTTAAGGGGACGGCTCGTTGGGGGGTTAAACAGATGCTTCAATGGTAATTGTATAGACGATGGCCGGATCTTAGGCCTAGCTTATTTTGGGCTACTTTTTGTTACTTTTTCAAGATGACATCAAAGAATTTTATGGTAATTTTCACTTTTATACTGGGGGGCTATGCCCCCAGACCCCCCAAAGGATTGAAATTTGGGGGTCATCGCAGTCACATACCCTCAATGAGCCAACTCTTCATTGTTCCTTTTTTTAGAAATGAAATTGAACAAGTTTATGGCAATTTTCTCTTGTACAGCCCTCCAGACCCCCCAACGGATTGAAACTCGGGGTCATCACAGTCGCATTCACGTGATGAGCCATCCCCAACAATGAGCCAATGCTCAAAATAATGTTAATACATTGGTGGATTTTGCCGTCAGCATCAATACACAATTTATTGCACCAAAACACCCAAATTTTGTTCATTCTGAGCTCTGCAGAACAATTAGGACACTTGCCTGTTGATTTGAATACCCCATGGGCTTCAAAAAATGCCATACATTTATCGTCAGTTAAAACAGCACAATTAGGACACTCGCATAATCATTTGAATACCCCATGGGCTTCGAGAAATGCAACATATTTATCGTTGTCGGTTAAAACAGCACCTAAAGGGTGATAATGTAACAAACAAACTGCGCATGAAAATGAAATTTGACAAATGACTGGAAAACTGCGTGCGAGGCTGTTTAAATATGAGATGCTCAGGTGGAAATTGAGTATTTGTTTCTTGAACTAGACATATATATAGTAATAAAAACACTAATACTGAACGCATCCTTTTGGAACAATAATCAAAATGGTCGAAAAAAACCCTTAAAAATCAGAGAAAAAATTAGTTATTTTTTCGTCAGAATTAAGATGCAAGACTTCATTAACAACACAGAAATATGGTTTAATTGAGCATTAAACAATGGAAAATTAAGTAACAAGTAATTAAAAAGACTAAATAATGTTAGGCCTAGGATATGTAGGATATATAGAAAAGAAATAAGGGAAAACATCTAAAATAAAAGAAAAACCTAGTTTTGATCAATATAAAAAGCACAAAAAGCCTTAAACAAATAGCTTTCTGATTGTTTATTGATGAAACTGAATCCAGAGTTAGTATAGATGGAGTTAAATCTGAGTGGGGGTGTGTTAGCAGTGGAGTTCCGCAAGGATCTGTTTTGGGTCCCTTGCTATTTTTAATTTATATTAATGATCTTGACATAGGTATAAGTAGTGACCTGAGTAAATTTGCTGATGATACTAAGCTAGGTAGGGCCATTAGTGCTGATTCTGATGCTTTGTAATGCAGGAGGAATTGACCATTCTGTCCAATTGGGCCGAGAAATGGCAAATGAAGTTTAACATAGACGAATGTAGTGTACTTAGTATAGGTAGAAATAATCCATTGAATAGTTATAAATTAAATGGGATAATTTTAGGGAGGACCCATTGTGAGAGGGACTTGGGTATTTTGGTAAGTTCAGACCTTCATCCTAGATGCTAAGAATAAAGCTAATAGGATATTGGGCTCATTAGGAGGAGTGTAAGCAATAAGAGTGCTGAAGTCATTCTAAAACTGTATCTGGCGCTAGTTAGGCCTCATCTAGACTATGCAGTACAATTTTGGTCACCATATTATAGGAAGGATATTGATTTGCTTGAGTCTGTGCAGAGAAGGATGACAAAGATGATTGGTGGGCTAAGGAACTTACCCTATGGTGAAAGGCTCAGAAAACTAAATCTACATACATTGGAAAGGAGAAGAGTCAAAGGGGAATTGATTGAAGTCTTCAAATGGGTAAAAGGATATAATAAAGGGGATCTGGGTAAGGTTCTTATACTTAGTGAACATGACAGGACACGTAGCAATGGGTTTAAGCTTGATAAGTATAGGTTTAGGAAGGAGATTGGGAGGAATTGGTTTACAAATCGTGTGGTAGATAAATGGAATAGGATCACTAGACATGTGATAGAAGCCTCCTCTCTGGGTAGTTTTAAGAATAGATTAGATAAATATATGGATGAAGCTGCTAGATGGGACTGACTTTTTTTATGTACATATGTATATATTTTTCTAAGGAGTGAGGAGATATTTTGCGGTTGCATGAATGGACATAATCCTCTGGATGCATTATATGTATATTGTAGATTAGATCTGACGAACTCCTGTAAAGGGTGACAATGTTGATGGCTTTTCTCTGGTAAGAAATCTTTTGTGTGTTGACTGGAACAGGAGCTGCCAAGTGTAGGCCATGAATGGTCTTTTGCAGTCTCCTTCTTTTCTTATGTTCTATGATTGGCCAGTGCGATAGCAGAAAAACACTGAAAAGTAGCCCCCAAAATACGCTAGAGTTGTATCCTGCCATCGTCGCAAAATTTACCCACTGCATTACGATGATGTAATTATCTAGATCATTTCAAGGAATTACTTGTTTTTTTAGTAGTTTGGGTGTCAAACATTCCCCTTTTATGCAGTTTGAAAATGATCAATCAAACGTCTTTTAAGCAGTGTGAAAATGGTATCGAATTCTGAACTTCATCTATTTCAGAATTATTAACCCTAGTTGGATGTTCATAATTTAGTGTGCATTAAAAGCGAACGTGACATTTGTGGCCTAGCATTAGATGTGAACCCTAACTTTGAATTTAGATGCTCAAAAATAAAATGTGATTCAAGTGAGTGCCATTATTTTAAAAAAAGTATCATTGAGGGGCACTTTTTCTCCAACGCCTGTCTCTCGATTGGTTATTTTCAGGCAATTTTGTAAATAAAGTGGCCTATGTAAACAGCATTTTTGGGTGGTTTAATTTCAGGCATTTTTTTTAATAAAAAAAATGGCGGCAGCTATCATTAAAAAAAACTCAACGCGCATGACTATTCCGACATGGGTGAACAATAATATTTACACATTGTTTTTACCCAGCCGGGCCGCTCATCTACATGTTTACTTTAGGTAAAACTGAAGTAGTAATAGGACAAGCAAAAATCTGCCCAATATTTTGGAAATGTGAGCGGGGAACCATGCAGGGTATGGATCTTCAGGTTTATAGAATGAGTGCCATTCCATCACCACACAACTTCTCCTGGGGATTTCTCATCTCTTATACATAGAGGCTGAGGGAGCTCAACTTGCCATATATAGTAATAAAAACAACTATGATGGGACTTAACTATTTTGGTAAATATGCAGATTAGTGACTCGGCCGAAAGGGTTTTTTGGTTAAATATTTTTGTTCACCTGTGTCGGAATATTCATGTGCGTTTGAGTCCTTTTCAAAATTTAGGTGATGCCATTTGTTATAAAAAATGCTGTTTACTTACTTTATTGCATTCAATGATTGAAAAAAAAATTACGCGCACTTGAGGCACATCTAAATTAAAAAAATTAGGGGTAATATCTACTGCAATCGATTATACGATCCATTATGGTCACATTACTTTTCAAACATCTAAATTAAAAATGAGGGGTAATATCTAATGCAAAGACAAACTTTGCAATCGATTTTAATGTAAATGATAGTCCAAAAATGTTAATGTATCTTGAGATCCGAAAATGATGAATAATTTGGCAATATATGATGAGTAAACTTCACAAATGGATACCATTTTCACACTGCGTACAAGGTGTTTGTAATACACCCAAATGGCTAAAAAAAAAGTAGTTCCTTTAAATATCTAGCTAATTACATTTAAATGTATAAAAAAGGTAATAAAAATATTAATATGGGGAAAAATATATTATTATTTGAAAAATGATTATCAGTGGGGTTCCTCAGGGATCAGTTCTCGTCCATTATTATTTGTCATCTATATAAACGATCTTGGGGAGCTAGTTTTGCAACACCACGAGATGGGGACCCTGGCTGGGGGATGCATGATGTCTCCATTCTTTTTTTCACTTTAGATACCTCCTTTCAGGCAGTGGGGAGGCAGTTAATAATAGTGTCAATTTTTGCAGATACCAAATTAGCAGCTGTAGTTAAAGATATTGATGATAATTTTAAAGTGCAGGGGGATTTAAATAAATTGTTATCCTGGGCACATAACGTGGCAAATAACTTTCAACCTTGATAAGTGCAAAGTTATTAACATGGGGAAAGATAATAGAGAATTTAACTATGAAATGGATGGGCATTGGCTGAGCTCAGTAGAGGATGAGAAAGATCTAGGAGTAGTAATAGATAAGTCATTAAGGTTTTCTAAGCAGTGTATTGAAGCAAGAAATAGGGCAAATAGAGTGCTGGGTTTCATTAAGAGAAATGTTAATTACAAAAGTAAGGAGGTTATTCTTAAACTCTATAACTTATGTTAGGCCACATCGAGAGTACTGTATACAGGCATGGTCCCCACATTTTAGACATATTAACCTTCTTGAGTCAGTGCAACAAAGATTATTCCTTCCGTCAGGCACCTTGAATATATAGATAGACTGAGGGTATTAAATATGTTCTTGTTCAAAAGGTGTGTGAGTGGGGATATGATTGAGCTGTTTAAATTTTTTTCTGGGATAGATAAATTGGATGTTAGCAAGTTTTTTGAGTTAGATGATGGAAATTGGACTAGAGGTCACCACTTGAAAATTAAAAAGCAAGGGTGTAGGTTGGATTTAAGAATATTTTTCCACCAATAGAGTGGTAGACTTCTGGAACAAATTGCCGCCCAGGGTAGTAGGTAGTCGAAATCTAAATGTATTTAAGAGTATGTTGGGTGAGTTTATGGGGAGGGAAGGTTGTGATGATTCCTAAGTTTTGTATATATTAATATTGTTTGTATATATCTATAGCTGCATGAGTTAGTTCTTGACAAGCCTTGATTGGTGATACCCTTGTTTCTGGATGTAGTTTTCTTGGGAGTTTGGGTGCCTTAAAAGAGGCCGTTTGACTTCATGACCTATGATGAGCCTTTGTGGCTTTTATCATCTGTTATATTATATTTTGGGACTTTGATTTTGTTTTCCCCTGGTGATGGTGCTTTTTGTGGGTGGGTTTTGACTGAGGTGGATGACCTTTGGTAGGCCCTTGTGGCTTTGGTCATCTGTGAAATTATGTTATGAATGGCTGAAAGACTGGAAACGTTGTACTGAATAGGGTGAGGTCTCAGCCGAGCGACGTCAATGGTGTACCTATATAAACCATTATTCATAGTTTATATAAATCATCTTAGGGAGGCTGTACATCCTGGCCGCCGTGCTGACGGGATCCAGCGCTCCGTCCGGCCCCAGCTTAGCCTCTCTTCCTTCCTTCAGATAGCCCGATTTCTCCTCTACCTCGTCGCTTTTCATACAACCTCTCCCACAACTTTCTCTGGTCAGCCTCTAATTTCACAGGGTAGAATGCTGACCTTCTCAAGCCAACCACCCCGGATCGGGGCTGAGGGGGGAGGGGACATTGTTCCCTAACCCCTCAGCTCCGGTTCGGGATGGGGGTTTTTTAACAACCTGCTTCATCCCCACCCACATCTTCCTCACATCCCTTTTCCTCTCCTCTTCGCATTCTATCAATTTTACACCGTGTCCAAGGTGGAGCCGCCATGCCGAAGGACTGCCAGGCCACCAGGCGGGAGGGGTGGTCCCGAATGGCGGCGCCTGGCTCTGCTGGGCTTGTAAGCACCTCTAGCAGTGCGGGCAACTGCGAGAGGTGATGAGCTATTGCGTCCCGTAATCAAAAGAGGGTCACCATGCCCATGAATGAAAAAAAACAACAAAAACCCAACCCCCAACTTCCCCAAGAAAACCGACGGAGCTGCCCTCGGGCAGCTCCACCGAGAAAATGGAGGTCCCCCCCTTGTGCTTGCGCAAGGGACCCACCATAATTCTTTAACCGGAGAGGAGGCTTACTCCTCTCCTACGCCTACGGGTGTAGGGGACTCCCCCTCCCCCCCTTCTCTGGAGGTGCTTTCGGGCACCTCCCTATCTCCAGCGGCAGTCCCTCCTTTGCTTTCTAAGGGGACTGCCAAGAAAGCCAGCAGGCAGCCCATTGCTGACCGCCCCTCGTGCAAGCGGCTCGGTAGGGCAAACCACCTTAGGGGGGAGAGGGAAGCCAGGCCCCTTCGGTCGCTTCCCTCAAAAGACCTGCTGGCAAGAATTTTAAACCTTGCTGGGGTCAAGGCCTGTGCCTCCCCACACCACCTGACTAGTGACAATACTGTCAAGGGGACCTGCGATGTCCTGGGAGGGGATGGCCAACTGGAGGCCCCTCCTGTGATAGACATGGTCCTTGAGGAGACCCAGTCTCAGACGGTAGGGCCTTCCATGGGGGGGAATTCGGGCTCGGCGCCAAGCACCGAACCCGAATCCGCCCCTATGCAAGGTCCTCCTCAAATGGCTGAGGGCTCCGAGGCAAAAGGGGGGGAGGGATCTCCTCCGACAGGTGCCCCTACGACAACCAGGACCTTCTCCATTTCGGAGAGGGACCTGGCTGAGGCTGGTCCATCTGGCCTGGGGACTTCTGCCGGCGGAGGTGAAAAGCGGGTTCATTCCCCGCCCTCCGAAAAAAAAAAGACTCGGGGCTCCTCTCCATCCGCGGGGGCTGCGGGGACGGATGGGTCTGCTGCCACTCTGGCAAGCGACCAAGCCAAGATCGGCACATCCGCCCCCTCTGCCCCCCCGGTTGCGGAGCCCCTGACAAAGAAGACTACTACCAAGAGTGCACAGGGCGGATCCTCGATGACATCGGGGCCCCTGATTCAGACGTTACCTGGCGTTTTCGAGCCCGCTGGCTTCAAACGCTTCCTCGTTATTCGCTCCACTGATGGCACCATGTTGTCCAAGGGCAACATGATCCATCAGCGGAGAGGATTAGCTAGTGCAATTGGTAGAGAGCCGAAGGTAACCCGTTTCTCGGACGGGAGCCTTCTGGCGAATCCCGCCGAGGCGGCCAAGATTAGTGCTCTTCGGACACTTCATGGCACCCCGGTGAGTGTGACGCCGCACTCTACCATGAACTTTGTGAGTAGTTTATGCGAGGGAACTCGTTGACTACTCCATTGAAGACATCACCTTAGAGCTGGCCGACCATGGGGCGGTCAAGGTCGAACGTGTGATGAGAAAACAGGGAGGGGCCTCGAGACCCACCCCTACACTCTTCGTCACATTCGACTGTGACAAGCTCCCTGAGTCGGTGCTTGCCGGTTGGTACCGCTACCGCGTGAAGGCATTCGTGCCACTGCCGCGGCGGTGCTATTACTGTCACCGCTTCGGCCATACGAATCGCTCATGTAGACGTGCAAAGTCGGGGTCACCCGAAGTCTGTGTAAATTGCTCCAAGGTCGCACACGATAAGTCCAAATCGTGTGTGGCCAAGTGTGTCAATTGCGGAGAGCCGCACCCTTCTTCTTCGAAGCAATGTGGTGCATATCTCCTTGAGAAAGAAATCCTGGCCGTTCAGGCCCAGGATCGACTCTCATTCCGCGAGGCAAAGGACTTGGTCCTGGCGCGCCCGGCTCTGCCTGGGACGTCGTATGCCTCAATAGTTAGGAAGGCACCCTCTGCTCCTGGCCCATCCAGGCCAACGAGCACGGTTGTTTCCGCGCCCATTCGGAGCCCTTCTGCTGGCTCTACCCAACCCGGGCGCTCCCCTGGTAAAGCTGGCGGAAAAAAGGGTTCATACCCTGCCCCGGCTAAAACCAGGGCTCCCCCCTCTTCCCCCAGCGTGACCGTTTCCCGTAAGGCGAAACGGCCACGCGCCTCCACCTAGTCGTTAGACTCACAGGAGGCAACACCCCTGAAGATGGTCGCTAGGCCATCTTCCGGGGTTCCTAAAGCTGTCCCCCGAAAGGAGGACAGCAACAAAGGAGCTTCGGCTCCTTCGCCCACGCCCCGAGGTGGAGCGAGTTGCTCGGAGACGGTGGTTCCTCGAAAAGAGGGCCCCCCGCCTCCGAAGCCGCAACGCCCGCCTAAGGTTTCGAGGCGGAGGGAGGAAAAGACTCGCATGGCGAGCCCAACCTCCCCCAATAAGTCCTCGAAGGCGACAGCGCCTTCAGCGCTTTGTCCGGCCAACAGCGCCCGGGGTTCTGCCCCCGGGAAGCGTACGGCCATTCCCGTGAGGGTCTTCAATTCGAGGAGGGCCCCCGCGTCTCCTCCGAGCTAGGCCTGGAGGGCATATTCCTTCAATGGAATTGCCGTGGACTCCGGGCCAACTGGGAGGAGCTGCGGAGGCTCGTCTCGTCCCGTTCCCCGTTAGCTATTTTTTTGCAGGAGACCATGCTAGGTTCGTGCCCCCTCCCTGCCCTCCCGGGGTATAAGGGTCTTGCGACCCCACCACCGCGGGATGGCCGGGCTGGGGGGTGCGCAGTTTACACCCGGCATGATGTCTCCGTTCTTCCTTTCTCTTTAGATACCTCCTTTCAGGCAGTGGCTGTGCAGCTGCACCTGGATAGGAGGTATACTATCATTTCTGCGTACATTCCACCGTCAGCTGACTTCGACGCGGGGGACTTCCGCCGCGTCGTGGCACGGTTGCCGAGGCCCTATCTCTTGCTTGGAGATCTGAACGGCAGGCATCCTCTCTGGGGAGACTACTCCATAAATCCCAGGGGACAAGTCCTTGCCGATCTGATCGAAGAGCTTGAGATGGGTGTCCTAAACGTGGATGAGTTTACGCATCACTGTCCGAGAACCGCTTCTTTTTCTTGCCTTGACCTATCTTTGTGCTCTTCGGATGCACAGCCTGATTTTGATTGGGGGGTGGTCGATGACCTCCATGGTAGTGATCACTTTCCCATTCAAATATCATTTTCAGGGCAACTGCCGCCTGAGAGCCCACCTCGGTGGTGCTTGGCCCGGGTGCAGTGGCCTGCATTTCAGGAAATGACAATTCTCTATCTCAGTCGAGGAGTTTAGGTCGGTAGATGAGGCCGTTGAGTTCTTCTCCGGCAACCTCATCGCCGTGGGCCTGACTGCTATTCCTAGGACGTCTGGCCGTTTTGCACGCCGACCACTCCCATGGTGGTCGGCCGAGTGTGAGACGGCCCTCAAACAGAAGCGTTATGCCTACATGCGCTATAAGCGCCGCCCGAACGATTTCACTGTCGCTGAATTTCGTCGGGCTAGGGCTAGGTTCCGGTATATTTCGAAGCACGCCCGCCGCTCTTCTTGGCGGGCATACGTGTCTTCACTTAACGGGAAGACCCCTTTAGCTGAGGTGTGGAAGCGAGTCAAAAGGATTCGGGGCAAGTTCTCGCAGGACCCCCCTCCCGTTCTCCAGGAGAATGGGACCACAATCTCGGACCCCGCGTCCGTGGCGGAATCCTTAGCGACCGCTTTTTCCGCATTCTCTAGCCGTGATGCTGCTCCGCCAGCATTCAATGCACGTCGTGATGTCGCGGAAGGCCGCCGGCTGGACTTTACCTCCAGAGGCGGAGAACCCTTCAACGACAAGTTTACTGTGAGTGAGTTGCGCTCCGCTCTCGCTTCGTGCGCGGACACCGCCCATGGTCCGGACGATGTCCCGTACGCCATGCTTCGATACCTGGGTGAGCGAGGCATGGCCTTTCTCTTAGATTTGTTCAACAGGATCTGGGTGGAAGGTCTTCTCCCAGACTCCTGGCGAATCGCTACTGTGCTCGCCTTTCGCAAGCCGGGGAGAGATCACTCTACTCCGACCGATTCCGCCCAATCTCTCTAACCTCTTGCGTGTGCAAGTTGATGGAGAAATTGGTAAATGTTAGATTAGCCTATTTCCTGGACAGCAGAGGCCATCTGTCTTCTGCACAGTGCGGCTTCCGTAAGTTCCACTCCACGTCGGATGCTCTGCTCCGACTGGAAAATGCCGTCTGCGAGGCTTTCCTTCGTAGACAGCACTACGCCACGGTGTTTTTTGATCTGGAGAAGGCCTATGATACCGCATGGCGATACGGTATCATGGAGACTCTCCACACGATGGGGGCGAGGGGACGCCTCCCAATGTTTATATCTGAATTTTTGCGAGATCGTCGATTCCGCGTACGGGTGGGGGGAGCCCTCTCCGGCCCAAAGGAGCAGGAAGAGGGTGTCCCGCAGGGAAGTGTCCTCAGTGTCACACTCTTTGCCCTGAGCATCAACGGCATCACCTCGGTGCTGCCGGAAGATGTTCTCACTACGCTCTACGTGGACGACCTTTCGATCTCTTTTGGCGCGGCCCAGATGCCAACTCTGGAGCGCCGACTCCAACAGGCATTGAACCGCGTCTCTCGCTATGCCGAAGCGCACAGGTTTCGGTTTTCTTTGGCCAAGACTAAGGTGGTGCACTTCTGCCGCCATCCACGGCTTCACCCCGACCCAGATTTGTTTCTTAATGGGGTGCGCCTGGATGTGGTTAAGTCACACCGTTTCCTTGGTCTTGTATTCGACCGACGCCTCACCTGGGAGGCTCACATTCGCAGCCTTAGGGTCTCTTGTACCCGCGCCATGGACATTCTCTGTTCCGTGACGTTCAGCGCTGATAGGGCTACCGCCTTACTTTTTTATCGATCCTTTGTTCGCTCGAAGCTCGACTACGGATGCGAGTTTTATGCATCCGCAGCCGAGCGTTTATTGCGGAAGGTGGATTCGATCCACCACACCGGCCTTCGCCTTGCGACCGGTGCCTTCCGCACTTCCCCCATTGAGAGCCTGTTGGTCGATGCTGGGGAGATGCCACTCGCTCTGCGCCGCGTGCAGTGCATCACTCGCCTGTACGCGCGAGCCCGGCGCCTCCCTCAGTCGCCAACATCTCTCACTGCATCCGCAGCTGATCTCGATGGTGCCTATGCCGCCGAGAGACGCCAGTCATACCCTAAGCCCTTTGGGTTTAGGGCCAGGAAACTCCTTCGAGAGGTAGATATAGCTCTCGGGCCGGTGGCGCCCCTGGTTCTGCCCAGGACGCCACCCTGGAGGGTACCACATTTGGCTATTTGTCGCCACGCCTCTGCTCCCAAAGCTTGTACTGCGCCGGGAGTATTGCGTTCGACCTTTTTGGAGCACACATCGTGTCACGCTGGTACCGTGCCAGTGTATACGGATGGCTCCAAGTCCCAAGAGGGGGTCGGCTTCCACGCCGTATCCCCTCTGTTTGAAGTCAGCGGGGCTCTACCAGGCGCTGCGTCTGTCTTCACGGCCGAGCTGGTGGCAATACACCACTCGGTACGGGAGATTACGCGACGTGCCCGGTTCGGAGACCGGATTGTGATTTATAGCGACTCACAAAGCGCCCTGAGTGCTCTCGGGGCATTGGAATCTCCGCATCCCCTGGTTCGCGAAATCCGTGACGCCACGGTTTTGGCGAGCCGGGCAGATGTCGAGATTATCTTCTGCTGGGTTCCTGGACATGTAGGAATTGCGGGGAATGAGCGCGCCAAAGAGTCCGCGAGGACTCTGCGACCGGACCAGCGTTTCGCTCTTCCTCACACTGACTACATGGCAGGAATACGGGCAGCTCTTCGGACTGCTTGGCAAAGAAGATGGGAGACGGTCGAGGGGAACTTAAAGTTGCGTGCCATTGCGCCGCGACTGTTCCCATGGACCTATCCCCCAATGCCGCGGCGGCTTCAGGTTGCTTTCTGTCGTCTTCGAATCGGACACACTCGTGACGCATCGTTACTTGGTGGAGCGCTCGCATGTGCCCTATTGCAACGACTGCGTCGTCCCCCAGACTGTTCGGCATATTCTTGTCGAATGTCCCAGTCTGGGTGATCTTCGCGCACGATACCTGTCTCGGTACCGGGATGGGCGGGGTCGCTACCGCCTGTCCCTTGTACTCGGGACGAGTGCGTGCACCATGACTGGTGGACTTATTGACTTTTTGGGGGAGGCCGGCCTTCTCCCCTTTATTTAAGGTTCCCTTTTTTTTTGTTATTGTTTTGTTTTAGGTTGCACTCTCCTGCACCGGGGTGAGGGGGACCTCCCCCCGCCGCCGGAGATTGCTTCGATTGTTAAGTTTTCATATTTTAACTTTAAAGTAGCCTAATTCTAGGCTGTCGTGTTTTTCGGCGACTTATGCCCAAGTGGGTAGTTGCCAGATGGGCTCTATAAAAAAAAAATAAAAAAAATAGGGAGGCTGTAAATAGCAGTGTCAATTTTTGCTGATGACACTAAATTGGCAGCAGTATTCAAAGAAGTTTTAAAGTGCAGAGTAACTTAAATAAGTTATTAACTTGGGCTCAGAAGTGGCAGATAACTTTTAACCTTAACATGTCATGGGATAATGGGAAATTTAGCTATGAAATGGATGGGGATTGGCTGAGTTCAGTTGATGAGGACTTAGGACTAGTAGTATATTGTAGTAGTAGTAGTGTATTGAGGCAAAAAAATTGAGCAAATAGGGTGCTAGGATACATTAAGAGGATTGTTAGCTACAAGACTAAAGGTTATCCTTAAACTCTACAACTCATGTTAGACCACATTTACACTACTGTATACAAGCATGGTCACCACATTTTAGACATTACATCAACCTACTCTTCAGTACAAAGGAGGGCAGCAAATATCTTCCATTAAGCACCTTGAATATGAAGACAAGACTGAGGGTATTGAATTCATTTGAGGATGAGGACATAGGTGTAGTAGTAGATAGATCACTGAAATTTTTAAAGCAAAAACTAGAGCAAATAGACCTTTGTGGCTTTTGTCATCCCTGAAATTATGTTACGACTTCTATCCCTTCTCAATGTGCTCAACACTAGTTCTGCATCTAAGATATCACTTTAGATAGGTTTCAGTGCAATCGGGTATATTTTATGTATCCGCTGTTTCTTGTTTTAGGGGGACTTTATCTTTACACCTCGGGTATAGACCTTATGTTTCCTGCAATTAGTTTTATTAGAGGAGCTCTAGCACCCTCTTACACTTCTTGGTACTATCTTTTCCATCATGCAGGCAATCATGGATAATTCATTAAGTTATGATGTCACAAATCTCAAAAGGGATTTTTATCCCTCACAAGTCTCAGAAACAATTTGGTCAAAAAACGTGGGTATTCTATAAACAAATTTTATACTGGTTTACTGATTGAAATCTCGCAATATATTCAAAGGGGTTGGTTGGTCTCACTTGTCACAGGTAGCACGTGTTTTATAGAGCTCTTAGTCTGTTGATCTATTTTTCAGATTTTTCTATAGTTTGTTTGTTTTTTGGTTTTTTTTCTCACCACAATCAGCGAAAGCTAAGTTGCTTTTTTTTTTTCTTATTGCTACTTAAATTCTTTCTTTGTTTGAATAAGTGATGGAGTTTGGGGATGAAAGTGAGCATGAGTGTCGGAATGTATGCATTGGTTGTGGTGTATTAGGTGAGGGGTATACATGTGTTGTATGTGGGCTGCGTGAATGCATTGTAGATTTAGAGGGGATGAGAAGGCAGGATTTAGACAGGATATGTAGGCTGGAGGGGTTAGTTGCTGAGCTCAGGAGGGAACTTAGTGTTAGGCCTAGATTTGGGAATAGGTTAGGTGGTGAGGTAGGCCAGTTAGATGTTTCAGGTGAAGGTGGAGGAGGTAGGATATGATAGTTCTAGTGATAGTGAAGTTAGCCCCCTTAGATTAGTTAGAAATAGGCCTAGTGAGGATGGGGGAGAGTGGTTAGGAAAGGTGAAGCTAGGGAGGCTTCTCCTGTTCTTTGTGAGAATAGGGCCTCTGTTGAGGTGGTTAGCCATGGGGAGAATAGGTGTGTGAGTCAGAGGGACACAGAACCTATTAGCTTGACTAATAGATTCAGTGCCCTAAGAGAGGAAGTAACTGGAAGTGATATGACTGATGGGGGTGGGGGTGGAGTTCGAGTGACTGGTAGTTTGAATGAGAATAGGAGTGGGGATGGAGTTAGGTCTGTGGGGGTTAGGAATAGGAGTCTGACTGAAGTGCTTGTGATGGGTGATTCGCGAGTTAGATATTTAGATAGGAAGTTGAATGCAAGTAGATTGAATGGTTTGAGGGTGTGTTTGCCGGGTGCTGGAGTGAGAGATCTGTCTGATAGGTATGAGGAACTGGTGTTTGGCTGTGCAAGGGATGCGGTTGTGATTACACATGTAGGAGTGAATGATGTGAAGAAAGTGGGTGCATGTGAGTTACGTGAGAGGTACAAGAGGTTGATTGAAAAGGTGAAAGAAAGTAGAATGAAAGGTGTTGTGACAGGTGTGCTTCCAAGAATGGATGTTGGGGTAGAATGGATGTCTCGTGCGATTGGGCTGAATGATTATGTAAGGAGGATGTGTGAGATGGAAGGTGGTCGTGTTTGTGGATGTATGGGATAGGTTTGTTGGAATGAAAGAAATGTATGCGATGGATGTGTTGTGGGAGGAGTATGATCGTGTTATTAGGTCTTTGCGGGCGGGAAACTAGATACTAATAGTGGTCAGGGAATTATGAGAGGACATTATAGTACTGATACTGAAAGTAGAATGGACTTGGCAGATAACAGAAATAGGTTCCAAGGCGATAGAGGTGAGGTCATTCAAGTTTCAAGAGGTGCTTCAGGGATAGGGGGGTTAAATTGTTTCTATACAAATGCTCGTAGTCTTAGAAACAAGAAGGATGAGCTATTTAGTTATATTAGCAATGAGGATATAGATATATTATGCGTTACTGAATCATGGGTTAATGAAATAGAATTTAGTGACACTATAAGTGAATTTGATTTTCAGGGCTATAATATGTACATTAGTCAAAGGACAGGTAGGATTGGTGGAGGAATAATTATCTATATAAAAAACAACATTGTTTCAAGTTTAAATACTTCAATAAAGCAGGATGGAGTTGAGTCACTTTGGATAGATATTAGGTTCAGTAAAAATAGAATGGTGCATTTGGGAGCTTTTTACAGGCCACCTGGGCAGACTGATGATATAGATGAACTAATGATAAGGGAAATAAGTAAGGGATGTGAAACAGATGCAGTTAATATTGGGGACTTCAACTTAAACTCTGTGGACTGGGAAAATATGATAGGTAGGGATAGAACAAGTGGCAGGTTCATAGAATGCTTTGAGGATAATTTTTTTAATCAATTTGTTAATGAGCCAACGAGGGGGGACAATATATTAGATTTAGTACTTTCTAACAGTGATCATTTAGTTCAAGAATTGACTGTTGGGGAAGCATTGGGATATAGTGACCATCAGATAGTTCGTTTTAACTTGGGAATTGAGAAGGGTAAAATAACTGAGAATGCTGAAAAAGTTCCAAATTTTCATAAGGGAGATTATGTAAAACTTCGAAGCTTGCTAAATTTGGTAGACTGCGATATAGAATTCAGAGGTAAAAATGCTTATGGGATACTTTCAAGCATATAATAAATGTAGTCCAAGAACAATGTATCCCAATGAAGGCCATTAGGAACAAAAGTAGGAAACCATTATGGTGGAATCAGGAGATAGCTAGAAAAATTTCAGAGAAGAAAAGGGCATATAAAAAATTACAGGTTAAAAATAATATTCAAAATTTAAGTGATTATAGAATGGCTAGGAATGAGTTAAATAAGATTATAAAGAAGAACAAAAGGGTGTCAGAAATTAAATTAGCTCAGGATAGCAACAAAGATCCTAGAAAGTTCTTTAGTTACTATAAAACTAATAACAAGTCTGGCAGAGTTAAAATAGGACCTATCAAATATGAAGGGTTTGTGAGAGAAACTGATGAGGAAATAGTTGAGGTACTAAATGGTCATTTTGCATCAGTATTTACAAAAGAGAAACTAAATAGTCCTATGTATAGTACTCATAGGTCAGGAAAAGGTGTTTACTAACATTTGTGTGGATCGGAGGATGATAAAAGGACTAATAGGTGATTTAGATACTACCAAGGCCTCCGGCCCTGATAATATTCATTCTAGGATACTTAAAGAAGGGGTAGAAAGTATCTCAATAGCTCTGGACAAGTTATATACTAGGTCATTGGAATATGGAGAAATACCCGATGATTGGAAGAGAGCGAATGTAGTCCCCATTTTCAAGAACGGTAGTAAAGAGGATCCAAATAACTTTAGACCGGTTAGCCTAACTCCTGTAGTCTGTAAAATTCTTGAGAAAATAGTTAAAAAAGGGATTTGCCAACATCTAGAGAGGGAGGGGTTAATCAGCGATGTTCAGCATGGGTTTAGATCAGGTAGATCATGTTTGACTAACTTACTAGACTTTCTGGAGTTTGTAACAGATCAAGTAGATAAGGGAGAGAATGTAGATATAATTTACTTAGATTTTAGTAAAGCATTTGATAAGGTACCACACAGGAGACTAGTTCATAAATTAAAAATGATTGGGATATGTGGGGGTGTTTCAAATTGGATAGCTGAGTGGCTGAAAGACAGGAAGCAAAGGGTAGTGCTAAATGGTGTAAAGTCAGAGTGGAGGGATGTTATCAGTGGGGTTCCTCAGGGATCAGTTCTCGGTCCATTATTATTTGTCATCTATATAAACGATCTTGGGGAGGCAGTTAATAATAAAGTGTCAATTTTTGCTGATGATACCAAATTAGCAGCTGTAGTTAAAGATATTGATGATAATTTTAAAGTGCAGGGGGACTTAAATAAATCGTTATCCTGGGCACATAAGTGGCAAATGACTTTCAACCTTGATAAGTGCAAAGTTATTAACATGGGAAAAGATAATAGAGAATTTAACTATGAAATGGATGGGCATTGGCTGAGCTCAGTAGAGGATGAGAAAGATCTAGGAGTGTATTGAAGCAAGAAATAGGGCAAATAGAGTGCTGGGTTTTATTAAGAGAAATGTCAGTTACAAAAGTAAGGAGGTTATTCTTAAACTCTATAACTCTTATGTTAGGCCACATCTAGAGTACTGTATACAGGCATGGTCCCCACATTTTAGACACGATATTAACCTTCTTGAGTCAGTGCAACGGAGGGCAACAAAGATTATTCCTTCCCTGAGGCACCTTTAATATGAAGATAGACTGAGGGTATTAAATATGTTCTCGTTCGAAAGGAGGTGTGTGAGAGGGGATATGATTGAGCTCTTTAAAAAATTTTACGAGATAGATAAATTGGATGTTAGCAAGTTTTTTGAGTTAGATGATGGAAATCGGACTAGAGGTCACCACTTGAAAATTAAAAAGCAAGGGTGTAGGTTGGATTTAAGAAAATATTTTTTCACCAATAGAGTGGTAGACTTCTGGAACAAATTGCCGCAGAGGGTAGTAGGTAGTCCAAATCTAAATGTATTTAAGAGTAGGTTGGATGAGTTTATGGGAAGGGAAGGTTGTGATGGTTCCTAAGTTTTGTATATATCTATAGCTGCATGATTTAGTTCTTGACAAGCCTTGATTGGTGATACCCTTGTTTCTGGATGCAATCCTCTGGATGTAGTTTTCCTGGGAGTTTGGGTGCCTTGAAAAAGAGGCCGCTTGACTCGGATGACCTATGATGAGCCCTTGTGGCTTTTGTCATCCATTATATTATATTGTGGGGGACTTTGATTTTGTCTTCCCCTGGTGATGGTGCTTTTTGTGGGTGGGTTTTGACGGAAGCGGATGACCTTTGATAGTCCCTTGTGGCTTTTGTCATCCGTGTAATTATGTTATGTTATGTTATGTAATGGTTATTTTGTGTGACTAAATAGAATCGCACCATTTACCCTGCTGTTTCTTCACATGTGTATTTATTACTTGAATGTTAAATGATGTAATTCTCGGGGCTTAGCACAATGCTTCCATGGGATTAAATTATGCTTGCCTAAAATTTTAATAACTTTCTCAGTCATTAATTAATGAGGCAAGGCATAAACAATTGATTCAACAAACTTCACATGGGGTTTCAATAATTCAAACTGCTTGAAATTAGATTGTTTCCAAGTATAGGATTCCTACCCAAAAAACAATTGAAAAAAAGATTGAATCATTAGTTGAAAATAGTAAGGAAACTAAAAAATAATTAAAAAAAATAAATAAAACTAAGAATTAATAGCATTATTCATTGGCGGATGATGGCATTGTAGCCAAACCCACAAAAAACGAGTTCCAAGATAATTTCAAAATATTTATGCTAAAAGAGTAAAAAATTAAATAAAATGATTAATAAATGATAGATTATATATATATATATATAAAAGAATCTAGTGAAAAAGCCTACTGGATTGTAGACATTGAAAACTAGTTCCCTTCAGAAAAATAGGAATATGTATTTTTAAAAAAATGTTGGGTAAAAGGCCCCCAAAATGAAGAAATAAATAAAAGGGAAAAGTTGAAATAGAAATAGTATTTCCTAAAATATTCTATATGGAATCTTGTTGGCAAATCGTAGATACAAAAACATCAAAACAGTAAAAACTAAAATATATGTGAGGCCTGAGCAGGCTTCCTTGCCTTTTTATTTTGTTTATCTTTTCTTTTTCTTTTCTTTTTTTTTTACCCATTAGTCACCAGCTTTTATTCTCCAACTCTTCCCCTCCAAAATTACAAATGGTACTTGTCAAATAATTAATAAAAATCCTTTTTTTATAAATCAAATAATATTTTAATTGAAAAGATACTATTTTATCTTAAATTTTATGAAAACTGCTCAGTCTATTTTATACCTATAAAAGTGTATTTTCCAGCCTAAAATAAGCTAGTTTGTGTGCTTTCAATAACATTAACTTAGGCATTTCCTCATTTTAATGTCATGTTTTGCTGGCCTAGAATGGAGTCAAGATACTCTCATTCATAAATCTGTTTACAAATAAAGAAGGCCTGACCTAAGCTATAATTACATTCTTAATCACTAACATAAATTTTAAAATGTCATTACAAAATAAATAATTGCCAATAATATATGCCTAATTTTCACTTCATTTCTTTAAGGAACTGCAAAAATGGTCCAGAAAAAAGCTGTAAGTATAGCCCTTATTTTTTAGCATTACAAAAGATATATTTAGCCTTTAGTATTTTCTTTTTAATTACTAATTTGATTGAGGCATTGGCCATTTTCCTTGTGATACTTTTGATAATTGTCCTACCTACTAAGGTGTTTCTGTATGAAATAGGATTATGGAGCAGAGGAAGGATAAATGAATCCTGTATGAGATCTGCTTTTGGTCACTAATGAGCAAACTGATGGATGTTCTATGCAGTTATCACAAGGATGCTCTAAGATTTAGATGGTTTGGACAAGTGAAAAGGACACAAGGGTCTGTTGGGTGGGAAGGCCAAGAATAAAGTAGAGCAGGTGTGTGAGAGAGGATATAGATATTCTCATTTTCAACCCCTCCCATAAACTGGTTCATTTATGCCCTTTACCAGCACATCCTACACATCTGTTGTTCCATGGGCAGATGGGAGTTCATACCTGAACTTCTCCCACCCCCCAATAAGGATCCAGCACTCCTTCCAGCCCCAGCTTAGCCTCTCTTCCTTCCTTCAGATAGCCTGTATTTCTCCCCTACCTCATCACTTTTCATACCTCTCCCACAACTTTCTCTGGTCAGCCTCTAATTTCACAGGGTAGATGCTGACCTTCCCAAGCCAACCGCCCCAGATCGGGCTGAGGGTGGAGGGGACAATGTTCCCTAACCCCTGAGTTCACTTTGGGATCAGGTTTTTTTTAACAACCTGCTTCATCCCCACCCATACCTTCCTCATATCCCTTTGCCTTCTCAATTCACTGTCTATCCTTGATTTTACGCCATGACTAAGGTGGAGCTACCAGGCCAGAGGGGTGGTCCCAAATGGTGGCGCCTGGCACTGCCGGGCATGTAAGCACCTTGCAGTGCGGGCTACTGTGATTGCATCCTATGTAAAAAAGTGTCACCATGCCCATGTCTTCACTTAACGGGAAGACCCCCTTTAGCAGAGGTGTGGAAGCAAGTCAAAAGGATTCAGGGCAAGTTCTCTCAGGACGCCCCTCCCGTTCTCCAGGAGAATGGGACCCCGCGTCCGTGGTGGAATCCTTAGCAACCGCTTTTTCCGCATTCTCTAGCCAGGATGCTGCTCAGCCAACATTCAATGCACATCTTGTACAGCTGGACTTTACCTCCAGAGGCGAAGAACCATTCAACGACAAGTTTAATGTGAGTGACTCGCTTCGTGCGCGGACACCGCCCATGGTCCGTACGATGTCCCATACGCCATGCTTCGACACCTGGGTGAGCGAGGCATGTCCTTTCTGTTAGATTTATTCAACAGGATCTGGGTGGAGGGTCTTCTCCCAGACTCATGGCGAATCGCTACTGTGCTCGCCTTTCGCAAACCGGGGAGAGATCACTCTACTCCGACCGGTTTCCCCAATCTCTCTAACCTTTTGCTGTGCAAGTTGATGGATTAGCGTTTTTCCTCGACAGATGAGACCATCTGTCTTCTGCACAGTGCGGCTTCCGCAAGTTCCACTCTACGTCGGATGCTCTGCTCCGACTGGAAAATGCCGTATGCGAGGCTTTCCTTCGTAGACAGCACTACGTCACGGTGTTTTTCGATCTGGAGAAGGCCACATGATGGGGGCGAGGGGACGCCTCCCAATGTTTATATCTGAATTTTTGCGAGTTCGTCGATTCCGCGTACGGGTGAGGGGAGCCCTCTCCGGCCCAAAGGAGCAGGAAGAGGGTGTCCCACAAGGAAGTGTCCTCAGTGTCGCACTCTGCCCTGAGAGCACAACCTCCCCCAATCAGTCCTCGAAGGCGACAGCGCCTCCAGCGCTTTGTCCGGCCAACAGCGCCCGGGAAGCGTACGGCTATTCCCGTGAGGGTCTTCAATTCGAGAAGGGCCCCCGCGTCTCCTCCGAGCTAGGCCTGGCGGGCATATTCCTTCAATGGAATTGCCATGGACTCCGGGCAAACTGGGAGGAGCTGCGGAGGCTCGTCTCGTCCCGTCCCGTTCCCCATTAGCTATTTTTTTTGCCGGAGACCATGCTAGGCGCTTGCCCCCTGCCTGCCCTCCAGGCGTATAAGGGTCTTGCGACCCCACCACCGCTGGATGGCCGGACTGAGATGCGCGGTTTACACCCAGCATGATGTCTCCATTCTTCCTTTCTCTTTAGATACCTCCTTTCAGGCAGTGGCTGTGCAGCTGCACCTGGATAGGAGGTATACTATCATTTCTGCATACATTCCACCGTCAGCTGACTTCGGCGCGGGGGACTTCCGCCGCGTCGTGGCACGGTTGCCGAGGCCCTATCTCTTGCTTGGAGATCTGAACGTCAGGCATCCTCTCTGGGGACATTACTCCATAAATCCCAGGGGACAAGTCCTTGCCGATCTGATCGAAGAGCTTGAGATAGGTGTCCTAAATGTGGATGAGTTTACGCATCACTGTCCGAAAACCGCTTCATTTTCTTGCCTTGACCTATCTTTGTGTTCTTCCGATGCACAGCCTGATTTGATTGGGGGGTGTTTGATGACCTCCATGGTAGTGATCAGTTTCCCATTCAAATGTCATTTTCAGGGCAACTGCCGCCTGAGAGACCACCTCGGCGGTGCTTGGCGCGGGCACGGTGGCCTGCATTTCAGGAAATGGCCTTTCTGTTAGATTTGTTCAACAGGATCTGGGTGGAAGGTCTTCTCCCAGACTCCTGGCGAATCGCTACTGTGCTCGCCCTCCGCAAACCGGGGACAGCGGAGGCCATCTGTCTTCCGCATAGTGCGGCTTCCGCAAGTCCCGCTCCACGTTGGATGCTCTGCTCCGACTGGAAAATGCCGTCTGCGAGGCTTTCCTTCGTAGACAGCACTACGCCACGGTTTTTTGTCGATCTGGAGAAGGCCTATGATGCCGCATGACGATACGGTATCATGGAGAGACTCCACACGATGGGGGCGAGGGGACGCCTCCCAATGTTTATATCTGAATTTTTGCGACATCGTCGATTCCGCGTACAGGTGGGGGAGCCCTCTCCCGCCCAAAGGAGCAGGGAAGTGTCCTCAGTGTCACTTTATCCTGAGCATCAACGGCATCATCTCGGTGCTGCCGGAAGATGTTCTCGCTACGCTCTACGTGGACGACGTATCGATCTCTTTTGGCGTGGCCCAGATGCCAACTCTGGAGCGTCGACTCCAACAGGCATTGAACAGCGTGTCTGGCTATGCCGAAGCGCATAGGCTTCGGTTTTCTTTGGCCAAGACTAAGGTGGTGCACTTCTGCTGCCATCCACGGCTTCACCCCGACCCAGATTTGTTTCTTAATGGGGTGCGCCTGGATGTGGTTGAGTCGCACCGTTTCCTAGGTCTTGTATTCGACCAACGCCTCACCTGGGAGGCTCATATTCGCAGCGCTAGGGTCTCTTGTACCCGCGCCATGGATATTCTCCGTTCCTTGACGGTCAGCCCTTGGCTCGCTGATAGGGCTACTGCCCTACTTTTTTATCGATCCTTTGTTCGTTCGAAGCTCGACTACGGATGCGAGTTTTATGCAGCCGAGCGTTTATTGCGGAAGATGGATTCGATCCACCACACCGGCCTCCGCCTTGCGACCAGTGCCTTCCGCACTTTCCCCATTGAGAGCCTTTTGGTCGATGCTGGGGAGATGCCACTCGCTCTGCGCCGCGTGCTGTGCATCACTCGCCTCTACGCGCGAGCACTGTGCCTCCCTCAGTCGCCAACAGCTTTCACTGCATCCGCAGCTGATCTCCACGTTGCCTCCCGGCGAGAGGCGCCAGTCATGCCCTAAGCCCATTGGGTTTAGGACCAGGACACTCCTTCCAGATCTAGATATAGCTTTCTGGCCGGTGGCGCCCCTGGTTCTGCCCAGGACGCCACCCTGGAGCGTTCCAAATTTGGCTATTTGTGGCCACGCCTCTACCCCCAAAGCTTGTATGGCGCCGGGAGTATTGCTGGAACCGTGCCAATGTATATGGATGGCTCCAAGTCCCAAGAGGGGGTCGGCTTCCACGCCGTATCCCCTCAGTTTGAAGTCAGTGGGGCTCTGCCAGGCGCTACGTCGTCTTCACGGCCGAGCTGGTGGCAATACACCACTCGGTACGGGAGATTACGCGACGTGCCCTGTTCGGAGACCGGATTGTGATCTATAGCGACTCACAAAGCTCCCTGAGTGCTCTCGGGCCATTGGAATCTCCGCATCCCCCGATTCGCGATATCCGTGACGCCGCGGTTATGGCGAGCCGGCAGATGTCGAGATTATTTTCTGCTGGGTTCCTGGACATGTAGGAATTGCGGGGAATGAGGGCGCCAAAGAGTCCGCGAGACTGCGACCGGACCAGCGTTTCGCTCTTCCTCGCACCGACTACATGGCAGGAATACGGGCAGCTCTTCGGACTGCTTGGCAAAGAAGAATGGAGACGGTCGAAGGGAACTTAAAGTTGCGTGCCATTGCGCGCGACTGTTCCCATGGACCTATTCCCCAATGCCGCGACGACTTCAGGTCGCTTTCTGTCATCTCCGAATCGGACCCTCGTGTGACACATCGCTATTTGATGGAGCGCTCGCCTGCGCCATATTGCGACGACTGGGACATTCTTGTCGAATGTCTCAGTCTGGGTGATCTTCGCGCACGTTACCTGTCCCGGTACCTGCCTTCTCCCTTTCATTTAACTAGGTTTAGTGGTTTTTGTTATTGTTATTGTTGTTTCCTGTTCAAATTTTGTAAAGTAGCCTAGAACTAGGCTGTTTGTTTACGGCGACTTATGCCTAAGTGTGTAGTCACCAGATAGCCCCATAAGGATTGGGTTTTTTAACTACAATCTCCTTTTTCAGCAATATGAAAGAAAAAAAACTAAAGGATGGGGCTTGATAAATATACAAGCAAATTGTTATTGACAAATGACTAAATACTACATGAATGTTCCCGAGTTACATATATATAAAGAAAGAATAGAGGACAAGGAAGATAAAAATATAGGCCTAGCTTACTCAAAGCCATATATACTGATTTAATTTTATTCTAAAATTACATACAAATTCTTTAGTCACTTTTAACTATTTTTCATACATGTTCATGATATAACAAATGTAGAATAATTTACTCGCCTTAGAGCTTTAAAAGAAATTGAATCAAGGAAACGGACAGCTATTCACACTCCTTGGCAGTTAGGCAGAATAAAACCCACATGGCTGGAAAAATATTGACCTTGCATGGAAATGCTAAAAGATCTAATTTAAACTTAAATTCAAATCTTGGACAATATAGAGCCAGCAGTCACTAAGAACCATTTCTTGGGTTATATATGTAAGGCCAAAGGGAGATTAGCATATATTGCATTAGGTCATTCAATATTCTCTGGCATATAGCAGCTTTGGGGTTCTTTAATAGGAAGTTAGTTGCTCTTCAACAATGGCTTGACCACCTTGGTTGATGCTCCAAATCAAATTCCCATTTAGTGATAATTACTGGTCCCCCTCAGGCTTTGGTCCAAAGTCTTGCTGAGCCATCCATTCCATCATGGCAGGATTCTTAAGTTGGTTTAGCAATTTGTATTTCTGATATGTAAATGCATTCATCCCACTGTCACCCCTTCAGGCATTATAGTCAGAATTGCTCCAAAACCATGCAAGATAAATCACTATATATGTCTGGTCAATTATGGAGATCTGTTGAAGTTAGGCTTTGATTTCCTTCCTCATTAAAGAGAAAGAAAAATAAGGTTTAGCCCTTCATCCACATTCCTTAGTCAGGAATGTCAGTAATTTGGGCTTAAATAAATAGAATACTGTTATACTGGATTTAAGTCTTGTTAGGCTTAAATTCGTGAATGTATTTAACAATTAGTTTTAAATGCTTTAGGGTTATGATAACTGAAAAGCTCTATTGATCAAAGGACTGAAATTTTATAAAATTGCTAATTCTTTATTTACGCCATTGTAAAATAGAAATAAGCTTAAGTACAGTACTTAAAGCTGTAATTGCTAAAAAGATTCTAAATCATTTATTTTCTGCATTTTCTATTTCTGTTTAAATAAATAGAATGCTGTGCTTACAAGATTAGGGGTCTTATATTCTAATGGTCAATTATGGAGAGCTACTGCTGAAGTTAGGCTTTGATTTCCTCATTGAAGAGAAAGAAAAATAAGGTTTAGCCCTTCATCCACATTCCTTAGTCAGGAATGTCAGTAATTTGGGCTTAAATAAATAGAATACTGTTATACTGGATTTAAGTCTTGTTAGGCTTAAATTCGTGAATGTATTTAACAATTAGTTTTAAATGCTTTAGGGTTATGATAACTGAAAAGCTCTATTGATCAAAGGACTGAAATTTTATAAAATTGCTAATTCTTTATTTACGCCATTGTAAAATAGAAATAGCTTCTGTACAGTACTTAAAGCTGTAATTGCTAAAAAGATTCTAAATCATTTTTCTGCATTTTCTATTTGTTAAATAAATAGAATGCTGTGCTTACAAGATTTGAGTCTTTGGTTTAAATTTGTTTAATGCATATCTCTTTCCAGCACTGCAAACTGCATTGCTGGGAATTTTTGCCTTCTATATTGGTAAATCTAAACCCTGCATTACCCTAGGCAAGAGATTTTCATTGTTTATTCTATAAAATTCCTTATTTGATTAGTGTACCTTTTATAATTTTGTAGATTCTTATTACCACCCTTTTTCTGTCAATCAAATGGGTGTAAATTTATAATTTATACCAGGCAATGGCTTCACCACTCCCTCCACCTATGGGAGGAGCTTGCACTTCTACTAAAGTAAAAATAAATTCTGAACTTCATTTGTAATTCTTTAGGTTTTAAAAGGTTCACAATTTTGATATTTATTTCTCAACTTCACCATTTTGTTTTTTTATATTAGTGGTCTGGGCACATTCATACTCAGATAAAAAAAAAATTGGAGATTCCTTCTGCTTCTTATGCCATTAGTGTTGAAATGGAGGCTGGGGAAGAGGTGTTATAAATATATCTACATAATATAATGGTAGACCAAGCCATTTCTATTACTCCACTCCACCAATGAACAGAGAATGGATTGTGATCTATAGCCACTCTTGGCTAGCCCTGTGGATGTCTAGATTATCTTCTGCTGGGTTCCTGAAAATGTAGGAATTGCAGGGAATGAGGGCATGAATACAGGCTGTCTGACAAAGATGGTTGAAGGGAACTTAAAGTTGCATGCCATTGCGCTGAGACTTCCCATGGACCGACCCCACAATGCTAAGAAGGCTTCAGGTTGCCTTCTGTCATCTCTGAATTGGACCCACTGACATTTGATGGAACACTTGCCAGCGCCTTATTGTGAAGACTGTTGTCCCCCCAGACTTTGGCACATTCTTGTTGAATATTCCAGTCTGGGTGATCTCTTCTCACTTACCTGTCCCTGTACTGTCGGGATTGGCAGGTTTGCTACTTGGGCGGGGCTTCTTCCCTTTATTTAAATAGAGGGGGGGACCTCCCCCTACACCTGAGCTTGCTTCCTGGCTTTTCCTTTATCTTTATTTGTTTTTTTGTTTTGCATCTTATTTTAAAGGTGCCTAATATTAGGTAGTGTTGATTACTTGACTGATCACCAGATGAGCTCTTAAATTTTTTTTTTTAAATGGATGATAGCTATTCATGCTGGTCATGGTCAGGCTTCATAAATTTTATATTCTGTAAACTTACACCATTGTAGGATATAATCATTTGCCTACTTATCAGTCTTTTCATGGGGTAGCTTTTTTTTTTCTTAGCCCTTCATCTACATTCATTATTCATGATTGTCACTAATATGTTGGTTTAAATTTGCTTAATATATTTAACATGTAGTTTTAAGTAATGTATTAGTTGTTTGATCAGAGGACACTTAAGTTGTATAAAATAGCCAATTCTTTACTTACAACATTGTAAGATTGAATAGCTTGTTGACTAACTGCTAAAATGATCACATCACTTATTTTCTGCACTTTCTAATTAGTTTTATTCCATTCTTGGGATTTAAGACAAAGAAGATATATATTAAATTCTTAGCCCTTTCTCCACATTCCTTACTCAGAAATATCAGTAATTTACGCTTAAATAAATAGAATAATGTGTACAGGATTTAAGTAATGTTGGCTTAAATCAGTTTGATGTATTTAACAGATAGATCTTTAAGGGGTATGATGGCAATGGTAGGTTCCCATTTTACTATGTACTGGGAAGTATTTGCTTTCCACAAGCACCCTCTGTCTGTCTGAAAGGCAGTTTTCTGGGAAATAAGAAAATAGAAATTAAAGAATAACTTGTGTAGGAAAAAATGGATTATATATTTGAAATCAGCATAAAAAAAATGAATTAAAATTGGCAGATAAATCTGCCACCAGAAAATCATGATTAAAATTGTTCCCTTTTGTGATGTCACTCACTAATCACTTTTCATCCTCTTTCTAATAAAAAAAATGTAATATCTAATTCACTTTGATTAAGATTTTGCTTTCGTGCCCTAATATAAGGGTATGACACAGATCCTCACAATAAGAAAGCAAAATGTGTGTACCACACAGCGTTCTCGCTCCGCTCTCCGTGGACGACCTTTCGATCTCTTTTGGCATGGCCTAGATCCCCACTGGAGGGTCGACTCAAACAGGCATTGAACCGCGTCTCGCTATGCCAAGCGCACAGGTTTCGGTTTTCTTTGGCCATGACTAAGGTGGTGCACTTCTGCCACCATCCACGGCTCCACCCCGACCCAGATTTGTTGCTTAATGGGGTGCGCCTGGATGTGGTTGAGTCGCACCGTTTCCTAGGTCTTGTATTCGACCGACGCCTCACCTGGGAGGCTCATATTCACAGCCTTAGGGTGCGAGTTTTATGCATCCACAGCCGAGCGTTTATTGCGGAAGGTGGATTCGTTCCACCACACCGGCCTTCGCCTTGCGACCGATGCCTTCCGCACTTCCCCCATTGAGAGCCTGTTGGTCGATGCTGGGGAGATGCCACTCGCTCTGCGCCGTGCACAGTGCATCACTCGCCTATACGCGCGAGCCCGGTGCCAACAGCTCTCACTGCATCTGCAGCTGATCTCGACGGTGCCTATGATGCCGAGAGACGCCACTCATACCCTAAGCCCTTTGGCTTTAAAGCCGGTGGCGCCCCTGGTTCTGCCCAGGACGCCACCCTGGAGGGTACCACATTTGGCTATTTGTCGCCACGCCTCTGCTCCCAAAGCTTGTACTGCGCCGGGAGTATTGCGTTCGACCTTTTTGGAGCACACATCGTGTCACGCTGGAACCGTGCCAGTGTATACGGATAGCTCCAAGTCCCAAGAGGGGGTCGGCTTCCACGCCGTATCCCCTCTGTTTGAAGTCAGCGGGGCTCTACCATGCGCTGCGTCTGTCTTCACGGCCGAGCTGGTGGCAATACACCACTCGGTACGGGATATTACGCGACGTGCCCGGTTCGGAGACCGGATTGTGATTTATTGCGACTCACAGCGCCCTGAGTGCTCTCGGGGCATTGGAATCTCCGCATTCCCTGGTTCGCGATATCCGTGACGCCACGGTTTTAGCGAGCCGGGCCGATGTCGAGATTATCTTCTGCTGGGTTCCTGGACAGTAGGAATGAGGGCGCCATAGAGTCCGCGAGGACTATGCGACCGGACCAGCGTTTCGCTCTTCCTCACACAGACTAAATGGCAAGAATACGGGCAACTCTTCGTACTGCTTGGCAAAGAAGATGGGAGACGGTCGAAGAAAGTTGCGTGCCATTGCGCCGCGACTGTTCCCATGGACCTATCCCCCCAATTCCGCTACGCCTTCAGGTCGCTTTCTGTCGTCTCTGAATCGGACACTCGTGTGACCCATCGCTATTTGATGGAGCGCTCGCCTGCGCCATATTCTGACTACTACATCGTCCCTCATACTGTTCGGCACATTCTTGTTGAATGTCCCAGTCTGGGTGATCTTCGCGCACGTTACCCGTCCCTGCCCGGGATGGGCGGGGTCGCTACCGCCTGTCCCTTTTACTTGGGACTATTTCGTGCACGTTGACTTTTAGGAGGAGGCTGGGCCTTTCCCCTTTATTTAAGTAGGTTCTATTTTTATCCTTTTCTTTGTAGGGTTTACGCTCCTGCACCGGGGTGAGGGGACACCCCCCCCCCCCCCCCCCCCGATGCCGGAGACTGCTTCTTAATTAAGTTTTTCCAATTTTTATCTTGTTTTCATTCTTATTTTAAAGTAGCCTAAGTTGCCTAGTTCTAGGCTGTCGTGTTTCTGGTTACTTATGCCCAAGTGGGCAGTCGCCTGATGGGCTCTCTCTCAAAAAAGTGCCATTATTTTCGCTTTCCCCTCTTTGTTGCACAAAATCCATTCACCAATGTATTGTCTTGCCCTCTTTAAAGGGTTATGTTGGCTTAAATTCTACATGTATTGAATAAGTATTTTTATGGGTGTCTTAGCTGATAAGCTATTCATGCTGAGCAAGCATCAGCAATTTTATACTCTGTAAATTTGCAAATTTACACTATTACAACATTGTAGGATGAATCATTTGCCTACCTTATCACTCATTTTCATCCACTATTTTCTTCTTTTTCTCTAATTTTATCCAGCTCAAGATTGAAGATGCAAAATAGCCCTTCATCCATATTCATTGTTCATGAATGTCAGTAATTTGAGCTTAAATTTAGTACCTTTAATGATTTAAGCTGTTGGCCTAAATTCGTTTAATGTATTTAACATGTAGTTTTAAGTAATGTTTTAGTTGCTTGACTACTGACAAGTGATCTCTTATAGAATACTGTGTACAGGATTTAAGTAATGTTGGCTTAAATCAGTTTTATGTATTTAACAATCTCACAATAAGAAAGCATATTTGCTACCAAGGTATGTACATAATGTATTAACTACAAAAAAAAGTTGCCCTATTTTGGCTTTTCTGTCTTTGCCTCGTGGAATCAACTCACCAACATATTGGCTTAGTTTTTAATGGGTTAATCCTAACTATTTAATATTATTACTGATGTATGGCTTCTATATTGCAGAAAAAGGTATTTGAGAATATAAACAGCCGTCTACGGTTGGTGATTAATTCTGGAAAATATGTCCTTGGCTACAAACAGACCCTCAAGGTTCTCCGAGCTGGTAAAGCGAAGCTCGTCATAATCTCTAATAACACGCCCGGCCTAAGGTGAGACTGAGAAGTAAACTATTGGCATGGCACCGTTATGGTAGACAGTTTCATTGGTCTTCCATTACTTTGCCCAATTTGGCTGATTGTTTATGGAGTCTGGTCTCCTACTGTTATTGAACTAACCGTAAGTTTAGTTTAGTTTTATTTTAGTTATAAGGTGGGCTCTGTCATTGAGTAGTTTTATAAGCACCTTTCAAAGTCTTCATGAAATATACAAGTCGACTAGCTAGCTACCTCAGGCTGTTCCAGGAGAGGCTTTCCGACAATAGATGACTCAATATTATATATAGTAAGAAGGATTGTAAAATTAATACTATTAATAACAGATCAGTGATCTGTTACTATATAATTATTTATATAAAAATGGCTATTTTTTTCTAAGTTATTCTAATGGTTGTATCGTTTTTAATTTGGTTGGGTGTAGGTGCAACCCTGCTGGTGGTGCTAAGGGTTTTTTTTACTGCCTTTTGGACTGCAGTTACACTGGGCATGCTGGCATTAACTTCATTTTGTTTTGAGAGTGGAAGTTGCTTTATAGTTTAGTTTGTTGGAATGGTTGTAACAGTGTGGCTTCTTTGTCTATAAGGCTATTCTTTAGTGAAGTTGGGTTAAGATGTTTTTTCCCTGGTGATTGTGATGCACTGCTCTAGTAAATGATGGTGTTGTTGGTTAATCTTTCTGCACATTTTTGTTTTGTAGGTTGCGGATTGCGGTGCTTGGTTTGAGGGTCGTCTATTAGTGAGCAGCATGTTTTTTAGGGAGGGGGTCCCTCTTTCGAGCTAACCCGAATGGCTAGTGTCGATTTGTCACCAGAAGTTGTTAGGTCACTTGTAACCTTTGATTGTAGTTTGTGTATAGTGTTCCTTTGTTGAATGATATAGCTTTAAACTAACTGACCTTTTAGATAAGTGCTGTACAATTTGGTGTTGGAAGCTTTGTGGTATTTGTAAGAAATGTGTTGTGGCGCTTAGAGCAAGTGTAGGAAAGAGTAGTGTTAACATAAACGGTGTCTACTGTCCTTGAATCCTTGAAAAGTCCTTGAATTTGATGAAAAAGGTAGATGGTCCTTGAATTTTAAAAATAAATCATTGAGTGATTTTTCAAATTCACTATTTATATACTTTTTAATGTCTATTAGGAAAATAGTAATTAAATTAATCGCACTAATGTGAGTGAACATATGTATGCTTTGGATGCATTGTATTTTATGATGGATGTTCGATATACTTCTGTGGCTGTCGCTAGGATACCTTGTTCTTGTTGTTTTTTTTGCACTGGTCAGTTGAATTTGGTTGTTTTGCTTATAACCCATTTTCCCCTTGAAATACTTCACTGATTATTTTTAAAAAAGTCCTTATTCAAAATCACCAAACAATACAGACATCCTGGTAAAGGGGTAGTTGTGAAACTACCCCTTTTATTGAATAGCAGCAGTAGCCGTCACTGATTGTTGTTACATTGCTCCTTAGGAGCAGATGACTCGTCTCAGTAATTGGGGTCAAGGGAGAGACTTAGATTCTACAGGCTCTGCTGTAAGCACTAAAGTCACTATGAAGGGCCGCACCTTGTGAGACATTTATCCAGTCTCGATTATTCCCAGCGTTATTTATTGCATTCAAAGTGGGTATCATCGTATCCACTTTGAAAGGACACCACGCCTACAACTTGGGTATTCTAGCCTACAGGAAAAGGAACATGGGGTGGCTTTTACTGTTACGCTTGACACTAAATGGGCCCATAGTATCGTATTTCTGATGTTTTGCTAATATTCCTTTCTTTTCATTGTTCTTTCCTTTGTCTTTACAGGAAGTCTCAGGTTGAATATTACTCCATGCTTGCGAGAACCGGTGTTCATCATTATTCCGGCAACAACAACGAGTTAGGAACCGCCTGTGGAAAATTCTTCAAGGTTTCTTGTATGGCGATCACAGACCCTGGAGATTCGGACATCATTAGAACTATGCCCACTGATCAACAACAATAAACTTTGAAAATCTTTTAGCCTTCATTTCCCCATAAATTTAATCGTGCCTTATGCTATTTCCCTAAACCTTTCTTTTACCTCCCGTCTTTCGAGGTGTTGGGTCAGCCCCCAGGAAACGTTTTAAACCATAAAATGGCTTAAAAAAAAAAAAAAAAAAAACCCTGCTCCAGACAACGTATCTACCATCCATCTCGAACAGCTAGTCAACATCAAACTGCCGCGACACATTTTTAGCCACTCTTAGCTCTCCAACGCAATCCCTTCAATTTGTAAACTAATTCGTACCATCCAATTTCGCTTCTCTGCATTCAACAAACTAATACTCAAAGGAATATGCACACGTGCCTCGCACTCAACCAAGACCAACTACCCTCAATCGATGGTTTCAACCAACCCTTACCACCGCCCTCTCGTGCAATACAGTTTTACACCAAAACTGTGTGCTTCCTCTAGGACCTGAGCGTGACATGATGGTGTTGCCTAAAATTAGTTTCACCTAAATGTGCGCAGTAAACTAAATTTGAATGCTTAAGCAATTTACTAGAAAACAATTAAGACGAATAAATTTAGAGGCTTGTACAAGTTCATATTGCTTCCACTTTACGGGCCTCTACAGGGTGTTGTCTCTTTACGGCTGAGTTGGTGGCAATACACCACTCGGCATTGCAATCTCCTCACCCTCTGATTCGCGATAGCCCTGATGCCACAGTTTTAGTGACCCGGGGGGGATGTAGAGATTATCTTCTGCTAGGTCCCTGGACATGGAATGAGCGCGCCTGAGTCTGCGAGGACCAGCGTTTCATTCTTCCACACACTGACTGGTATGAATACGGGCTGCGAGGGGAAAGATGGGAGATGGTGCAGGACAACTTAAAAGTCTCGTGCTATTGCGCCGCGACTGTTCTCATGGACTTGTCCCCAAATACCGCCACGGCTTCGGGTCTTTCTGTCGTCTCTGTATCGGGCATACACGTCTGAGTGATGCATCGCCATTTATTGGAGCGCTCGCCTGCGCCTTATTGTGACTACTGTTCGGCACATTCTGGGTGATCGCGCATGTTACCTGTCCGACACTGCGTGAGCACTGAGCTGTCACTACTCGTGAGGCCAGTGATGGGGGGAGGAACGTAACCTGAAGAATTTGCAGAGGAAATGGAATCTACCATCATGTAGAGAAAATACTGTATTAAGTGAATTAATCCCCTGGATTAACATACTGATAAAATAAGAATAACTTAGCTTGGGTTGTGGCTTTTAGGTAATGTTTCTCGCTTGGTTTATCGGTTATTTATATATTTTTATTCGTAGGTTGATCAAGAAAAAAAATCATAGCAGGTCCATGCTGTCACTTCTCGTGAGGCATTCATAGGTTGATCAAAAACAAAGATGGCAGGTCCATGCTGTCAAGTTAGGTATTTACAAGGTAAACTTACTCGTGTGTCAGTGAAAATTGACATTAAAACTAAAGGAAGACATTCACCAGTGCTCTCTTGGAACAAAATGCCAAGAGAAGGAATCTAGAATACACACGCAAATTTAATTGGGGGGAGGTATGAAAAAAATGACTGGCTGTGGATGTGAAGAGGCTAATGCTTTGTTTTGCTTCCCATGCTTCTTATTTGGTAGGGACTTAGCCTCGACGACGAGTGGCATGAGACCCCCAAACACTTACATAATGTTTAGTATTTCGTTACTAGGCAGTGTAAACATTGCTACTCGCCATACACTGTTACAAAGTACAATGAACAAGTAAGAAAACGGCTCTTCTTTCAAAACTTTTGGATTGTGTAAAGTTCTGTGGCAAGTTTGAGCTCACACTCGGAGGACACGAAGGGCCTACTTCCAAGAACCCTAGAGTATGTCGTGGAATAGTTTGTGACCTGGATTCTCGCTTAAATGCTATTTAAAGACCAACAGTATTCAGAGGGACATCTCAAACTTATACAGAATGAAGTCTTGGAATCAACACTAGAAATATGCAGAAACATGATTAAATAAGTAAAATCCACAAGTTTTGTAGCAGTAATGTGTAATGAAACAAGACTTATGATAAAACAGATGGTAATTGTTTTAAAATGAGATAGATGGAAAGCCTGTTAGATTATGGGGATTTCTTAACTCTGCTTTAATTAATTGGGGCCATAAGCTTATCGCTGACTTACAATAATGCAGCTGCATTAAGTTGAGCTAAGTGTGTTGTGCAAGTTAGAATAAAAGAAGTATATAGCCATGCTCATTTTGGTAAATACAGCATCACAATTCTAAAGTCTTTTTCAACAGTTTGTCAGGAATACCAGCTTTCTTTTTTTAACCCCACAAAGAATGGCCACATTAGAGAATGTTGCAGATTCCCGCAGAATTCCTCGGCCTTCGACATCACGATGGAACTTCAAAAGCAGAACTGTGTATGAATTGAAAGATATAATAACAATGTTCCAGTAAACTAGTCATCTAACTCAAAGGTCACTGGTTTAGCAGCAGGTGGTATCAAGAGAATGTTAAAGGATCCCGAGTTCAATTTTTGACTGGTATTTTTTCTCGAGTAATGCCCCATGTAGATATTTTGTTTTCACAGCTTCAATCCAGAAATATTAATGCAGTTAAAGCTAATGCTGCATTGAATGCTTTCAAAGGATAAGAATAGCATGTGGTGAGTGCGACACAGAGATGTAAGAGCTACTTGATGCAAAAAGAAGAAAACATGAATTGCCTGAGACGGTTAGAACAACGACTGCAAAGGTGTGTGATGTAATTATTATGCAGTGTAGATATAGCGTACGAGAAGGGCAGGCGAGCGGCTTGAAAGCCGCTCGCCTGCACTTCTCGGAGTGGATTCGCCGCTGGCTAACTGGTCCAGCGACGCGGGAAGCTGTTCGCAACTCGCCTACGCTATTATTTTTTCTTTGTCCCTTTTCCTACTCCCCTCTATCTACATAGAGAGAGATTTCCCTTCACTAACCATCTGGAAGCAAGCAAGGTACTTCTATTGAACAATTTTCCTACATTAGTTTCCCCAATAATGAACTTGCACAGACATTTGAAGGTTACCCAATGCTTGTAAAATAAAAATTAAGAACTGAACTTAGTGCTATACACCAGAGAAGATTTATGGAAGTCACAAAACCTCACAGATCTACTCAAGCAAATAAACTAATAATTTAGAGTCAGCATTTTCAGAAACTGTCAAGTTATTGAAAATTATAATAACTCCAATGGCAACAGCTGAAACAGAAAGGTGCTTTTCAACTTTGAAAAGGATTAAAACTTTCCTGCGTAACACTATGGCTGCTGAAAGACTCTGCTTTAGCGATGTCATCAATTGAAAGTGTAATAGTAACAAAATCAAATAACTTCAATGAAGCTAACTAACTAGCCTACTTCTGTATATAATCCCCTTTCCCTGCCTGCCACTAGTACCAGTCTACCCTCTTACCCCATCTCCCCAAGCCAAACTACCTATCTAAGGACCTGAAATACATTATGTAACTAAAACGCTCCCCTGAAGAACTCCCTCTTGGGGTTGCAGGTCAGCAGAGTAGGTGTTTACAACACGCACATTAATGGATAAACATCTTAAGAAACCGAATGAAGGACGGTAAAAGACAGTCCAATTATATTTTAATCACCCACCTGTTGACCGCTTACAAGGGCATAAGAAAGGAATATCCTCCGGTTTCGGGGAAAGGCGCACGGAAATGCAACCTACAACAACGAGGTCAAATAAAATGTAAGAAGCCTGCCTCTTCGAAAAAAAAATGCACAAAAGGATTAACAGTAGCGATCCCGCTCATTCCGGTACTAGGTCAGGTAAAGTGCGCGAATATCACCCAGACTGAGACATTCAACAAGAATGTACCGTCAGTGTCGGGTACAACACAGTCGTCAGAATAAAGTAAAGTGCAAGACGAGTGGACCCAAATCGAAGACGGCAGAGACCGATATGAAGCCGTCGCAAAATAGGTTTGTAGGTACACTGGAACAGTAGCAGCGCAACCCCACGCACTTTAAATTCCTTTCGGCCGTCTCCAATCAGGGCTAAGCTTTCCTGATTCCTCCTTTGAGGAGGCAGGTTTAGGAACCCTGGAAGACGTCCTCACCTCCACCTTAAAGGATGAGGCGCGCGGCCGTTTCACCTTGCTGGTGGAAGGGAAAGCAGGATTTGGATTTAGCCTAAGCTGGGTATGGACCCTGTTGTGATTGATACACAATAGGGACTTATCGTGTACGACCTTTGAGCATTTTAGAAAGAGGACCGATTCATTTTGCAAAAGCGGTGGCAGTAGTAGCAGCTCCACGACAATGGAAATAATTCCTTTAGAAGCTAGCGATACCAACTGGCACGCACCTACTCATCATACGTTTGACCTTGACTGTCACATCCTCTGCCAGCTGTTTCGAGGGAGTAGTCAGCGAGTTCCCTCACATAAACCTTTCCTTTCAGGCTAGAGTGCGGCGTCAGACTCACTGGTGTGCCATTAAGTGTCCGAAAGGCACTAATGATGGGCCACCTCGCAGGGATCCGACGCATTCGCCAGAATGCTTCCTTCAGAGAAGAGGTCACCTTCGGATCTCTTTCAATCAAGCTAGCTATGGCTCTCCTCGGATGGATCCTCTTGCCTTTGGCCAACATACTGCCATCAGAGAAGCGAATGACCAGCAAGCGTTTGAAGTCAGCCCGACCTAATTGTAGCTCCGTTCGGCATAACTGAGACTGGATCTTCCGACCCGAGGGTGCCCCCGGGCTGGAGGTGCCTATCTTGTCGGGGGCGGGGGCACCGGTCCCGGTGCCCCCGCGGAGGTAAGAACCTTTAATCCTTTTTCTTTTGGGGAGAAGAGGATGTGGAATGATCCTCCTCTTCACCACCGGAAGGAGCCCTTACGTCGAACGGAGCGGCTTAGGGGCCTGTCTTGGGTGTCAAAGGGGCACCACCCGGAGAAAGAAGTCCTTGTTAGTCCTCGAGGGCGGAGCTGCCTAAGTAGAAGCTTCAACAGGGATAGGCGCACTCAGATTATGTGTTTGATATCCTATCCTCTGTGGATAGATCGCCTCCGGGACCATGTCCATCTCAAGGAAATGGAGTTACCTGTGCCCCCTCCCCCAAGCATTACGAATTGCAATTGAAGAATCGGATATTTCCGTGTTCGTCTTAGGGATATAGAGTGGGGCACATGCCCTGTTACAGGTTGCTCCACTGTCTTTTCAGATGTGTGGCTCCAAAGATGGCAAAAGCGAAGCCACTTGGTGAGAGGGTAGCTCCTCCAACGATCGAAGGGGTGCCTCGATTTTCTTCGTCATCCCCTACACATTGAGAGGGTGAGGCCACACTTTGAGGATGATACCAGGCGCTTTCACACTATTACCCTCTGTTGTAGCTTGCAACCATATTCTAAAAGGGAACTTATAGAAAGTAGCTATTTATGGTCTCCCAATGCGTGGGAGGTGGAGAGAAAAGTCTCTAAGATAAAAAATTCAGTGTGATCACTTGCATATAATATATTGGTCCCGGTCCAGCGTTGATGGACTTTCCCAACCCGGCCATCCATTTAGGCGAAATTGTCCTCGATCCTCGAACTTTAATCATAAAAGATTGTTTCGGCGTAGCCACCTTATATGTGTACTGGAGGAAGGTGAGCCAAGTCCACAGCCAAACACAATTCGTACCAATATTTTCTATAGCCAGAGGGCTTTCTACTCTCTCAGCAGGTAGGGACCTCATAAGAATTTCGAAGAGGTAGAGACAGTCGAGTCCCCTAACGAGGATGATGGGTGATCACCTAATATTATTATACCTTGGTGCTAGGTGATCTCAGGATAAAATTGTCCGCCAAGGCACCCGTTTTCACTAATTTCATTAACTTTCAATAAAGTTTACTGAATATCGGTTTTGTTTCATGCATTGATATACATCTATTACGTAAATTTCATGAAGTTTGATAAATTAGAAGGTATTTATTTTATTATTTTTAGGAGCCCATCTGGCTACTACCTACTTGGACATAAGTCGTCGTATTCACTACTACCCACGACTAGGCTATATTAAAAAAACAAAAAAATAACAGGTACATAACATATAAGGATAAAAAGATCATCGGCTAAAAACAAAGCAAAAAGGTAACAAGAATGAACGCGTTCCAGCGTCGGGGGTAGGCCTGCTTCCTCCTGGCGCAAGAGCATGCGACCCACAACACAGTCAAATGAAGTAGAGGATATCGACCTCCTCTCAAAAGTCGTATAGTCCGCAACTCGGTGTGCACGAACTAGTCCCGAGCACAAGGGACAACCGGTAGCAACCCCGCTAGTCCTGGTACCAGGACAGGTAACGTGCGCGAAGATCACCCAGACTGATGCAGTCAACAAGAATGTGCTGAACAGTCTGGTGGACAATGCAGTCGTCGCAGTGAGGCGCAGGCAAATGCTCCATCAAATGGCGGTGCGTCTCGCGAGTGTCCAATTCGGAGACGACAGAAGGCAACCTGAAGCCGTCGTGGCATTAGAGGGAAAGTCCATGGAAACAGTCGCGGCGCAATCGCACGTAACTTTAAGTTCCCTTCGACCACCTCTCATCTTCTTTGACAAGCTGCTCGTAGTCCTGTGATGTAGTCGGTGTGAGGAAGAGCGAAACGCTGGTCTGGTTGCCCAGTTCTAGTTGCTCTTTGGCGCCCCCATCGGCGTGCTCATTCACCGGAATTCCTACATGCACAAGAACCCAGCAGAAGATAATCTCGACATCCGCCCGGCTCACCAAAACCGTGCCGTCACGGAAGTCACTAACCAGAGGATGCGAGATTCCAATTCTCCCAGGGCCTTCAGGGCGCTTTGCGAGTCACAATAAATCAAAATCCTGTCTCCAAGCGATTATTGCAACCAGCTCGGTCATGAAGACACGCAGTGCCTGGAAAATCCCCGCTAACTTCAAACAGATGGGAAAGGGCGTGGAAACCGCCCCCTTCGTGGGACTTGGAACCATCCGTATACATGGCACGGTTCCAACGTAACATGAATTGTGATCCAAACAGGCCCAACGCAATAGTCCCGGAGCTGTAAAAAGTTTGGGAGCAGAGTCTTGGCGATAAATAGTCAAAGGTGGTATCCTCCAGGGTGGCGTCCTAGGCAGAATCAGGGGCGCCACCGTCCCGAGAGCTATACCTCTCGGGCACTCAATGAAGGAAGTGCGGAAGACACCGGTCTCCAAGCGAAGGACGGTGTGGTGGATCAAGTCCAACTTGGGCAATACACGCCCCGCTGCGGATGCATAAAACTCATCCGTAATCGAGCTTCGAACGAACAAAAGATCGAATAAAAAGTAAGGCAGTAGCCCTATCAGCGCCTCAGGCGCTGATCGTCACGGAAAGAAGAATACTTATAGCGTGAGTACAAGAGACCCTAAGGCTGCGAATATGAGCAATGCCTCTGGGCATTCCTATATTAAAAACCTCCTGGGAAACTTAAATATATATATATATCATCATTTATTATGTATAAAATTCAATTCTTTTGTCATTTAAATAATTCAGGCAATCTTTTAACTGTTAATTTAATCATTCAATTATTTTCCTTTAACTTGTCAATTTAATCATTTAACTATTTTACTTTAACTGTTAATTTAATCATTCATTTATTTTACTCTAACTTTGTCAATTTAATCTTTCAATTAATTTACTTCAACTTTTGTAAATCAAATCATTTTTAGTTAAACTTAATAATTAATTAATTCATTTATTTTCTTGTCAATTTAATTAACGTATACTGTTCCAAACAACATCTCTTAAATTTCACACAAACCAACAAACACACGTTCCATTGCAAATAAAAAGAGCACGCGATCCTGCCCACTCCACTCGCTGCTCTCTTCGTATAAAGGTCGGTAACCATTCCTTCTACAGTTATTCATTTACTTAGTTAATTTCATTTTTTTTGCAATTCTTTGCAAACGACAATACGAGAGTAAGTCCTAATTATATTTGCTTCTCATTGCAGCCCCCAATTCACAGTCCATTATAGATACTTTAAAATACTTTAAATTACTACACTATATTACTTACAACTCAATATTATTTACTATATCAAAGATACTCTATTATATTCTATATTACTATATTATTATTTACTCTTTTATTCACTCTATATTGCTTCACCATATTATTCACCATATTTACTTAACCTACTTATCTCTGTACGCTATCTAGGCTGATTTATTAACCGAAGATAAATCACATTGATAACCATACACTATACCAAGTAAATTACCTTCTATAAATTATCAATATATTTACCCAATTAATAAATTCCACCATTTAACATTTACCAATTTGTAATCTATTTATCCAATATAATCTATTTAGCATATCATTTAACGAGAATCCCATTTGTAAGTTATTTACCTAATCTATTTAACATTTACCCCATCTATTTAATATTGCCCCAATCCATTTAACTATATAATCTATTTGCTCACATAATCTATTTTTCAATCCATATAAATATTTATCATACATTTATAATATTTACTCATTTAACATTCAACTATAATCTAATTAATATTTGTCAATCTAATTATCAATTATCATATGTGTACTCTAAAATTCTCAATACCTCATGCAAAGTTAATTCACCGCGTAAAATTCAATCCAATCATAAACTGTATAATTTCAGTTTTAATCATAACTATTCATTCCATAATATATATATTTTTCGTATCTCTTTGTTTTAATACACGTATTCTCACGGCGTCGCCGATTTAGGCCTAAGGAAATTTCGTCTGTAAATTCAGACTTTCCGTTAGCAATTAACTATATTCCCCTTGTATAAAAAAAAATATGGGTTTTGGGGTTTATTGTGACGTGAGCTATCTAGTGTATTGGCGCAATAATTATCTAACAATCTATAAATGGTACCCAGACTAGTTTAAGTATCTCCCATCCATTCATTTATTCGTAATAATAAATTAATTTTCACCGTCATGTGTTGCATTTTTTTCGGACGACTTATCCCGCTGTGGTGGAGCGAATGTGAGGGTGTGTGTAAAGGGCCATTCTCCCACCCTTTTTCCCAATACCTTCTCCCTCCATTTGTAAAAATGTGTCTGTGTGAAGGGGAATGGGTTTGTTGGGGTTTTTTTTTTATCAGTAATATAAATTGATTTTCATGTTGGTATAAAATCTTTTTTTCTCCTCCAGCTATTTAAATTTGATATTGTTTTTTTTCGGAAAGACCACTCTAGTAAATTATAAATACTATTACCTGCCAAATTTGTACAGAGTGGCAGATACAGTAGGGCTTGAGGTACACCAGAAGTTGTGCGTCCTCTCGGGACAGAAGAGCTTTTGTAGCCCTGAAGGTACGACCAGATCCATATATATATATATATATATATATATATATATATATATATATATATATATATATATATATATATATATATATATATATATATATATATATATATATGATGAAAATTAATGCAATATCGCAAGAAAAGATGAGGAATTAAACCGCATTCTCCGAAGACAATTTAATTCAGAACAGTTTCGGTGTATCTCACACCCTTTTTCAACTGACACTGGGCAGAAAATATATAAGAGAAAAGCATAACACAAGATCCCCTATTTGTGGCTAATCGGGGGGGGGGGGGGTAGGCCTGAACATATTGAAGGGCTGACATTTTACTATTTTATTTATTTGCGATCTTATTACAGGATTAAAAGAAAATTGACCCTCAGATAGATTTAAATTAGGAACTGACGATATCAAGCTCGATTCTACGATTCTTCTCTTAACATAGTTGGCCGATTTAGATAACATTTTACTTCCATTGAAATCGATCGTATGATTCTTGTCTCTAACATGGCAAAAAATTCCACTACTTTCGCTGCCCACTCTAATATCTCTTTTGTGTTCGTACAATCTCTTGTCTAGATTTCTTTGTTTTAATACACGTATTTCCACGAGGTCCCTGATTCAGGCCTAAGGAAATTTCATCTGCAAATTCAGACTTTCCGTACGCAATTAACTTCATTCCCCTTGTATAACAAAAATTTAGGTTTTGGGGTTTATTGTACCTGAACTATCTAGTGTAGTGGCGCAATATACACCGTAAAGCTGTAAGGGTGTGTGACTTATAATGTGGATAATAATATTAAGTAGAACATTTTTAATGGTAATTAGCCAAGACAGCTTAAGGGGGCACCAGCCAAACTAAGAAATTACTTTGGTAATGAATTTGAGGTTGAAAGTGAATGGATGAGTTAAATGCAATCCTTCAGGAGCGATATTAATTATAAGTTTTAACAATATATTTATTCGAGAAATCATTTATATATATATATATATATATATATATATATATATATATATATATATATATATATATATATATAAGTTAGGGGAATATAATATGGGGAGAGCGTAAGTTATGTCCTTTAAATTACAAAATTAAGAATTGTACAGTACGACAATATGGTTTATGTACACAAGCAATGTCTGATCAATGAATAGAAAACTTAATAAGGGAGATTAAAAAAAAAAATGGCGATGAATGATTGTAGACAATTATTAAATAGTGGGCTATTGATTAATTAGAACTATCTGACATGTAAATAATTTGGGAATGAATTAATTCTAGCGTAACGAAAGTTATACGATAATTAGGTTTGGGAGTGTAGAAAGTTATATGATAGCGATTTGGGATGAAGGATAAATCTATACTAATGGTTAACGTGATTAATGGCTCTGGAAGTGAAAAAAACCGCCATAATGAATTTGAGTTTGATACAAAGGGGGGAAACAAACCCAGAATTGTACGTAAATTTCTGACCGACCTGTTAATAGCGGAACACGATTGAAATAGAGCATTTGCTGAATTTACGTTCACATGGTGAAAAGGAAATGTTGTCACTTTATACATTTCCTGATATAGCTATATATATATATATAATATATATATATATATATATATATATATATATATATATATATATATATATATATATATATATATATATATATATATATTGTTTTAGGGTAATTTATTACATTTTGTAGCTTCAGTCACCATTCTTACAACCTTCTCAATGCTATATGTGTGGCAAGGCCAGTCAAGTACTTCCATAGGAGAGTCAATGAAGTTTTTCAATTCAGAAGTACTTAAAGAGCAAGTGAGAGGTGACTCAGAGACATCCTCTGACCAATTGATCAGATCTTCAATCCTGGTAATATCACAATTGATGTCTGGTGTCCTTCTAAGCCTTACAAAGGAGTCTCCTAATGAAGTATCTGGGTCCCCTTCTCCCCTGATGGTCTGGATTTTTTTCACCCCTTCAGTTCTCTCCGCCTGATCTTCAGAGCATAGGAGGGTTTGGAGGATGGCTTCACTGTATGCATACGAAGCTGATCTCTTAACAGTTGGCAAAACAATGTCTATCACCTCCTTCCTCTGAGACTTAAGGCAGTGAAGTTGATAAAGAATGCGCCTAGCACCCTTGGTCCAAGAGTGCTTAATCTTAACGTTAAACCGGCATGGGTAACATACACTAATGATGAATTCAACAATCAGTCGTAGATTCTTAAAGGCTTTTCCTTTGAGCTCATGCTTTGACACCCACAGTCGAAGAAGTCTGTTAGCTGTGGTCAGCCAGCGACTGTGGTTTACTGTATGGTATTTGGTTATTAGTGGGATTGATTTTAGTTTATAAATCAACCTAGATAGCTATTTGAAAACTACTAGCATAAATTTGTTGAATTGGATGAAATAGTCATCTGCTAATATTTAAGCCTAACGACTGACATGAACTGAATTTAGAAAACTTAGGGCGCTTGGTTTATAAGAAAATGGACGATAAACAAAATAAATATATTCATGAAATCAACGAATGCACAATGAGATAATTGAATTAGGAAATAACTAGTGAGCGGTTATTATAATTATACGAATGAATGACATAATTAAATTGAGAAATGTTAAGGAATACAACGTAATGCAATGTATGAAAGTAATGAAAAGTAGAGTGAAATGTATGGTGAAGTGAGGTAAGGTATGATAAAGTAACTAAGTTAAGGTATGGTAAAGTAACTAAGGTAACTATGATGGACTGTGAATTGGGATATTTATGCTGAGAATGACGAGAGACGAGTGAGGAGTATTTGTGTTTAATCTGGTTGAGCTGAAAGCATTTTAGTTTGTGTGTTTGACTAAAGTAAGTGTTGCCGAAAAGAATGCATCTTAGCAATGATTTTTGGATGGCAATTATATATTATAAAAAATATATTAAAAATACATAAACAATATTTGAGATTTTGGATTGATTATTTCTACATAACTAGGTTGAGACTTTACATAAGATTTAATAGAAATTGTAGGAATTAAATGGGAAAATAAATGAATAATTTTACATTGAATTTAAAAAGGAAAATATGCTATTATTTATGCACAAGGTACATTACGTTAAACGGATATTAGATAATGGTAATATTTAAATTGAAAAAAATGGAATATTGATACATGTAATATTTTATAGGTATGCCAGAAGGCATTGCTATAACACCTCCATTAAGAAAATTACCCCCTTTTTTATTTAAGACCCACTGTCAGAGTAACGCCAAAGCCTTCTGACGACGCGACCGGAGCGTGTGACAGTGCTATTGGCTAGGTTGCTGAGGCACAGATTATCTGTGGCAGTGCCAGTAGCGTTGGACGAGGTACCGACACGAGAGAAGGTTGATGGGGCGAAGATGATCCGCCTGTTGGTTCCTTCCGAGATGGCGTCAAGCGGGATGTGGGAGTCTTGAGTCCCGTTGTCCGCTGACGGAGTGACCAGTGAGGCAGAGGCTTCTTGCCACAAAAGAGGAGTAGCAGGGATGGTTAAAAGGGTGGGGTTGAGGTTATTTTGGGTGATTACTGTACCATAAAGGGGTATAGTAGGAGGAGGAGGTGATAGTGGTTATAGATGAACATTTTCGCTATAAGCGGGTTTCAGGCCGTCGATAGAGACAGTGTCTTGCCTGGTACCAAGCTTTAGGACGAATAATTTCGGCTTCCTGGAGATGACAAGAAAGGGTCGGTCATAGACTGGTTGCAACGAAGTGCGAGTTGAATCGTGACTGACGAAAACATGGAAGCATGTTGTCATCTCCTTCGGCACGAAGGTTCTATAATTAGCAGGCACTAGAGGGGCAGTTGGCTTAACTTCATCCATCACTCGTACAAGATTATGTTCGTATGAAGAAGGATCAAGGTGAGATGGTAGAGGTCAGTCAGAGGAAGAAAAGAATTAATCGGGTAGACGAAACTGAGTACAGTAAACTAATTCCGCTGCAGAGCAAGCAGATCTTCTTTCAACGGTGACTGAATGCCAAGTGATGTTTGGATCGGTGGAGCGTAAGCTTGCTTTGATGGTCTGATGCAGACGAACTACCTTAGAGTTACTCTGGGGATGATAGTTTGTAGTACGGAGGCAAAAGGAGCCAAGCACTGACATGAATGTATCCCGTTTGGTGGGATTCAAACTTGCTGCCACGATAAGTCATGATCGTTGAGAGAACACCAAAACGAGCAACCCATGCTGAGACGAAGGTTCGAGTGACAGTGGAAGCTCTGATGTCCGAGATGGGAACCGCATTTGGCTAGCGATTAAAAAGATTGATCATAGTGAGAAGATAATTGCAATCACGGGAGTAAGGAAGAAGACCTACTAGATTGACGTGAATGGCGCCAAAACGTGACAAAGGAAGAGGAAAAGGGATTTGAGGAGCTTTTGTGTAGCGGTGAACCTTAGCATGCTGGCATGGCACGCATGAGCGAGTCCATTTGGCCACGTCGGGATTCATACTTGGCCAAATGAAGCGTTGTAAAACGAGCTTGCGTGTGGAATTGAAGCCAGCATGTGAGAGACCATGAATTTGGTCGAAAATGTGTCGACGGTAAGCAAGAGGACGAGGACAGTCAGGAATTGAATAGTCAACCAGGATGCGCCTGGAAGGACTGTCCGACAAGTCGATCTCGCGAACGACGAGTTGAGAAGAGCGACGCAGGGTTTGCGTTTCTTCATCTTATTCCTGGGCAAGCACTATTGTTTCCTGATCGATGGACGCAGTGTAGGAGAGTTGCGTGCTCGAAATCGATAAAGTGCAAGAGAGCGCGTCCGGCACGACGTTTGAAGAACCAGGAACATAGCAAATATTGTTTGTCATTTGCAGGATGAAGTCAAGATGACGAGTGTCAACTGCAGTGTACTGACGAAGTATTACGAGACAAACATGCACCGACCAAGGGCTTATGGTCAGTAAAAATGGTAAATTCACGCCCTTCCAAATGATGGCGGACAGCGAGATATATTCCGAGGAGTTCTCGATGTAATGTTGAATATCTCTTTTGAGCGTCTGTAAGAATGCGAGAGAAGAAAGCAAGAGGTTGCCATTGGTCGCCAACTTTCTGCTACAAAGTTGCACATACGTGGGTTGAGGATGCATATGAGGCGACGCTGATGGGAGATCCTGGAGAAGGATGAGCTAATTCCACAACGCGGGCAATAGTCTCTTTGGTGCGAGAGAACGAGTTGCACGCTTCAGCAGACCATTCAAGAGGAGAGTTATTTTTGGTCTTGTTAACATAGAGTTAATAGGTTGCATGACTTGGGCGCATTTAGGGGTGAATCTATGGTAGAAATTGACCATACCACAGAAACACCCGAGTTGCTTTCGTGATGTAGGAGGAGAAATGTTTCGCATCACGATGACTTTATCTTCGAGTGGGCTAATACCTGCACTCGAGACAGGGTGAACCAAGAAAGATAGTTGCGGGACACCAAAAATGCACTTGGAAGCGTTGAGTACGATACCGTACTCTTGAATACGAGAAAAAGTTTTGTGAGGGTGAGAAAGCTGTTCCTCCAGCGAGGAAGATGATATTAGGAGGTCTTCGATGTAGCAAAATACGAAAGGAAGACTCATAAGGACTTGATCCTAAAGCACTGGAAAGTTTGACCAGAGTTACGCAATCCATATAGCATTTTGACAATTTCAAAAGCACCAAACGAAGTGGTAATGTTAGTCTTTGCGACATCATCTGGGTGACTAGGGATCTGGTTGAAAGCACCAACCAGTTCGAAGTGAGTAAAAATCGCACAACCATGGAGAGACGAGGTGAAATCGGCTAACTACGGCAAAGAATAGCGACCAGGAATTGTAACAGTGTTAAGAGCTCCGTAATCCCCAACTGCTCTGAATTCCCCCGGTGTGGATTTGGGCACAATGTGAATTGGAGGGGCCCACGGAGAAGAGGAAGGCCTGCAAATGCCTACATCCATCATGAATTGGAATTCATCACGCATAGCAGAGAAATTATCAGGTGTTAGACGGCGTGGCCTTGATAATACAGGACCTCCTGTTGTCTCGATACGATGCACCACACTATGTTTAATGGGCCTGTCTTTCGAAGGTGGAAGGGTGAGCTCAGGAAACTTCTGAAGAAGGCGCTGAAACGGTGGCTTGGTGGATAGGAGACGAATAGAGAGGTGGGAATTCTGGGAAGGTGAGTACGAATCTGAGACAGCGAGGAGAGTTTTGCGGTCGACAAGCTTGCGTTGACGAGAATCGACCAAGAAGTCGTGAGCCGAAAGAAAGTCAAGGCCTAATATTGGACAATCTACCTCAGCCATGATAAAAGTCCATCGAAAAACTCGACGGAGACTGAATGAGACTGGAAGGTTACACCTTCCATAGATCCTAATATTGGTCGAATTGGCTGCCTTCAGAACTAAATCTGAAGGTGCAGAAGCTTTGTCGGCCTTAGAAATTGGTATGACACTGCATTCAGTGCCAGTGTCCACCAGGAATGGAAAACCAGTAAGTGGGTCAAAAATACGAAATTGAGGACCTACATGAGGAAATGAGGCGTAGGCAGGGGATGCAAACCCTTTTGTCCCATGCCTTCTAGTTTAAAGTTTGTGATTGAGAGGCTGGAATGAGAGGAATGCGAGAATTTTAAGGTTGGGAAATTGAAATTTGAGGATTTGGAGAAACTGGTTGAGTTGGGTAAGGTAAGAAACTGGAAGTTAGAAGAAGGCACTGTTTTCAAATATGTGCACGGTTGCAATCATTTTAGAGATTGTGCACCATATTTGTTCTGGTACCAACAACACTGAGTTGAATGAGAGGAAAAGGAAACGTTATGTTTCGAGACACTACTTGGCAGAGTATGTGAAGAAGCATAACGGTAGCTACAAGACTGTGTACAGTGTACAGCGTTGTGCCCGTACCTTTGATGATACCAGCATATACCCTGATGGTGTGAAAAGTTATATGAATAGGCGGAAGAATGAGGTTGAAACTTTGCTGCCTTTCACCTCTTGCATCGGGATGCTCTCGTTGATTTATCTTTTGTGAACCACAGCGGAACTTGTGCCTTCGATCGACAAACCCCTCTGCTCGCTCTGTGAGTCCCGCTGCAGCTTTAGCCGCTGGATGTCGGCTTCCATCATCCGTATTGAAGCTTCAAGGTCCCTCGATAGAGAAGATGGCACCCTTATACGCTCCGACCGGTCGTCTGAGGAGCTAACCGTTCCCCGAACCTGAGAAATTGAAAGATTACACTGGGGACCAATGTATTTGGTGAATTGACAAAAGTACTTTTTCTTACCTAATTCGAGCATACTGAATTCAAATCTGAAATCAGATTCTCTCTAAATGATACAAATTTTTCGTAGTATCAATAACTAATATTATACAATAATTTTAATTTTATCACGACTATCATCATGCCCTGGAGTAATTTTGACTCGTCCTTTTGCGTTATTTATAGTAAAGCAGGTTTTTTGCACAAACATTTTATTTCATATGAGAAGAAACTTGAATTACACATTAGGATTACAAATACTATAATCAAATAGGTGCTAATTGATTAATGACCGTACATCAGGCTGAAGGACCTCTTCTTGATTTCAATCGGGCAAAAATTTGCGTTTGTAACTCTTTCTCTTGTAAGTCTTCTCTGGCTGATCTCTTCTAATCGTCCAGCAGTAGTCCGCCATCATGTGTCTATCCCAGTGACTTTGGTAGTGCTCTTCCATCGTCATCAAATCCTGATAGAAGCGTTCCCATTGTTTGTCGCTGACGGCTCCCAGATTCTTTAGGAATCGGTTGAGGTAGCTATTTAGGAAATGCAGCTTCATACTCATGTTGCATCCCAGATCACGATATGCTAAAAGCATATTGGTAACCAGATCCTCGTAGTTATGCGGGTTTTTTTGTTTCCCAACAAGTTACGAACAACGGCAGAAAAGGAGAGCCAGACTGCCTTCCCTTTTTCATCTATGGTGTTCACGTATCAAGAATCACTCAGAAGTCTTTGGAATCGAAGACCATCAAATATTCCTGCTTTTATTTTTTCGTATGACAAAGCAGGAAACGCCAATACTATGTACTGAAAACAATCATTGTCAGTGCTCAACGCCTTGACATACTACTTCATCAACCCCAGTTTGAGATGAAGTGGAGAGAAAACGATCTTCTCTCGACTTATGATTGGCTCATTAACAATGTTTGGCATTCCTGCTTCCAAAGTTTCCCGAACTGGCTAATCCTTTTGGTACCAGCGTTTGTCACGTGCTCGACTGTCCCACATACAGATATAGCATGAAAACTTTGTATATCCCTTCGGCTGGCCAAGGAGGAAGTTGACCATCTTAAGGTCTTTACATATGATCCAATTGTGTTGATGGTATTTAAGTAAATCCATGACCATTCTTATGCCATCGTGAGTTTCCCGCAGATGGACAGAGTGACCGAGAGGAACTGCACCAAAGTCATTGCCATTATGCAAAAGGACACACTTGAGGCTACATTTGGAGCTATCCAAAAACAGTCTCTACTCAGCAGAGCTATAGGTGCCAAGTCCCAACTCGGTAAACAGACCAGGAACATCGTGGCAGTATACAAATTGTTTGTCTTCAGAGGAATACTTAACAAATGTACTCCCCCTTGTTCGGTAATATGATCCAATTGTGTTCATGGTATTTAAGTAAATCCATGACCATTCTTATGCCATCGTGAGTTTCTCGCAGATGGACAGAGTGACCGAGAGGAACTGCACCAAAGTCATTGCCATTATACAAAAGGACACACTTGAGGCTACGTTTGGAGCTATCCAAAAACAGTCTCTACTCAGCAGGGCTATAGGTGCCAAGTCCCAACTTGGTAAACAGACCAGGAACATCGTGGTAGTATACAAATTGTTTGTCCTCAGAGGAATACTTATCAAATGTACTCTCCCTTGTTCGGTAATATGATACTCGTACCGTCCTGTCAAGCATATGTCTTTCACTCAACCTGGAGGATAAAAGTTCTGCAGCTTTCTTGGAGAGCGCCAAATCACGTACCAAGTCATTCAAATCCTCTTGATTTAAACAGTGAGGAGCTAATGACTGTTCAGCATCTGATGATGGATCTGCAGACTCTGAATCCATTCCGTGGACGTCCATATCAGGTACATCATTTTCATCCTCGGAGGAAGCATATTCACTGAAAATCGGAACTGGTAAAGACTCAGAATGAGGTCCTGACTGGATCGCCGAGGGAATGTTGGGGTATTCGATCTTGTGCCGATTTTTCTTGTGCATCCCTTTAGCATTCACCAGACAGAAATAACAGCCCGATACATGATCCTTTGGCTCTCGCCACACCATGGGGATTCCAAAAGGAAGACCATTTCTCTTTCATTTCGTCCGCTCACAAAGATGTTCCACACAACTATGGCAAACAGCATGTGTAGCCCATTTCTTATCTTGATCGCCAAGAGGAACATTAAAATATGCCTTATAAGTGCGGATCACAAAGTTTGATATATTGCGCCTTTGACGAACTAGAATATAACAGCCACATATGTAGCACAAGGTATCTGGATCATTAACGCAATTTCCTCTTGATGAAGCCATCACTCTAACATGAGACCTGAAAAAAGAAACAATAATGTCAATATTTTGCACAATAACATAACATAACATAATTTCACGGATGACAAAAGCCACAAGGGCCTATCAAAGGTCATCCGCATCCGTCAAAACCCACCCACAAAAAGCACCATTGGCAGGGAAAGACAAAATCAAAGTCCTCCACAATATAATATAACAGATGACAAAAGCCACAAGGGCCCATCATAGGTCATCCGAGTCAAACGGCCTCTTTTTTAAGGCACCCAAACTCCCAAGAAAACTACATCCAAAAGATTGCGTCCAGAAACAAGAGTATCACCAATCAAGGCTTGTCAAGAACTAAATCATGCAGCTTATAGATATATACAAACAATATTAATATATACAAAACTTAGGAACCATCACAACCTTCCCTCCCCATAAACTCATCCAACCTACTCTTAAATACATTTAAATTTGGACTACCTACTACCCTCCACGGCAATTTGTTCCAGAAGTCTACCACTCTATTGGTGAAAAAATATTTTCTTAAATCCAACCTACAACCTTGCTTTTTAATTTTCAAGTGGTGACCTCTAGTCCGATTTCCATCATCTAACTCAAAAAACTTGCTAACATCTAATTTATCTATCCCAGAATTTATTTTAAAGAGCTCAATCATATCCCCTCTCACATACCTCCTTTCGAACGAGAACATATTTAATACCCTTAGTCTATCTATATATTCAAGGTGCCTCAGGGAAGGAATAATCTTTGTTGCCCTCCGATGCACTGACTCAAGAAGGTTAATATCGTGTCTAAAATGTGGGGACCATGCCTGTATACAGCACTCTAGATTTGGCTTAACATAAGAGTTATAGAGTTTAAGAATAACCTCCTTACTTTTGTAACTGACATTTCTCTTAATGAAACCCAGCACTCTATTTGCCCTATTTCTTGCTTCAATACACTGCTTAGAAAACCTTAATGACTTATCTATTACCACTCCTAGATCTTTCTCATCCTCTACTGAGCTGAGCCAATGCCCATCCATTTCATAGTTAAATTCTCTATTATCTTTTCCCATGCTAATAACTTTGCACTTATCAAGGTTGAAAGTCATTTGCCACTTATGTGCCCAGGATAACAATTTATTTAAATCCCCCTGCACTTTAAAATTATCATCAATATCTTTAACTACAGCTGCTAATTTGGTATCATCCGCAAAAATTGACACTTTATTATTAACTGCCTCCCCAAGATCGTTTATATAGATGACAAATAATAATGGACCGAGAACTGATCCCTGAGAAACCCCACTGATAATCGTTTTGCGAATTATAATAGGGGAGGGGTGGGGTCTGATATCAGAAATGACATTTAAATTTTTATTTTGTTTTTCACTTAATATCTTAATATCATTTGGAGTCATTTTCATTTGTCAACATATTCCTCCCCATATAAATTACAGAAATTACAGAATAACTATAGCATGTAGGTAAAAACGGATTATATATTTGAAATGAACATGAAAAAACGAATTAAAATTGCAGATAAATCTAAGTCACCAGAAAATGTGATTAAAATTGTTCTTCTGTGTTATTGTTAAATTTGCCGTGAGTTTGGCCGTTGCCCCCAATTCACATAAGGCCTCTTGTAGAATTTGTCTGCGGCTATAGCAATCTTCTCAATGCTCGTGGGGCTCGAACCTAGGTTCAGTGGCCTTATTCCTTCTGGGACTCTTCTCATGAAAATCTCAGTGAGGAGAGGGCTAAAAATTTCGGTTCGAGAACCTTTTACCCTGATAAGGTCCTTCAGATGCGTTAAGAAAGAAGTAGGACTCTTATCTCCCATTTCCTGAATGTTCAGGAGCTCTCTCAGGTCGTCTATCTAGGACCTACCGTATTTGCTGAGGAAAGCCTCCTTCAGGCGATCTAGAACGCCAGCCTGTTCCCCGTTATTTAGAACTTCCCTTAATTGTATAAAAATACTTATGGGCAATCGCTGAATTATTGCTGCAGCTTCCTCTTCTTCGGTGATGCTCTGAGGTTTAAGGAGGAGTGACGGGACTTCCAACCATGCAATTGGGTTTACAGGATCATATACGGGAAGCGAGAGGTACGCATATGGCTGCCTGTGCGTGGACTAGGGTTTTGAGGCAGTCGGTTGGTTATGATTATCAGGTTGGCCGCTAACAGATGTCTTTATTTGTTGTGTCTGTTCCATCATAGTAGCTATATTTTATGTGTACTTGTGCTAGTTGAATGAATGTGTTGATGTGAGTGAAGTAGCTGTGGTTGTGTGCACGTGTGTGTGTGTGTGTGGAAATTATTCACTAGCACAGCAATGTGAAGAAATGAAAAATAATTATGAAAAATAAAGGAGCTTGTCCACCTGTTCTATATAGGGGATAGTATCAAATTAAAATTATATGAATTATGACAGTTGGAAGAAGGATGCTAAAGATGTCACGCGATATTAAAAATGAACACGTGAATCAAAATGCTTTCTAATGAGAATAGCAGAGAAATGACGCGCAGAGTTCGAAAATCATTTTAACGTTTTAAGTTATTTATTGATTGACGGGAGATTATTAAATTCTGGCCACCATTTTATGGTATTTTGTTATTAATGGGATTGTTTTTAGTTAATAAATCAGCCTAGATAGCTATTTGAAAACCATTAGCATAAATTTGTTGAATTGGATGGAATAGTCGTCTACTAATATTTAGGCCTAACGACCATAGGTGGGCGTTATCGCGATAACGATATCGGGTTATCGATATTTTTTCCCACGTTATCGATTCATTGGTATCGCTGATACTTTTGGTTCCAAACTAGCGATAATCGATAATTTCAGTTTTTAGTTCCAGTTTATCAAAGGGGCGTGGCGCGCGGCCCTTAGAGGCAGAAATAGGTAGGTCGGAGCTAGGAGGAGGATCCTCAAAACCTATGAAAAGATGAAGGAGAGCGTCACCAGGTAAGAAACTAAGAAACAGTGTTCAAATATTCTTACTATTGTATTATAAAATATCTCTATATATAGTCAATAATCAATATTGTGTTATAATTTTGGATTTATCGATTTATCGGTTATCACCTTATTGGGCGATAAATTTATCGCCAGCTATCGATTATCGCCGATAAGTTTATCGTTATCGATTTATCGGTTATCGTGATACATTTTTTATCGTTATCGCGCCCATCTATGCTAACGATGACGTGAACAAAATTTAGAAAACTTTGGGCGCTAGGTTTATAAGAAAATTGGACGATAAACAAAGTAAATATATTTATAAAATCAACGAATGAACAATGAGAGCATTGAATTAGGAAGTAACTAGTGAGCGGTTATTACAATTATACGAATGAATAATAAAATTAAATTGATAATTGTTGGGAATACAACGTAATGCAATATATGAAAGTAATTAAAAGTAGAATAAAATGTAGGGTGAAGTGAGGTAAGGTAGGATAAAGTAACTAAGGTAACTATAATGGACTGTGAATTGATATATTTATGCTGAGAATGGCGAGAGACGAGTAAGGAATATTTGCGTTCAATCTGGTTGAGCTGAAAGCGTGTAAGTTTGCGTGTTTGACTAAAGTACGAGGGGCGGTCAATAAGTTTTGCAATTCGGATATAAGGAAACGAGATATGAGGAAAAGTGTTTTATTATTTTTCAATATAACTACCCTCGACTTCAATGCACTTGCGACACTTGTCCCCGAGGCTTCGAATTCCCGACAACCAGAAATCTCCTGGCTGCTGTTCAATCCACTCCTGGACGGCGAGCTGGACATCTTCATCGTCCCCAAATCGGCGTCCACGCAGTGCAGCCTTGAGCTGGCGGAATGAAAAGTAGTCGCTAGGGGCCAGATCTGGAATGTAGGGGAATGGTTGAGCTCCTCGAATCCGCACTCGCGCAGGGCAGCTTGTGCAACTCTGGCCTTGTGGACTTTGACGACGTTGAAGTCGATCATGGGGCGTGGGGTTAAACAGGGACTCAGAGGGCAGAGACCTTGGCCATGGCCAAATTTTCGTGTATGAGGTTGATAACACTTCGTGTGATATTTCAAGTTCTCGCTGGATTTCTTCGACCTTCACCCGTCGATTTTCGAGGATCATCCTCTCTACACGGGCCACATTTTCCTCGTTGGTCACGTCTGACGGGTGTCCTGGACGGGGGTCATCTTCAAGGGACTCACGACCATGGCAGAACTCCCTATTCCAGCGAGCAATGGTTGCATAGGAAGGGGCGGTGGCGGTGTACACTGCAACTATGCGTTCATGGATCTCTTTTGCATTCTTGCCTTCCTTGGTGAAAAATTTGATCACTGCGCGGTGCTCAACCTTCTCCATTGTTGAACAATTTGTGACTGACGATCTGCGATCAGCTACTGCTTCTTAAATAGACGAGGCAAGAGCGTGCGGCTGCAGGTCCTGACTTGTCATAACTTGTCCTAACACCCCCACAAACAGCCATCCGGCTTCTTCTGTTTTGCCCTACCGATTCGCAAAACTTATTGACCGCCCTTCGTAAGTGTTGCTGAAAAGAATGTATCTTAGCCATGAATTTTGGATGGCAATTATATATTACCAAAGATATATTGAAAATATATATACAAAATATTTAAGATTTTGGATTGATTACACAGGGGAACAATTTTAATCACATTTTCTGGTGACTTAGATCTATCTGCCAATTTTAATTCGTTTTTCCATGCTGATTTCAAATAAATAATCCATTTTTACCTACATGCTATAGTTATTCTGTAAATTCTATTTTCTCGTTTTTCCTAAAACTGCCCTCCAGACGGACAGAGAGGGTGCTTGTAGAAAGCAAATACTTCAAAGTACATAGTAGTACGATAGTAATAAGTGTTATTGTGCAAAATATTGACATTATTGTTTCTTTTTTCAGGTCTCATGTTAGAGTGATGGCTTCATCAAGAGGAAATTGCGTTAATGATTCAGACACTTTCTGCTACATATGTGGCTGTTACATGCTAGTTCGTCAAAAGCGCGATATATCAAACTTTGTGATCCGCACTTATAAGGCATATTTTGATGTTCCTCTTGGCGATCAAGATAAGAAATGGGCCCCACATGCTGTTTGCCATAGTTGTGTGGAACATCTTCGTCAGTGGACTAAAGGAAAGAGAAATGGTCTTCCTTTTGGAATTCCCATGGTGTGGCAAGAGCCAAAGGATCATGTATCGGACTAATATTTTATAGGAATGCCAGAGGGCATTGCTATAACTGGTCCTATTTCCAATAGAGAAAGACCTGTAGGAAGCACTCCATCTCTGTTTGCCGATACAATTCTATATCCGTAATGTTGATCAGTGGATAGATCTTGCACCACTTCCTGATGTATCTTGGTAAGAAGAGGAACTAAAGATATTTGAGTGAAATTTGGGTTGATATCCAAGTCTGTAACAGAGTAAAGGAGTTTTCTTATTCATCTAGAATATCAGTCTTCAGTTAGTGATGGGCAATTCAGGTTGATAATTAGATGATGGAGAGGGAGTTCCCCAGTGTGCAGGTTACATACCAACCAAATAAGCTTTCTGCCCAAATAAAGCTCTATTTTTTGCATTACTCCAGCATTTACACCTATGTTTACATTCGTGGAGGCTCCTTCAATGGCCATTAGGCTTTTATCCAAAACCCTTTTCCTCAGCCATCCAAACATAGCATAAGCGATCTTCTCTGCATGTGATTCTTCTTTTGTAGTCTTTGTAGCGACAGGCGTGTACGTCCAAAATAGGACACACGCGAGAGTTGCTACACACATAAAGTACAGAGAGAGAGAGAGAGAGAGAGAGAGAGAGAGAGAGAGAGAGAGAGAGAGAGAGAGAGAAAAGTAAAGTTAGCGCCGTTTACGAGAATGTCACACGGTAGTAAACGGAACACAGTAATCTCTGTAAGAGTTGGCTGAGACAATCTTAGGCAAACATTATAATCAAGGCAGAATTCATAATCAACCGGTTAACTATCACTATTAAACAAATAAAAACAGGATTGGGAAGCTGTCTCCATGGGAACATGCCACCGCCCACAGAGAATTTTACCCAATAGTCTGAGTGCCTTCCTTATCAATATGTTCGGCAGTAGTCAATCAAAAGTCGAGTTATGTTAATACCGACAAATCAACAGGCCGGTACATAAGAGGGAGGTGTGGCTTAGTTGGACGAGGAACTTGTAGGGCGTGGCTTAAATTGATTATATAACTGTGTGAAGCCAGAACAAAGAAGATTATTAGATTACTGTTTTATATAGCAATATATTGCGTTATATATCGTTCAGTCCAATTTCCCGGATTCGCGTAATTGATCTTTGTATTTAGCCGTGTACATAACGCAGACATTAAGGTGTAACTCTTAAAGGTTCTATTCGTCCTGCCTCCTGTAGAACTTGCCCGCACTTGACCTCAAACTTAATTTATCTCATAACTTAAAACTTAAAACTTAATTAAAGAACTTTTGTGAAGTGCAATAAGATCTAGTTCAATAATAATTCTATTTTTGCTTTGGTGATTTCAATATCTTGAGGCTCCTCAATCTTCCTGCTTCAAGGCCTTATTAATCGGGAAAGCAGCCGTTGCACATTCTTCTCGTTAATCGCAATTCCTCGCGATTACATAACTCCCGAAATACCGGTGTTCTGCCCTGGTGTGGTAAATCCCCACCCTCCGGGCTATTTGACTCCGTCGCTAGAATAAGACTGCACCTCGGCTTAGGGCATCCAATAGCAATCAACAAATAATTCGTGGGAATTAAGGAGGGGCAACGCAACTAACCAGGGCATCTGTATCAACCGGAGTCCTTGCCAAAAGATTACGCGATAACTCAGTAATCTATCAACATTACTGGCAACCAGCGTCTCCCTTCCAAGGCTCTTGGGTTGTCCTCACGATTACCTTCTATGTTCCCTCATAATTATAGACGACCTTCAAGAGCCCCCCCCCCCCCCCTCCCATACCTTTTCTGGGACAAAGTGGAATAGATAATTGCTCCCAGACTCACTGATGACAGTGTAATGCTCCTCTTTTGTTTTTGCTAGAAACAATTTTTTACTTCCCTCTGCCTCCATCATAAAAGTTGTCACATCAATTCGTCCATCAAAGAGAACACAAGAAATTCCCCCATCTTCCCTTAAGTTTTCCTCAAATTGATGTTCAATAAATGTCATTAGCTTTTCTTCTGCTCTCTTAAATTTATTTTTATCAATTACTTTACTTGTATCTTTCTCAGTAATGAATCCAGCATCTATTAAAGCTATAGCTTTTCTGAAATTGGTCTCAATCCGACACCATACCTTATACTAGCAAGAGCAATATTTGGAATTTCATCATAATTCTTTCTATTCATGGTGGAAGATTCCGGCTCTTGGAAAGCTTCAAAATTTACTTTATCATCCAAACTGTTGTCACCATCAGAATTTTCTGCCTCCAGATCTTCACCTTCTGCCCAAAAATGTTCGATTTCTTTTCTTGCTGCTTTTTATGCTAAAACAGCGCTTTCCTCCTTACTTTTTCTCTTTCTTTCTGCCATCCTTTATTTTTCTTTCCTTTCTGAAGCTCTTAATTGTGTATCATGCTTTGAATATCAGGACCTTCAATTTTTAAGGTACCTTTACTTCCAAACTTCTCCTTTTGTCTTTACTACAAGAACAGTTAATGTGGGATTCAGTCTCACAGCAATTACAACCTACCTCCCCACAACTGGAAATTTGACATTTGCATGTCAATATATCAAATAACTTATCTAGTTTTGCAATGAAACTCTCTTTTACTTCAAATTTTCCTTCACCAAGTGAAACTTTTACTGCCTCCTTCCAAACCTCCTTAAGCTTTGATATTATTGTGACCTTTTTATTTACAACAGGTGGTTTGAGGAGAGCATTAGCTTTGGTCCACTGATTAATCAAGCGCTGATACGTGTCTTTTACCAGCTGATCCACTTCATAATTTCTCCGATCATCTTCACTTTGCTCCCTCAGGTAGATGCCGGACCTCAAAATATATCTTAATGTTGGTAACTCAGACAACATAAGCTATTGCCCAGTCCCAACAAAATTAGTCAGATGAGAACTTGATTTGGACCTTGGCTTAAGTTTCGCCATTGTCACACTAATCGCAGGTATATTCTCAAATGAAAATATGGCACTTAGATTAAGAAATAATCTCTACCAAATAATTATATGTATGTTGATCTAAAATGATTCACAACCTTTACTAGCATTCAAATAAAATGAAAATGTTCTATAAACAGTTACCAGTTACAATAGTTACCAGAACTGGCAACACTATTGGAATATTGCCTTCCATTGAGTAATGAGTACTGGCTACTTGCAATTTTGGAGTTAGACCAAACTAAATTAAGGGTCAATTGTAACAGGTTTCCTACTTCTCATGTCTCTAATACATTTTTACATTTTTTCAGACAAATATCTTCCAGACTACATAAATGTATTGATGATAGAAAACGGTAAATTTGATCTTTTATGGGTAAGTAAAATGATAGTAAAATATAGTAAATGACCTAGAACTAAAACTATTTCAACTTTAAATTGATGTAGGTTAGATCAATCCGAATTTAACTTTTGTGCCAAAAGTATGTTCTTTTCACCAATATTCATCATTTGAATACCCCTCATCACCAGCTTCATAAAATTCGAGAGTATGACCCGCCCTACTGGGTCAGGGTGGAGCCGTGGATGGCGGCAGAATTCACCACCTTAGTTTTTGCCAAGGAAAACCGAAACCTGTGCGCTTCGGCACAGCGAGAGACGCGGTTCAATGTCTGATGGAGTCAACGCTCCAGAGTTGGTATCTGGGCCGAACCAAAAGAGATCGAAAGGTCGTCCACGAAGAGCCTAGCGAGAACATCTTTCGGCAGCACCGAGGTAATGACTTTTATGCTCAGGGCAAAGTGTGTGACACTGAGGACATTTCTATGCGGGACACCCTCTTCCTGCTCCATTAGGCAGGTAAGGACTCTACCCACCCGTACGTGGAATCAACGATCCTGCAAAAATTTAGATATAAAGATTGGGAGGCGTCCCCTCGCTCCCATCTTCTGGAGTCTCAAAGATACCGCATTGCCATGCGGTATCATAGGCTTTCTCCAAATCGAAAAACACTGTGGCGTAATCTGTCTACGAAAGCAGGCCTCGCAGACGGCATTTTACAGTCTGAGCAAAGCATCCGACGTGGAGTGGAACTTGCGGAAGCCACACTGTGCAGAAGACAGATGGCATCCACTGTCTAGAAAAAAGCTAATCTAACGTTTACCAATTTCTCCATCAACTTGCACAGACAGGAGGTTAGAGAGATTGGGCGGAAACCAGCCGGGATAGAGTAATATCTCCCAGGTTTACGAAAGGCGAGCACAGTAGCGATTCACGAAAGTCTGGGAGGATACCCTCTAGCCAGATATTGTTGAACAAATCTAACAGAAAGTCCATGCCTCATTCACGGCGGCGTCGTAGCATCGCGTACGGGACATAATATGGACCAGGGGAGGTGTTTGCGCACAAAACGAGAGCGGAACGCAACTCACTCAGAGTAAACCTGGTGTTAAAGGTTTCGCCGTATCTGGAGTTAAAGTCTAGTCGGCGGCCTTCTGTGACATCACGACGTGCATTGGATGTTAGCGGAGCAGCATCTTGGCTAGAGAATGCGGAGAAAGCGGTCGCGAAGGATTCCTTCACGGACGCGGGGTCCTAGATTGCGGTCCATTCTCATGGAGAACGGGAGGGGGGTCCTGCGAGAACTTACCCCGAATCCTTTTGACTCGCTTCCAAACCTCTGCTTGATGGAGGGGGATCTTCTCGTTAAGTGAAGACAAATATACTCGACAAGAAGAGCGGTGATTGTGCTTTGAAATATATCGGAACTTACCCGTAGCTCGACGAAATTCAACGACACTGAAGTCGCTTGGGCGGCGCTTATAGCGCATGTAGGCATAACTCTTCTGTTTCAGGGCCACCTCAAACTCGGCTGACCACTTCGGGAGCGGTCGGCTTGCGAAACGACCAGACTTTCTAGAGATAGTAACTAGGCCCACGTCGATGAGGTTGCCGAAGTGGAACTCAACGGCATCACCTATCAACCTAAACTTCTCGACTGAGAGAGAATTAAGTCAATTCTAGAAATGCGGACCACTGCCCCACGCCAAGCACCACCGGGGCGGTCTCTCGTGAGGCAGCGGCTCATAAAATGATATTTGATTGGGAAAGTGATCACTTTCATGGAGGTTATCGACTAACCCACACCCCAAATCAGGCTGTGCATGCAGAGAACACAAAGATAGATCGAGGCATGAAAATTAAACGGTTATTGGAAAGTGATGCGTAAACTCATCCACATTTAGGACACCTATTTCCAGCTCGTCGATTAGTTTGGCAAAGAACTGACCCTTGGGATTGATCGAGTTGTCTCCCCAGAAAGGGTATCTACCGTTTAAGTCCCCAGCATGAGAAAAGGCCTTGGCAACCCTGCCACGATGCGGCGGAAGTTCCCCGCGTCGAGGTCGGCTGACGGTGGAGTGTACGCATAAATAACATTATACCTCCTATCCAGAACCACCTGTACAGCTACTACCTGAAAGGAGGTATCTAAGGCAAAGAGAAGAACGGAGACATCATGCATATCCTTAATTCAAGGCTCTCTTTTACCTCTGTCTAAGTTCAGACTTCTCTTGCCATTCCTTCCTCTTATCTAGAACCTTTCTACTGCGTCTAATATTTTCTGCTTCATTATTCCTTTTTCTCTGTCCTCTATATAGATTACTTTCAATTCATACTTTGTATAAAATCTTATTATCTCTTTGTGTTACCCAGTCCTATCGTAGGCAGCATACACATAACCTGCCCAAGTCTCTATTCCCATCCCTTGCAGTCTCAACTTATAATTTGCTTTCATCTTTGCCACCCTCTCTTCATACCTACCCCAGCCCATTTCTCCTCTCAGTGCCTCTATTGCTACATAGGGATTGGCTCCCAGTGCTATTCTTGCTACTTTGTTTGGGATCTTTTCCATTCTCTCCAATTTTGTATTATCACTTTACAGACTTCATGCCCATATAGGCTCTTTGGGACTGCTATCCCTTTCCACAGTTCTCTTATCATTTTAAACTGATTTTCTTGCTTAATCTCTTTGTTCCGTAACATGCCAGTCATTTTTAGCATGTTTACCTCATTTTGTCTTATGCTTTTCAAATATATCCTTCTGGTTGCAGACTGTCATACCCAAGTATCTATAATCATTTACCACTTCTAGGATGTAATTTCCTAGGATCCATCCTTCATTTCTTCCTTCTCCAAATATCATTATTTTGCACCTTCCTCTACTAGGAGGAAGGTCAAGTCTACTAGGAGGAGAGTCAAGTCCAGCATAAGGGCGGCTAAGCGGTCTGAAGAACTCCGAGTGGCGAGACTTTGTAAAGAGAATCCCAAGGACTTCTTTGGATATGTAAACAGTCGTAAACCAATCCGTCGAACGATTGGCCCTTTGAGGAATGAGGAGGGGCATTAAAGCACTCAGATGCAGAAAATGCTAACCTCCTCAACAACTACTTCCCTTCAGTGTTTACTGAAGAGTGTGGTCCCATCGCCCCCCCCCCCCCCTCCAGCCAACAGATTCCTACTCGGGGAAAAAGCTGGAGGATATGGACTTCACCGAAGGAGAAATAAAAAAGAAGATCAGTGACCTAATGACGAATAAGTCACCTGACCCGGATGGGTTTCTACCTAAAGTGTTGAAAGAAGTGCGCAATCAAGTGTCACGACACCTTAGCGCAATCTTCAACATGTCAATCTGGACCAAATGCGTTCCTAGAGTTTGGCGTGAAGCGGAGGTGACTCCTATCTTCAAGAAAAGAGACCGTAGCCAACCGTCGAATTACCGACCTATCAGTCTGACTTTGATAGTTGGTAAACTCATGGAAAGCATCATGGTGGACAAAATGACGTCGCATTTAGATTTAAACCTGCTACTGAGGAGTTTCCAGCACGGCTTCCGAAGGCAACGGTCATGCCTGACGAACCTTGTGGAATTCTTCCACTTCGTCTTCAGTGAGCAGGATTGGGACAAGGTGGTGGATGTGGTCTATTTAGACTTCCAGAAAGCCTTTGATAAGGTACCACACCGCCGCCATCTCCGGAAAGTGCGAGCGCTGGGCATAGACGGAAAAGTAGCAGGATGGATAGAGAACTGGCTAAGTGGCAGACGGCAAAGGGTGGTGGTGAATCGACAGGCTTTTGAGTGGGTGCCCATTACTAGCGGGGTGCCTCAAGGTTCTGTCCTGGGACCACTACTATTCATCATCTACGTCAACTACATGGACGGTGACATGGTCCCCAAGATTTCTAAATTTGCCGACGATACCAAGCTTAGTATGAACGTTGCAAAGGATGGAAATACTTCCCGCCTGCAGGAAGATCTTGGGAAGATTAGGGAGTGATCAGACACGTGGCAAATGCCTTTTAACGTGAATAAATGCAAAGTGATGCATATCGGCCACCGAAACCCCCAATCTCATTATATCCTTAAAGGCACTGCTCTTGAATCTACCGACACTGAGAAGGACTTGGGTGTAACTATAACTAGTGATCTCAAGTTCTCGAGGCAGTGTATTGAGGCGGAGAAGAAAGTCCAAAGGATGCTTGGTTGTATAAAGAGACAATTTGGATATAGAAACAAGGAAATAGTACTCTGTTTGTACAATTCACTTGTCCGACCGCACCTGAAGTATGCTGTGCAATTTTGGAGTACTTCCTTCATTTCGAAAGGACATCGCGAGATTGGAACGCGTGCAAGCCAGGGCAACCAAACTGATTCCCTCTATCAGACATAATAGTTTTAAAGATAGATTAAGGGAATTATATCTGTTCTCGTTGGAAACCCGTAGACAGCGTGGTCAGCTCATCGAAGTTTTCAAAATACTTCGAGGGTTCGACAATGTTTACTACAGGGATATTTTCAGCCTTAATGGAAGCAGGACAAGAAATCACGGCTTCAAACTTGAGCTGAAGCGTTACAACCGCGATCTGTTTGGGAAATTTTTCACGTAGAGTATCTGCGGTAGCTGGAACGCACTTCCGATGGAGGTTGTCAGCAGCAATTGTGTTGACCAGTTCAAGACAGGAACTGCCAAGTGTAGGCCATGAATGGTCTTTTGCAGTCTCCTTCTTTTCTTATGTTCTTATGTTCTTAAGACAAGACTAGACAAAGTCTTGAAAAGTGGCCGTTTAGGGAAGACGTAAGGCAATTGAGCGAGGATGTGCACGCTCGACAGCTAGTCCAAATGTACCCTCATTCAATGGACCGTAAGGTCTTCTAGGGTACTTATTTTGTTTGTTACCCCTTGTTATTATATTTCACTCTCCATTCTTCCCCATACTGGTACACCACATTCAAAAGTCTCTGCAAATCCTCTGCTATTTCGCTCACCAGAATTATGTCGTCTGCAAATCTCAGGGTTGTTAATATGCGATCTCCAACCATGACTCATCGAACTTTCATCTTTATTCTCCCCCAAAGTTCTTCAATGAAGAAGCTAAACAAGCTAGGAGACATGGTACACCTTTGTCTAACCCCGGTTTCATTCACCATCAAACCTGTTTCTATACATTTCAGATTGAGTTTGACTTTATTATTCTCATATAGTTTTTGTATCACATTTAGAATATTTTCATCCATCCCCGAGTCTCTTAGTCTTGCTAACAATTTCATTCTATCAACTCAATCAAAAGTTTTTTCTATATTGAGATAATAGATATATAGCACACACCCCTGTTTCATTACCCTCTCTATTACATTCAGTAGAAAATAAAGATTGTCTATGGCTCTTTTTCCAGTTCTAAATCCATTTTGCTCATCTCCAAGTATCCTTTCACGTTCATCCCACTCTTTCAGTTTCTTCCAAACAAAACAAACAAACAAACAAAACATTTATTTCGGAAAAGTACATAAAAACTTTGACGTGGCATAAAGGTAGATACATGATATACACATTTAATAGTTATGCATATTATCAAGGACGCACAAAGTTTCAAGGAGCTTTGTAAGAGCGCCCCCTACAAAAAAAGTCGGGTTTACATTTCCCAATAATCTTTTAAAAGTTTGAACATTATTAGCAATTACTACAGATTCTGGTAGTTGATTCCAAATCGGCACAACTCAACATGCGAAGGAATATTTTCTACAATTTGTTCTAGCAAATTCAACATTTAGTTTAAAGGAGTGTCCTCTTGTTGGTCTGCGGTTGAAACTAAACATATGGTCGAAGTCTATTTCGACCAGCCTATGAATGATTTTATATAAATAGACTAGATCAGATTTTATTCTTCGTATTTCAAGTGATTCAATCTGGAGAAAATCGAGGCAATGGAGATACGGCGTATCTCTCATATTTGATAGGTTTTTGTAAATTTTCGCTGTACTCTCTCGATACATTCAATATCCTGGATCTTTGAGGGGATCCATATTTTGGTGTTGCTTTCCAATAATGGCCCTATTTAGGGTTTGAAAATAAAGAGTTGTAACTGGACATCCGAAGTTACGAAAGCTCTTTTGAACTGATTGTGGAGGTTCAGTGAGTGGGTAATCCTAGTCCCACTTCCTGGACATATATTTTATTACCGCACCGAGGTGAAGCGGAGGTGAAAATTATCCAATACACCTACCTTAGCCACTTCCGGTAAAGAAGAATAACTAAGATGATGATCCCGTAAGTGTGTCCCCACTCAGTAAAAGCTAATCATGGATGGATCGGTGTAATATTGAGATTTAGGCCGAGTGGATTGCTTAATAATTGCCAAAGGATCGTCCAAATTAGTTAAACACACTGATACAAAAATAATCTTTAATGTAAATGAATTTGAAATAAGCAACAGCACATATAGATATAAATAGAATTAATCTTTACACTAAATAAGTAAGTCTACAAAATATGCCGTGGGGATTACTTGAAAATTCCTCACTAGGATGCATGCGTCTTAAAGGCACCCGACAGAACGAATGGAATATTATTATTGAGTTAAACACTGAATTAAACACTTATAATACTCGAGGTTATGGGCTCGGGATGGGAATTCTAGTTCACAAATAAACTGGTGAAGTTAGGGGAAGGAATAATTCAATTAACGATATCTTTGAGTTCATAAGTGTATTTGAGAATGACGGTGAAGTTCTTCTTCCGGTGACGATATTAGCACTTAGTCCGGCCGTCCGAGGTTACCAAATGAGAAGGTAATCCTAGACTGGCGATATAATGATCCTATGCCGAATCACGAAGGTGAGTCAAATGGTGACTCAAATCGGACTTTCGAAGTACCTGTCCAATTATTCGGCTCCTAGAATAGGTAGCTAAACCCGATTACCTAGCTACGTCTAGGGTAATCCGCAGAGCGAGGTCTTGTGTAACCTCAGACTCTGAAGTGGGGGAGGGTCTGCGAGAAGTTTGGCACCTACAAGTACTGTGACGGCAAAAACCAATTCCCCGAGAAGTTCCTTCCTTGCAGCGGGCGAACGGTTTCCTTTGTGGATCGGGCTACACACACTCGACGTAGGTCCAAAATCTTCTGCCCGAATCCAGGGAGAAGTTTTCCTTTTATTTCCCTCGCGAGTAAAAATCGAAAGAGAGCACCGAATTCTCGTAAAATCCGTATCGCCGCGCGAAAGACCTTTTTTGCATTCGTGGGCAGACAGCATGTCTTTCACACATTCGAGCCACATTGAAATTTACGATGGCGCGAAAAGGGGCGATAGAGAATTCGAGGCGACTGGAACATTTAAAAATACGGGAGTAGCACGCAGCTTGTGTCGGAGTATTTCTGCGTACTTATGTATGAGGTATTTAGACTTCTACACTGATATAACCGAAAGTATGCAATTCTCGCTTCGTTTGAGCAGTGGTGGCTGACTGAAAGATCATACGTCATGCAGAATCCCAGATCTCGACAAAATTCCACGTTACCGATGTGATTGTGTTTGCTGAAATAGTTGAAGTTCCTATTTCCGGGGCCTATGTGGAGGACTTCGGTTTTTCTCAAGTTAATCCGTAGCTGCCATGTTTCGAACCACTCGCACATATTGATCATGTCGTCATATAGTTCAAGGCAATCCTGTATACTTAAACATTTTCTGTTTAGTTTTGAATCGTCTGCATATAATGTGATTCGGGCCCGCTCACTGATAACGTCAGTTAGGTCGTTTATATATATGATAAACATCAGTTGAACTACCCTCGACTGCAATGCACTTGCGCCACTTGTCCCTGAGCCTTCGAATTCCCGACAACCGGAAATCTCCCGACCTCTGTTTAATCCACTCCTGTACGGCGAGCTGGACATCTTCATCGTCCTCAAACCGGCGTCCACGCAGTGGGGCCTTGAGCTGGCGGAATAAAAAGTAGTCGCCAGGGGCCAGATCTGGACTGTAAGGGGGATGGTTGAGCTCCTCGAATCGGCACTCGCGCAGGGCAGCTTATGCAATTCTGGCCTTGTGGACTTTGACGACGTTGAAGTCGATCATGAGGCGTGAGGTTAAACAGGGACCCAACGGGCAGAGACCTTGGCCATGGTCAAATTGTCGTGGATGATGTTGATAACACTTCCATGTGATATTCCAAGTTGCCGCTCGATTTCTTCGACCTTCACCCGTCGATTTTCGAGGATCATCCTCTCCACACGGGCCACATTGTCCTCGTTGGTCACGTCTGACGGGCGTCTTGGACGGGGATAATCTTCAAGGGACTCACGACCATGACGGAATTTCCTATTTCAGCGAGCAATGGTTGCATAGGAAGGGGCGGTGTCGGTGTACACTGCAACCATGCGTTCATGGATCTCTTTTGCATTCTTGCCTTCCTTGGTCAAAAAATTGATCACTGCCTGGTGACTGACGATCTGCGATCAGCTATTGCTTTTTAAATAGACGAGGCAGGAGCGTCCGGCTGCAGGTCCTGACTTGTCATAACTTGTCCTAACACCCCCACAAACAGCCATCCGGCTTCCTCTGTTTTGCCCTACCGATTGGCAAAACTTATTGACCGCCCCTCGTAGTGCTTCAGTAGATTAAGAGCTTGCCCTACGACTCCTATATGATTCAGTTTAGCCACTAGTTTTGAATGTACCACGGTATCAATTGCCTTTTCCAGATCTACGTACATGACATCAACTGGTTCCTTATTATCCCTCATTTTAGTCCAATCATCCCAACACTGCATCAAGTTAGTTGTTGTTGACCGTCCTTATAAAAATCCATGTTGCTTTTCAGACATGACATTGTTCGCAAAAATATGGGATAGAAGTTGACCGTGTATAATTCGCTCAAACAATTTGCTCACTACGCTTGTTAAACATATGGGTCTGTACGAGCCTGCCATGCCTGCATCACTTTTAGGCTTGTACGAGTATATAGGGATAATTTCACCAGCTTTCTATTCATCTGCAATGGCTGCATTAGTCACACAGGCCTGAAACAGGATGGTTGGGGGAAGAATCAGGTGACAAGACAGTTCTTTGATGACTCTTGGGTGAATCATGTCAGGACCAGGTGAGCTATTCAAGTTCATTTATCTTATCGCCGCCACCACATCGTTTTCCGTGATAGTGAATGAATCCATTATAGAATGAAGATTTAGGTCAGGCAGCTCTGGTATGGTGTTGTTATCTCTACTGAAGACAGAACTATATTGTTGAGAGAGGGCCTCGGCCTTTCCCAAATCGTTTGTAATAAGCTCATCATTTACAACAAGATATTGAACACCACTTTTATGCTTCGTGTCATTTTCTACAAATTTATAAAATTCTCGTAGCTTTGCTTGGCGATCACCGAATTTTTGTTTCTCATAATTACTGCGGGCAGTAAAAACAGCTTTATGAACCTGTTTATAATAGTTTCTATATTCACGTAGTCTTCTTTCCATCATGTTTCTTCTGTATGAGTTCCGTTTGCGTTTTGTAGTTCGTGTCACTGCTTTGAGCCTACGATTGAACCAGGGAGCATTTTTTTTCTTGCTACACGAATTACAGGGATACATTCATTATACAGATTATATATGATGTTTCTAATGTTATCCCAAAGCGTATTACAGTCGTGCACATGCGGTAACAGTATTTGTCGCCATTGAATTGTTGCCATGTGAGATCTCATCAATTCCCAGTCTATATTTCTAAAATCGTGAATAAATTTCGGCTGGTCGGGAACACATGAAAAATTTAGTGGAGAGATTTTGCAGGTAATATAGCAGTGATCACTAGTTGAGAAACAGTCATGAACTGTCGTGTGGGTAACCACATGTTCTCCCGCTACCAAACATCTTTCACATCACACTCATTACGGCTGATGGCCAGTTTTTTGTCTTTATTACCACATTTGTGCAACAAATTAATCTACTTTTCTGCCAAGTCTCAGGCACCCATCCATTTACTAGAATATCATTAAATAAGGCTCTGAGGAATTCCTTCATCCTTTCTCTCCCATATTTCAGACATTCACCAACTATCCTTTCTTCATCCATTACCTTATGATTTTTTAACCTTTTCAACCCACACACTATGTCCTCCCTGTTGATTCCTATACGTTCATCCTCTAATTCCTGTACTGCATACTGAAGTTCCTCATTAGCTCCAATTTCTTCCCATCCCTTCCTTGCCCGAATGACTTTTCCCGAATATTCTTTAATTTGTATCTTTATTTTTTCTTCATCCTCACATTCTCCTTCTGGTATCTTTATTATTACTTTGTCATCTCGTTTGTCTCCTACCAAGGCCCTTCTCAGATATATCCACTGCTCTCTTTCTTGGTCGTTTACAACCAAATTACTGCACTGTCTTATTTTTTCCTCCTCTTGCCTTGATCTTTGCATCCCAGATTACTTGTGTAACTTTCTGCTTTTGTTTCCTGTATACCAGTTCCATCCTTTCCACTTGTTTTACCTCCCCCCTCCACTCTACTTTGCCTTAGTTTCCTTAGTTGATTATTCAACCTTCTCCTAGTTAGGTATCTTTCTCCACTTCTTTGTTCCACCACTCCTTGCTCGATCTTTACCCTCCTGTTCTGATCCATTTTTCTCCAAACTTTTACCTCGCCACCTCTTTAATTTTTCCTTCCAACTGCATATAACTTACCCTCATATCCTTAGAGATTATTAGTCCTGCCAATACTTCTTCCCTTTCATTTTCATAGGATCCCCAATCCACCCCTTTGCTCTTCCATATATTTCTCCGCTTTCCCTTATTCTTTTCTCATACAGGGTCCCATTTCGCTTTCACTAGTATAGCTTTATGGTCAGTTTGGAGCCCTATTTCCTGATCCACATCAATACATACGCCTTCTTCTATCTCGCCACACTTTCTGTTCATTATAGCAAAATCTAGTGCAGTCCTCCTCTTTCCTTGTTACCAGGTTGAGATGCGTCATGACCAACTTCGCGGGTGTTGTCTCCTTTGAGTCTAACAATTCGATAGAGGCGAGCAGCCGTTTCACATTACGGGAACGGTCACGCTGGGGGAAGGACGGTGAACTCTAGTTTTAGAGGGGGCTGAGTGTAAACCCTTTATGCCGTCAACTCTACCAGGGCAGCGGCCAGGGTGGGTAGAACCGGCAGAAGGATTCCGAATGGACGCGGAAACTACCGTGCTCGTAAGCCTGAAGGGGCCAGAAGCAGAGGGTGTTTTTCTTAACGTTGAGGCATAAGGCGTCCCAGGCAGAGTTGAGCGCGCCAGGACCAAGTCTTTAGCCTCGCGAAATGAGAGGCGATCCTGTGCCTGAATGGCCATAATTTCCTTCTTAAGGAGATACGCACCACATTGATTCAAAGAAGTGGAGTGCGGCTCTCCGCAGTTGACACACTTGGCCACACACAGTTCGAACTTATCGTGTATGGCCTTGGAGCAACTTACACATACTTCAGGTAACCCCGAATTTGCGTTTCTACAGGAGCGATTCGTATGGCCAAAGCGGTGACAGTAATAGCACTTCCGCAGCAGTGCCACGAATGCCTTCACGCGGTAGCAGTACCAACCGGCACGCACCGACTCAGGGAGCTTGTTACAGTCGAACGTGACGAACAGTGTATGGGTGCGTCTCGAGGCCCTTCCCTGTTTTCTCATCATACATTCGACCTTGACCGCCCCATGGTCGGCCGGCTCTAAGGTGATGTCATCTATGGAGTAGTCCACGAGCCCCCTCGCATAAAACGCACCAAAGTATTTGGAAACTCTTTAACTTACTTGATGAAAGAAAAGTTTTGCGAGGACGAAAATGTGTGATTTAGATCGAGGAGACGTAGCATAATTGTAAAAAGTATAGCGATATTAATGCAAGACTTTAGAGAAAAGTACTGCGCTACAATCCGCACCAAAAAAATAAATTATTTACGCAGCATCGCATAGAATTTACATACGTTTTAAATGCATCATTATGTTATCTTTAAGAAATTCTATTACCGAATTTTACCAATGAATAAATACTTGCCTTATTTAATTTTTATATAATACTTTTAACATTTAATAAAGACCAGACTATTTATTGCTTATATAATACATTTATCGTCAATTGAATAAAATAAATTGCGGCGAATTTTCCTTACAGTCAATTTGTCTTACGGTGAAAATGATTACGGCAAATTTTCCTACGGCAAAAATGATTACGGCAAATTTTCCTACGGCAAAAATGTTTACGGCTAATTTTCCTATAACCCTTTCACAAAGTTCATGGTAGAGTGCGGCGCCACACTCACCGGCGAGCCATCAAGTGTCCGAAGGGCACTAATCATGGCCGCCTCGGAGGGATTCAACGCATTCACCAAAAGGCTACCGTCCTAGAAACGGGTCACCTTCGGCTCTCTACCAATCACGCTATCTAAAGCTCTCCTCTGATGGGTTATGTTACCCTTAGCCAACATGCTGCCATCAGTGAAGCGAATAACGAGAAGGCGTTTGAACCCAGCGCGCTCGAAAACGCCAGGTAACCGCATTTCCAAGAAGGATCTTGCTGAGACCGGCCCATCTGGCCTCGGGGCTCCTGCCGGCGGAGCAGAGAAGCGGGTCATTCCCTGCCCGCCTCTTCTAAAAAGACAATAAATAGAAAAAAAAAATAAAAGTATGCTCTGCGCACTTTTGGTCTTAGTCTGGGACTCCCCACCCGAACAAGCATCGGGGCCGGACGTGCGGATCTTGGCTTGATCGTATACCGAAATGGCAGCGGTCCCGTTCATCCCCGTGGCTCCCGCGGAGGGAGAGGAGAAGGCTGGGAATGAACCCGCTTCTCCCCTCTGCTAGTAGGAGCCCTTAGGGCAGATGGACTGGTCTTATAAAGATCCTTCTCAGAAATGGAGAAGGTCCTGGCTATCACAGGGGCCACAGTCGGGGAAGGGGATTCTTCCTCCCCTTGTAAGCCCTCTGAGGAAAAGCTTTCACAGGGGCGGACTTGTGTTCTGTGCTTGGCACTGAGCCCATTTTCTACCCCATGAATGATACTACCGTTTGGGGATGGGTCACCTTAGTAACCATATCCATCTCACGGAGGACTCCATTTTGACATCTCCCCTCCCTCCAAGACATCAGTGATCCCATTCGAGAGGCCATTATTCTTGTCTTGGGCGGGCGAACTAGCATCCGTCTGGGAAAAGAAGGAGGCGGGTATACTGACTCCCTGCAAGCTTGTCGCGCAGATACGGAGGATATTAGGGGGCAAGGGCCGACGGACCCTGCCATCTCTTGTTCCCTTAAGAGGATTGGTCCTATCAATCCGCTCCCACCGGGAGCGGTCAATTATGGGCAGCCTGCCTACTTTCTTGGCAACGAAGTTGCCCAAGGGCGACTCCAAAGAACGGTGTGAGGGGGAGTCTCCTACACCCGTAGGCCTAGGAGAGGAGTAAGTCTCCTCTCCTGTTAAAGAGTTTTGGAGGGTCCCCTGCGAAAGCTCAGGGATGGGGACCTCCATTTTTTCGGTGAACCTACCCGAGGGCGGCTGCGATGATGGTAAAGGGGAAGGAGAGAAAGGGTTTTTAGATTTTCATTATCGGGCATGGTGAACCTATAGGTGCCACGGGATGCAAACGCACATCACCCCACGCAGTAGCCCGCCCTGCGAGGAGTGAATATGGGGCCGGCAAAACTACCTGCCACCGTTTGATTCCACTCCTCTCGCCTAGTGACCTCGCAGCGCATCAGCATGGCGGCTCCACCTTGGGCACGGCGTAAAATTGATAGACAGGAAAAGGAGGAAGAAACGGTATGTGAGGAAGGTGTGGGTGGGGATGAAGGAGGTTTTTAAAACTTACCACCCCAGGCCGGAGCTCAAGGGTGATGGAAAATTGTGCTTTCTTCCCTCAGCACCGATCCGGGATAGTTGGGTGAGAGGAAGCTGGTTGGCGTCTAGCCTGTGAAATTAGAGGCTGACCAGAGAAAGTTGTGGGAGAGGTTGAGGGAAAGTGAAGAAGTAGGGTAAAACACAGGTTACCAGAAAGAAGGAGAAGAGGTTAAGCTGGGGCCGGACGGGGCGCTGAGCCCCGTCAGTACAGCGGCCAGGAAGGCAAATCGCCGCGCCCCTTACGGGGGGTTGGAAGGCCATTAAAATTTAATTTTGAAGGTGTACGAATGTTTATTTCCACCCACTGTATGTGCATATCGCTTGTTCCACTCGCCGTAGGAGGAACCTACTCCTTGGGAACCGCTTGTGAGTAGAGTTTTCATTTTTTATTCTTAACTCTGCTCGTCTCCATTTGTTTTTCTTCATTCCTGTCCATATATTTTTAGCCCTCTTTCCAGGGTTAAGTTTATCGGGTCGATCCGTTTTTCTTCTCTCCTTCCGGTGTTTTTATAATGTATATCGCCATATTTTGGATACGTGCAGTTTATTTTCATTAGATTTCAAGATAGTGTGTATTGGGACCGGTGGGTAGACTAAGACTGATTCGATGCAGGCTTTGTATATCGTTCTCTTACTTCTTAAGTTCATGTTACCTAGAACGTATAACAGTCTTATACCCATTTGAGCTTTTGCTGCCCTCGCTTTTGTATGTGTGTGGTAACCTCTTGAGCCGATATGTAGCCCCAGCACACCTTCCTCCGTCGCGGATTCATAGTAAATACCGTCGACGGCAATTTTGTCCTTTTTTTTCTCATTATTGGAATAATTTTAAACTTGTGGATGTGTGTTTTGATTTTCCACTTGTTTTCGTAATCGTTAATATTTTTAATTTCTCTTTCCGTAGTCTTCGCCTGCCATCTTGGGTTCGTGGAGCGCGATGAAATTATTTGACTGACATCCGCGTACTCCATATTTAAGCATCCAGGTGTGATTGGGGGCAGAAGATCAGCCGTGTAAATCGCGTAGATGATGGGGCTCATGCACCTCCCCCTTGTGGGACCCCCGTCTGTAGACAGGTCGGTCTCTCGTGCTTCTCGATGGAGATGTAGGCTTACCTATTGGTGACATGATCAGCCAACATTCTCCATCTTGATGCCGAGACCCAGTTGAAGGAGCTTATATTTAAGTTGTTCAACCCAGACCTTGTCGAAGGCCTTCTCGACATCGCAGAGGACCACGTCCACGTACCCATTTTTTGATTTGGCCTGCGCAATCTTCTCTGCTAATATAGCACTTGCCATAGTAGACTCCCTTTCCTTTCGGAAACCAAACTGGTGGTCGTTATATTCATAGTTTTCCTCTAGGAATTCGACTAGTTTTTGGTTCAGATCTTTTCGAGAACCTTACCCATGGAATTTAGCAGGGATATTGGCCTATAGCTGGAAACTAAATGAAGAGGTTTCCTTTGTTTCAGTAGGAATACCATTTTTGCTATCTTAAAATTTTCTTGGTATGCTCTTATGTTGAGATACGCGTTGAATAAGTCAGTAATGGCTTTTGTATATTTCCTAGGGCACTCTCATAATTATATTTTGTGAGACCTGTCATCTCCGGTGTCTTCTGTTAAAATGAGCTATTGGCCATTTTTAGTTCTTCTTCTGTTATACATGCCCTTACTCTTTCGTTTTCTTGGGTACGAAAAGCCACTTTTCTTTCTGGGGTAAGTCTATGCCTGTTAGTTCGTATGAATCTGTTAACTCTTTCTTCCGTTTCTCTATTGTAACGTTGGTTGTCCTCTTCTTCAATAGTACGAGGGGCGGTCAATAAGTTTTGCGAATCGGTAGGGCAAAACAGAGGGAGGGGGATGGCTGTTTGTGGGGATTTTAGGACAAGTTATGACAAGCCAGGACCTGCAACCACACGCTCCTGCCTCGTCTATTTAAGAAGCAGTTGCTGATCGCAGATCGTCAGTCACAAATTTTTCAACAATGGAGAAGGTTGAGCACCGCGCAGTGATCAAATTTTTGACCAAGGAAGGCAAGAATGCAAAAGAGATCCATGAACGCATGGTTGCAGTGTGCACCGACACCGCCCCCTCCTATGCAACCATTGCTCGCTGGAATAGAAAGTTCCGTCATGGTCGTGAGTCCCTTGAAGATGACCCCCGTCCAGGACGCCCGTCAGACGTGACCAACGAGAACAATGTGGCCCGTGTTGAGAGGATGATCCTCGAAAATCGACGGGTAAAGGTCGAATAAATCGAGTGGCAACTTGGAATATCACATGGAAGTGTTATCAACATCATCCGCGACAATTTGGCCATGACCAAGGTCTCTGCCCGTTGGGTCCCTAGAAACCTCACGAAACCTCACGCCCTATGATCGACTTCGACATCGTCAAAGTTCGGAGGAGCTGCTGCTCCTGTACAACCAAGACCTGGCGAGATTCGAGTCACGCATAGTGACAGGTGATGAAACGTGGGTCCATCACTGGGATCCCGAGACCAAGCTCGAAAGCATGGCCTGGAAGCACAGGGGCTCTCCGACCCCTATCAAGTTCCGGACCCAACCCTCAGCTAGGAAGATCATGGCCACCATCTTCTGGGATTCTGAGAGAGTGTTGATGGTGGATTATGCGCCTCGTGGAACGACCATCATAGGCCAATATTATGCCGAGGAACTGGCTGGTAACTAGGTTGAAGAAGTGCATCCGTCAGAAGCGGCGCGGCAAGTTGACAGGCAGTGTCCTGCTCCTCCACGACAATGCCCCTGTCTACAAGGCCGGAGTTGCACAAGCTGCCCTGCGCGAGCGTGGATTCGAGGAGTTCAATCATCCCCCCTACAGTCCAGATCTGGCCCCTAGCGACTACTTTTGTTTCCACCAGCTCAAGGCTGCACTGCGTGGACGCCGGTTTGGGGACGATGAAGATGTCCAGCTCACCGTCCAGGAGTGGATTGAACAGCAGTCGGGAGATTTCTGGTTTTCGGGAATTCGAAGCCTCAGGGACAAGTGGCGCAAGTGCATTGAAGTCGAGGGTAGTTATATTGAAAAATAATAAAACACTTTTCCTCATATCTCGTTTCCTTATATCCGAATTGCAAAACTTATTGACCGCCCCTCGCATATGTAGACTTTGTCCCAGTGCTTCTTAAATTTGTCTGCTGTTTCTTCGTTGTTATTTAGGTATTCTCCTTGTTCATTCTACCGCTTGTGCGAATGTTGGAACGGTGTTTAATGTAACTGTCTCGACTAGGTTAGGTGTGGATGATGGTATGTACTGTTTTTGGAGCGGTGAAGCCACAGGGAGGGTGGCGCTGTTGAGAGGGAGGTGGTGTGTGTGACAGAAGAGGTGGAGGGATCGTGTGTGGGGCGGGTGTACGTTTTTTTTGTTAATCGATTAGGGCAAATATACTTTTGCTAAAGTTTATCTGCCCTATACCATGCGCAGTGAGACGCTGGTTGAGTTCGTGTGCGTACAGTCAGGGGTCATCCCCCGACAGACCTTTAGCCTACGCCGAGAGGTCTGCTGGTGTCGGTGTATGTTGTGGCTGGTAGTCTGTGTATGGTGTGGCGGAATGGTGTCTTAAGGTAGGGAAGGGTGCGAGCAGTAGTAGGGTGTAGATGAGCATAAGAAGGGATAGGGACTGTGGTAGGAGGAGTGGGAGAAAGGGGATCTAGAAGAGGAGTAGGATCAGGATGAAGACGGGGAGATAAAAAAGCGGGGAGAGACTGAAAGTGATAATGAGAAGAGAGACTGGATCAGTGGGAGTATGGACAGGATCAATGGGAAAGGAGAGAGAAGCAAAGGAAGAAGAGCCAAGGTCGTTATAGGAGGGCACTGGGGCGTTGGAATAGGGGATGGGAGTGACCAGGAGAGGAGTAGGATCGACAGGGAAAGAGGTTAAGACGGGAGGAGAATTAGAAGTAGGAGGGGGGAAGATGAGGGGAGGGGAAAAGGATGGGGAGGGAAAGAGGAAGGGGAGCAGGAGCAGCAAGTGAAGGGATATGAGAGGTCTGGAGAAAGAATGGGATTGACGGGGGTGGACGGAAACGGCGAGAGGAGTGTAAATGGAAGTAGGGGCAGGAACAACAAGAGAGTCAGTGGAAGGAGGTTGGGAGCTAGTAGGGAGAGTAGTAGAGATGAAGGAGGTTGTTGTTTGTAGAAGTGGTGGTCGTGAATTTTGGTGTTTGCGTGTACAGTGTTTACGTGTACTGAGTGGTAGCAGGACCGGTGGTTGTGGTTTTTTTGTGCGTCTATTAGGGCAAAAAGTTCCTTTGGAAAGACAATTTGCCTTAGACCGTTCGTAATGTATAGCTGCTTAAGAGCCTCGGCGTATGTGCGGGGGTCGCCCCCAGATATGTCTTTTGCCACCGCGCAAAGCACGATGTCCAATTGAGTTTTAGAGTTATTGTGGTGAGTGGGTGTATTTGTTTGTGTGTAAGTAGGTGAGGTGGAATATGTGGACCCGTGTGCAGTAACAACAGTGGCATATCACTTTGTGAGTAGTGGTGGTGGGGCAATGTGACTCGGGGCTGGAGGTGGTGAAGGTGTTTGGTGTAGAGGTGGTTTGGAGCATACTGAGATTCGCAATGACGTCCGCGTGCTTCTTTATGAGGTATGGACACCTCAACGTGTTCGCCACCAGATTAGCACAACGGAGTGTGTTGTTTGTGCATGCGATGTAAAAGTGACGTTTTACACCGCACATAGAACAGACAGGCTCGGATTTACACGAGCCAGTCTGGTGGCCTGTTTTGTAGCACCGTAGACCAATGCCTACGTAGACCAATGTGGACGGACGTTGTGTTGTAGTTTTATTAAGGCCCAGGACTTGAGTTTATTGTAGTATAGGTCCTGGACTGTCTTCGCCGTACTCCTCCTCTTTAAGGACGGCGGGTATCTCCTCCGTGCTAAATTCCGTGGTGCTTCGTATTCGTTTGTTTATTATGGTGCCTGGCGGTGTAGTGAAGTGTTCCGTGGTTGTAAGGGTATCGTGTGGACGTGTGTTGAAAGTCTGGGCGTTATTTTTCGACCTGAAAATCAGAGTCTGCCCAGTATGTGTGTTTATTATGTTTGTGATGGAAGTGTCCAATGTGTGTGAGAGTCTTAAGATCTCTGTATGTATTAGTGTGGGTTTTGTGCGTGTCTTGTGCCGTAGGCGTAGGGTCGTTTCGCCACCCATGGTGTGAACGTGTCCAAAGAGCAAGTAAATTTTTAGGGAGTACTTGCGCGAGGAGGTTCCCACCCCACTGCCGAGTACGCCTCGCGAGATGAGACTGGGGTAGAGGGAGAATAATGAGTGTAGATCTCGTTGGGCTCCTCGAGGGGTGCACAAGGATGGCCGACTTGATGATTGGTGGGGACCGAATCAACGGGTTTTGGTTATTCTGAGTTACTTACAGCATACATAGAGACGGGTGTGAAACCTTCTATAGTCCTGGCCAGGCTTGCAGGGTAGGTTAGAAACCTCCCCGCAGTTTGTAAATCCGGCCCAAATTAAGCATGCCTCTTGACTTTGGGTTCTACAGTGGGCTAGACTGCAAACCTCCTGTGATAGAACGGGTTGAGGCCGCGTTAATTTCACCCACTATAACATGTTATTTAAAACCACGATGCTCCCCACGTGCATCTTCGCTTTGAAGCTGGGCGCCTTATCGCAGCAACCTGAGTCAATGTTTAAACAAGGAGGTTTATCACCCCCCCCCCCCCGTTCGCCCCAATCCACCGATCACGCCAGATTGAATTAGGCTTATGAGCAGATAAGGCTTGTTCTCAGGCTCGGCTGTGCATTCTCTCGAAGCTCCCATTCCATTGTCCCCCACGCCAAGGAGATGTCCTGGCTATTTATGTGGAAACTTAACCACTAAGATGAGATTGGAGATCCAGATTTTCGTCGCGAAACATCACCACGACCCTCTCTCACCTTGTGCGCCAAGGGACCTCGACCTCGAGATTCACCATCACTTGTCCAGAAGAAGGACAATATCCCTTGAGTGCCAAGGTTCGAGCCTTCGTGACGCCGAGTCCACAAGGCTTCCCCCTTGTTGTTCAGAAAGAGAACAACATTAGAACAGCCATTGTTCTTTTGAGCCCCCGTTCGCCAAGAAACGGTTCTCACCCTTCCCCTGTTGTTGAGAAAGAGAACAACGTTAGAACAGCCATTGTTCGTTCGAGCCCGTTGACAAGAAACGGTTCTCACCCCCCTTCCTTTTTGTTCAGAAGAGAACAACGTAGAACAGCCATTGTTCGTTTGAGCCCGTTCGCCAAGAAACGGTTCTCACCCTCCCCCCTTGTTGTTCAGAAGAGAACAACATTAGAACAGCAATTGTTCTCGAGCCCGTAGACAAGAGATGGTTCTCACCCCCCCTTGTGTTCAGAAGAGAACAACGTAGAACAGCCATTGTTCTTCAAGCCGTTCGTCAAGAAACGGTTCTCATTCCCAAGACGCCACGTCAGGATCATTTAATCCCCCCCCCTTCGGCTGGAACTCGCCAGCGGACCGAAAATTCCTTCACGTCGCCTTCTCTGCACAACAAGTATAAATTACGTAAGCCGAACGTTACCTTTGAGTATTCAACCCTTTTGTCAATTCTATCCTGTGCTTTAAATGGTTTAGCGAACACCCATCTCTTTAACTTTATATTTGTTTTACCTTTTTAAATCTTTTAATCCTCGGATTAGCTCGATTCCACACGACCCTTTCCATTCTCTGTTTATGTTAATATTTTCCGTTTTGTGTGTTGTTGATAGTTATTATTAATAAAACTCTATTTTATTAATGATAACAATATTATTATCCTTGAGCTCAGTTCCACTTCTTAAGCATATCGAAGATACATAATATCGGCCAGCCAGACATCCACGCACTCTAAAGATAATTAGGTAAGTTCCCTCGACGAATAGTTATATATGGTATATCGTCGAGAGCCCATTCTACGAAACCTCCTTTCACCGAGGCCTGCAACTAGGTCATTCTAAATGAAATGCATAGTTGCACTGAGGCTACGTGAAGAATCTCATCCACAGTGTTAATCCAGTGAGGAGGGGGAGGAGGTTATTTAAGCTATCATGTTTACTAAGGCCCAAATACAGTAATTACTACCTGATGGGGGGGGGAGTGCGGAGGTAGAGGTCTACCAACGGCGAATGTTTTGGCCGAGTACACCTCAACGCAGTCCACTCTTTGTATGGTTTGGTAGGCCGATGGCGTTTCTTCGGGCTTCCCGTTTTCCTTGCCTCCTGATCCGAAAGCGAGGAGAAGAGCAAGTGAATTGGTGTTGACTCTTTGAGATCACAGCGACGGATGACACCGTGCATTGGACATTCGACATAATGAAGTGGTAAAAAATATACACACATATATGAGTACAACTTGCACCCATATATACATGTATATATAATAGTAGGAGATAGTGAGATAAAGATAGAGATGTAGGAAAAGGGATATATGAAGTTAAAAGATCCTCGGTGAAAGGGTATCGCAGAAGTTTTTTTCTGAGATTGGTGTTCTTCTCATTGTCTTTTTTCAAGCTTTTGTGTACTCTGTAATTCTTGTTGTATTTGTTGTTCTTGATTTGTGGTTGTAATAGATTGTATAAGTCTAAATACCGCGTACATAGGTGTACGCAGAAACACTCCGACACAAGCTGCGTGCCCTCTCGTATCTCTAAACGCACCTCTCGCCTCGAATTCTCCGTCGCCTTTTATCGCACCGCCATAAACTCCGAGATGGCTACAAGGCGTCAAAGAAATACCATCGGGCCAAAGATGAAAAAAAGGTCTTTCGCGCGACGATACGGATTTTACGAGAATTCGATTCTCTCTCTCGATTCTGCTCGTGAGAGAAATAAAAGGAAGACTTCTCCCTGGAATCAGGCAGAAGCTCTTGGACCTGCGTCGAGTGTGTAAAACTCAATCCACATAGGAAACCGTTTGGTCGCTGCAAGGAAGGACTTCTCGGAGAATTGGTTGTTGCCGTCACGGTATTTGTAGGTGCCAAACTTCTCGCAGCCCCCCCTCCCCTTCAGAGTCTGAGGTTACACAGGACCTCCCTCTGCGGATTACCCTAGACGTAGTTAGGTAATCGGTCTTGGCTACCCACTCCAGGAGCCGAATCATCGGACAGGTAGTTCAAGGAAGAAGTCCGATTTCAGTCACCGTTTGGCTCACCTTCGTGATCTGGCAAAGGATCAGCATTACCCTCTCATTCGGTAACATCAGACGGGCGGACTAGGTGCGATCATCGTCACCGGAAGAAGATCTTCACGCCCCCCTTCCAAAATACTTACGAACTCAAAGGTATCGTTAATTGAATTATCCCCTCCCCTAACTTCATCAGTTTATTTGTGAACTAGAATTCTCATCCTGAGCCCATACCCTCGAGTATTAGAAGTGCTTACTTAATTCAGTGTTTAACTCAATAATAATATTCCCTTCGTTCTGTCTGGTGTCATTAATACGCAAACATCCCAGTGAGTAATCTGCAAGTAATCCCCACGACATTTTGTAGACTTATTTATTCAGTGCAAGATTAATCCTATTGATATTTATATACGCTGTTGCTTATTTCAAATTCATGTACATTAAAGATTATTTTTGTACATGTGTGTTTAACTAATTTGGACGATCCTTTGGCAATTATTAAGCAATCCACTCGGCTTAAATCTCGATATTCCACCGACCCACCCATGGTTGGCTTTTACTGAGTGGGGAACACACTCAGGGGATCATCATCTTAGTTTTGATCAAAAAGTACGCACCGGGGTTATTCTTATTCACCGGAAGTGGCTAAGGTAGGTGTATTGGATACGCTTCACCTCCGCTTCACCTCGGTGCGGTAATAAAATATATGTCCAGGAAGTGTGACTGGAATTACCCACTCACTCAACCTCGACATACATGTTTGTTTGCAGTGGCGAGCAGTCCGTCAGTACCGATGACGGAAGGTCCGTCAGTCCGTCACTGACGGACTCCCATTTCGCTCACGACTGATGGAAACATTATTTGCCGAAGGTCGTCTTTGCTTTTCGGGTTAGTAACGGTTCGGGTAACGGCCGAAAATCACTTCCTTCGGCGCTTATTTCGTCAGTGTTTCAAAGTTTCCGTCAGTCTGCCAGCGAAACAGGAGTCCGTCAGTGACAGACTGACGGATTTTCCGTCATCGGTACTGACGGACTGCCCAGCACTGTTTGTTTGTGTTTTGTTTTTGCTTCATGTAGGTTTTAGTAGTTTTTGTGGCAGTCAAGCCTTTGTAGGCGTTTTATGTGTTTCTCTCGTTGACTGTATTTGTTTGTGTTTTGAGTGGTGTTCTTATTGTCAGATTCTCTGTACATTGGATTATTTTTCTTTATCTCATATGCGTGGACTTAGGTGTAGAGAGGTTCTTCCTGTCTTTCAGAGTGTTCTTTACTGCTCGTAAAGTTTCTTGTCCTTCTGTATCTGTCATCCAGCGGAATGTCCATGTGTCTTTGTCTTATTTCGTCCGTCATGCATCTGGTGACTTTCAACCAGCTTTTACGGGCTCTTGTTTGAAACTCGACGTTAATCGGAGACAATTCGATCTCCTGTTATAGGTCTCTCTGCCTTCTTCTTTCTCTCCTCTTAACGTTGGTAATTAGGAGTACCGATTTATTTTGTACTCTTCAGAGAGATCTCATTTGTTTGGGGGGACTTATGCTGGTAGGTATAGGTTGATACAGCAGCTTTGATTTAATGAGCGCGTCATAGATTATTCTTATCGGCCATGTTCAGGTTTATGAACCTGTAGAGCTTGCTGAGCTCGGCCTTCGCTCGCGCTGCTGTTTGAGTAACGTAGCAACCATACCCATTTTTATCCTATATTTAGTCCTAGCACCGTTGCCTATGGAATGCGGGCGTCATCAGTTTCAACGGAAGAACGATATTACCTTGAATTTTGGGGTGTTTGTAGCGCTTTTCCACCTTCTTTCGTACCAGATGATGTGGTCGAATACTCTAGCTGTTATTTCTGCCAGGAATTCGAGATTTATGAAGGGGACAGTAATAATGTGGGAGATTTCGTCTGCGAATTGGAAGGTCAGCGAATCTTCCCTGACCGGATTTGTGAGGTCAAGGGTATAGATTTTGTATAGGAGTGGGCTTAGGCACCCTCCTTGCGGTACGCCTGCAGACAGGTCAGAGTCTGGTCCGCTGTAGTCTAGTTTTTTATCTGTATATACGCCTTCCTGTCTGTTATGTAGTCACAAAGTATTTTCCCTAAACGGGTATAGATATAGGGCCATAGTGGTATGAACCTAGATAGATACTTCACCACAAACCTATATATATAAGTTTTTGAAAAGAGAGAATTATTGAAGGATGAATTGTAAACAAGGCTCGAGCGGTTCAGCCTGCGGGCGAATTTAGTCGTAATGACTGACTGCAAAATCGTTAAGGGAATGGATGTAATACAACGAAGATAGAGCAATATATATATATATATATATATATATATATATATATATATATATATATATATATATATATATATATATATATATATATATATATATATATATATATGTATATATATATATATATATATATATATATATATATATATATATATATATATATATATATATATATATATATATATATATATTATAGATTATTATAGATTAACAAGAATGGAACATAGTTGAAATATAATGATTGAATTTGCGTTTAATTATAAATAAATGAATATGAGTTCAATACTGAATTTTCGTCGTGATTAAGCTCGGTGTAAGGCAGTGATAGCGATGTATAAACAAGCAGGTATAAATTGGTACAAATAGATAGCAAGGTAAATATTGGTGAAAGGGTAACTAGGCAACAAGGTAGAAATTAGTGTGTATGGGAGTCTTTACGATGGGAATGACGAAGCACGAGTGGGAATTTTTTTGTGTTCAATGCGAGACCGCTGAAAGCGTGTTAGTTTGTGTGTTTGACTAATATTTATGCACAAGGTACATTACGTTAAAATGAAATTAGGTAATGGAAATATTTAAATTGATGCAATGGAATAGTGTTACATGTAATATTTTATAGGAATGCCTGAGTGCATTGCTATAACACTCCCGCCCTAAGAACCCCCCCCCCCTGTTTTATGTAAGAGGCCTTCTGACGACGCGACCGGAGCGTGTGACCTCAGTACCATTGGTTTGGCTGCGAGTGCGGGGACACAGATTCACTGTGGGAGTGATATTAGCGTTGGACGAGGCACTGGTACGAGAGGATGTTGATGGAGCGAAGGTGATCCGCTTGTTGGTCCCTTCCGAGATGGCGTCAAGCGGGATGTGGGAGTTTTGAGTCCCGTTTTCCGCTGCCGGAGTGACCAGTGGGGGAGATATTTGCTCCTGACTGACCACTTCTGCCGACGAGGGTTCCTGCAACAAAAGAGGAGGAGGCAGCAAAATGGAAGGTGGTACATGAGTATCAGGGGCGGTTAAAAGGTAAGATTCGGCTTATTTTGGGGTATTACTGCACCATAGATGGGTATAGTGGAAGAAGAAGAAGGACGTGATAGTGGCTCTAGATGAACATTTTTGGTATAGGCGGGTTTCAGGCGGTCGATAAAGACAGTATCCTGCTTGGTGCCAAGCTGTAGGACGAAGAATTTGGGCTTCCTGGAGATGTCGAGAAAGGGGCCGTCATAGACTGGTTGCAATGAAGTGCGAGTTGAATCGCGACAGACGAAAACATGCGAGCATGTTGTCATCTCCTTCGGCACGAAGGTTTTATAATTAGTAGGCACTAGAGGGCAGTTGGTTTAACTTCAGCCATCGCTCGTACAAGATTATATACGAGTTAAGAAGGAGCAAGGTGAGATGGTAGAGGTCGATCAGAGGAAGAAAAGAATCAATCGGGTAGAGAAAACTGTGTACAGTAAACTAATTCTGCCGCAGAGCAAGCAGATTCTCTTTCAAGGGCGACTGAATGCCATGTAGAATCAAAGGTAGCTTGTCCAACCAAGTGATGTTTGGATCGTTGGAGCGTAAGCTTGCTTTGATGGTCCGATGCAAACGTTCTATTGCAGAGTTATTCTAGGGATGGTAGCTTGTGGTACCAAGGCGAAAGGAGTCAAACACGGATATTAGTGCATCCTATTGGTGGGATTCAAATTGGATTCAAATTTAGGGAACACCAAAATGAATACCCCATGCTGAGGCGAAGGCTCGAGTGACAGTGGAACCGCCTTTGGCCAGCGAGTAAAACGATCGATCATTGTGAGAAGATAATTGCAACCACGGGAGTAAGGAAGAGGACCTACTAGATCGACGTGAATGGCGTCAAAACGTGACGAATGAAAAGGAAAAGGGACTAGGGGAGTTTGTGTGGCGGTGGACCATAGCACACTGGCATGGCAGGCATGAGCGAGTCCATTTAGCCACGTCAGCATTCATACCTGGCAATACGAAGCGTTGTGAAACGAGATTGCGTTTGCCATTGACGCCAAAATGAGAGAGACCAGGAATTTAGCCGAAAATGTGCCGACGGTAAGCGAAAAGAATGAGAGGACGGGTACAGACAGACAATAAATAGTTAACCAGGATGTGCCTGGAAGGACTGTCCAGCAAGTCGATCTCGTGAACGACGAGTTGAGAAGAGTGACGCAGTGGTTGCGTATCTTCATCTTGTTCCTGGGCAAGTGCTATTGTTGCCTGATCGATTGGCGCAGAGTGGGGGTGTTGCGTGCCCGGAATCGATAAAATGCGAGAGAGTGCATCTGGAACGACGTTTGAAGAACCAAGAACGCAGCGAATATAGTTCGTAATCTGGAGGATGAAGTCAAGATAACGAGTGTCAACTGCAGTGTGTACTGATGAAATACTACGAGACGAACAAGAACCGACCAAAGGCTTATGGTCAGTAAAAAATATGGATTCAGCCCTTCCAAATGATGGCGGAAGTGGCGGATTGCGAGGTATATTCCGAGTAGCTCGCGAGAAAACGTACTATAACTCTTTTGATAGTCAGAAACAGAGCAAGCGAAGAAAGCAAGAGGTTGCCATTGGTCAACAATCTTTTGTTGCATGGTTGCAGCTACATGGGTTGAGTATGCATTTGAGGAGACGCTGATTTCGCCTCCTGGAGAAGGATGAGCCAATTTCACAGCACGGGAAATAGCCTCTTTAGTGCGAGAGAACGAATCGCACGCCTCAGTAGACCATTCAAGATGAGAGTTCTTTTTGGTCTTGGTGAGCATAGAGTTGATAGGTTGCATGACCTGAGCACAATTAGGAATGAATCTATGGTAGAAATTGACCATACCACAGAAACCCCCCGAGTTGCTTGTGTGATGTAGGACGAGAAAGGTTTCGCATCAGTAGACCATTCAAGATGAGAGTTCTTTTTGGTCTTGGTGAGCATAGAGTTGATAGGTTGCATGACCTGAGCACAATTAGGAATGAATCTATGGTAGAAATTGACCATACCACAGAAACGCCCGAGTTGCTTGCGTGATGTAGAACGAGAAAAGTTTCGCATCACGAGGATTTTACCTTCAAGTGGGCTAATCCCTGCACTTGAAACATGGTGAACCAAGAAGGATAGTTTCGAGACACCAAAAATTCATTTGGAAGCGTTGGGTACGATACAGTACTCTTGAAGACGAGAAAAAACTTGGCGAAGGTGAGAAAGGTGTTCCTCCAGCGAGGAAGACGAGATTAGGAGGTCATCGATGTAACAAAATACGAAAGAAATACCCCTAAGGACTTGATCTATGAAGCGCTAGAAAGTTTGACCAAAGTTATGTAACTCATGTGGCATTTTGACCATTTCAAAAGAGCTAAACGGAATGGTGATGTTAGTCTTTGAAACATCATCTGGTTGAATAGAGATCTGGTTAAAAGCACGAACCAGAGCCAGGCGAAAAAGATCGCACAGCCATGGAGAGAATAGGTGAAATCTGCTAAGTACGGCAAGGAATAGCGATCAGGAATCGTTACAGCCTTAAGAGCTCTGTAATCCCCAACTGCTCTGAATTCCCCCGGGGTGGACTTAGGCACAATGTCGAGTGGAGAGGCCCAAGGATAAGAGGATGCCTTACAAATGACAGCATCCATCATGAACTGAAATTCAACAGGCATAGCAGAGAGTTTATCCGGTGCTAGACGGCGTGGCCGTGAGAATACAGGACCTCCTATTGTCTCGATCCGATTCACCACTCTATGTTTAATGGGCCTCACCTTCGAAGGTGGAAGGGTGAGCTCGGGAAACTCCTGAAGAAGGCGCTGAAATGGTGACTCAGAGGGTGGGAGACGAATAGAGAGGAGGGAACTTTGAGAAAGCGAATACGAAGCCGAAACTAGACAGGAGAATTTTTCGGTCGACAAGGTTCATTGACGAGAATCGACCAAAAGTTCGTGTGCCGAAAGAAAATCTAGGCCCAATATTGGCCACCCTACCTCAACAATGACGAAGGCCCATCGAAAAACACGACGGAGGTCGAGTGACACTTGAAGGTTACGACTTACATAGGTCCTAATATTGGTCGAATTAGCGCCTTCAGAACTAAATCTGAGGGGGCAGAAGCTTCGTCGCCCTTAGAAATTGGTTGATGAAATGAAGTGTTGGCAGGGGGTGTAGACCCTTCTGTCCCATGTCTTACTAGTTTAAAGGAAATTTTGAGGTGGAAATTGAGAAATGAAGATTTGGTTGAGGATTTGGAGAGTTCGGTGATGAAGAGTGAATATTAGAAGAGTTTTGAGATGAAGATTGATGTGCGAGGAGTGGAGAGGTGAGATTAGGTGGAAGTGGAGTTACTGGTTATAAATATGTGCAAGGCGCCATATTTGTCACGATACCAGCACCACTGAGCTGGTTGAGAGGGAATTGAAATGTTATGCTTGAGGTGACTACTTGTCGCAGTATGTGAAGGAGCATAACGGTAGTTATAAGGCTGTGCACAGTGTACAGCGTTGTGACCGTATCTTTGATGGTACCAGCATAGGCCCTGATTGTGTGGAAGATGGTGAGGATAGGCGGAAGAAGATCGAGAAATTTGCTGTCTCTCACCTCTCGCATTGATATGCTCTCGTTGGTTTCTCTTCTGTAAACCTGAATGGGGCTTGCGCCTCTGTTTGTACCTACTCCGTGATCGCGGTTGCAGCATTAACCTCTGGATGTCGGCCTCCGCCCTCCGTATTGAGGCTTCGAGGTCCCTCGATAAAGATGATGGAACCTCTAAACGCTCGGCCGGGTCGTCAGAGGAGCTCGTCGTTCCCCCTAACCTGGGATATGGATGGGTTAAATAAATTATTAGATGAGTTAATGTTATTAAATGGGCCGCTGCCCCATTGAACATACTCGTAAGTGTTGTTATATAACTTGTCAGCAGCCGATTCGAGCTGCTCGATCGATAAATCACCCTCGTTATAATTTGAAGACATGATCCCCTCTGGGACTCCCCTCATGAAGATGCTCGATTTGTACACCTTTCACCCTGATAAGAGCCTTCAAATGTTTTGGAAATTTCGAAGGGCTCCTATCTCCTGAATGGATAGGAGCTACCTCAGGTCGTCAACTTGGGACCTCTTGAACTTGGCCTTAAATGCACTCCTGAGGCAGTCCAGAATGCCCTCCTGCCCACCTAGTAAAAGCTCTTTAAATTCTTTAAAAATTCTCGTGGGGAGGCGCTGGACGAGGGCAGCTATATTCTCTTCTTCCGTCACGTGCTGAGGCTTAAGGATGAGGGCTGACGCCTCTAGCCATGCGATAGGGTTTGCCGGATCGTACACGGGAAGAGAGATATAGGCGTGGGCGTGCCTCTGGATGAGTTGGGGATTTGGGCAGGGGCTTCGCTAATTTGCTCGATTTGGCCGTTGAATGAGATCATCCGATGTTCTATACTAGTCGCTACCAAGTTTGTGTACATGTGTATATGGATTGATATGATTGACGTGCGTGTGTTTGTGTGTGCAAAATTCAGTCACGCGAATGAACGTAAAATAAAACTTATTGAAAAAAAATACTATTCACTCATTGTATTTATATAGATATAATAAATTTTATTTAATAAGGATATTATTAATTCAATTAAGGATGTAATTGGAAACTTGGGATTAGAAACTAACACACGTGCTGAGAGGCGACGCTAGGAAAATGAATACGTGACTAAAAGACTCGGCTGGCTGGCGTGCTCGAAAAATATGAATCTATGTGACTGGGTTGAAAATTTATTTTGATTTTATAATTAAGAATGAATGAACGTATGGGAGATAATTAAACAAATTCTGGGAACCAATTTATAGATATACGCCATCATGGTATGAACCTAGATAGATTCTTCAAAGCAAACCTATATCTATAAGATTTTGAAGGGTTAGAAGAATTATTGAAGGATGAATTGTAAACAAGGCTCGAACGGCTGAGCCTGCGGGCGAATTTAGGTGTAATGGCTGACCGCGAAATCATTAAGGGAATGGATGGATATACAACAAGGATAGAATGATATATATATATATATATATATATATATATATATATATATATATATATATATATATATAGAGAGAGAGAGAGAGAGAGAGAGAGAGAGAGAGAGAGAGAAAGAGGAAATGCAAGTTCTGCGGGTGATAACAACCACCACAGGGCTTTCGCCATATTTATTTTCTGCCTTTCAAAACAATTTTGAAGACAGAAAGAAATGTGCAGAATCTTGCATTGCAGACTATATAATAATAATACAGTACAAGAAGAGAAATTGGAAGCGAATGAGCAACGAGAAAAGAAACAGGAGTTTTTTAAAGGTAAGAGAAAGGGACATTAGAAAAAGACGAGAATCAAAGAGCGCAGAAGGCGGCCTAATGAAGGCAATCCTTTACCTTAAAGACAGAGATGAAGCCAGGGGAAAAAGTTTGAAATTCCTGGCCGGGACTCAAACCCGGGTTTGCTGATTGCCAGGCAGATGATCTACCGCTAAGCTACCAAGCACAGTGACTCAACTTCGCCCAAAGCGTTACCCCATCAAACCCAGTATCTCCCTAAGCTAGGATCCTCCAAGGAATTTTTATACCACATCTTCTTACTCGTTTACAAATTAAAGGCTCATCCTCCATGTCACATACAAAGAAAGAGCAAAAACAAGTTATGCGGGTGATAACAACCACTACAGGGCTTTCGCCATATTTATTTTCTGCTTATAAAAAAACCCCTCTTGTCTCATTGCTCATTCGCGTCCAATTTCTCTTTCTCTTGTACTATATATATATATATATATATATATATATATATATATATATATATATATATATATATATATATATATATATATATATATTGACTGGAACTTTACAAAATTCCTTTATCATTATGGGGTGTTCATTAATTGGCATTTTGCCTAATATAAATATTTCCCCTGGCTTATTTAAACTCGACCCTGTTTTAAAAAACTTGTACTAAATGAAATAAGAACATAAGAAAAGAAGGAGACTGCAAAAGACCATTCATGGCCTACACTTGGCAGCTCCTGTTCCAGTCAACACATAAAAGATTTCTTACCAGAGAAAAGTCATCAACATTGTCACTCTTTGAGGAGTTCGTCAGAGCTAATCTACAATATACATAAAATCCATCCAGAGGATTATGTCTATTCATGCAACCGCAAAATATAATCTCCCCACTCCTTAGAAAAATATATACATATGTACATAAAAAAGTCAGTCCCATCTACCAGCTTCATCCATATATTTATCTAATCTATTCTTAAAACTACCCAGAGAGGAGGCTTCTATCACATGTCTAGTGAGCCTATTCCATTCATCTACCACACGATTTGTAAACCAATTCCTCCCAATCTCCTTCCTAAACCTATACTTATCAAGCTTAAACCCATTGCTACGTGTCCTGTCATGTTCACTAAGTATAAGAACCTTACCCAGATCCCCTTTATTATATCATTTTACCCATTTGAAGGCTTCAATCAATTCCCCTCTGACTCTTCTCCTTTCCAATGTATGTAGATTTAGTTTTCTGAGCCTTTCACCATAAGGTAAGTTCCTTAGCCCATCAATCATCTTTGTCATCCTTCTCTGCACAGACTCAAGCAAATCAATATCCTTCCTATAATATGGTGACCAAAATTGTACTGCATAGTCTATATGAGGCCTAACTAGCGCCAGATACAGTTTTAGAATGACTTCAGCACTCTTATTGCTTACACTCCTCCTAATGAATCCCAATATCCTATTAGCTTTATTCTTAGCATTTAGGCATTGCTTTCTAGGACGAAGGTCTGAACTTACCAAAATACCCAAGTCCCTCTCACAATCCGTCCACCCTAAAATTCTCCCATTTAATTTATAACTATTCAATGGATTATTTCTACCTATACTAAGTACACTACATTTGTCTATGTTAAACTTCATTTGCCATTTCTCGGCCCAATTGGACAGAATGGTCAATTCCTCCTGCATTACAACAGCATCAGAATACGCCCTAATGGCCCTACCTAGCTCAGTATCATCAGCAAATTTACTCAGGTCACTACTTATACCTATGTCAAGATCATTAATATAAATTAAGAATAGCAAGGGACCAAAACAGATCCTTGCGGAACTCCACTGCTAACACACACCCACTCAGATTTAACTCCATCTATACTAACTCTTTGCTGTCTGTCACCAAGCCATGACTGAATCCACCTAAATATACTGCCATCAATCCCGTGTGCTTTAACTTTGCTCAGAAGCCGTAAGTGTGGCACTCGATCAAAAGCCTTACTAAAGTCCAAGTATAAAATATCATAGTTTTCATCATTATCTGCTGCTTCATACACCTTACTATAAAAAGACAGCAAATTAGTCAGACAGGATTTACCCTTACTAAAGCCATGCTGTGATTCTTTTATCAACTTATGCTTATCCAAGTAATCTCTAATATTCCTTGCTATAATAGATTCCATCATTTTCCCTATCTTCATTGCATCGTGCTTTTCTATTTCTAGTTATATCTTCATTGCATCGTGCTTTTCTATTTCTAGTTATAACTTCATAATGCAGCCTGTTGTCACTATTTATTAGTCTAATATAATTCTTCGCATTGCCTCCCCTACCACGTGTCTCTGCTATGATCGTGGATTAATTCTTAGGCCTAAATGTTTTCGCTCTATTAATAATCCTTTAAAATGTTTTTTTGTTTTTTCACCCACCATTTCCATTCATATACACGGCGTTGTTGTGTGTATATCGTTTTAGGGATGCATATGTCTGTTATTAGTTGTCTATTGTTCTTTTTATTGGTATTTTTTTGTCTTTTTTGTGTGTTTTTCCATTGGTTTGTACTATGTGATGGGTGTTCCCTTCGTATCTTTGTACCTTATATAAGGTTATCTTTTCCATTTTCACGCTATTCCTTGAAAATGAATTTGCAAATATAGTTCGAAAGTGTTTGGATTCATCTTTTCATTTATATATATATATATATATATATATATATATATATATATATATATATATATATATATATATATATATATATATCTTCTAGGATGTCTTTTCTGGCTTCATATAATTCAACCAACAACTCCTGCTATCTTCTTGAGACGTAACATGAACTTGGCACCTTTTTCTCTATTTCCTTGACTGCTGACAACGCTGAGAGATCACGTGAAACTGAACAAAAATGTAAACAAATCACGAAGAGTACTACCAACTTAGCCGCATGTCACAATTGTGGACTACACATTTGTAGAAGTTTCACGCGACACAATTCTCAATTTTAAGCATACGAAAAAAATGTGTAAGCCACTTGTGGTGTGCCCTGGTAACACAATTGTGAAGTGACACATTTTGTATTTAAACATACGGCCGTTAGTGTAGCTTCACAATTATTTATAAATATATTATATGTAAAAGGCTAAAATGTAAAATATATTAAAAAAATACCTTATTTGCTCAAATGTGCATTTCACATTTGTTTTAACATGCGGCCGTACGAATCAAAATTACGAAACGCGCAAATAAAGGCTAACTAACACGAACTTTAAGCTTGATTTATCGTTACTTTATGAAACTAATAGTCTAGATATGATCATATGAATACCATTGGAACGAAATACTAAAAGAAAATATTAATGGTGTAACTTACTGCCGTTGGGGTCCGCAATAGCAGGAAAATGAAAATAGAAGGATCATTTTAAAGCATACACAAGTGGTGGCAAGAGAGCAGCGCAGCAGCAGCTTGATCTCACGACAACTGGCTCTAAACTGGTGGGGCGCGTCACTTAACTAATATGAGACGCGTACGAAAAAAACAAAACTAAACGCGTATTATATCTACTTCATACTTGTAAAATATAACCTTTTTATTATATATGATTTAAGAATTAATCATGATATTTTACGCATTGTATTATAGAGAAAATACGAAAGTGTGAATAGAATAGAATATAACGAAAAAATATTTACTTGAGAAAAATATAGAAAGATTAAAATTTAAAATCTTAAACAAAACAACCATGGTTAAATTTTTATAAATTTTCTGAACTTCACCATTTATAATTCTTTGGGTTTTTAAAAAATTTACAAAATTTCGATAATTATATTTATTTCTGAACTTCACCATTTTGTTTTTTGATATTATAAAACAATTATTAGAAATAAATTTGATAAAAAACATAAGCAATAACCAAACTAAGATTAAATTATTATTCAAATACTAAAAAAAAATCCCCTTCTTAAATTATAGAGTTAGTGACTAAAAAAAAGCAGCCATGGTTAAATTTTTATAAATTTTCTGAACTTCAATATTTGTAATTCTTTGGATTAAAAAAAAAATCGATACATATATTTATTTCTGAACTTCACCATTTTGTCTTTTGATATTATAAAAGAATTATTAGAAATAACGTTGATAATAAAAAAAACAAGTGATAACCTTGATCTTGATCTCGATTCTCAGGCAGGTTACCGCCAAGCGGCAATCCCCCTGGCCTTTGTATCGGCACTACCTGTGAGGACAGGGAAAACAGTTAGTATTATCCTAATGTTACCTGCCTATAAACAACTTCTGACTTTCCATATGCTCTCCACGAAGTCTTTCACTGCTACAATCATTCGTCCATTTGTCTGGTCATAGAGTCCCAACAGAATAAGCAAACATTCTCTTCCACTCTTTTCCATCACCTCATTCATTTCACATCCCATTACATTCAGGATGACCTGCATCATTTCCATTCTCTCACTAACATACTTGTCGCATTCCAACATAATATGCTCTACTGTCTCATCCTCAACCCTGTCCCACATTTTGCTGCCAGACTCTGACCATCTGTAACTTCTCGCATTCGCATCCATACTATGTGTCCTAGCACGGAAGAGAAGGTCACCACCCAAGCTTCCATCATACCCACTTTCATACTTTGGAGCCTTTTTCTCTTTATATAGATCTAGTGTCCTCTTTATCTCCGTCTCATTCATCCACTTTCTTTGAGCCACATCTTTGACCACTTTGTCTATTTCATTTTTCCACTTTCTCCCATCCCAGTTATGACCCTCCCCATTCCCATTTCACATTGTCCACTCATATAGATTCAAGTCTGCTATTAGTCCACACATATTTGTCATCCTCATGCACCTCTTATTCCAAATAAGATGGAATTATTATTCAAATACTAAAAAAAATCTCCTTCTTAAATTATAGAATTAGTGATAGTGATGATGATGATGATGATTTATCAAGAAACTGCGATTGCGAAAAAACAAAGACGACGTTGACTTAGATTAATCGCAAATAGCTTTAAATTTGCGGCAGTCCGATTGCGATTATCCGATTCATTTTGCGGGGGTTAGTGCGATTCGATTATCGGATTCAAAAATGCGACTCGGAATAATCGGACTTCCGAATCAGACTGCTCACCTCTGGGCTACCCACAGGAATACATCAATGCCGCTATAAAAGTATAAATGAACTACGCCGCTCGATCTGGTGATACAAAAGCAATATCTTTAACGGAAGCTAAAAATAACAAAACCTTTTTTTATCGTTTTGAAATCTGGCGCAAAAAAGAGGAAATTTATTAATTCATAATCTTTGAACGATATAAGCCGAAAAAGCTCTATTGAAAAGATGATGTTTGTAAAAGTGAAGGATAGGGACCAGAAATACAAAATTTTGAATAAAACAAAAATACTTTATAATATACCAGAATGGAAAGGTATTTATGTTGACTCGGATAGAACCAAGGCACACCAGGAAGAAGATTTTAAATTAAGAAATCAGCTAAAAAAGAAGAAAAGGTTCTCAAAATCCAAAAAACGATAATAAGCCGAGGAAAAGTAGTTCAAAAGGTGCCGAACCAAAGAGAGCATCAGTAAGCCAGCAAGATGTTATTGTAAATAAACTTAGTTTTAAGGAAAATAGTCCTAGGTTAAACAAAAAATTGAAAGCAGTTTTGATTAAGGTAAATATCTAGATTAGCAGATGACCTTTGATAGGCCCTTGTGGCTTTTGTCATCTGTGAAATTATGTTATGTTATGAACGATGGGACATACTATTTCGTCTGTGTTTGTTCTAAAATGTTTCACGTTTTGGAGTACATTTAATGGGACGGCTCATTTGGGGGTAAACACAATGGGGGAACCTAATTGTTTATAGACTAATGTCCTAACGTTTACAGAGGCGAATGATTTAGCCAAATCATGTCAGCGCCTTTAATGGTTTTGCAAATTATAATGGTGGGTGGGGTCTGACATCAGATGACTCAAACGCGCATGAATATTCAGGCAGAGGTAAACGAAAATATTTTTTAAAAAACCCGCTTTTTCGGCCGAGTTGCTAATCTATATATTTACCTTGATTAATGCAAGGGTAAATATGTAGATGAGCGGCCCGGCCGATAAGATGTACTATTTCGTCCTTGTTCCAAAATGTTTCACGTTTTTGGAGTACATTTATAGGGGACAGCTCGTGGGGGGGGTAACACGATGCGTCGACCGCACTACGATGATCCTGAGTTTCATTAAATTGAAGGGGGTCTGGCACAGCCCCCCAGTATATAATCCTAATTTTTATCATTTTCTGACATTTACAGAGATGAATGCTTTAACTACATCATGTCAGCGCTTTTAATCGTTTTGAGAATTATAATAGGGATTGGGGGTGGGGTATGATGTCAGAAATGACACAGGTGAACGATAATATTTACACAAAATAATTTTTTCCGGCCGGGCCGCTTGTCTACATGTTTACCAATGCAAGAAGTATAGTTAATAAACTACCTGACCTACATGCATATGTTTATGAAAAAGACCCTGATATAATAATAATTACTGAATCATGGGCATCAAGTAAAATTGGAGAAGCAGAAATAAAACTGAGAAAAGATAGATAGACAGGTAACAGAGGAGGAGGAGTTTTGATGTATGTTAAATCAGAACTCAAAGCAACATTAATAGAGGACTTGACGAATAATGAAAACACGGAGTCAGCAGGGTGTAAGATAAAAAGTAATGTAAACAACAGCAATATTGTTATTGGAGGATGTTATTTAAGTACATCAGCATCACAATTAGAAAAATATAGTTTATTTCAAATTCTTGGAACAGTTTGCCAAAGAGAAGAAAATTTGTTATCGCAGGTGATTTTAATTATAGGATGATAGATTGGGACTCTTATGAGCTTTTTAAGATCTTTTCTGGGATGGATAAATTGGATTTCGGCAGGTTGTTTGAGTTGGAGGGTGGTAGTGGAGCTGGAGGCCGCCACTTAAAGATTAAAAAACAGAGGTGCAGACTGGATGTTAGAAAATATTTTTTCACTAACAGAGTGGTGGATTATTGGAATAGTTTGCCACCTGAGACTGTAGACAGCCCAAACTTGAATGTTTTCAAGCGCAGATTGAATGATTATATGGGGGATGGAGGGTTAACATAACCTAAACATAACATAATTTCACGGATGACAAAAGCCACAAGGACCTATCAAAGGTCATCCGCATCCGTCAAAACCCAGCCACTAAAAGCACCATCACCAGGGGAAGACAAAATCAAAGTCTCCCACAATATAATATAACAGATGACAAAAGCCACAAGGGCTCATCATAGGTCATCCGAGTCAAACAACCTCTTTTTTAAGGCACCCAAACTCCCAGGAAAACTACATCCAGAGGATTGCATCCAGAAACAAGGGTATCACCAATCAAGGCTTTTTGGTATGGGGATGTTTCTTGACTCATTCCTGTGGATGCAGTTTCTTTTTATTGTATATTTTGGGGGACTTTGATTTTGTTTTTGACAGACTCCTATGGAGGCTTTAAATTATATATTGTAGATGCATGGTTGGACATTCCTATGGATTGTTAAATTGTATATTGTAGATGCATGATCTGACAAAATCCTATGGATGTATTATGTGGGTGGGATTTGATGGATACGGATGACCTTTGATAGGCCCTTGTGGCTTTTGTCATCCGTGAAATTATGTTATGTTATGTTATGTTAGGGAGAAGCCTGGTACTTTCTTGATTTAACTATGGATAATTTTCTCACACAGCATGTAGGTGAACCAACACGACAGGACAGTATTTTAGATTTAGTATTAACCTCAAATGATAATCTAGTGGACAATGTTAAAGTAAAATCACATTTTAGTAGTAGTGATCACAATATTGTGCAATTTAGTATATCTCTGCCAACGTTGGATTTGAATTGAAAAGAGAAATATCTTGATTATAGGAATGCTGACTTCAAAAAATTAGAAGAAGAATTTAGAAAAGTTGACTGGATCAAAATTTTTAAAGATCAAAATATATATAAAATTTGGGATTTATTTAAAAAAAAAACATGACAGAAAAATAAATTTATGTGTTCCAGTAAAGATAAGAAGCAAAGCGAAACCTAAGCCACCTTGGTGGAATATACATATAGCAAGAAAAAGACAAAACAAAACTAGATGGTGGAAAAGATATAGAGAAAATCCAGACTTTCAGCACAATGAAAGATATAAAAATGCGATGAAAGAATTGCGGGGAATGTGGGTGCCAAAGACTCTGCCAGGACTCTGTGACCGGACCAGTGTTTCATTCTTCCTCACACCGACTACATGGCAGGAATACGGGCAGCTCTCAGACCGCTTGGCAAAGAAGATGGGAGACAGTCAAAGGGAACTTAAAGTTGTGTGCCATCACGCTGCGACTGTTCCCATGGACCTATCCCCAATGCCGTGATGGCTTCACGTTGCTTTCTGTCATCTCTGAATTGGGCACACTCGTGTGACGCATCGCTATTTGATGGAGCGCTTGCCAGCACCCTATTGCCGAATGTCCCAGTCTGGGTAATCTTCACGCGTGATACCTGTCCCGGTACCAGGATGGGTGGGGTCGCTACTGCCTGTTCCTTGTACTCTGGATGAATTCATGCACACCGACCTGTGGACTTTTTGACTTTTTGGAGGAGGCCGGCCTTCTCCCTATTATTTAAAATTCAACCATGGATCATTGTCTTCTTTGGCGGGAGAGGGCAGGCCTTCCCCCGTTGACGGAGCTCGCTCGCATATTTCTTCAATTTGTTTGTTTTTCTTTTGCTTTTTGTTTGTATTTTTTGTTTTTTCTTCTTTTTTTTAATCTGGCTTTTAATGTAGCCTGGCTGGCTTGAGTGTGGCGACTTATGCCCTAGAAGGCAGTCGCCAGATGATATATATAAAAAAAAAATATATATTGTACATGTCTCTCTGTATTTCATCTTCATCAGCTAAGCTTTTTCTTTTACTCATTTTTTAAATTAAATAAATGACTAAAATAAATCATGGACTAAGTTCTTAATTGAAATTAATTATATTTAGTAACTAGTATTTATATGAAAATAAGAGAAAAAAATTAGTTTAAAGGCAGTAAAGTATAACATCTCTGATATTTGGATACATGGCCACTGTTCAACAGATAAAAAGAAACACCAAATTTCTTAGAATTCTAAGTATTGAAAATAAGTAAAACAATGTTAATATATATGTTAATATTGTCAGATAATAACATTTATTGCAGGGTATAGCCTTTGCAAAGAGTTTATGGGTGTCTCCATATACTGGAGACGTGGCCCCCTACGAAAAAACACCAAATTTAAATACCATTTTCTATGTCAAAAAATGAAATTTGAACAGTGTCATTTATACATAATTACTTCTTAGACTCAAGAGTTCCCATTCCAGCTGCTAACTAATTTTTTTCCCCCTGTGGTCCCACCAAGCATTTTGCCACCCTGGCTGCTGTGCTGATTGGACTCAGCACCCCGTCCAACCTCAGCCTCTTCTCCTTCCTTCAGAACACTTGTGTTTCCTCGCTTTTCATACAACCTCTCCCACAACTTTCTCTGGTCAGCCTCTAATTTCACAGGGTAGATGCTGACCTTCTCAGCCAACTATCCTGGATCGGGGCTGAGAGGGGAGGGAACAATGATCCCTCACCTCTGAGCTCTGGTTTGGGATGGTGGGTTTTTAAATAACCTGCTTTATCCCCACCTACATCTTCCTCACCTCCTCTTCCTTTCTATTTTTAAACACTATATTTTACGCTGTGTCCAAGGTGGAGCCGCCATGCTGAGGGGCTGTCAGGACACCAGGCGGAAAGGGTGGTCCAAAATGGCGACACCTGGCTCTGCTAGGATGAAAACTTACAAAAACCAAAATCTCTCCTCATTTCCCCTTTAAGAACAACAGAGCTGCCCTCAGGCAGCTCCACAGAAAAAAATGGAGGTCCCCCACCCCCCTGTGGTTTCCCAGGGGACCCTCCATAACTCACCCCATTCATTAGAGAGTCACCACGTGATTCCAGCTCAAATCTGGAAGTCCCGCCTTTGCTTTCACAGGGGACTGCCAGGAAAGCCATCAGGCAGCCCATAACCAGCTGCTCCCGTTGAAGCGGCTCGGTAGGCCAAACCCCCTTATGGGGGGAGAGGGAAGAAAGGACCCACCAGCCGCTTCCCTCTAAAGACCTGCTGGCCCGAATATTGATCTCAGAAGGTTGTGCCTTCCATGGGGGCAGATTCGGGCTCAGTATCAAACACCAAGCCCGAGTCTGCTCCTGTGCAGGGCCCTTGCCAGAAGGGTCGGGCTGCTAAGATAGCACAAGGAGAGGAGGGATTGCCTCCTCCAGCTGGTGCCCCCACGACTGCTGGGACCTATACCATCTCAGCGAAGGACCTTGCAGAGGTTGGCTCATGCTGGGGGAGGGGAGAAGCGGGTCCATTCCCCGCCCTCCTCTCCTAAAAAGAAAAGATATAATAAAAAAGATGGGGGGGGGGCTCTTCTCCCTACAAGGTGGCTGCAGGGATGGATGAGGCCATTACCATCCTTGAACGCGACCAAGCCAAGATCGGCATATCCAGCTCCAGGGTTCGCCTGGGTGGGGAATCCCAAAATAAGACCAAAAGAGATTACCTGGCATTTTTGAGAGCGCTGGCTTCAAACGCTTCTTAGTTATTCACTCCACTGATGGCAGCATGTTGGCCAAGGACAACATTATAATTGGTAGAGAGCCAAAGGTGAACTGTTTCTTGGACAGGAACCTTCTGGCGAATGCGGCAGATCACTCCGAGGTGGCCAAGATAAGTGCTCTTCAGAGACTTGATGGAACCCTGGTGAGTGTGATGCCGCACACTACCATGAACTTTGTGAAAGGAGTAGTTAATGCTAGGGAACTTGTGGCCTACTCCATAGAAGATATCATCTAGAGCTGGCTGATGAGAAAACAGGGAGGGGCCTCAAGGGCCACCCCTACACTCTTTGTCATGTTCGACTGTGACAAGCTCCCTGAGTTGGTGCGTGCCAGTTGGTACCGCTACCACGTGAAGGCATTTGTGCCACTGCTGCAGAGGTGCTATTACTATCACTGCTTCAGCCATATGAATTACTCATGTAGACATGCAAAGTTGGGGTCACCGGAAGTCTGTGTAAAGGCCACACACGATAAGTTCAAATCGTGTGTCAATTGCGGAGAGCCGCACCCCACATCTTCGAAGCAATGTAGTGCATATCTCCTTGAGAAAGAAATCCTGGCCGTTCAGACCCAGGATCTGAACGGCCATCTGAAAGGACATCGCGAGATTGGAACGCGTACAAGCTAGGGCAACCAAACTGATTCCCTCTATCCGACATAAAAGTTATGAGGATAGACTAAGGGAGTTAGATTTGTTCTTGCTGGAAACCCGTAGACTGCGTGGTCAGCTCATCGAGGTCTTCAAAATACTTCGAGGGTTCGACAATGTTGACTACCGGGATATTTTCATACTGAGTGAGAACAGAACGCGCAATCACGGCTTCAAACTTGAAATGAAGCGTTACAACCGCAATCTGTGTGGAAACTTTTTCACCTACAGTATCTGCAGTAAGTGGAACGCACTTCCAGTGGAAGTTGTCAACAGTGAATCTGTTGACCAGTTCAAGTCAAGACTAGACAAAGTCTTGAAAAGTGGCCGTTTAGGGACGCAAAACAATTGAGCAGCCATGTGCCCGCTCGATTGCTAGCCTAAAGGTACCCTCTTTGAATGGACCGTAAGGTCTCCTAGGGTACTTACTTTCCTTGTTACTCCTTGTTACTCATTCCTCGAGGCTAAAGACTTGGTCTGGCGCGCCTCAATGCTAAGAAAGACACCCTCTGCTCTTGGCCCATCCAGGCCAATGAGCATGGTTGTTTCTGTGCCCATTCGGAGCCCTTATGTGGGTTCTACTCAACCTGGGCGCTCCCCTGGTAAAGCTGGCGGCACAAAGGGTTCACACCCAGGCCTGGCTAAAACTAGCCTCTGCCCCTTTTCCCAAAGTGACTGTTTCCCTTAAGGTGAAACTGCTATGCACCTCCACCAAGTCATTAGACTCAGAAGAGGCAACACCCCTGAAGTTGGCGCCAGGCCCCCGTGTCTCCTCCGAGTTAGGCCTGGAGGGCATATTCCTTCAATGGAATTTGCCGTGGACTCTGGGCCAACTGGGTGGAGCTGCGGAGGCTCGTCTCTTCCTTTTCACCAGTAGCTATTTTTTCGCTGGAGACCATGCTGGCCGCATGCTCCCTGCCCACCCTCCCGGGCTATAAGGGTTTTACGACCCCACCACCACAGGATGGGGCCCGGGCTGGGGGATGCGCGGTTTATACCTTGCATGATGTCTCCGTTCTTCTTTTCACTTTAGATACCTCCTTTCAGGGAGTGGCTGTGCATCTTCACCTGAATAGGAGGTATACTGTTATTTCTGCGAACATTCCACCGTTAGCTGACTTCAATGCGGGGGAATTCCGCTGCGTTGTGGCACGGTTGCTGAGGCCCTTTCTCTTGCTTGGAGATCTTCATGGCAGACATCCTCTCTGGGGAGACTACTCAATAAATCCCATGGGACAAGTCCTTGCCCATCTGATCGAAGAGCTTGAGATATGTGTCCTAAATGTGGATGAGTTTATGCATTACTGCCCCAGAACTGCTTAATTTTCTTGCCTTGATCTATTTCTGTGCTCTCCGGATGCACAGCCTGATTTTGATTGGGGGAGGTGGTCGATGACCTCCTCCCATTCAAATATCATTTTAAGGGTGGCTGCTGCCTGAGTGCCCACCTCGGTGATGCTTGGTGCGGGCGTGGTGGCCTGCATTTCAGGAAATGACTGAATTTTCTATCTTAGTTGAGTTTAGATCTGTAGATGAAGCGATTGAGTTCTTCTCAGACAACTTCATTGCTGCAGGCCTGACTACTATTCCCAGAACGTCTGGCCATTTTGCATGCCGACCACTTCCCCTGGTTGTCGGCTGAGTGTGAGATGGCCCTCAAACAGAAGAGTTATGCCTACATGTGCTATAAGCGTTGCCCAAACGTTTTCACTGTCTGTGAATTTTGTTGGGCTAGGTTCTGGTACATTTCGAAGCACGCCCGCCGCTCTTCTTATTGGGCATACGTGTCTTCACTTAATGGGAAGACCCCTCTAGCAGAGGTGTAGAAGCGAGTCGAAAGGATTCGGGGCAAGTTCTCGCAGGATCCCCTCCCATTCACCAAGAGAATGGGACTGCAATCTCGGACCTCACCTCCGTGGCAGAATCCTTCACGATCACATTCTCTAGCTAGGATGCCACTCTGCCAGCATTCAATGCACATTGTGATGTAGCTGAAGGCCACCGACTGGACTTTACCTCCAGAGGCGGAGAACCCTTCAATGACAGGTTTACTGTGAGTGAGTTGCGTTCTGCTCTTACTTCGTGTGCGGACACCGCCCATGGTCTGTATGCCATGCTTCGACACTTGGGTGAGTGAAGCATAGCCATTCTGTTAGATTTGTTGAACAGGATCTGGCTGGATGATCTCCTCCCAGATTCCTGGTGAATCGCTAATGCGCTAGCCTTTTGCTAACCAGGGAGAGATCACTCTACTCCAACCGGTTTCTGCCCAATCTCTCTAACCTCTTGCATGTGCAAGTTAATGGAGAAATTGGTAAATGTTAGATTAGTCTTTGTTCTGGATAGCGGAGGCCATCTGTCTTCTGCACAGTGCGGCTTCTGCAAGTTCAACTCCATGTCGTATTCTCTGCTCCGATTGGAAAATGCTGTCTGTGAGGCTTTCTTTCATAGACAGCATTATGCCACTGTGTTTTCCGATCTGGAGAAGGCCTATGATACCGCATGGCGATACGGTATCATAGAGACTCTCCACACAATGGGGGTGAAGAGATGCTTCCCAATCTTTATATCTGAATTTTTGCGAGATCGTCGATTCTGCGTATGGGTAGGGGGAGCCCTCTCCGGCCCAATGGAGCAGGAAGAGGGTGTCCCACAGGGAAGTGTCCTCAGTGTCACACTCTTTGCCCTGAGCTTCCATGGCATCACCGAGGTGATGCCGGAAGATGTTCTCGCTACACTCTACGTGGATGACCTTTTGATCTCTTTTGGTGTGGCCCAGAGGCCAACTCTGGAGCGTCGACTCCAACAGGCATTGAACCGCGTCTCCACTATGCTGAAGCGCACAGGTTTTGGTTTTCCTTGGTTAAGACTAAGTTGGTGCACTTCTGCCACCATCCACGGCTCTACCCTGACACACACTTGTTTCTTAATGGGGTATGCTTGGAAGTGGTTGAATTGCACAGTTTCTTTGGTCTTGTATTTGACTGATGCCGCACCTGGGAGGCTCATTTGCAGCCTTAGGGTCTCTTGTACCTGCGCCATGGATATTCCCTGTTCCGTGACATTCAGCGCTGATAGGGCTACTGCCTTACTTTTTTATTGATCCTTTGTTCATTCAAGCTCAACTACGGATGCGAGTTTTATGCATCCGCAGCCGAGCTTGTATTGCGGAAGGTGGACTCAATCCACCACACCTTCCACACTTCCCCATTGAGAGCCTATTAGTTGATGCTGGGGAAATGCCAACCACTCTACGCCATGTACAGTGCATTATTCGCCTGTACGCCTGAGCTCTGACTGCATCTGCAACTGATTTCAATGGTCCCTATGCCGCCGAGAGATGCCAGTCATGCCCTAAGCCCTTTATCTCTCAGGCTGGTGGCACCCCTGGTTCTGCCCAGGACGCCACCCTGGAGGGTACCACATTTGGTTATTTGTCGGCACGCCTCTGATCCCAAAGCTTGTACAGTGTCCGGAGTAGTGCATTCAACCTTTTGTAGGCACACCTCGTGTCATGCTGTAACCGTGCCAGTGTATACGGATGGCTCCAAGTCCCAAAAGGGGGTCGGCTTCCACAGCGTCTGTCTTCATGGGCGAGCTGGTGGCAATACACTACTCGGTACGGGAGATTTCGGAGACCGGATTGTGATGTATAGTGATTCACAAAGTGCCCTGAGTGCTCTCAAGGCATTGGAATCTCCGCATTCCCCGGTTTGCGATATCTGCAATGCCACAGTTTTGGCAAGCCGGGCAGATGTTGAGATTATCTTCTGCTGGGTTCCTGGACATGTGGGAATGAAGGAGCCAAAGAGTCCGCGAGGAATCTGCAACCAGGCCAGCGTTTTGCTCTTCCTCACACCGACTACGGACAGCTCTTCAGGCTTCTTGGCAAAGAAGATGGGAGACCGTCGAAGGGAACTTAAAGTTGCGTACCATTGCGCCGTGACTTACCATGGACCTACCTCCCAATGCTGCGAAGGCTTCAAGGTTGCTTTCGGTCATCTCCAAATTAGGCACACTCGTGGGACGCACTGCCATTTGATGGAGCACTCATCAGTACCCTACTGTGAAGACTGCATCGTCTTCCAGACTGTTTGGCACATTCTTGTTAAATGTCCTAGTCTGGGCGGGGTCGCTACCCCCTGTCCCTTGTACTTGGGATGAGTTTGTACACATTGACTGGTGGACTTCTAGACTTGGGGGGGGGGGGAGGCCAGTCTTCTCCCCTTTATTTAACTAGGTTTTGTTTTTTTGTTGTTGTTTTCTTTGTAGGTGGCATGCTCCTGCACCAGGGAGAAGGGGACCTCCCCTGATGCCGGAGCTTGCTTCCTAATTGTTGCCATTTTTCCTTTTTATTGTTGTGTTTTCATATTCTGATTTTAAAGTAGCCTAGTGCTAGGCTGTCATGATTGCGGCGACTTATGCCCAAGTGGGCAGTCGCCAGATAGGCTCCTAAAAAAAAATAAAATCATGTTTGTTTGACCTAGAGCAAGCACCTGCAATTTTCCTTATTTTAAACACATTGACTACCACTTCCCTCTTTCGTACATTGCATATACCCCTCACATTTCACATACCCATTCATATATATTGGTACAAATTAACTGGCATGAGTGGATGGGATACAAAGTACATTTTGGGGCCAGGCTTGCCAGGCCAACAGCCCCATATCTGGGCTTAGTCACATTTTATGACATACTCTGGAGATCAGAATTTTATATTAGAAAATTTTTTTACTAAAAGGAAATAGATATTGAACTTATGTATGATTGAGTGCCATGGTGGAATATATTGATGTTTCAATGCTAAAACAAGTTTTAAAGTTATGGCAGTTAAGTTGATAATCAAAACTCAATTTTTATTTCAGCTAATGTGATTTTGCAGTTTTAGCCATTTAGTAAATTAATGTTAATAGATATAGCCTTAGATCTATTTTAAAATATATTGAAAGATGGTCAAACGAAAGTCATCCAGAGCCTACAGTAAAGGCAAAGAAATTGTGCCAAAGGTTAAACTAAATCATGATTCCGAAGATGAGGAAATAAGAAAGGAAACCCATTTGAAATGGTTGGATGATTTTGATATGCAAGGTAATTATTATGGTGAATCCTATTATTATTTATTTCAAAGTAATATCCTACTTAACTCAGTAATTATTACTTAGTATTTTCTTTTCTTCGCAGTGAGGGATATATTGTTAAAAATGGAAGCAGACAAACAAGCAACAATAGCTTCTATCAAACATTTATATTATGTGGATGAGCAAAGGACACCTGAAGATGTGAACAACATGTTATGGACAACATTTCTAAATCAGGTATTTTATTTAGACTATATTTTAGAGTATTTACAGGGTATCATATTTATAGTGGAACCATCTTCTAAAAGATGTTAAAATTTGTCTGACTTGCTGTGGTCCTTAAAAAAAAAGGCTACTGCTACAATGTGATTTGCCATCATTGTGAAATGAGAATAGGGTCGGTCATTCCTCGCCAAATCACCCAATTTCCAGAAAAGTTCCATGGTGAACATCTTGGATTTTGATGAAAATTTCACAAAATGGACCTTATGGGGTGTAATGAAAAAACTCAGTTTCATTCAAATGTTCCACAGGGTTTCTGAGTTATCCCTTTTAATTTTCAGTGCCACATCTTTTTTTTGCATTCATGAAGGCTGAAAATTGCTACCCAATGTAATTTTTACCCATTGATTCAGAATCGTTATCAGGATTGTGTTCTGAGTGTACATTTAAGACAATTTGCATCACTAGTAATCTTTTGGTTTTGCAGACAAGGCATTTTTCATACTTTGACCCCATGGTATGTGGTAAACTTCGACTAGACTAAATATTCTGCTTGAATATTAAAATATAGGAATGAAACCACAAAAATGAAAGATTTTCCAAAATAAACCTCAAATGAATATTTAATGGTTACAGCTCAAAAACTACCTTCCAGATGTCTACCTGTGGGTGTCTCCATTGACTGCGTAGCCCAGTGATGCTGAATGTGGGTCATACATCCTGGTGCCTAGGGTAATTTGCGTGGGGCATGACTGTGTGTTCCAAGAAATCTTTTGTCGATAATGCACATCCATCTGTTGGTTTTTTTTTGGGGGGGGGGATAGAATTTTGCTAAATGGCCACTTGGAAACCAACAGTTATATCAAGTGAAATGAAATTGGTTCATTAGCTGATTTAGCTCAGTCGTTTCAACTTGCTTATTGTTGTCATCTGTGGTAAGTTATGATTGACAGAGTATTTTCTGTAATAGTTGTTGTCTGAGCAGCTAAATAGGCCAATTGAAATTTTTGGTTATTTAGTTGTTTATTCTTTTGTGGTCAATAAATATGTTAGATTCTTTTGTACTCCTTAATTAAGATTACAATATTAAAAATACAGTACCAACATACAAGTATTCCGAGATATGAGCCAGCTTTTGAGCAATATTTTGCATTGAGATACAAGCATGCTTCAAGATGCTAACACTAGGTGGTACAGAGCTCGCGGCACTCAGTTCATGTGTTCAACGCCTTCAATATGAATCTCCTGGGTTGTATTTACACTGGACACCAGGTCTTCATTATATGTGCAGGTTAGGTTCTGCGAAAACCTTGCATAGTGTGAATTCATATATTGAACCTAGCTTTACATTAATTTTAGGGGGTTGTGTTCCATGACTCATTTATGACCCCCCTAATTTTAATTTCCGTCACTTTTTCATGATTACAATGCACTAAAGCAGTACTAGAACACAGTTTTAATACAATTTACAACACTGTACTGCAATTTATCGACTTACAACCTATGCAAGTTATGACTGACCGCATTTACAACTGCTTCTGTATGATAATTTGCCAACTTTTCACACTCACATCATTTCTGCACAAAGCTCCTGGCATAATACATTCGTCTGTTTGTCTTTCTTTCACTTTGGAAAATTTTCATCAATATCCCCCCTAGATGTCTACCTAAAGGAAAATGTAATTATCTTCTACTAAACCTGCCAGAAAAGAAAGAAAGGCCATTGATCTAAACATAAAAATGATGTGGCACGATTTGGGGGACCACATTTGTCCTCCCTGGTCCGTCATTAGTGAGAAGAACACAATGACGGGACAGGTCTAGCCAGATGCCAGTGCCCTGTCCTTTGCCCCACTTCCCCTCCTCCACGCTCAAGGAGAGCGAGAGGACTCACTTTAAATGTGCAAGAACTTTAAGGAGACTTCCCTGCAGCAAATTAGTGACTGCAGAGCCAAGGTGGCTTGTAGTTGTGATTGGACCAAACCCACATTTGAGTGTGAGTGAGCGCACAAAGTTGTGTGTAGGACATTGCATATATATTTACAGAATTAGTCACATGCGCCTAATATTATTGCTTTAGTCAGAATTATTTGCATTTTCCCTTGTTTATTCTGTATACAGTTGACGCCCCCATATTTGCGGGGGATAGGGACCATGAACCCCTGCGAATATTTAAAAACCGCAGATAGTTCACGCTATCCCCCAAACACCCCCAACCTTTCCCAAACGTCGTAATACGCTCCCCATATTAATCTAAGAAGTTATGTTTTGTCATGTTCATACACATACAGTATGAAATAAAGTATCAGAACACATTAAATTATTTTATTGTATAATGTTTACTCACCTGAAGATAGTTTTGTTTTGATTGAAGAAGGATGATTGTAGATGATGTTGCCTGTGCAGGTCAATGATGACAATGATAATGATATAACTGCACAGGAAAGCTGAGGAGATTCTAATTATCCTTTTCTTGACTTCTTTCAACCTATCTAACACTTTCACCTTCTCCTCCAAACTCATCGCTTTCTTGGCACGCTTAGGGATGGATTTAGCAACACTAGATGATGCAGGGCGCTTAGGCATTGTTAATATTAAGGTGCAAAAAGCAAGAATTATTCAGGGTGTAAAACGATTGAAAAATGAGAAATAAAACACGCAAAATTATGTCAAATACACAAATCACCCCTCACACACATGGGACACAAGCGTACTGAATGGAGTGTGGGAAATCGGTATGTGCATATACTGTACATACTATAGTCGAGCAAGTGAGATCTGAATGCTGATTGGCTGGAATCGTCCCGTCTCAGCCAACCAATACTTACGTTTTACGACTATGTACGTAGGTTTCCGCGGATGTCTAGAAATGGCACAAATTTTGAATTTTAAGGCCCCCCTCAAATTTTCCACGGATTATGAACTGCGAATAGCTGAGGGTCAACTGTATATGATTTTTTATACATACATTTTTTTTTGCAATTGTATTGGATGGCCTCATAAGGGGTGTGGCAATTTGCCATGATGACGGGATTCAGCGCTCCGTCCTGCCCCAGCTTAGCCTCTCTTTCTTCCTTCAGATAGCCTGTATTTCTGACCTACTTCCTCACTTCTCCTACAACCTCTCCCACAACTAACTCTGGTCAGCCTCTAATTTCACAGGGTAGATGCTGACCTTCTCAGCCAACAGTCCCGGATCGGGGCTGAGGGGACAATGTTCCCTAACCCCTGAGCTCTGGTCTGGGGGGATTGGTTTTTAACAACCTGCTTCATCCCCACCCATACCTTCCTCACATCCCTTTTCCTTTTCTCTTCACACAATATTGGTTTTACGCCGTGCCCAAGGTGGAGCCACCATGCTGAAGGGCTGCCAGGTCACCAGGCGGGAGGGGTGGCCTTAAATGGCAGCACATGGCTCTGCCAGGCCTGTACGCACCCCTTGCAGAGCGGACTACTGCAAGGGGTGATGAGCTATTGCATCCCGTAATTAAAAGAGGGTCACCATGCCCAATGATGAGTCTAAAAAAAACAAACAAAATCCCCTTAATTTCCCCGCATCCAACGTCAAAGTCACCCTCGGGCAGTTCCACAGGAAAAATGGAGCCCCCTCCCCCCTGTGCCTGTGCAGGGGATCTTCCATATTTCTCTAACCGGCGAGGAGGCTTACTCATCTCCTTCACCTACGGGTGTAGGGGACTCCCCCTCACCCCCTTCTCTGGCTCTTTCCAGCAGTAGTCCCCCCTTTTCTTTCCAAGGGGAGTTCCAAGAAAGCCAGCAGGCAGCCCATAGCCGACCACTCCCCAGTGAAGCGGCTCGGTAGGGCAAACCCCCTTAGGGTGGGAGAGGGAAGCCAGGCCCCTTCGGTCGCTTTCCTCAAAAGACCAGCTGTGACTTGTGACAGCCCTGACAACGGGACCTGTGATATCCTGAGAGGGTTGGCCAACTGGAGGCCCCCTCTGAGATAGACATGGTCCTTGAGCAACCCAATCTCAGATGGTAGGGCCTTCCATGGGAGCGAATATGGGCTCTGTTGCAAGCACCGAACTCGAGTCCCCCCTATGCAAGGTCCTCTTCAAACAGCTAGGGTTTCTGAGGCAGTACAAGGAGGGAAGGGATCTCCTCCGACCGGTGCCCCTGTTACTGCCAGGACCTTCTCCATCTCGGAGAAGGACCAGGCTGAGGCCAGTCCATCTGGCCTGGGGGTTCCTGTCGGTGGAGGGGAGAAGTAGGTTCATTCCCCGCCCTCCTCTCCTAAAAAGAAAAAGAACAGTAAAAAGACGGGGTTCCTCTCCATCAGCGGGGGCTGCAGGGACGGATGGGTCTGCTGCCCCTTTGGTAAGCGACCAAGCCAAGATCGGCACATCCGGCCCCTCTGCCTCCCCCCTCCAGGTGAAGAGCCCCCGACTAAGACGAAAAGAGCGCAGGGCGCAGCCTCGATGACATCAGGGCCCCTCATTCAGAGCCTACCTGGCGTTTACGAGCCCACTGGCTTTAAGCGCTTCCTTGTTATTCGCTCCACTGATGGCAGCATGTTGGCCAAGGGCAACATGATCCATCAGAGGAGAGCATTAGCTAGGGTAATTGGTAGAGAGCCGAAGGTGACCATTTTCTCGGATGGGAGCTTTCTGGCGAATGCGGTAAATCCCTCTGTGGCGGCCAAGATAATTGCTCTTCGGACACTTGATGGCACCCCGGTGAGTATGGCGCTGCCGCACTCTAGCATGAACTTTGTGAAAGGAGTAGTTTATGCGAGGGAACTTGTTGACTACTCCATAGAGGACATCACCTTAGAGCTGGCTGACCATAGGGTGGTCAAGGTCGAACGTGTGATGAGAAAACAGGGAGGGGCCTCGAGACCCACCCCTACACTCTTTGTCACATTCGACTGTGACAAGCTCCCTGAGTTGGTGCGTACTGGTTGGTACCGCTACCGCGTGACAGCATTCAATGCCACTGCCGTGGGGGTGCTATTATGTCACTGCTTCGCCCATACGAATCGTTCATGTAGACGTGCAAGGTCGGTGTCACCTGAAGTCTGTGTAAATTGCTCCAAGGCCACACACAATAAGTCTAATTCATGTGTGGCCAAGTGTGTCAATTGCGGAGAGCTGCACCCGCTTCTTGGAAGCAATGTGGTGCATATCTCCTTGAGAAAGAAATCCTGGCCGTTCATGCCCAGGATCGACTCTCATTCCGCGAGGCTAAGAACTTGGTCCTGACGCACCCGGCTCTGCCTGGGCAGTCTTATGCCTCAATAGTTAGAAAGGCACCCTCAGCTCCTGGCCCATCCAGGCCAATGAGCACAGTTGTTTCCGTGCCCATTTGGAGCCCTTCTGCAAGTTCTACTCGACCCAGGCGCTTCCCTGATAAAGCTGGCAGCAAATAGGGTTCACACCCAGCCCTGGCTAAAACCAGGGCTCCTCCCCTTCTCCCAGCGTGACCGTTTCCCGTAAGCCGGAGGGAGGAAAAGACTTGCATGGCGAGCCCAACCTCCCTCAATAAGTCCTTGAAGGCGAAAACACCTTCAGCGCTTTGTCCAGCCAACAGCGCCAGGGGTTCTGCCTAAATGTGGATAACTTTATGCATCACTGCCCGAGAACCGCTTCATTTTCTTGCCTTGATCTATCTTTGTGCTCTTCAGATGCACAGCCTGATTTTGTTTTAGGGTTGGTCAATGACCTCCATGTTAGTGATCACTTTCCCATTCAAATATCATTTTCAGGGCAACTGCCGCCTGAGAGCCCACCTCGGTGGTGCTTGGCCCGGGTGCAGTGGCCTGCATTTCAGGAAATGACAATTCTCTATCTCAGTCGAGGAGTTTAGGTTGGTAGATGAGGCCGTTGACTTCTTCTCCGGCAACCTCATAGCCGTGGGCTGACTACTAATCCCAGAACGTCTGGCGTTTTGCACGCCGACCACTCCCATGGTGGTCGGCCGAGTGTGAGACGGCCCTCAAACAGAAGCGTTATGCCTACATGCGCTATAAGCGCCGCCCGAACGATTTCACTGTCGCTGAATTTTGTTGGGCTAGGTTCCGGTATATTTCGAAGCACGCCCGCCGCTCTTCTTGGTGGGCATACGTGTCTTCACCAAACGGGAAAGACCTGTTTAGCAGAGGTTTGGAAGCGAGTCAAAAGGATTCGTGGCAAGTTCTCGCAGGACCCCCCTCCTGTTCTTCAGGAGAATGGGACCGCAATCTCGGACCCTGCATCCATGGCAGAATCCTTCGCAACAGCTTTTTCTGCATTCTCTAGCCGGGATCCTGCTCCGCCAGCATTCAATGCATTTCGTGATTTCACGGAAGGCCGCCAACTGGACTTTAACGACTGGTTTACTGTGAGTGAGTTGCGCTCGCATCTTGCTTCATGCACGGACACCGCCCATGGTCCAGACGATGTCCCGTACGCCATGCTTCGACACCTGAGTGAGCGAGGCATGGCCTTTCTGTTAGATTTGTCCAACAGGATCTGAGTGTAGGGTCTTCTCCCAGATTCCTGGCGAGTCGCTACTGTGCTTGCCTACGCAAACCTGGGAGAGATCACTTTACTCCGCCGGTTTCCGCCCAATCTCTCTAACCTCTTCCGTGTGCAAGTTGATGGAGAAATGGTAAATGATAGATTATAGCATTTTTTCTCATCAGCGGAGGCCATCTGTCTTCTGCACAGTGCGGCTTCCGCAAGTTCCACTTCACGTAGGATGCTTTGCTCCGACTGGAAAATGCCGTCTGCGAGGCCTTCCTTTGTAGACAGCACTACGCCACGGTGTTTTTCGATCTGGAGAAGGCCTATGATACCGCATGGCGATACGGTATCATGGAGACTCTCCACACAATGGGGGCGAGGGGACGCCTCCCAATGTTTATATCTGAATTTTTCCGAGATCGTCGATTCCGCGTACGGGTGGGGGGAGCCCTCTCCGGCCCAAAGGAGCAGGAAAGTGTCCTCAGTGTCACCCTCTTTGCCCTGAGCATCAACGGCATCACCTCGGTGCTGCCGGAAGATGTTCTCGCTACGCTCTACGTGGACGACCTTTCGAACTCTTAGTGCGTGGCCCAGATGACAATTCTGGAGCGTCGACTCGAACAGGCATTGAACCGCTTCTCTTGCTATGCCGAAGCGCACAGGTTTCGGTTTTCGTTGGCCAAGACTAAGGTGGTGCAGTTCTGCCGCCATCCGCGGCTCCACCCCGACCCAGACTTGTTTCTTAATGGGGTACGCCTGGAAGTGGTTGAATCGCACCGTTTCCTTGGTCTTGTATTTGACCGACGCCTCGCCTGGGAGGCTCATATTCGCAGCCTTAGGGTCTCTTGTACCCGCGCCATGGATATTCTCTGTTCCGTGATTTTCAGGGCTTGAGGTGCTGATAGGGCTATTTCCTTACTTTTTTATCGATCCTTTGTTCGTTCGAAGCTCGTCTACGGATGCGAGTTTTATGCATCCGCCGCCGAACGTTTATTGCGGAAGGTGGATTCGATCCACCACACTGGCCTTCGCCTTCCGACCGGTGCCTTCCGCACTTCTCCCATTGAGAGCATGTTGGTCGATGCTGGGGAGATGCCACTCGCTCTACGCCGCATGCAGTGCATCACTCGCCTGGACGCGCGAGCCCAGCTATTCCCCCAGTCGCCAATAGCTCTCACTGCATCCGCAGCTGATCTCGACGGTGCTTCTGCCGCCAAGAGGCGCCAGTCCTCCCCTAAACCCTTTGGGTTTCGGGCCAGGAAACTCCTTCGAGAGCTAGGTATAGCTCTCGGCCCGGTGGCTCCCCAGGTCGCCACCCTGGAGGGTACCACATTTGGCTATTCGTCGCCACGCCTCTGCTCCCAAAGCTTGTACGGCGCCGGGAGTATTGCGTTCGACATTTTTGGACCATGCCTCGTGTCACGCTGGAACCGTGCCAGTGTATACGGATGGCTCCAAGTCCCAAGAGGGGGTCGGCTTCCACGCCGTATCCCCTCTGTTTGAAGTCAGCAGGGCTCTACCATGCGCTGCGTCTGTCTTCACGGCCGAGCTGGTGGCAATACACCACTCGGTACGGGAGATTACGCGACGTGCCCGGTTCGGAGACCGGATTGTGATCTATAGCGACTCACAAAGCGCCCTGAGTGCTCTCGGGGCATTGGAATCTCCGCATCCCCTGGTTCGCGATATCCGTGACGCCACGATTTTGGCGAGCTGGGCAGATGTCGAGATTATCTTCTGCTGGGTTCCTGGACATGTAGGAATTGCGGGGAATGAGGGCGCCAAAGAGTCCGCGAGGACTCTGCGACCGGACCAGCGTTTCGCTCTTCCTCACACCGACTACATGGCAGGAATACGGGCAGCTCTTCGGACTGCTTGGCAAAGAAGATGGGAGACGGTCGAAGGGAACTTAAAGTTGCATGCCATTGCGCCGTGACTGTTCCCATGGACCTATCCCCCAATGCCGCGGCGGCTTCAGGTTGCTTTCTGTCGTCTCCGAATCGGGCACACTCGTGTGACGCTTCGCTATTTGATGGAGCGCTCGCCTGCGCCCTATTGCAACGACTGCATCGTCCCACAGACTGTTTGGCACATTCTTGTTGAATGTCCCAGTCTGGGTGATCTTCGCGCATGACACCTGTCCCGGTACCTGGATGGGCGGGGTCGCTACCGCCTGTCCCTTGTACTCGGGACGAGTGCGTGTACTTTGACTGGTGGACTTATTGACTTTTTGGGGGAGGCCGGCCTTCTCCCTTTCATTTAACCCGGTTTAATTGTTGTTGTTATTGTTTTTGTTATTGCTTTGTTATTGTTGTTTCCTGTTCAATTTTTTAAAGTAGCCTAGAACTAGGCTGTTTGTTTACGGCAACTTATGCCTAAGTCGGCAGTCGCCAGATAGCCCCTTAATTAAAAAAAAAAATAATAAAAAAAAATCATTTAGCAGTATGAACTTGAAGTATGATTCCAAAGTCAATACGATAATAGTCATCACTTCGTTATTTTTACAGTTCCCTCAGTTCTTTCAAAGTATTAATGATAAATATACATTTCATATTTCATGCAGACTACAGCATCAAATTCATAAAGTATTACAAAGTAAAAATGTAGAATTTTGCTTGATACCTGGGCAAATATGAAGACAAATATGCAAAAATTCTTAGAGTTTACACACCTTTCTTTTGATGCCGAATTCATTGTACAGCTCGGAGATCGCCTCTGCCAGGTAGGTCCCCATCTGGCTCACAGTGATCTCCTTGATCCCAAAGACAGCAGAGTGACTCTTGAAGGTGACCTTGTCCAGCCATGTCACTGGCATCCCCAGGAAGGTCCTGTTGCTTGCCGACCAGCTGTCGGCTGTGGTGGCAATGAACTCCTGTTTGGCAGGAAGGTCTGTCAGGTTGGCCTTGCCCTGGTCCCCCATTGCCCTGATGTCACAGGTGAGCTTCCACCTGGAGGGGAGCTTGAACTCTGTGGCAGGCTTCATGCAGCCAATGAAGGACCTGAAGCAAAATTAGAAGTTTTAGAATAAATTTAAAATTACAAGATTTTTTTATTCATCATATCATTTTTTATATGAGTGTATGAGACATAAATTGTTAAAACATGTTTAAGAAGTAAAAACAGAAAACTGTTAACAGTTTAAACCATCTATATTCAATTTAAGGAATTTATTAATATTATTCAATCATTCAGTGTCTAAACTGAGTTTCACAGTTTTAAAATTAAAACACTTAAAAATAAAAAATATATTGATACTTTAACTTGAAAAATTAAAATTACTCACTTATAGTACAGGTTGAGGCACTACTTCTGGGAGAACTTCTCCTTCTAGCTCTCCTCAATGCTGGCCTGCCTCCTGGCTGTGACTGCGTTTGCTAGCACCCTCGAGAGCTGCCTTGAGGTCGTGGACTTGACCAGGGTGGTAGTGTATCTAAAAAGTAAAAACAAAAATTAAAATTCATATAATAAAAACTAAAAAATTAATGCCTAACTTTTACCCTGTTTAGTCTTTGTCAAATAATTATGAATCCTGTTAAAAACTCTTTAAATAAATTATTAAATAAAATAAATTTAAAGTCACCTTCAGGTTTGAAGTTGTTCCCTGCTGAACTTTGAGTGTCTTTGAGCACTTGTTGTCTATGACCTCGAAGAACAGGGCGATGTGCCTCCAACTGTTCTCCTGGCTGAGGCTGGAGCTGTCTGCCTCCATTGTGGCTTTGCTCTCAGTCAACTCGTTCGAGTCCAGCAACATCAGCTAGAGCGGAAGGGTCAGGGTGTCCTCCACACACCCCCATAATGTTGTCATTGACCGCTGCTGTGCTGGGAGCCCAGGGACTTATGGTTTGCTCCGCTGGCATTCCTGTTCCTGGGCTGGGGAGTCAGAAATCTCTCCATGCTGGATGTAATGGACGCATCTTTGTCCGCTATCAAAGGTGTGAATAAAACTCCATCTTCAACAAGGCTACTTCTTTTGCATGTGCTAAATTCTGTACAAAAATTCAGTATTTAGAAACAAAATTACAAAATGCACAAATAAATACTAAGTTGAATGTACAAATAAATGCTAACTAGCAACAAGCAAGTGCGCACAGGTAAGAAGCTGTTGTGTGCGAATACATCATGAAACTTGTATGAAATGGCTAATTCACTAACTTTAAGCTTGATTTACTATTACTTTATGAAACTAATAGTCTAGATATGATCATATGAAAACCATTAGAATGAAATAGAAATACTAAATGAAAATATTAATGGTGCAACTTACTGCCATTGGGGTCTGCAATAGCAGGAAAATAAAACAGAAGGATTACTTAAAGACATTCACAAGTGGTGGCAAGAGAGGAGCAGTGCAGCAGCAGCTTGCACTCATGATGACTGGCTCTAAACTGGTGCAGCACGTCACTTAACCGATGAGATGTATACAATAAACCAAAACTAAACAAGTATTATACCTACTTTATACTTGTAAAATACAACCTTTTGATTATATATGATTTAATAATTAATCATTATATTATAGAGAAAATATGAAATTGTGAATAGAATAGAATAAAATGAAAAAATATTTAGTTGAGAAAAATTTATTAAGAAACTGCTATTGCGAAAAAAACAAGACGACGTCGACCTGGATTAAGGCGATTATCTGATTCGTTTGGTGGGGGTTAGTCCAATTTGGACTGCCCATCTCTGTTTACAGCAACATTTAGATTAAGAGAAATAGTTAGTAACAAATCACAACAGACATCCAATGACCCAATAGGTTCAGGAGATTCTCTGGGTTCCTATCATTCTAACTAATGCACTTAGGCACCTCACCTTCCGCACATTGACATTTTATTAGAGATGTGATGATTCCAAGAAATTTTGCCATTCCGATTCCAGTTATAAGTTACAATTCCGATTCTGATTCTTCATAAAATAGAATATTGATTATATGATATAACAAATTAAGAATTTGGCCATAATGTACAAAATGAAACTTTCCTTTTTAACACTGAAATTATAATAATTAATACTAATTTGAAACTATGAAATTAAATTAATTTTAAAATGGACTAATTATTAACTGAACTGTAATGATAAGTGCAATACATATTAAGTTATTATTAAAAATTTAAGAATAATTAACTGTACAACAGGGCTGCCCGCTGCCGAAAGAATTTTAGTAGTAGTACCAAAACTTACTCTGAAAATGTAAGAAATTTGGTAAAATCATACCACATCTAATTAAAACATAAAACAAAAGTAAAATGTTATCAAAAGGTGTTTGTTTGCGGCAAAAAGGTACCAAATTTGTACAAACGTGCCAACTTCAGCAGCGCTGCCGAACAAAGCTTTAACATCTTAGAATTACATCACCTGTTCTAAATGACGCCTGAGCACTGAGCAGGCATTCATTTAACGCATATAAACAATTAAACATACAATACATTTCTTATACAGTCAGATCTTCAATATTAATTTATATTAAATAGTGATGCATTCTCGTTGACTAATCTAAATCTATTAGTAAATAACTTATTAACGTTATAATTTCACTGAATAATAGGGCAAATGAGTAGATACATAACTTGATTTACACTAACAGGAAATAAACAATGTTTAAAATTTTGATTCAGCTATTGGTGAAAGAGCCTCTGTACTGAAATTTTCAAGGAATCGTTTGTGGAATCAGAAAGTTGGGATTATTTTTAGCGATTCTGATGCCAATTCCCAATTCTGATTAATCGTCCCATCTCTACTTTTTATCTTCCACTACTTCCTGACAAAGTGTGGGGTAACCATGCATCAATTCCTCTGGCATGACTGGACAGGGTGTATGGCTTTCTAGGGCATTGTTCCTTATTTGGATTTAGTTGCCTTTTAAGACTTTCATTGGAGACTAGTATGGGTATGCATTTTTCCTGTCCAGCATACAGTCAATATTTAGCTTAGGAACCTTCCACATATTCTTCCATATTATATTCACTATCCAACAAATCTCTTTTCAAATTTTGCAGTGGATATGCCCTCATTAGTTTCCCTTATTTGAATATATAACTGTCACATGTATTAAGACCATTATCAGTTGTCAGTCATGGCACCACTCATGGATGAGCATTGCTTATGCCAGGGCTTAAAGGTTCGTGTTGGCAATTTCTCCCTGGGTACGCCTGTTTGTGGTTCGTTTAGCATGGATGCACTGGCGTACAAACATTGCATCCATGAACTTCACTGCAGAGGTTGATGCCCAGTGGACAGTGGAACAAGAGACCATGACCATCGGCTCCTCTCCACAGTTGCACCCTCTCATCCACCCTTGCAGACATTGGAATCCAGTATACGTCTTGTCATCTGCCGGCTTGGCCTTGTGAGGATTTGAATTGGATGATCATTCTTGGTCTGGCTCCTCACCCTCGACCAGGTGCTCAAATACACTGAGGCTGTTCTAGGGGTCGTTGGAGCATGCAAGCTTCTCCACCTTCTTTACTTCGGAGACCCAGAGTTATATATTAAGCAACCGGCCAATGTATATTATTGGTTTCTGTTCCATTCTACCCTTAGTTTTCTTTTAAATTAGACTAAAAAAAATCATTCACTTTTGTTTCCAAAATCCTTTAAATAGTGTTGCTTCTTCTATCATCATTTAAGCATGTTCGAATACTTCTGGATGTTTTTATGGGGTGGAGTTTTGGTAGTTGTGAGTGTCTCAGCTGGTAGTTCACCTAGATAGGCTACCTATCCCTTTCAATTTTGAATTTGATAAGGCAGGAGGTCCCTAAGTGGAGAGTGGAAATTCACCTGATGATCAGTATGACAATCATTGGCAAGTGCGTCTTTATGGGGGGGGGGGGAGGAAGAAGCAAAGTATTAGTGTTTTGCCACCAACTAGCAAGTATGGGTGAGTTTTATAAACTTAGGGAGAGCCACTCATTACATGTGGTTATGAAGTTACAATTCATTCCATTGATTCAGTAAGTGAAAATGTGATGTAATAATTATTTTAAGTGTTGTACCAATCTGCACTTATTTTCAGGGCTTTTATTTCTCAATGGGACCTACATTTTAATGTGTAATCTGAACCATAGGTCATAGCACCCTGGGCATCTTTGATAAAGTCAACCATACTTGATGTAGCTTAACCTCACTAAATTTGTGGAAGCTGTGTTTCCATTTAGCTAAGCTGTTATCTGGAAGGAAATATTATGTGTTATGGTGTGAATATAGTGATGAGACAGTAGTGTTGACCTATGCATCTGGGGGTTGGTTGTAGCGGCTGGTCCCGGAAACTACCCACCACAAGATCAATATAGGCGCAACACCATAAATATAAACAATTACCAAACAACTGGTTTGCCAAAGCACCAATGTTTTTCTCCACCTCTCTCTCTCTCTCTCTCCAACACTCATGGCCACCACAAAACCCCCAATTGAGCCGGTTCAGTTAGTTTACGGGGTACTAAAGGTTGCCCTGGGGCATTTTTGCACATTATGGGACAGTTCACTTGCCCTCCCTGAGTGTGGGGTGGGTTAGAAAGTGCACTCAAGCGGTCAGTCTATCTCTCTCAAGGGGGACCAAGGGGACAGTTGGCTGTGGCCCTTAATTGTGCCCCACACTGATGGCTTAGTGCGCGACTTCTTCCCTCTCCTCACTCACAGACAAAAGCAGCGGGACCAAAAGAGCTTAAAAAAGGGTAACATAATTACTTCTCTGTTGCTGTTTTCAAGGTGTTACATTTCCCCCTTCCCTCACTCGCTCACTCATACCGTACCTGGCTTTACGTCCAGCTGAACTTCCTTCGTGCATTCACTATTGGCCGTTTCCAATCGCTCATCAACCTGTACTTATATATTTCGCCTGTGGGGGGAGGAAGAAACATCAGACCTCAGCAAAAGACAGGGGACCCACACTGCTTCCAGGCAGCTCTGTCCTCCCTCCTTCTCCAAAACCTGAAACAAAAGGCTGGCATTAGATTGGGCACTGGTGAGCTGAGGCAAACAAAAATGGACCTACCACATGATGATCATTATTCTTTGTTAAAAGATGTGAATTTTGGTTTAAACTATAAATAAGTGTTTTCCTGACCATTTTCACTGAATTACATTGCAGAATGTGCCATGTCCTCATTCCAAGATCCGGGAAAGTATTGCAGAACTTGTTCTTAAGGTTGAAGATCAACATTTAATGACAGGCAAACGCAAGAGAGGAAAGAGAAAAGGAACACACGCCCCCGGAGATCCTCTTCAAAGTATATCAAGTAAGTTGCTGAGTAGGATGTATTTGCATCACTCAACAGCCACTCGCTCACCCACTAGTATAAATGAAAATATGTTGCAAATTACAGTTAAGATAGTAATGTACAATTAAACCTAGCCTGGAGGGACAATGGAAAAAATGCAACCAGTCGACAAATAGAATATAATCAAGAATTCCTATTAGCAGGATGCCCCACTGGGCAGTAGCCTGTTACACTCTGTATCTCAAGGAACTCCACATCCTCCCAGCTTGAGGGCAAATTAGGGAAGGTCCTGATCACTGGGTTGACATTAACTGATGGGCCTGGGGAAACTGGTGCACTTCCTCCTCATTTCCTCTTAGCATCCTTTTTTTCTACGACTATTCCCTCAACCTATTGTCTACCCGCAAGAAGGGCCATGGTGTAACTCAGGGCAAAACCTGCTGCTACAACTGAAACTTAGAAGAGAAACAGAATCTAACATTCCCAGTGATTCGCAGGAAGGTATTCTACTTTGTACCTGGATGAACAGCCATGGTGTAACTCAGGGCAAAACTTGCTGCTACAACTGAAACTTAGAAGAGAAACACAACCTAACATTCCCAGTGATTCGCAGGGAGGTATTCTACTTTGTACCTGGATCAACAGCACATCCTACTGGGCTCTACCCACAAGGATGAACCCGACCATGGAAGGAACTTCCACTTTGGGTCCAAGTCTGGTGAAGTTGGTTTATGCCCCCGATGCTTTTATGTGCGCTATCCACTCCAACTGTCCATTTCTGTACCCTTTTCATTGGTCCCATCGTCTACTGCCCATCCTTGATCGTGTCACTGGCTTCCTCCTACACTGGGTGTTTCATGGTGACCCCAACATGTCAGCGAGCATGATCTGCTGCTCCGGCCTGCTTACCGGACTATGTATAGGATTTTTTCTTGGTTTCCAAAGAGTAGTAGTGATGGCCTATATTGCCTGTCCCAAGGGTATTTGGCTAGGGCATGTAAGAGGCTCCACTTTGCATAGGCCCTTTGAGTCCTTTTTTAGGATACACAACACCTTGGAGGGGGTGAGGGCACTTGGAGGCCCCTCCAGATGTGGAGATGGTCCTAAAGATACCACCTCCCCAGATGTTATAGTCTTCCCTGGGGGCAAGCTCATAGACAACATGACCCAAAGGACTCACAAATAGAGGGGCTACCTTTCCTGGCTGGTGTAGCCTTGTCTTCCAAATGGGGGGGGGGAAGTGGGTTCACTTCCCACTCACCTTCTAAAAAGAAAACTTGAGGTTCCTCTTCCGCAGGGGCTACAGGGATGGACAGGTGCCCTGCCATTTGGGCAGGCCACCTAGAGTAAGACAAAAAAGACATTTCTAGTTTGGTGAGTGGACCCTCGATGATCTAGTTCTGAGTTGTTAGGATCATAATAGTCAATTCACCCCCCTCCCCCTCCATGGTTGTTGTGAGATTGTTGTTGGGGATTTCTCAGGCTGTGCTATAAAAAATGGACAGTATTATGGGAGTTTCATATCTCACTCCCTGCCAAAGGTTGTATAGGGTGATTTGGAGGTGAGGAACCACCGGCTCCAAAACAACCCTGCCCACCAAAGGATTTGAGGCGGGGGGAGGAAAAGACTCTTGGTAAACCCCACCTCCCAGTGAGTCCTTAAAGGTGACAGCGCCTTCTACACCCAATACCTCCCGGAGTTCTGCCTCTGGGAATCTTAGCCATTTCTGTGAGGGTCTTTTCTTTTAAGAGGACTCCCCCATCCTTTCTGTAGGAGACCATGCTATATGTATGCTCCCTGCCCATCCTCCTGGCATATAAGGGCTTTCTGAGTTCACCACCACAGGTTGAGAGGACACATAATTTACACCTAACATGATGTCTCCATTCTTCTTAACTTTACTTCTGTGTACATTCCACTATCAACTGACTTCAATGCAGGGGGGGGGGGGCTTGCACTGCATTCTGGCACAGTCACTGAGCCCCTTTCTTCTCTGTGATTTGAAAAATATGCACCCCATTAGAGTGGACTACACGATCAGTCCCAGCGGTCAGGTCCATGTTGACATTAATGAAGAGTTAGATATAGGTGTCCTAGATATGGATCATTTTAAACATCGTTGCCTGTGAACCACTTCATTTTCTTGTCTTGATCTGTCCCTGTGCTCTCAAGATGCACAGCTTGATTTTGGGTGTGAGGTTGTTTATGAGCTTCATGGTAATGACCACTTTCCCACTCAAATATCATTTTATGAGTTCCTGCTGCTGTAGAAACCACCTGTGTAGTGCTTGGAGCTGATGTGGTGTTCTGCAGTTCAGGGAATGACTGATTCCTCTGTTCCAGTTGAGGAGTTCAGGTCATTTGATGAGGAATTTACCAGTAACCTTATCACTGTGGGCCTAACAGGATACCCTTAGTTGGGGAGTATAAGAGTCAGCTTATCAGACCAAGCAATTATGAGAGTGGAGCCTCACTCTTGTTGGCCTCCCTCGCATTTTTAAGCCTGCCAGCTTAAATGACTGATGGGCGTGCCATTTCCTGGCTTTTTCCACACAATATTAACACATTTACATTTGTCTCCTGTGCAACCCCCAAAGTTTTAGTTGAGTTTATGCCTATATCTGAAGAACAGGAGAAAGAAGTGATACTACTCTGTGTCGCACCAGATAAGATTCTTGCTCTCTCTACATTTCTTCTGGAAGCAATTTTCCCATGGAACACAATTAATCTCCAAGCAGGGGACATGCAGAATAAAACCCACGTGTCAAAGGAGACAGTTCAGTCAAACCAAGTCAGAGTTCATCCCATTTTTGTAGGCTGTGAAGATTTAAACTAAAACCTGCCTTTTAGATGCTACATCTTTCACTGGTATCCATGTTAACTTCCTTCATCTTTTTAAGGTTGGTGCTAATCATTCACTCCATTTTTCCTATTCATCTAGCAATTCCAAATCAAAGCCTATATCTCAATTTCCTGGCAACTTTTCCACTTTTATTTCTCTGCCTCACCAAACTCAGACAATTTAATTTACTCCATTCATTAACAAACTTAAGGTGAAAATCATGAGTATCAATTCATATATGATTAGTGTTTTCACTGGCTAAAATGAAGTGAATAAATCCAGTGCAATAATGGGAATGGACAACCCGGCCAGTGTTGTCCATTCACCGCAAAATTGGCTTCTATTTTGGAGGCACTAAATATAGTTCCACCGCAGTAAATGGATTAATTAGAAGCAAAGTTATGGACTCCATAGGAAGAATCAGGCCAACCCCTTGGGCTGTTTGACAAAGAAAATGGAGAGAAAGCTAACAAGAATCTAAGGTTGCGTGCAATTGTGCCACAACTTTGCCTATGGCCCTTCCCTACAATTTTCTCAGTGGCTTAGATAATTCTTTTCTTTCCTTCAAATTGTGTGCAATGCAGAACCACTTGATGGAGCACCTCCCTACACTTTATTTTGACAATTGCTTGGTCCTCCTAGTGGACTAGCACATTCATGCCAAATGTCCCAATCCCTGGAATCTTTGCATGCGCTACCTCCCAGTACTGGGATGATGAGCCTGCTAACTCCTGCTTGTCCCTTTTACTCTAGGTGGGTTTCTCTTCACGCCATTAATAATAGTTTTTGGTGCATACATAGGCCCCTGAGGAAGTGGGTCTTCCTCCAGCACCTGATCAGGGGAGGGGGATCTTTTGAATTTTTCTTCATCTTTGTGGGATTTTGTCTAGTTTTGTTCATGTTTAGAGGTTCAGGTTTTTTTGTGCTGTTTTTCCTTTTAAATATCTATAGCCTAAAAATAGAATAAATAAGATTGATATATTAAAATTTTTAAAAATATGAAAATGTATGAGTGTTGGCAGCTGGTGCAAGATGCTATTAAATGTTCTGTATTTTGGGTATTGTGGTTCAGTTTGTAGTATTGTAGGAATAGGTGGTGGCCAGACTTAAGCCTGGGTAAGGTGACGTGTCTAGGTAGATGTATTTTGTCTTCAGCTCCCTTGCTGACATAGGCATTGTAAGAAGAGAATGAAGAAGTGTGTGGAGAGTGTCAATAGAAAGTATTTTTTATTTTTGCATGGTGTTTTATTGTGGGTGGGGTGGGTGCATCGGCCATTGCAGAGAAGAGAAGGTTTTGTTTTTTTAAGAGTTGTTTGACAGCATCCAAGTGGCTCTGGCATAGGCATTGTAAGAAGAGAATGAAGAAGTGTGTGGAGAGTGTCAATAGAAAGTATTTTTTGTTTTTGCATGGTGTTTTATTGTGGGTGGGGTGGGTGCATTGGCGATTGCAGAGAAGAGAATGTTTTGTTTTTTTAAGAGTTGTTTGACAGCATCCAAGTGGCTCTGTATTGTGTGCCAGGTGGGGGAAGATTAGTTAAGTGTACATTGCAATGAGTATTTCTTAGGTTATCATTTTTAGAAGCCAGGGCATTTACTTTATGCTTTGCTACCAAGTGTCTATTATTTGTGGTAATTAGATCCTAGGTGAAGCTTAGTATTGTGTTTTATTGAATGGGTTATGGCTATTGCTTAATGTAATGTTTGAGTCTATGGAATTCTTGTGAGAGATGAACAAGAGTTATGGAGGATTGTTGCAGTGAAACTCATTCTATTACTTTCTAGACTGGAGATGTATGTTTGCATGCTCCTATTGGCTGTGTTGTTAGGTTCTAGTAATGTCATCAGTGTATTATTGCCTAACACAATGCACATAATCCATGCTTACCCCTTAAATTCATTGCAGGGGCATTTCAAAATCCTCCCAAATATGAATGCTATTTTCAAGATTCAATAAAGCTTTTTAGACTTATGAAACAAACCTGGTGACTAGTCTGTCTTCAGTTGGATATTCCAACCTCTTGACATGAGAATGACTTGTCTTTAACTCATTATTTCTGTGAGATTTCAAAGCTAGGTATCACTGTAAAGACATTTGTTGAGATATTTTTATAAACATACACCTTTCAAGTGACTTAAAAATTTTAGACCTCTTTGTATAATTGGATTTCATGGCTTAGCTAACTGGAAACCACTTCCAATTATGAAGTTGAGTCACATTAGGTGTGATTAATTGCCAGATGGATTCCTAATTTGGATTGACTTAAAAAGGCATCTGCTATAAGCTGTAGCCCCATGGTTTGGATTCTATATTAAACTGAGTCTTTTCTTTGCATAATGCCATGTCCCATTTTGAACAATAATCACAAATACTGAGTGGTATTAGGATTGAATGTATGAAAATGTGACAGGATTGATAGATGCATGAAAATGTTTCAGAAATGTGAATAAAAATAAAATAACTAACTAAAATCCAGGTAGATTGTTATAGGAGAAGAAAAATAATTTCCTACTACTTTTTGTATTTACTTAAGTAAGACCTCATTCTGTGAATGAGTCTTTGAATTACATTTTTTATTTTCCTGTGAGTAATCTCTCCTAATCATACCTATAATATTTGTGAACCTCTCAACTCAAATCCATTTGAGAGTAATTTTAAGTTTCAAATGGTTCTGAATTTATAGTTGATCTATGATCAATGCTTCATAAAATTGGTAGTTGATATAAAACAATATAAGACTGTCATTGATCAAATCAATTTTTGACATTTTAGAAAATTTGGTTGCTTTCTTAATAGATATATTTTTTTTTATCTAATTAGCAACAAAGTTACAGCAGCAAATGACAGAAACTCCCATGCTGTCTGCTGTTCGAAGATCACACAGAGGGAAAAATGTATGTAGTACTTATGATTTTTATTTTTAGGCTTTGGTTTTTGTTTTTTTATAATAGACAAGGTATTTGGTTGAATGGGGCATATCGGAAAAGTTTTGCTGTCCAAGTAAGATTGTGTCAGGTGGCAGCCTATGAGGGGAAGAGGTAAAGATTATAACCAATAGAATATTTTAAATCATTCCTGAGAACTGGGAGCCATGAGAATACAAGCAAGGGATGGAATCGCACTCTCAGATTTTGAGGAAAATTGTTGTATGGGTAGATTTTTTGCTGAAACCAGAGTTTGAAATTCCTTTTTCAATATCTTAACCCATTGCCTGCATCAGGCCCAAAATCAAAGTTGACAATTTTTCAAATCATCTATATATAGTCATTCCCACAAAATGAGCTAAAAAATATATAGAGATATGCCACAATTTCACCATTTGCTTTCATGGCTATATTTAGTTGCTGCCGTAATTTTGCATATATATATATATATATATATATATATATACCAGTATATTGCCAAAAAGACTGTGCCATGACTTACTAATATTAGAAGTGGCTCACATATATGCATAAACATTTTTATTTTTTTAAAAAAATTGGCAAATCTTGGTATAATGAATAAAATTTGACATGATAATATTGTTTATTTGTGCATAATTTTTCAGGACTTGCAAACTGAATATAGCCCCCCCCCCCCCTCCCTCCCTCAAAATCTTCATTTATCTATTGAGGATTTTCTTGAGCGTTGTATACCTGAAAGCAAGGCACTATGCAGAGAGGAATGTTACAAATGTTGCACTGGTATACACTTTTAGTTTTTTTTAAATAAAACTAAATTTATTCTCTCAATACTGTAACTAGATTTTTTTAGATAGCGTTTATATTTAGCTTCACTGCAAAATTGGCTTATATTTTGGAGGCACTAAATATAGTTCCACCGCAGTAAATGGGTTAATTAGGAGCAAAGTTATGGACATCCCAATATGGGCTTTTTAGACCACAATTTGGCCCGTGTGGAGAGGATGATCCTCGCAAATCGACGGGTAAAGGTCGAAGAAATCGAGCGAGAATTTGGAATATCACATGGAAGTTGCTGATCGCAGATCGTCAGTCACAAATTTTTCAACAATGGAGAAGGTTGAGCACCGCACAGTGATCAAATTTTTGACCAAGGAAGGCAAGAATGCAAAAGAGATCCATGAACGCATGGTTGCAGTGTGCACCGACACCGCCCCCTCCTATGCAACCATTGCTCGCTGGAATAGAAAGTTCCGACATGGTCGTGAGTCCCTTGAAGATGACCCCCGTCCAGGACGCCCGTCAGACGTGACCAACGAGGACAATGTGGCCCGTGTTGAGAGGATGATCCTCGAAAATCGACGGGTAAAGGTCGAAGAAATCGAGCGAGAATTTGGAATATCACATGGAAGTGTTATCAACATCATCCACGACAATTTGGCCATGACCAAGGTCTCTGCCCGTTGGGTCCCTAGAAACCTCACGCCCCATGATCGACTTCAACGCCGTCAAAGTTTGGTGGAGCTGCTGCTCCTGTGTACAACCAAGACCCGGCGGGATTGGAGTCACGCATAGTGACAGGTGATGAAACGTGGGTCCATCAATGGGATCCCGAGACCAAGCTCGAAAGCATGGCCTGGAAGCACAGGGGCTCTCCGACCCCCATCAAGTTCCGGACCCAACCCTCAGCCGGGAAGATCATGGCCACCATCTTCTGGGATTCTGAGGGGGTATCGATGGTGGACTATGCGCCTCGTGGAACGACCATCACAGGCCAATATTACGCCGAGGAACTGGCTGGGTTGAAGAGGTGCATCCGTCAGAGGCGGCGCGGCAAGTTGACACGCGGTGTCCTGCTCCTCCACGAAAATGCCCCTGTCCACAAGGTCAGAGTTGCACAAGGTGCCCTGCGCGAGTGCGGATTCGACGAGCTCAACCATCCCCCCTACAGTTCAGATCTGGCCCCTAGCGACTACTTTTTATTCCGCCAGCTCAAGGCTGCACTGCGTGGACGCCGGTTTAGGGACAATGAAGATATCCAGCTCGCCGTCCAGGAGTGGATTGAACAGCATTTGGGAGATTTATGGTTGTCTGGAATTCGAAACCTCAGGGACAAATGGTGCAAGTGCATTGAAGTCGAGGGTAGTTATATTGAAAAATAATAAGACACTTTTCCTCATATCTCGTTTCCTTATATCCGAATTGCAAAACTTATTGACCGTTCCTCGTATATTGCTAGGCCAGCCTATCTGGCCTGGGGGCTCCAGTCGGCTGAGAGAAAAAGCGGGTTCATTCCCCAACCTCCTCTCCTAAAATGTAAACAAACTTCAAAGAACAGCCGAAGGTGACCCGTTTCTCGGACGGAGCCTTGTGCTAAGTGCGTCGAATCCCTCCCAGGCGGCCATGATTAGTACCCTTAGGACACATGATGGCACGCCGGTGAGTGTGAGGCTGTAGTTTACCATGAACTTCGTGAAAGGAGTAGTTTATGCGAGGGAACTCGTGGACTACTCCATAGATGACATCACCTTAGAGCTGGCGACCATGGAGCGGTCAAGGTCGAACGTGTGATAAGAAAACAGGGAGGGGCATCGAGACTCACCCCTACACTTTTCCTCACGTTCAACTTTGACAAGCTGCCTGAATCGGTGCGTGCCTGTTGCTATCGCTATCGCGTGAAGGCATTCGTACCACTGCCGCACAGGTGCTGCTACTGTCACCGCTTCGGCCATACTAATCGCTCCTGTAGACACGCAAGGTCGGGGTTACCCGAAGTCTGTGTAAGTTGCTCCAAGGCCGCACACGACCAAGTCCAAATCGTGTGTGGCCAAGTATGTCTATTGCGGAGAGCCGCACCCCGCTTTTTCGAAGCAATGTGGTGCATATCTCCTTGAGAAGGAAATCCTGACTTTTCACACCCAGTATCGTCTCTCATTTCCCGAGGCTAAGGACTTAGCCCGGCTCTGTCTGGGACGTCTTATGACTCAATGTTAAGAAAGACACCCTCTGCTTCTGGCCCCTGCAGGCCTGCGAGCACGGTCGTTTCCGTGCCCATTCGGAACCCTTCTGTGGGTTCTACCCACCCCAGGCGCTACCCTGGTAAAGCTGGTAGTATGAAGGGTTCACACCCATCCCTAGCAAAAACCAGGGTTTTAATCCTTGCGCCAGCGTGACCGTTTTCCGTAAGGCGAAACGTCCGCGCTCCTCCACCGAGTCGTTAAACTCGCAGGTAGCAACACCACTGAAGTTTGTCGTGATTCCATCCTCCGGGGTTTCTAAAGCTGCCCCCCCCCCCATCCCCAAAGGACAGCACTAAAGTAGCTTCGGCTCCATCGAAAACAACCAGTGGTAGGTTTGGTGGCTTGCAGACAGTGGATCCTCCAAAAGATCGACCACTGCTACAGGGCATTCATTGTCCCAGCAACATCGCCCGCAGTTCTTCTTCCGGGAAGCGTACCGCCATTCCCGTGATGGTTTCTTCCAAGCTAGGCCTGGAGGGCATATTCCTTCAATGGAATTACCACGGACTCTGGGCCAACTGGGAGAAGCGGGGGAGGTTCGTCTCCTCCCGTTCCCCGTTAGCTATCTTTTTGCAGGAGACAATCCTGGGCGCGTGCCCCCTGCCCATACAAGGGTTTTGCGACCCCACCACCATGGGATGGTGGCCTGGCAGGTGGATGCGCGATTTACACCTGGCATCATTTCTCTTCTTTTGCTTTAGATAGCTCCTTTCAAGCAGTAGCTGTGCAGCTGCACATGGATAGGAGGTATACTGTTATTTCCGCGTACATTCCACCGTCAGACGACTTCGACGCGGGGGACTTCCGCCCTGTCTTGGCACGGTTGCCGAGGCCTTTTCCTTTGCTCGGGGACCTGAACGGGGGAGACCCCCTCTGGGTAGACTACTCGATCAATCCCTGGGGTCAGATTCTCTTCGACCTAATCGACGAGCTGGAGATGGGTGTCCTAAATGTTGATGAGTTTACGCATCACTGCCCAAGAAACGCTTCATTTTGCTGCCACGTTGTATCTTTGTGTTCTGCGGCTGCAGAGCCTGATTTTGGGTAGGGGAGTGGTCGATGACCTCCATGGTAGTGATTACTTTCCATTCAAATGTCATTTTCTTTGCCGCTGCCACCCAAGAGCCCGCCCGGTGCTGCTTGGCGCGGGCGCGGGGGTCCGCATTTCAGGAAAAGACTGCTTTCTCTATCTCAGTCGATGAGCTTTTTTCGGTAGATGAGGCCGTTAAGTTCTCCGGTAACGTCATCGCCGTGGGCCTAGCTACTATTCCTAGAGCGTCTAGCCGTTTTGCACGACGACGGTTCCCGTTGTGGTCAGTCGAGTGTGTGATGGCCCACAAACAGAAGCGTTATGCCTATAAGCGCTGCCAGAACGGCTTCACTGTCGGTGAATTTCGTCGAGCTAGAGCTAGGTTCCGGTATATTTCGAAGCACGCCCGCCGCTCTTCTTGGCGGGCATACGTGTCTTCACTTAATGGGAACACTCCTCTAGCAAGTCATAAGGATTCGGGGCAAATTTTTGCAGGTTTCCCCCTCCCTTTTTCCAGGGAGGGGGGATTCCCGTGGAGGAATCCTTCGTGACAGCTTTCTCTGTATTCTCTAACCAGGATGCTACTCCGCTAGCATTCCATGCGCGTCGTGATGTCACGGAAGGCCCCTGAATGGACTTTACCTCCAGAGGCTGAGAACCTTCAACGACAGGTTTGCTTTGAATGAGTTGCATTCCGCTCTCGCTCTGTACGCGGACACTGCCCGTGGTCCAGACGATGTCCCGTACATCATGCTTCGACACCTGGGTGATCGAGGCATGATTTTTCTGTTTGATTTGTTCCGCAACTTCCACTCCACGTCCGATGCTCTGCTCCGTCTGGAAAAGGCCTATGATGTCACATGTCGATACGGTATGATGCAGACTCTCCACACGATTGGAGGGAGGGGACGCCTCCCAATCTTTTTATCTGAATTTTTGCGAGATTGTCGATTCCGCGTACGGGTGGGGGGAACCCTCTTCGGCCCCATGGAGCAGGAAGAAGGTGTCCCGCAGGTAAGTGTCCTCAGTGTCACACTCTTTGCCCTGAGCATTAATGGCATCACCTTGGTGCTGCCGAAAGATGTTCTCGCTACGCTCTACGCGAACAACCTTTCGATCTATTTTGACGCGGCCCAGATCCAAATCTGGAGCGTCGACTCCAACAGGCATTGAACGTGTCTCTCGCTATGCGAAAGCGTACTGGCTTCGGTTTTCCTTGCCCAAGACTACGTGGTGCACTTCTGCCTCCATCCGGGGTTCGCCTGAAGTGGTAGACTCGCACCGTTTCCTTGGTCTTGTATTTGACTACCGCCTCACCTGGGAGGCTCTTATTCGCAGCCTTAAGGTCTATTGTACCTGCGCCAAGGACATTCTTCGTTCCGTAACGTTCAGCGCCTGGGGCGCTGATAGGGCTACTGTCTTACTTTTTTATCAATCCTTTGTCAGTTTGAAGCTCAACTATGGATGAGAGTTTTATGCATCCGCAGCCGAACGTGTATTGCGGAAGGTGGACTCGATCCACCTGCCCGGCATTCTCCTCGCGACCGGTGACTTCTGTATTTCCCCCATTGAGAGCCTACTTGTCGATGTTGGGGAGATGCCACTCGCTTTGCGCCGTGCACAGTACATTATTCGCCTGTACGCGCGAGTTGGCTCCTCCCTCAGTCGCCAACAATTCTCATCGCATCCGCAGCTGATCTCAACAGTTCCTACGTTGTCGAGAGACGCCAGTCATACCATAATCACTTTGGGTTTAAGGTTAGGAAACTACTTCGAGAGCTCGGTATAGCTCCCATGCTGGTGGCACCCCCGCTTCTGCCCAGGACGCCACCCTGGAGGTTACCACCTTTAGTTATTTGTTGCCACACCTCTGCTCCCAAAGCTTGTACAGTGCCGGAAGCATTGCGTTCGGCCTTTTTGGAGCACACTTCCTGTCACGCTGGAACCGTGCCATTGTATACGGATGGCTCCAAGTCCGAAGAGGGGGTCGGCTTCCACGCCGTATCTCCTCTGTTTGAAGTCAGTGGGGCTCTGTCAGGCGCTGCGTCTCTCTTCACGGGCGAGCTGGTTGCAATACACCGCTCGGTACGGGTGATAACGCGACATGCCCGGTTCGGATACTGGATTGTGATTTATAACGACTCACAAAGCGCTCTCTGTACATTGGAATCTCCGCATCCCCTGGTTCGCGATATTCGTGACGCAACGGTTTTGGCGACACGGCCGAATGCCGAGGTCATCTTCTGGGTCGTCTTCAAATTGGGCACACTCGTGGGACGCACAGCCATTTGATGGAGTGCTCGCCTGCACTTTATTGCGACGACTACAGTGTACCCCTCCCTTGTTCTTCGCACACATTACCTGTGCCTGTATCGGGACGAGCTGGGTCGCTACCGCATTTCCATTTTTGGAGCAGATCAATTACACAAATTTGTGAACTATCTGACTTTCGATTAGGTTGGCTTCTTCCTCTCCATTTAACTATGTTCCTGGGCAGGAGTGAAGCGGTTCTGCCCTTGAAGCCGGAGCGTGCTTCCCTTTTTTTTTTATATAATTTAGTTTTAGTATTTTTAAAGTAGGCCAGCAGCATGGTGAAATTTTAAATTATATCAATTCATACCTTTGTATGTAGTCAGCAGATGGACGCCTAAAAAATTTCTTTACTCATGTGCCCTCGTTGGCAATCATCAAATGAGCTTACTCTTCCTCTTTTTTTCATCATTTTCAAAACCCTTACCCTCATTCCCGTTTGTGCTTCTCTCAATACTCCACCCCGTAAGGGGCGCGGCGATTTGCCATCCTGGCCGCCGTGCTGACGGGATCCAGCGCCCCGTCCGGCCCCAGCTTAGCCTCTCTTCCTTCCTTCAGATAGCCTGTATTTCTTCCCTACCTCGACGCTTTTCATGCAACCTCTCCCACAACTTTCTCTGGTCCCCCTCTAATTTCACAGGGTAGATGCTGACCTTCTTTTCAAGCCAACCGTCCCTGATCGGGGTTGAGGGGGGAGGGGACAATGTTCCCTAACCCCTGAGCTCCGGTTCGGGATGGAGTTTTTTTAACAACCTGCTTCATCCCCACCCATACCTTCCTCACATCCCTTGTCCTCTCCTCTTCACATTCTATCAATTTTACGCCGTGTCTAAGGTGGAGCCGCCATGCCGATGGACAGCCAGGCCACCAGGCGGGAGGGGTGGTCCCAAATGGCGGCGCCTGGCTCTGCCGGGCCTGCAAGCACCTCTTGCAGTGCAGGCAACTGTGAGAGGTGGTGAGTTATTGCGTCCCTTGTAAAAAAAGAGGGTCACCATGCCCAATGATGAAGATAAAAAAAAAACAGCCCCCAACTTCCCCTGTAACATCAACGGAGCCGCCCTCGGGCAGCTCCACCGAAAAAATGGAGGTCCCCGCCCCCTGTGCTTGCGCATGGACCCTCCATATTTCTTTAACTGGAGAGGAGGCTTACTCCTCTCCTACGCCTACGGGTGAAGGGGACTCCCCCTCACCCCCTTCTCTGGAGGTGCTTTCAGGCACCTCCCTATTTTCAGCGGCAGTCCCTCCTTTTCTTTCTAAGGGGACTGCCAAGAAAGCCAGCAGGCAGCCCATTGCCGACCGCCCCTCGTGTAAGCGGCTCGGTAGGGCAAACCCCCTTAGGGGGGAGAGGGAAGCCAGGCCCTTTCGGTCGCTTCCCTCAAAAGACCTGCTGGCAAGAATACTAAATCTTGCCAGGGTCAAGGCCTGTGCCTCCCCAAAAAAGACTCATGACGCTGCCAAGGAGACCTGCGATGTCCTGGGAGAGGATGGCCAACTGGAGAACCCTCCTGTGATAGACATGGTCCTTGAGGAAACTCAGCCTCAGACGGTAGGGCCTTCCATGGGGGGAAATCCGGGCTCGGCGCCAAGCACCGAACCCGAATCCGCCCCTATGCAAGGTCCTCCTCAAACGGCTGGGGATTCTGAGGCAGTACAAGGAGGGGAGGGATCTCCTCCGACCAATGCCCATGCGACCACCAGGACCTTCATTTCAGAGGAGGACCTGGCTGAGGCCGGTCCATCTGGCCTAGGGGCTTCTACCGGCGGAGGTGAGAAGCGGGTTCATTCCCCGCCCTCCTCTCCAAAAAAGAAAAGGACGAAAAAGACTAAGAAGACTCGGGGCTGTGGGGAGGGATGGGTCTGCTGCCACTTTGGCAAGCGACCAAGCCAAGACCGGCACATCCCGCCCCTCTTCCCCCCCGGTTGCGGAGCCCCTGACTAAGATCAAAAGTGCACAGGGCGGAGCCTGGAGGACATCGAGGCCCCTCATTCAGAGGTTACATGGCGTTTTCGAGCCCGCTGGCTTCAAGCGCTTCCTCGTTATTCGCTCCACTGATGGCACCATGTTGTCCAAGGGCAACATGATCCATCAGAGAAGAGGATTAGCTAGTGCAATTGGTAGAGAGCCGAAGGTGACCCGTTTCTCGGACTGGAGTTTTCTGGCGAATCCCGCCCAGGCAGCCAAGATAAGTGCCCTTCGGACACTTCATGGCACCCCGGTGAGTGTGACGCCGCACTCTACCATGAACTTTGTGAAAGGAGTAGTTTATGCGAGGGAACTCGTTGACTACTCCATTGAGGACATCACCCTAGAGCTGGCCGACCATGGGGCGGTCAAGGTCGAACGTGTGATGAGAAAACAGGGAGGGGCCTCAAGACCCACCCCTACACTCTTCGTCACGTTCGACTGTGACAAGCTCCCTGAGTCGGTGCGTGCCGGTTGGTACCGCTACCGCGTGAAGGCATTCGTGCCACTGCCGCGGCGGTGCTATTACTGTCACCGCTTCGGCCATACGAATCGCTCATGTAGACGTGCAAAGTCGGGGTCACCCGAAGTCTGTGTAAATTGCTCCAAGGTCGCACACGATAAGTTCAAATCGTGTGTGGCCAAGTGTGTCAATTGCGGAGAGCCGCACCCCGCTTCTTCCAAGCAATGTGGTGCATATCTCCTTGAGTAAGAAATCCTGGCCGTTCAGGCCCAGGATCGACTCTCATTCCGCAAGACTAAGGACTTGGTCCTGGCGCGCCCGGCTCTGCCTGGGACGTCATATGCCTCAATAGTTAGAAAGGCACCCTCTGCTCCTGGCCCATCCAGGCCAACGAGCACGGTTGTTTCCGCGCCCATTCGGAGCCCTTCTGCGGGCTCTACCCAACCTGGCGCTTCCCTGGTAAAGCTGGCGGCAAAAAGGGTTCATACCCAGCTCCGGCTAAAACCAGGGCTTCCCCCTCCCTCCCTTCCCCCAGCGTGACCGTTTCCCGTAAGGCGAAACGACCACGCGCCTCCACCGAGTCGTTAGACTCACAGGAGGCAACACCCCTGAAGATGGTCGCTAAGCCATCTTCAGGGGGTTCCTAAAGCTGTCCCCCGAAAGGAGGATAGAACAAAGGAGCTTCGGCTCCTTCGCCCACGCCCCGAGGTGGAGCGAGTGGCTCGGAGACGGTGGTTCCTCGAAAAGAGGGCCCCCCGCCTCCGAAGCCGCAACGCCCGCCTAAGGTTTCGACGCGGAGGGAGGAAAAGACTCTCATGGCGAGCCCAACCTTCCCCAATAAGTCCTCGAAGGGGACAGCGCCTTCAGCGCTTTGTCCGGCCAACAGCGCCCGGGGTCCTGCCCCCGGGAAGCGTACGGCCATTCCCGTAAGGGTCTTCAGTTCGAGGAGGGCCCCCGCGTCTCCGAGCTAGGCCTGGAGGGCATATTCCTTCAATGGAATTGCCGTGGACTTTGGGCCAACTGGGAGGAGTTGCGGAGGCTCGTCTCATCCCGTTAGCTATCGTTTTACAGGAGACCATGCTAGGCGCGTGCCCCGTGCCCGCCCTTCGAAAGTATAAGGGTCTTGTGACCCCACCACCGCGGGATGCCCGGGCTGGGGGATGCGTGGTTTACACCCGGCATGATGTCTCCGTTCTTCCTTTCTCTTTAGATACCTCCTTTCAGGCAGTGGCTGTGCAGCTGCACCTGGATAGGAGGTATACTATCATTTCTGCGTAGATTCCACCGTCAGCTGACTTCGACGCGGGGGACTTGCGCCGCGTCGTGGCACGGGTGCCGAGGCCCTATCTCTTGCTTGGAGATCTGAACGGCCTGCATCCTCTCTGGGGAGATTACTCCATAAATCCCAGGGGACAAGTCCTTGCCGATCTGATCGAAGAGTTTGAGATGGGTGTCCTAAACGTGGATGAGTTTACGCATCACTGCCCGAGAACCGTTTCATTTTCTTGCCTTGACCTATCTTTGTGCTCTTCGGATGCACTGCCTGATTTTGATTGGGGGGGGGGTCAATGACCTCCATGGTAGTGATTACTTTCCCATTCAAATATCATTTTCAGGGCAACTGCCGCCTGAGAGACCACCTCGGTGGTGCTTGGCGCGGTAGCCTGCATTTCAGGAAATGACTGAATTCTCTATCTCAGTCGAGGAGTTTAGGTCGGTAGATGAGGCCGTTGAGTTCTTCTCCGGCAACCTCATTGCCGTGGGCTTGACTACTATTCCTAGGACGTCTGGCCGTTTTGCACGCCGACCACTCCCATGGTTGTCGGCCGAGTGTGAGACGGCCCTCAAACCCACTCCCATGGTTGTCGGCCGAGTGTGAGACGGCCCTCAAACAGAAGCGCTATGCATACATGCGCTATAAGCGCCGCCCGAACGATTTCACTGTTGCTGAATTTCGTCGGGCTAGGGCTAGGTTCCTGTATATTTCGAAGCACGCCCGCTGCTCTTCTTGGCGGGCATACGTGTCTTCACTTAACGGGAAGACCCCTTTAGCTGAGGTGTGGAGGCGAGTCAAAAGGATTCGGGTCAAGTTCTCGCAGGACCCCCCTCCCGTTCTTCAGGAGAATGGGACCGCAATCTCGGACCCCGCGTCCGTGGCGGAATCCTTAGCGACCGCTTTTTCCGCATTCTCTGCACGTCGTCATGTCGCTGAAGGCCGCCGGCTGGACCTTACCTCCAGAGGCGGAGAACCCTTCAACGACAAGTATACTGTGAGTAAGTTGCGTTCCGCTCTCGCTTCGTGTGCGAACACCTCCCATAGTCCAGACGACGTCCCGTACGCCATGCTTCGACACCTGGGTGAGCGAGGCATGGCCTTTCTGTTAGATTTGTTCAACAGGATCTGGGTGCGGGGTCTTCTCCCAGACTCCTGGCGAATCGCTACTGTGCTCGCCTTTCGCAAACCGGGGAGAGATCACTCTACTCCGACCGGTTTCCGCCCAATCTCTCTAACCTTTTGCGTGTGCAAGTTGATGGAGAAATTGGTAAATGTTAGATTAGCCTTTTTCATGGACAGCGGAGGCCATCGTCTTCCGCACAGTGCGGCTTCCGCAAGTTCCACTCCACGTCGGATACTCTGCTCCGACTGGAAAATGCCGTCTGCGAGGCTTTCCTTCGGAGACAGCACTACGCCACGGTGTTTTTCGATCTGGAGAAGGCCTATGATACCGCATGGCGATACGGTATCATGGAGACTCTCCACACGATGGGGGCGAGGGGACGCCTCCCAATGTTTATATGTGAATGTTTGCGAGATCGTCGATTCCGCGTACGGGTGGGGGGAGCCCTCTCCGGCCCAAAGAGCAGGAAGAGGGTGTCCCGCAGGAAAGTGTCCTCAGTGTCATACTTTTTGCCCTGAGCATCAATGGCATCACCGGTGTTGCCGGAAGATGTTCTCGCTACGCTCTACGTGGATGACCTTTCGATCTCTTTTTGCGCGACCCAGATGCCAACTCTGTAGCGTCGACTCGAACATGCATTGAACCGCGTCTCTCGCTATGCCGAAGCGCACAGGTTTCGGTTTTCTTTGGCCAAGACTAAGGTGGTGCACTTCTGCCGCCATCCACGGCTTCACCCCGACCCAGATTTGTTTCTTAATGGAGTGCGCCTGGATGTGGTTGACTCGCACCGTTTCCTTAGTCTTGTATTCGACCGACGCCTCACCTGGGAGGCTTATATTCGCAGCCTTAGGGTCTATTGTACCCGCGCCATGGACATTCTCCGTTCCGTGACGTTCAGCGGTTGGGGCGCTGATAGGGCTACTGCCTTACTTTTTTATCGATCCTTTGTTCGCTCGAAGCTCGACTACGGATGCGAGTTTTATGCATCTGCAGCCGAGCGTTTATTGCGGAAGGTGGATTCGATCCACCACACCGGCCTTCGCCTTGCGACCGGTGCCTTCCGCACTTCCCCCATTGAGAGCCTGTTGGTCGATGCTGAGGAGATGCCACTCGCTCTGCGCCGCGTGCAGTGCAGTGCATCACTCGCCTGTACGCGCGAGCCCGGCGCCTCCCTCAGTCGCCAACAGCTCTCACTGCATCCGTAGCTGATCTCGATGGTGCCTATGCCGCCGAGAGACGCCAGTCATACCCTAAGCCCTTTGGGTTTAGAGCCAGGAAACTCCTTCGAGAGGTAGATATAGCTCTCGGGCCGCTGGCGTCCCTAGTTCTGCCCAGGACGCCACCCTTGAGGGTACCACATTTGGCTATTTGTCGCCACGCCTCTGCTCCCAAAGCTTGTACTGCGCCGGGAGTATTGCGTTCGACCTTTTTGGAGCACACATCGTGTCACGCTGGTACCGTGCCAGTGTATACGGATGGCTCCAAGTCCCAAGAGGGGGTCGGCTTCCACGCCGTATCCCCTCTGTTTGAAGTCAGCAGGGCTCTACCATGCGCTGCGTCTGTCTTCACGGCCGAGCTGGTGGCAATACACCACTCGGTACGGGAGATTACGCGACGTGCCCGGTTCGGAGACCGGATTGTGATCTATAGCGACTCACAAAGCGCCCTAAGTGCTCTCGGGGCATTGGAATCTCCGCATCCCCTGGTTCGCGATATCCGTGACGCCACGGTTTTGGCGACCCGGTCAGATGTCGAGATTATCTTCTGCTGGGTTCCTGGACATGTTGGAATTGCGGGGAATGAGCTCGCTGATGAGGGCGCCAAAGAGTCCGCGAGGACTCTGCGACCGGACCAGCGTTTCACTCTTCCTCACACCGACTACATGGCAGGAATACGGGCAGCTCTTCGGACTGCTTGGCAAAGTAGATGGGAGACGGTCGAAGGGAACTTAAAGTTGCGTGCCATTGCGCCGCGACTGTTCCCATGGACCTATCCCCCAATGCCGCGGCGGCTTCATGTTGCTTTCTGTCGTCTCCGAATCGGACACACTCGTGTAACGCATCGCTATTTGATGGAGCGCTCGCCTGCGCCCTATTGCAACGACTGCGTCGTCCCCCAGACTGTTCGGCACATTCTTGTCCAATGTCCCAGTCTGGGTGATCTTCGCGCACGACACCTGTCCCGGTACCGGGATGGGCGGGGTCGCTACCGCCTGTCCCTTGTACTCGGGATGAGTGCGTGCACATTGACTGGTGTACTTGTTGACTATTTGGGGGAGGCCGGCCTTCTCCCTTTCATTTAACTAGGTTTAGTTGTTGTTTTTGTTATTGTTATTGTTATTTATTTTTATTTTTGTTTCCTGTTCAAATTTTTTAAAGTAGCCTAGAACTAGGCTTTTTGTTTACGGCGACTTATGCCTAAGTGGGCAGTTGCCAGATAGCCCCTAAAAAAAAAAATCTCAATACTCCATCCATAAAAATATTAAGCTGGTTTGCAGACATTATACACCCTTGCGTTAACCCCTCCTTTCCATGTACCAAAGCACTCACTTCGACTGACTATCTTTCATCCACATACACTCTTTCTTGCAACACATACTTTTAATACCATCGAACAAATAACCTGTTATGGCCTGCCATAATATTTCCCTTTCAGCACAATCCTAAACTTTTTCCATATCTATAAACCCAGCATCCACTTTACATCTTTCCTTTGATGCTCCCTTCTTTTCCACCTTCCTCACGTCTTATTTATGCACCAACCAAATTAACCATTCAATCTCAGATTGGCCCGAATTGACCAGTTTCTTTTACAAAGCTCTTTTCAACCATTTGGGGGAGATGATCCCTTGATCTTTCGCTCCTAATAAATATATATTTTTTCTTCTAAATTAAAGCAGTAATTGTAGATATTCCTTTTCTAGAATGTAAATAGTACTCCTGTTAATCAAATAGCGACAGCAGTTCCTTCTTCTCTTCTTATTACGCCAAAGTTCGATCCACGTGCAGCTATACCAGCTGCAAGCCTCAGGAAACCGAAATTTGGCGAAATAGCAGTATCCTTGCAGGGCTCTCCCCTCTTTGTTCCTGCCAAAAAGGTAAGCCAATGAATCAGAATGGTAATTATAACCGAGTTATGAAATTGGGCTAGATCAATTCTGCAACCGAGGTGGACATTTCCCTCTTCATTTGAAGAATTACTTGTGTGTCGGAATTTGACCTAAAAGGCAATTTTTCCTGAAAGCAAAAATGTATAGACATAATTTGAAATAGAAGTAAAGCTGAAAAAATCTCTTTGGGGCGGAAAAGTTAGCTTATTTGATCCATTGTGAGGGTAACAAGGACTACTATAGAAAGCACCCATGGCAACCACAAAGATTTATATTAACTCCAATATTTTTGTTCTTGTATTGGCACATTTCAAAATCACCAGAGACAAATTGTATCAGGAGATTCTCGAAAATATATTGTTGGCATATTTTGTATGTTGTCGGGAAAAGAACCAGCATTCTATTTGTCATTTTTCACTAAATGAACACTCTAAAGATTTTGGTTTATACATTAAGTTTGCAAAATGCATTCTCTGATCATTCTTTTGTTTTTTAGGGTTCGCCATCAGAGAATTTGACCGACTTAGACTTAAAAACAAAAGAGGAATTGATGGAACTTCATCAAAAAGTATCGAGAATGTTGAATATTTGAGCAATATAATTTTTAAAATATTTTTTAGTGAATGATAGCTTTAAAAGGGCAAATTTTAAGTCTAATATTTAGTTTTGAAGTTTTTTTAAGTCATTTAAATCTAATGTGTATACATTTAATGACTTGTATGTATGTATATCTTAGTTATGTCTTATTTTTAGTCTTCAGTATGATTATTTCATTTTCCTGAATGTAATAAAATTATTCTCTTTTACCACAAATTATATTAAGGTTACCTCTCAGAAATTAAATTTGAAGAACATATGTCTCCACCTAGTGATAGGCCATTGCAAAAGTAATGATCAAAGCAGTCTGGCTGACCCTGGGGTAACTCGTTCCCTATCACTCATAGCAAGCCACATGTACATAATAAAACAAGGTCTGCTGACCAAAGTTGCCTACTCTCACTTATTCTGATTATGACCTTACGCCCTTCAAAACTTTCAATAATTCCTGGTCTAACTTTGGGAGGACCTTTGCTGGCTCCCTGGGCATGTGGGGGTCCTGGGCAACGAGAAGGCTGATCGGCTGGCCCGCTCAGCACATTCTGTGTCCCCTGAGAACTCGGCTCTGCCTTTTAGGGACTACTTTCCTTCAATAAGAAAGTATATTTTTCAACTGTGGCAGAATGAATGGGATGACTGTTCATCATCCAAACTATAGAAAATAAAAAATTCTATTCGCTTTTGGCCCTCGAGTCGTCATAGAATGCGGTCGTTGGAGGTGGCCCTTTGCCGAGTTCGCATTGGCCACACGAGACTTACTCATGGCCATCTTGTTTCCGGTGATGCTCATATCAGCCCTTGCTGTCGTTTTTGCGGTGGGACCTAATCGGTTGTCCCCCTTTTATTGGATTGTAGTCATTTTACCATTATCCGGTTGTCCTGTTTCCCGACCCTTTTAACTATTCCTCAACACGCCCGTCTTCGATTCATATTGGCGGAGGAATCTTTTAACCCGTCGATTTTTTAATTTTTGTCACAAAGTGGTCTCCTCCACCTTTTATAGATGATATCTCTCGTTTCACCCTAGCGGCCATATAGAATCCACTTGGATTGGGCAGCAACCCACTGGTAACTTTCTTTAAACCTTAAACTTATTTTTTCTTTGCCCCTTTTCCTACTCCCCTCTTTATATTCCTCATGGAATTGTTCCCAGATCCGTGCTCTTTAATATATATATAAACTATCTTGACACTAATTTATTGTGTAAAATTTCAAATTTGGTATTGGCATGAAACTTGGTATAGCGCAAAATATAGTGAATATGAAAAATTAGGATATAGTAAAATGATGGGAGAAATTACAGATGCCATTCAACTTTGAGAAGTCTAAGGCAATGGTCATGGTAATCTCGAAAAAAATATAATATGTATGGTCAAATTTTAAACAGTAAACATGGAAAAGGATTCGGGTATTTTAATATCGAATTATTTAAAATTTTCGAAACCACTGTAGCGTCCAAAAAGGTGAATAGTGGTTTATGATACATAGCACATTTTGCATTTAAATCGAAATATATTATTTCCCTTATATATAGCTCATGTAAGACGACTTTTGGAGTATGAGGTGGCATTCGGGTCTGCATACACGCTAAAGGACATCTGATTATTGAAAAGCGTCCAACTTCAAAGGCTGAGGCACATCAATGTACTTTCACTGAAAGATCGTCATCTGAACGGCCAACTTAATGAAGTATTCTTAATTACTAATGTAAATTATTAATGATTTAAGGAAAGAACAAAATGAACAGCTGACCAATCCCAGTCGATTCTAGATGGCAGCACAAACAAATATGGGCAAATTAATTAAAAAAAGGAAAAAGACCACGGATAAAATTTTAAAAAATTCCTCTGCTAAAAGGAAACGAAAGCGGGATAGACGAGGGGGTATTTGAAAGGGCCGGAAGACCAGAGAGTGGAAAAATGAGGACATTCCAATAGAAGATGGGTGATCGATCAATCACAGCCAGAGGTCATTTCAACACAACACCACACAAGATGGCTATGGCTGTCTTGTGTGGCCGATTCGAATGTGGCAAAGAGCCGCTTCTAGGGACCGCAGTCTCTGAAGCTCAGGAGACATATATAATTTAAAGGATGAACACCCATCCTATTCGCCCTGCCACAAACGAAAAACAATCGCTTATAGAGGGAAAGAAATCTAGAAAAGGGAATGCAGAGTTATTTGGTTGCCTAGGGCGCCAAATATAGATTTTTTAAAAAATTTATGAGCCCATCCGGCGACTGACTACTTGGGGCATAAGTCGCCGTACTCACCAGAGGCTATTACTAGGCTATATTAAAAAATAACGATAACAAAAAGTAACAAGGAAGCGGGCTCCGGCGTTGGGGGGGCAGGCTCGCTTTCCCCTGGCGCAGGAACATGCGACCTACAAAAACAATAAAAAAAAGTAAAGACAACAAGTCGGTGTGCACGAATCCATCCCGAGTACAAGGGACAAGCGGTAGCGACCCGGCGGGACAGGTAACGTGCGCAGAGATCACTCAGACTTGGGACATTCAACAAGAATGTGCCGAACAGTCTTGGGGACAATGCAGTCATCACACTATGGGGCAGGCGAGCTCTCCATCAAATGGCGCTCCGTCCCGCGAGTGTGCCCAATTCGGAGACGACAGAAAGCAACCTGAAACCGTTAAAAATAAACATTAAAAAAATAATTAAATAGAAATATATGTATAATAATCTTGAAACACATCCTTTACACTTAGGCTACTTGACACGTTTTGGAGGGGGAGTGCATCAGGCTATCACTGGTTATCAAATTGATACGGAAGGACGTCGTCGTGTTTTCATTTTGTCAACGAGTCAATTGCTTATCTTTTGTAATGAAAAGGTAATCCAAGCCGTCAGGTGCTGCTTTCAGGAAGCGGGTGTTGTTTATTGGAGCGGGGGGCGGGCAAAGTCCACACTCGACTAGGAAGCCAAATGACCAAGAGCCGGCCCTGTAGATAAGCTGAACGGGTCAGCTGGTCAGCCGTCTCATGGCCCAAGATCCGTAAATGACAGGAACCTAACAAAATAGAACCGAATGACGGGACGCATTCTGGACCAACCAATTGCAAATTTATGCACTTCAGATATAGGGAGCACTAAAAGAGCGACTCACTTTAAAATACTCAGAGGGTCGGATAATATATATTATTTAAAGAGCAAAATTGGGATTGTGTGTATGGGGCAATGTTGTGTATGTGAGTTTGCGTGCTCGAGGAACGGGCACTTAGAAGAGCAAAGGCCCGCGGAGGACTTGTCCAAGCTTCACATGCTGTTACAAACTGTGGGAGATGATCTATCCGAAGGTCCAATGGGCAGGGCAAACACGGCATCCTATTGAATGGCGCCGCTGATTCAGGGGTGTAAGGGCATCTGTGAACCTCTGACACAGGGGTCTGCCGTACACGACAAAGGTATTGCATACAGATCTGAAGTTGGTGAAAGAGCATGGGGAGCACCCACACTCTCACATTAAAAACTGTTTGTGGGAAATGTGCAGAAGGCTCCACTGGGAGGACGAACTCAAAAGTTGTAAATTGGATTCAATATTTTAAGGGCTGAGTGTGAAGCCGAAGAGTAAATTTGGCACCCAAAATCCAATTTAGATCGGACGAGGGCAGTATAGAGTGACCAGAGTACCCGCGACAATCATAGCCCCACGGCGTGTGAGAGAAAGCATTAAAATGTCGATAACCTGCGGACAGTCCGTTTTAAGACGACGAAGGTGTGGTGAGCAAGATAACTTGGGATTAGAGTTAAGCCCAGGAACCTAAACTTAGGGACAAAGTCATACCTACACGTTGCAGGGAGATAGGTGGCGGACAAGAGCGGCTCTATCCCTGTGGAAGAATTAGCCTTCTTCTTGCTCGTGGAAAAGAGGAATCGCCTAAGTTGGGCACGCTTTGATACCGCATCAACTGGCAATTGCAGACCCCGCGCCGCTAATGGAAGATGAGGGGAGGGACAGTAGAGTGCCAAGTCACTGACAAACAAGGGCGCCGATACGCCGTCTTGGAAGGAAGAGATGATACCAATGATCGCAATTACAAAACATGAAACACTTAAAATGCTACCCTGAGGAACTCATACCCTCAAAGTGTAGCTGGCTGGAGACGCCGTTTCTGGACGTAGTATCGTAAGATTTATCACAATCAAAAATATCGCCAAGACTGTGCTTTAACAGAAATCTTTCCAGACCGATGTCTTAAAACGTACTGAGAGGTCAAGACTGTTATGACCCCTGCGAAGTCCGCACTGAAATGGAGACAGTAAGTGATTGGTTTGCAGGAACTAATTCAAGCGCACCAGCACCATCTTCTCTATCAACTTGCTCAAACAACTAGTAAGAGCTATAGAGCGATAATGATCTGTGTCCAATCCGTCCCTGCCCGGTTTGACAATGGGGAGGATCCTTCAGCCATATAAGATTGTATAAGTCCATTAAGAACAGGGCATATTGTGTATGGAGGAAATCGATGAAACGTAGTGATGCCATGAAATTCGGCGAGCCTGAAGAAGTGACAGAGCTCAATTCCCTTGTAAAATGGAAGATATTTTGCGGGACGGTTAGATCTCACAGTAGATATCTTTTACTTCTTTGTGGCTGAGGTTGAGCTCTTTGAAGAGCGTCTAAAAAAGCCCATCTGGCAACTGCCTACTAGGGCAAAAGTCGCCGTAATCCAAGCTACAGCCTAATACTAGTGTAGATTAAAAAAAAACAAGTAAAAAGACATAGTAAATATAAAACAGAAACAAGCTAAAAAAGACAAATAAAAAAACATGAAGGAAGCGCGCTCTGGCGTCGGGGGTAGGCCCACCTTCCCCGGCTAAGGAAAATGCAACCTACAACAAAGAATCAAAGTGGAGGTAGCCAACCTCCTCCAAAAAGTAATATAGTCCGCAAGTTTGTGAAAACGAACCCATCCCGAGCAAAAGGAACAAGCGCGAGCGACCTCGCTCGTTCCGGTATCGTGGTAGGTAACGTGCGCGAAGATCACCCAGACTTGGACATTAAACAAGAAGGTGGCTTGCTGACTTCAAACAGAAGGGATACGGCGTGAAAACACTCCCTCCTGGAAGTTGGAGCCATCCGTATGCACTGGCACGGTTCCAGCGTGACAGGAAATGTGCTCCAAAAAGGCCGAACGCAATACTTCCGGACTTAGTTTGTTTTTTTTAGGAGCCCATCTGGCGTATGCCTACTTGGGCATTAAAGAGGGAATAAGGCCCGCTTTAATAAACTGGGACACATCTTGGCGATCAAACGTCAAAATCAATGTTGCAGTTGGGACTCCAGCAGATCCCACAGTTGTCGTTACCCTGTGTACGTGTGCACAAAATTTACTCTGGAGATGGGGAAGATCGTTGTCCCTTAATTCCTTCGAACGGATGACACCTTTGACAAAATCCAGGCGAGTGTGAAATTACGTGAAATTTCGGACAAGTTTGGTTGAGAGTCAGATTACACCTCAACCATAATATCACCACGACCACCTTTTCAAGCGGGGTTTCAGACTAACTAAAAAACAAAATTGTGGATAACCTAAATTTATGTCCCCATTGCTGACATAGCGATCCAACGAGCGAGGGAAGGTTGAAAGGGTAACTGAGGAACGGTTGACAAGAGAACAGTTGCAAGAAGGGAAAGTTGTAGGCTTAATATAAGCCATAACAAATAAAATTAACCTCACACTCCCCCATCAGGATTCCCCACATTGGATGCCTACAAGGACCCGGCGCTACTAAAACTCTCACTCGGTTGCGTCCAGTATGTCTTCTCAGAGAGTGGATACATATCCACTACATAATTATTCCAAGAGTTCTCCTACGCGCGGAAAAAAGGCCCAATGATGGATGTCGCCTTGTGCATTGGCAAACGAAGGCGACGGGAACGTACAACCTCCGACCTTCACGAAAGAAAAATCCAGAATCAGTCCAAGAAAACAAGCAATGAGCAGGTAACCGTCAGAGCTAACAGATAGGGATTTTATATCGGCCACTCAAACAGATAGGAGAAAGAAAGGACAGTAAAATGAAATAATAGGGAATTCGGACCGGGTGATAAAAGTCTTGTTCGCAGCAAAAAGGGACCCTCAAAAAGTCCCAGGGGTGAGCCTCCCCCCCTTCGGCATGAGAAGGCAAGAGCCTCTTTGGGACAAACCTGTGAAAAAATAAAAGGTCTAACAGAGAGAGGGGTGTAAATTACTACAATATTTGAACTAAATATCCGAGAGGCAACTAGAAATAACGGTTTCAACTTATTAAAAAGATTTAACAATCTTAGTTAATAACAAATTTGGAAGGGCTTAAATACTATTGTTGCCCAAAGAGGGAGGGTGGGAAGTTAGATGAAAAATAAAGAACCAACGAGTAGCAAAAACCTTGCTTGCGTCGGTGGGACCAGTGTACTGTCGACCGTCGACTCTGTAATGGTGAGTCCCCCAAAAGACTCAGTCAAGTCCAACTTATAAGAAATCACAGTGTATTCAGGCCTCGTTAAACAGCTCCCTTCCTAGAAATGGGGCGTATTGGAATAGAGCCGAAAGTAGCTTGGAAACGTTATCAAAACATAACGCTTTCCCTGATCCTGGGTAAGCTCCTTTGTAGAGGGAGGGGTGTAGGAAGGGTGATGAAAAGTAAAGAACGAACGGAGCGTGCTGAGGTTTGTGAACATCTTCCTCGACTAGCGGCTATCAATTGATGTGGCACATATTTTTCTTTACAGCGCAGATTTGGTGACTGCCTCCAAGGGCATAAGTCATGGCAATGAAAATTACAGCCTCAGTACTTGGCTACTTTAAAATTCCCAAAATCAAATAAAAAAAACAAACAAAACAATAATTAAGAAAGAGAACAAAGTCAAGAAGGAAGCACGTTCCTGCGTCGGGGAAAGGTCTGCCTCTCTCTGGTACAGGCTCATACGATAAAAACTAAAGAAAGAAAATCAATGAAGGGAGGAGTCTCCTCCAAAACATCAGATCGTCCATAGTCTGTGTGCACGAATCCGTCACGATTTCTTTTTAGAAGCGCATCTGGCGACTACCCACTTGAGTACAAGACTAAATTGAAATAACAATATTCCGTAAAGAACTGCAAAGAACAGAAGAAAACAACGGAAAAGAAAAAAAAAGGCAGCAAGCACGCTCACCCGTCGAGGTGAGGCCCAGGCGCACAAACATGAGCCTCCCCCCCCCCCCCCCCAAGAAAGGAGAAGGTTAAATAAGGTGGAGGAGGCCGGCCCCCTCCAAAAAGTCAAAAGTCTACAAGTCAGTGTGAACGAACTTGTCCCGAGTACAAGGGAAAAGCAATAGCCACCCCATTCATCCCGGTACCAGGACAGGTAACGAGCGAGAAGATGACCCATACTGAAATATTGAACAAGAATGTGCAGAACAATCCGGGGAACAATACAGTCGTCACAATAAGGTGCAAGCGAGCGCTCCATTAAATGGCGGTGCGTCACACGAGTGTGTTCAATTCAGAGAAGACAGAAAGAAACCTGAAGCCGTCGCGGCATTGGGGGGTAGGGCCATAGGAACAGTCGCGGCATTGGGGGGTAGGGCCATAGGAACAGTCGCGGCGCATTAGTAGGCAACTCTTCTTAAGTTCCCTTCAAATGTCTCCAATCTTCTTTGCCGAACAGTCCGAAGAGCTGCCCGTATTCCTGCCATGTAGTCGGTGTGAGGAAGAGTGAAACGCTGGTCCAGTCGCAGAGTCCTCACGGACTCTTTGGCGCGCTCATTCCCAGCAATTCCTACATGTTCAGGAACCCAGAAGAAGATAATCTCAACATCCGCCCGGCTCGCCAAAACCGTGGCGTCACGGATATCGCGAACCAGAGGATGCAGAGATTCCAATGCTCCGAGAGCACTCAGGGCACTTTGTGAGTCGCTATAGATCACAATCCGGTCTCCGAACCGGGCACGTCGCGTAATATCCCGTACCAAGTGGTGTATTGCCGCCATCTTGGCCGTGAAGACAGACGCAACGCCTGGCAGAACCCCACGGACTTCAAACAGAGGGGATTCAGCGTGGAAGCCGACCCTCTCTTCGGACCTGGGGCCATCTGTATACACTGGTACAGTTCCAGCGTGACCCGAGGTGTGCCCCCAAAAGGTCGAACGCAATACTCCTGGCGCCGTACAAGCTTTGGGAGTAGAGGTGTGGCGACAAATAGCCAAATGTGGTACCCTCCAGGGTGGCGTCCTGGGCAGAACCAGTGGCGCCACCAGCCCGAGAGCTATACCTCGCTCTCGAAGGAGTTTCCTGACCAAAACCCAAAGGGCTTAGGGTATGACTGGCGTCTCTCGGCGGCATAGGCACCGTCGAGATCAGCTGCAGATGCAGTGAGAGCTGTTGGCGACTGAGGGAGGCGCCAGGGTCATGCGTACAGGCTAGTGATGCACTGCACGCAGCGTAGAGCGAGTGGCATCTCCCCAGCATCGACCAACAGGCTCTCAATGGGAGAAGTGCGGCAGGCACCGGTTGCAAGGCGAAGGCCAGTGTGGTGGATCGAGTCCACCTTCCGCAATAAACGCTCTGCTGCGGATACATAAAACTCGCATCCGTACTCGAGCTTCGAACGAACAAATAAAGAATCGATAAAAAAGTAAGGCAGTAGCCCTATCAGCGCCCGAAGCGCAGAACGACACGGAGCGGAGAATATCCATGGCGCGGGTACAAGAGACCCTAAGGCTGCGAATATGAGCCTCCCAGGTGAGGCGTCGGTCAAATACAAGACCAAGGAAACAGTGCAAGTCCACCACTTCCAGGCGTACCCCATTATGAAACAAATCTGGGTCGGGGTGGAGCCGTGGATGGAGGCAGAAGTGCACCACCTTAGTCTTGGCCAAAGAAAACCGAAACCTGTGCGCTTCAGCATAGCGAGAGACGCGGTTAAATGCCTATTGGAGTCGACGCTCCAGAGTTGGCATCTGGGCCGCACCAAAAGATATCAAATGGTCGTCCACGTAGAGCGTAGCGAAGACATCTTCAAGTGGCATGGAATTTTGTTTTTTTTGGAGCTCACTTGGTGACTGCCTACTTGGGTCTTAGTCGCCGTATTAAAAACTGGCCTAGTACTAGGCTACTTAAAATAAAATTTAAAAAGACAAAAAACAACCCCCCCCCAAAAAGGAAAAAGGAAGCGAGTAGTAAGGAAGCTCCTGCGTCGAGGGGAGGTCCCCCCCGGCGCAGGAGCGTGCAACCTATGGGGAAAAAAACATAAAAACAAAAAGAAACCTGCCTAAATAATAGGGAGAAGGCCGGTTCTCCCCAAAAGTCAACAAGTTCATCAGTCAATGTGCACGCACTAGTCCCGAGTACAAGGGACAGGCGGTAGCGACCCCACCCATCCCGGTACCGGGACAGGTAACATGCGCGAAGATCACCCAGACTCGGACATTCAACAAGAATGTGCCGAACAGTCTGTGGGACGACGCAGGCGTCACAATAAGGCGCAGGCGAGCGCTCCATCAAATAGCGAAGGGTCACACGAGTGTGCCCGATTCGGAGACGACAGAAAGCAACCTGAAGCCGCCGCGGCATTGGGGATAGGTCCATGGGAACAGTCACGGCGCAATGGCATGCAACTTTAAGTTCCCTTCGACCGTCTCCCATCTTCTTTGCCAAGCAGTCCGAAGAGCTGCCCGTATTCCTGCCATGTAGTCGGTGTGAGGAAGAGCGAAACGCTGGTCCGGTCGCAGAGTCCTCACGAACTCTTTGGTGCCCTCATCGGCGCGCTCATTCCCTTCAACTCCTACATATTCAGGAACCCAGCAGAAGATAATCTCAACATCCGCCCGGCTTGTCAAAACTGTGGCGTCACGGATATCGCGAATTAGGGGATGCGGAGATTCCAATGCCCCGAGAGCACTCAGGTCGCTTTGTGAGTCGCAAAAAATCACAATCCGGTCTCCGAACCGGGCACGTCGCGTAATCTCCCGTACCGAGTGGTGTATTGCCACCAGATCGGCTGTGAAGACAGACGCAGCTGACTTCAAACAGAGGGGATATGGCGTGGAAGCCGACCCCCCCCCCTCCCCTTCGGATATGGAGCCATCCGTATTCACTGGCACGGTTCCAGCGTCTCACGAGTGGTGCTCCAAAAAGGTCGATCGCAATACTCCCGTCGCTGTACAAGCTTTGGGAGCAGAGGCGTGGCGACAAATTGCCAAATGTGGTACCCTCCAGGGTGTCGTCCTGGACAGAACCAGGGGCGCCACCGGCCTGAGAGCTATACCTAGTTCTCGAAGGAGTTTCCTGGCCCTAAACCCAAAATGCTTAGGGTATGACTGGCGTCTCTCGGCGGCATAGGCACCGTCGAAATCAGCTGCAAATGCAGTGGGAGCTGTTGGCGCCTGAGGGAGGGGCCGAGCTTGCGTGTTCAGGTGAATGATACACTGTACATTGCGTAGAGCAAGTGGCATCTCCCCAGCATCGACTAGTAGGCTCTCAATGTGAGAAGTGCGGAAGGCACCTGTCGCAAGGTGAAGGCCGGTGTGGTGGATCGAGTCTCATTTCCTCAATAAATGCTCAGCTGCAGATTCATAAACTTACATCCGTAGCCGAGCTTCGAACGAACAAAGGATCGATAAAAAAGTAAGGCAGTAGTCCTATCAGCACCCCAAGCGCTGAACACACGGAACGGAGAATATCCATGCCGTGGGTACAAGACACCCTAAGGCTGCGAATATGAGCCTCCCAGGTGAGGCGTCGGTCAAATACAAGACCAAGGAAATGGTGCGATTCAACTACTTCCAGGCTACCCCATCAATAAACAAGTCTGGATCTGGGTGGAGATGTGGATGGGGGCAGAAGTGCCCCACATTAGTCTTGGCCAAAGAAAACCGAAATCTGTGCGCTCTGGCATAGCGAGAGACGCGGCTCAATGCCTGTTGGAGTCGATGCTCCAGAGTTGGCATCTGGGCCGCGCCAAAAGAGATCGAAAGGTCATCCACGTAGAGCGTAGCGAGAACATCTTCCGTCAGCACCAAGGCGATGCCGTTGATGCTCAGGGCAAAGAGTGTGACACTAAGGACAATTTCCTGCGGGACACCCTCTTCCTGCTCCTTTTGGCTGGAGAGGGCTCTCCCTACCCGTACGCAGAATCAACGATCTAGCAAAAATTCAGATATAAAGATTGGGAGGCATCCCCTCGCCCCTATCGTTTTTGAGAGTCTCCATGATTCCGTATCGCCATGTGGTATCATAGTCCTTCTCCAGGTCGAAAAACACCGTGGCGTAGTTCTGTCTACGAAGGAAGGCCTCGCGGACGGCATTTTCCAGTCAGAGCAGAGCATCTGATCTCAAGTGGAACTTGCAGAAGCCACACTGTGCAGAAGACAGATGGCCTCCGCTGTCCAGGAAAAAGGCTAATCTAACATTTACCAATTTCTCCATCAACTTGCACACCCCAGAGGTTAGAGAGATTGGGCGGAAACCGGCCAAAGTATAGTGCTCTCTTTCCGGTTTGCGAAAGGCGAGCACAGTAGAGATTCGCCAGGTATCTGGGAGGAGACCCTCCACCCAGATCCTGTTGAACAAATTTAACACAAAGGCCATGCTGTGGGGAAGCGGTGTTTGTGTGTGTGTGTGTAGGGCCATTCTCCCACCCCCCCTTTACATATATCTTTCCCTACCCCTGTGTGAGTACGTGGGTAGACAATTTTGTTTAATAGGAATAATAACCGATTGTATTCTCTTTTCAGAGATATATTTTGTTGAAATAGTTTATAAATATAAGAGTAAATATTTAGGAATTATAAGTTATAAACGGGAATTTGTCGTGCGCACTTGGATGTTCACTTAGAGGTAAGAAGTTAACAGAATTTCCTCGGGTCAAGTGCCCACTTATTGGTTGCCCTTCCCTCTATAGTAAATAGATTGTAAATGGGGGATATCATCTCTTCTATAGAGTGGAAGCTTTTACGCACTGCGAGAGGAGTTCTTGAGGCAAGTGCTCTGCCCAGCCCAGAGACGGAGGGCTTTCTTACCTCGCTTGCCACCTGCACTGCCCACCTGCATTGGCTGACGTGCCTGCCCACCTGCATTGGCTGACGTGCCTGCCCACCTTTTATATTGGCCTACTACCACCCCCTCCAGCGCATAAGTGATAGTCCCGTGCCCCTTTTCGTTCAGTTGTTTTTTTTTCGTTTTGTTGCGTGGACCTTGTTTGGGTTTGTACCGATTGTCCTCTGCGCCCGTCATATTTTTTTTTTCGGTTGGGAGAATTAAAATTTGTATAGGTTATTTATTTTGAGTGCACACCTGTATTTATTTTTCTTGTAAATATAAATTGTAATTATATTTTTAATTAATATTGTATTTTTTCTTGTAAAGTAAAGGACTGTATATCAAATCGTATCAATTCTTCCTCGGGGTTCTCAAGGTTCATAAATTCTAGGATAAGGTTGGAACGCGGGGTGAGTGTAGCTTTCGGCCCGCTACATTTGGCGCCCGAATAGGGACCTTGAGATCTCAAAACCGGAGGAATTTGATTTGATTGCAGTCCATCTGTATATTGGTAAAGTAGTTTGGTTGATTTTTCCTTCCTCCTATCCTTTGTTACTAATTTGGGAACAATGGCTGTGGCAGAAAGTTTGAATGAAGAAGTAGTGCTATTGAGACTCGAGTTGAGGAAGAAAGAAGAGGAGTGCGAAATGTTGCGGGGAATGATTGAGGGAATGAGGAATGAGATGAAAGGGATGAATGAAAAGACTGATAGGAGGAAGAAGGAAATGGGAGACCGACGGATGCAGGACTTGTATGACATGATGAAGGGGTCAGGACTGACCCCAGGACCCTCGACCTTGAACCCTGCTCCGACTGAAGGGGATAAGACTAATGGGATCAATAGGAGTGTGTGCGAGTCTAGACAGGATAGGGTGATTATGAGTGATAGGAACGACGGAGAATGGAAGAGAGTGGAACACAAGTGAAGAAGGAAGACTGGTTCAAAGGGGAAGGCTAGGAAGGTAAGAGGAGAGAGTGTGGACTCATTGTACTCGGATGAAGGAGAGAGTGATGGTATGATTGCTATGAGTGAGAGTGAAGGCAGCTGAAGTGAGAGTGAAGTGAATGTGGGAAAGGGTATTTGGATAAGGGAAGTGCCAAAGGTAGATAAGTTTAGGTTACATGGTGGGAAAAGTGTGGAAGAATTCTTCGGGGAATTCTAGCGATATTGTAAGCTCAAGTACCCGGAGAATAAGGGATACTGGATGAATGTTTGGGGGAATGTTTGGAGGGAAAATTATTGGAGTTTTTCCGCGTGATTACAAGTGTGGGGGAACCGAGGTATGCTGTGGTGAAGGAGAGATTAATTGGGCAGGTGAAACGAATGAAAGAGAGTGTGAAGTATAAAAGGATGAATGAATTTGAGAAGTCTCGAATGGGGAAGAGTGAAAGTGTGAACATGTATGCACATAGGCTTGAGAGTATGGAGAGAAAGAGGTATGGTTTTATGATGATGTAAATGAATGTAAACCACTGATGAGGAAGTTTCTGGACACGATCCCGCGAAAGGTGAGTGAATGGCTGAGTGGAAAGAGAATGAGACTGACAGGTGAACGGTTGATGTATGAGGATGTGTTGGAGCTGTTGGAAGATGAACGATTTGATGATGAAAGCGATCTAGAAGAGGATGGATGGTACAGTGTGAATGTTGAGAGTAAGAAGCCCAGGATCTTTCCTCCACCCCAGCAGTTTGTCAGTTATCGGGATGCCCTGAGGGCTGCGCCATCTGAGGTGATGTCGAGCTTCCTGGTCTGGCAGAATGGATGGGTAAATGGAGGGTGGTCGAATGGAAGGGGACAGATGAATGTCAAGCGTGGGAACGGGTATATAAGAGAGAAGCCGAGGTATGTCCCAGCAAATGAGAGACCGAATGGTGTGAGAAATATTGTGGAATGTCTTAGGTGTGGAAGGAAGGGTCATATGTTGGCAGAATGTAGGTGGACGCCTGGTGCATGTTTTGGGTGTGGTAAGAAGGGGCATATGATAAAGGATTGCCAGGAAAGTGTGAAAGAGTGCTTCGAGTGTAAAGAAAGAGGCGATTTGAAAAAAGATTGTCCGAAGATGAATCGTGGAATAACTGCTAGAGGGGGTATGAATTATGCTTGTGGTAACTGTGGAAAGGCTGTTCATTAATCGAGAATGTGCCATGATCAGAAAAATGTATGTAGCTATTGTGCAATAGAAGGACATTCAAGTGAAAAGTGTTAGATAAAATTGAGAGCCCAAGGTGTGAATGGAAAGACTGAGTCGGGAAACTGAATCGTGAGAGGGTACCCGGTGAAGTATCCTCTGGGGGTGTGAGGGTGAAAGATGTGTTGGTAGATCTGGTAGGAAGTATGAGTGTCTGAGTGTAAAGATTGAATGAATGGGATTGATTGTTTGGCTTTAATAGTTTCTGGATGCAAGGCGAGCTTGGTGTATAAAGATGTGTATGACAAGGTGAGCGAGAAAACCCTCCTGTCTGAGAGTAAGGGTAGTTTGGTAGGTATTGGTAGTAGGAGAGTGCCTGTGATTGGGATGATAAGGTAAGCTGTTCGAATGCATGGTACGTTGATGAATGAATGTGAATTCTCTGTGATTGATAAGGTGAGTAGTGAGTATGGTGTGATTTTAGGGTATTATTTTATGAAAATGAATCGTATGGTTCTAGGATAAGGATGGAATGGGGGTTAGTGTTGCTTTCGGCCCGCCACAATGCCTCGCTCACCGAGGTGTCGAAGCATTGCGTACAGGACATCGTCCGGACCATGGGCGGTGTCTGCGCACGAAGCAAGAGCGGAACGCATCTCACTCACAGTAAACCTGTCGTTGAAGGGTTATCCGCCTCTGGAGGTAAAGTCCAGTCAGCGGCCTTCTGCGACATCACGACGTGCATTAAATGCTGGCGGAGCAGCATCCCGGCTAGAGAATGCGAGGAACTTGCCCCGAATCCTTTTGACTTGCTTCCACACCTCTGCTAGAGGTGTCTTCCCGTTAAGTGAAGACACATATTCCCGCCAAGAAGAACGGCCGGCGTGCTTCGAAATATACTGGAACGTAGCCCGACGAAATTCTCCGACAGTGAAATCGTTCGGGCGGCGATTATAGCGCATGTAGACATAACATTTCTGTTTGAGGGCCGTCTCACACTCGGCCGCCACCACGGGAGTGGACGGAATGCAAAACGGCTAGACGTTCTGGGAATAGTAGTCAGGCCCGCGGCAATGAGGTTACCAGAGAACTCAACGGCCTCATCTCCTAACCTAAACTCCACGACTGAGATAGAGAATTCAGTCATTTCCTGAAATGCAGGCCACCGCGCCCTCGCCAAGCAGCACCGATGTGGGCTCTCAGGCGGCAGTTGCCCTGAAAATGATATTTGAATGGTAAATTGAGCACTACCATGTAGGTCATCGACCAACCCGCATTCAAAATCAGGCTGTGCATCCAAAGAGCACAAGGATAGATCAAGGCAAGAAAATGAAACGGTTCTCGGGCAGTGATGTGTAAACTCATCCCCTTTAGGACAATTATCTTAAGCTCTTCGATCAGATAAGCAAGAACTTGTCCCCTGGGATTTATTGAGTAATCTCCCAAGAGAGGATGTCTGCCATTCAGATCTCCAAGCAAGAGAAAGGGCCTCAGCAACCATGCCACGATGCAGCGGAAGTCCCCCGCGTCGAAGTCAGCTGACGGTGGAATGTACGCAGAAATAACAGTATACCTCCTATCCAAGTGAAGCTGCACAGCCACTGCCTGAAAGTGAGGTATTTAAAGTGAAAAAAAGAACGGAGACATCATGCCGGGTGTGAACCGCGCATCTCCCAACTCAGCCCCCATCTCTTGGTGGTGAGGTCGCAAAACCTTTATGCTCCGGGAGGGCGGGCAAGGAGCACGCGCCTAGCATAGTCTCCTGTAGAAAAAAAAGCTAACGGGGAACGGTACGAGACGAGCCTCCACAGCTTCTCCCAGTTGGCCCAGAGTCCATGGCAATTCCAAGGAAGGAATATGCCCTCCAGGCCTAGCTCAGAGGAGATGCAGGGGCCCTCTTCAAACAGAAGACCCTTACGGGAATGGCTGTACGCTTCCCGGAAGGAGAACCCCGGGCGCTGTTGGCCGGACAAAGCGCTGAAGGCGTTGTCACTTTCGAGGACTTATTGGGGGAGGTTGAGCTCGCCATGCGAGTCTTTTCCTCCCTCTGCCTCGAATCCTTAGGCGGGCGTTGCGGTTTCGGAGGCAGGGGGGCACTCTTTTCGAAGATCTGCTGCCTCCTAGCCACTCAGCCCACCACTAAGCATGGGCAAATGATCTGAAGCTCCTTTCTTGGGACAGCTTTAGGAACCCCAGAAGATGGCCTGGCGACCAACTTCAGGGGTGTTGCCTCATGTGAGTTTAATGACTCGGTTGAGGCGCGTGGCCGTTTCGCCTTATGGAAAACGATCATGCTGGGAGAAGCGGGGGAGGAGCCCTGGATTTAGCTGGGGCTGGGTGTGAACCCTTTTGTGCCGCCAGCTTTACCAGGGAAACACTCGGGTTGAGTAGAACCCGCAGAAGGGCTCCAAATAGGCGCGGAAACAACCGTGATCATTGGCCTGAATGGGCCAGGAACAGAGGGTGTCTTGCTAACCATTGAGGCATAAGACGTACCAGGCAGAGCTGGGCACGCCAGGACCAAGTCCTTAGACTCGCAGAATGAGAGTCGATCCTGGGCCTGAACAACCAGGATTTCTTTCTCAAGGAGATATGCACTACATTGCTTCAAAGAAGCGGGGTACCAGGGAAAATTGAGGGGAGATTTTTAATTTTCTCATCAGTGTCATGGTGACCCTAAATTTTCTATGGGAGGCAATAGCTCATCACCCCTCGCAGTAGCCTACCCTACAATGGGTGAGTACAGGCCTGGCAGAGCCTGGTGCCGCCCTTTAGGACCACCCCTCCCGCCTGGTGGCCTGGCAGTCCCTCGGCATGGCGGCTCCACCTTGGACACGGTGTAAAAACAAATAGATTGTGAAGTGAGAAGGAAAATGGATGTGAGGAAGGTATGGGTGGGGATGAAGCAGGTTGTTAAAAAAAACACCATCCCGAACCCGAGCTCAGGGGTTAGGGAACATTGTCCCCTCGCTCCTCAGCCCCAATCTGGGACGGTTGGCTGAAAAAAAGGTCAGCATCTACCCTGTGAAATTAGAGGCTGACCAGAGAAAGTTGTGGGAGAGGTTGTATGAAAAGCGACGAAGTAAGGGATAAATACAGGCTGTCTGAAAGAAGGAGAAAAAGCTAAGCTGGGGTCAGACGAGGTGCTGAGTTCCGTCAGTACGGCGGTCAGGATGGTAAATCGCCGCGCCCCTTACGGGGCATACCATACATAATACTTAGCATCGCCACACTCTTCCATACTTCCCTCACCACATCATACTTTCTAGCCCTAATCCTAGCTACACTGCCCAATCTACCTACCCACTGGTTAGTCATACTAATATTCTCATTCTTAATTTTTTCACCCCTTTTTAAGCTTATCTACACTCCTAGGTACTTGTATTCTTCAGTCTGCTTTAGAACATTTTCTCCGATTTTCCATGTGGAATACCTGTCATTCTCCGACCTATTTACTGTCAGCTCCTGGCTTTTCTCCTTGCCTGAAACTAACTCCCAAATCTCATTTACTCATTTACAACATCTAGCAACCTTTGTAACTCTTCCGCTGTCTCACTCATCACAATAACATCATTTGCGTACATCAACAGGAATTGGTGAAGAACTAGTACGTCACAAATTCATCCAATCACTGCCACCTAATATCGCGCCAATTAGGGAAACTTGCGGATGAACTTGTAACATTCAACCGAGCGCAGTGCCATAATATAAATACATATGGTGAACCGAGAGAACACTGCCGTTTCAACGCGTTTATTTCCCATAACAATGCCAGTGCAAATTATAGTGATGCGCGATCAGTGACCAAATATATTGGCAAAGTGCATAATCTACCGGTGGGGATTTCGTCCCCTCCATAAAGTCCCCAAACTTGTAGAGTGTTGCTCTCATATATACTTTGCGAAAAGGCGAAATTTTGCAAACCCTGGTGCAGGTGGCCAAAGGTGAAGGATCTGTTCAAATTCAACCATCTTCCAGGCCATCTTCGCCAGTACCAGCGGAAAACTAAATGGGCATGATGTCGTAAACGCGGCCGGGGGCATCGTCTTCCTTCACCGTCGCCGCGAAGGTATATAAAACCAAATGTGAATTCTTAATTGATACGGGAGCAAGTGTTTCGATTATTCCGAGTAGACTAGTGAAATCAGGTGATGTGCGCGATTTTAACATTAACATTTCAACAGCTAATGGCGGACAAATTGAAGTCCACGGAGAAATCCATACGGATATAGTGATCCCCAGTCTTCGCCGATCATTTAGGTGGTCGTTCTTAGCAGCAGATACCACATCTCCGTTATTAAGCATTGACTTTTTGAGACATTATGATCTTTTAATAGACCGTTCGGTGGAAAAACTGCGGGCTTCTAAAGCAACGTTCGAGACTCTAATGAAGGAGGGGATAGGGCGCCCGTTAATATCACCATGGAGGTCACCTATTTATATGGTGCCAAAAAAGTCGCCTGGTAAGTACAGTGTGGTCGGTAATTTCCGAACGTTAAATGCCATTACGAAGCCCAAAAGGTATCCGTTGCCGCGGATTCAAAGCATTACGGATCACCTCCATGGATAAAAGATATTTTCGAGATTGGACCTCTTTGTGCTTACCACCAAATCCCCATGAACCAGGCAGACATTGAGAAAACTGCGTCACAACTCCATTTGATTTGTGGGAGTACGTTAAGCTCTCATTTGGTCTTCGAAATTCCAGCTAAACCTTCCAGGTGCCCACGGACGCCCTGTTTCAAGGATTAGGATTAGTTTTTGTGTATATAGACTATATCCTGGTGTATTCAGAAAACATGGACGACTATCTGAAGCACTTGCATCAGGTCTTTGAAATCTTGGTCGAAAATGGCCCAAGAATATTATTGGAGAAATGCGAGTTGGCAAAGAAGAGAATAGACTTTTTAGCCTACCACGTCTCGGTAGAAGGTGTCTGCCCACCGGCGAAGAAGATGGAAGAGAGTGGAGACATGCCACTACCAAAAGATTACAAAGAGCTTCGAAGATATTTGGGAATGGTAGGATACTACCGCAGGATGATCTCCAACTTTGCAGCGATTGTAGCTCCGCTGACCGAAATTGTATGCCTGCAACTAAAGGCTCGAGAGCTCGTGTGGAACGAAGAGGAACGTGAGGCATTTGAAAAGACCAAATCAGTTTCAATCGGCCTCCTGAAACTCTGGCACCCAATGCCCAATGATTCTCCATACCAGTTGGTAACGGATTGTTCCCAATACGTGGCACCAGATGGTTAACGGATCTGCGAAGCCAGTGGTATTTTTTTCGGGAAAGCTAAGCTGGACGCAGCAGGTATACTCTACCTACTACAGAGAGCTCCCAACGGCGTATCTTGCTATCATGCACTTCAGGCGCCTAATTGAAGGTCGCCATGTCACCTTGTGCACCGATCACAAACCCTTAGTTTCAGCCTTTGCACCGCCACTGAGTTCCAAGACAATCAGACAATAATGCCATTGGACAGCGTTTCTAGAGTACATTAGTGACATCGCGTACGTGCGTGGACAGGATAACGTAGTCGCTGACTGCCCTTCAAGGAACGTCAATTCTGTGCAAATTGTCTCTCTTGACCACCGTGATCTGGCAGAAGCGCAGGAAGATGATCTCTAAATAAAGAAATTTAATTCGTGCCTGAAATCGTACCCGTTTCCCGACGATGTTCAGCTTTGGTCCGAAATAACATCTGGATACGCACGACCGTTTGTCCCGCTAGCATGAAGAAGAACAATCTTCTATCAATTGCACAATCTGTCACACCCTAAAATCAAGTCTTCACTTCGGCTCATCAAATCGATGTATTTCTGGCCGAACATGGGCAAGGATATCCGCTCCTTGCTAAGAAAATGCCTCCTCTGGCAGTCCTCCAAAGTGTATCGCCATACAAAGTCGCCGATTCACCCCCTCGTAAGGGGCACGGTGATTTGCGTTCCTGGCCGCAGTGCTGACGAGACTCAGTGCCCCGACCGGCCCCAGCCTAACCTCTTCTCCTTCTTTCAGAACACTTGTGTTCTCCCCTGTTTCCTCGCTTTTCATACAACCTCTCCGACAACTTTTTTTCTGGTCAGCCTCTAATTTCACAGGGTAGATGCTGACCTTCTTCTCAGCCAACTATCCCGGATCGGGGCTGAGGGAGGAAAGGACAATGTTCCCTAACTCCTGAGCTCCCGTTTGAGATGGTGGGTTTTTAACAACCTGCTTCATCCCCACACATACCTTCCTCACATCCCTTTTCTTTCTCTCTTTACACTCTATCAATTTTACGCAGTGTCCGAGGTGGAGCCGCCATGCTGAGGGACTGCCAGGCCACCAGGCGGAAGGGGTGGTCCAAAATGGCGGCACTGGCACTGCCAGGCCTGTACTCACCCTTCGCAGAGCGGCCCACTGCGGGGGTGATTAACGTTGTATCCCGTACAAAAAAAAGGCTCAGCAGGCCCATGAATGAAAACTTGCCAAAACAAAAATCTCTCCCCATTTCACCTTTAAGAACAACGGAGCCGCCCTCAGGCAGTTCCATAGAGAAAATGGAGGTTCCCCTCCACCTTGTGATTTCCTAGAGGACCCTCCATAACTCTTCAACCGAAGAGGAGGCTTACTCCTCTCCAGTGCCTACAGGTGCAAGGGGCTCCCCCTCACTCCCTTCCTTGGAGTGACCACGTGACTCCATCTCAAATCTGGCAGTCCCGCCTTTGCTTCCACGGGGAACTGCCAGGAAAGCCAGCAGGCATCCCATAACCGGCCGTTCCCAGTTGAAGCGGCTCAGTGGGGCAAACTCCCTTAGGGAGAAGAGGGAAGAAAGAGCCCATCGGCCACTTCCCTCTAAAGAGAGGTAGCCAAAATATTAAATCTAGCGGGAGTGAAGGCCTATGCCCCCCAAAGAACACGGACAAAACTGACAAGACCTGTGATGTAATGGGGGGGGGGCGCAAATCGAGGCCCACCCTGAGAAAGACATGCTACATGACGCAGCCCAGCCACAGAGGTGGGGCCTTCCATGGGGGCAGATTCGGGCTCGGCATCAAACACCAAGCCCGATTCTATTCCTGTGCGGGGCTGTCGCCAAAAGAATCGTGCTACTAACACATCACAAGAAGTGTAGGGATCTCCTCCTCCGGCTGGTGCCCCCACTACTGCTGGGACCTTCACCATCTCGGCGAAGGTCCTTGTAAAAGCCGGCCCATCTGGCTAGGCAGCTCCTGCTGGGGAAGTAGAGAAGCGGGTCCATTCCCCGCCCTCCAGTCCTAAAAATAAAAAGACTAATAAAAAAACCCAAAAGACTCGGGGCGTTTCTCCCTCAACAGGGGCCGCAGCGACTGACGAGGGCGCTAAAATCCTTGAACGCAACCAAGCCAAGATTGGCAGGTCCGGCCCTGGGCTCGCCTGGGCGGGGAATCCAAAATTAAGACGAAAAGTGCGCAGAGCGGAGCCTCGATTACGTCGGAGACCCTCATAAAGAGGTTACCTGGCGTTTTCAGCCCGCTGGGTTCAAACGCTTCTTATTTATTCGCTCCGCTAATGGTAGCAAGTTGGCTAAAGGCAACATGATCCATCACAGGAGAGCATTAGCTAGTGCAATCGTTAGAGAGCCGAAGGTGACCCATTTCTACGACGGGGGCCTTCTGGCGAATGCTGCGGTTCCCTCCGAGGCTGCCAAGTTAAGTGCTTTTTGGACACTTGATGGCACCCCGGTGAGTGTCACGCCGCACTCTACCATGAACTTTGTGAAAGGAGTAGTTTATGCGAGGGAACTAGTTGACTACTCCATAGAGGGCATACCTTAGAGCTAGCCTACTATGGGGCGGTTAAGGTTGAACGTGTGATGAGAAAACAGGAAGGGGCCTCGAGACCCACCCCTACACTCTTCGTCACGTTCGACTGTGACAAGCTCCCACACGGTTGGTACCGCTACCACGTGAAAGCATTCGTGCGACTGCCGTGGAGGCGCAATTACTGTCACCGCTGCGGCCATACGAATCTCATTCCACAAAGCTAAGGACTTTCCTGGCGTGCCCGGCTCTTTCTGGGACGTTTTACGCCTCAATGCTTAGAAAAACACCCTCTGCTCGTGGACCATCCAGGCCAACGAGCACGGTTGTTTTCGCGCCAATTCGGAGCTCTTCAGCAGGTTTTACTCAACCTGGGCACTCACCTGGTAAAGCAGGCGGCAAAAAGGGTTCACACCCCCCTGCGGCTAAAACCGGGGCTGCACCCTCCTTCGCCCAGCGTGACCGTTTCCCGTAAGGCGAAACAGCTACGCTCCTCCACCGAGTCGTTAGACTCACTGGAAGCAATCCCCGTGAAGTTGGTCGCTAGGCCATCTTCCGGGGCTCCTAAAGCTGCCCCCCGAAAAGAGGACAGCAACAAAGGAGCTTTGGCTCCTTCGCCCACGCCTAGTGGTGGGCTGAGTGGCTCAGAGACGGTGGTTTCTCGAAAAGAGGGCCCCCTGCCTCTGAAGCCGCAACGCCCGCCTAAGGTTTCCAGGCGGAGGGAGGAAAAGATTCGAATAGCGAGCCCAACCTCCCCCAATAAGTCCTCGAAGGCAACAGCGCCTTCAGCGTTTTGTCCTGCCAAAAACGCCCGGGGTTCTGCCTCCGGGAAGCGTACGGCCATTCCCGTGAAGGTCTTATGTTCGAATAGGGCCCCAGCGTCTCCTCCGAACTAGGACTGGATGGCATATTCCTTAAATGGAATTGCCGTGGAGTCCGGGCCAAATGGGAGGAGCTACGGAGGCTCGTGTCGTCCCGTCCCCTGTTATCTATTTTTGGGGAGAAGACCATGCTAGGCGAATGCCCCCTGCCAGCCCTCCAGGGATATAAGGCTTTTGCAATCCCACCACCACGAGGTAGCCGGGCTGGCGGAGGCGCGGTTTACACTCAGCATGATGTCTCCATTCTTCTTTGACTCTAGATACCTCCTTTCAGGCAGTGGCTGTGCAGCTTCACCTGGATTAGAGGTATACTTTTATTTCTGCGTGCATTCCACCGTCAGCTGACTTAGACGCGAGGGACTTCCGCCGCGTCGTGGCACGGTTGCAGAGGCCCTTTCTCTTGCTTGGAGATCTGAACAGCAGACATTCTCTCTGGAGCGACTACGCAATAGATCCCAGGGAACAATTCCTTGCTAGCCTGATCGGAGAGCTTGAGATAGGTGTCCTAAATGTGGAAGAGTTTACGCATCACTGCCCGAGAACGGCTTTATTTTCTTGCCTTGATCTATCTCTGTGCTCTCCGGATGAACAGCCTGATTTTGATTTGGGGATTGGTCGATTACCTTCATGGTAGTGATCATTTTCCCATTCAAATATCATTTTCAGGGCCACTTCCGCCTGAGAGCCCACTTCGGTGGTGTTTGGCACGGGCGTGGTGGCCTGCATTTCAGGAAATGACTGCTTTCTCTATCTCAGTCGAGGAGTTTACGTCGGTAGATGAGGCCGTTGAGTTCTTCTCTGGTAACCTCATCGCCGCGGGCCTGACTACTATTACCAGAACGTTTGGCCGTTTTGCACGCCTACCACCCCCTTGGTGGTCGGCCGAGTGTGATAGGGACCTCAAACAGAAACGTTATGCCTACGTACGCTATAAGCGCCGCCCGAACAATTTCGCTGTCGGTGAATTTCGTCGGGCCAAGGCTAAGTTCTGGTATATTTCGAAGCACGCCTTCCGCTCTTCTTGGCGGGCATACGTGTCTCCACTTAACGGGAAGGCCACTCTAGCAGAGGTGTGGTAGCGAGTAAAAAGTATTCGGGGCAAGTTCTCGCGGGACCCGCCCCTCTAATTCTCAAGGAGAACGGGACCGCAATATCGGACCCCGCTTCCGTGGCGGAATCCTTCGCGATCCCTTTCTCCGCATTCTCTAGCCGGGATGCTGCTCCACCAGCATTCAATGCACGTCGTGATGTCGCGGAAGGCCGCCAGCTGGACTTTATCTCCAGAGGCGGAGAACCCTTCGACGACAGGTTTACTGTGAGTGAGTTGCGTTCCGCTCTTGCTTCGTGCGCGGAAACCGCTTATGGTCCGGATGATGTCCCGTACGCCATGCTTCGACACCTAGGTGAGCGAGGCATGGACTTTCTGCTTGATTTGTTGAAATGGATCTGGGTAGAGGGTAACCTCCCAGATTCCTGGCGAATCTCTATTATTGTAGCCTTTCACAAGCCGGGGATAAATCATTCTACCCCTGCCAGTTTCCGCCCAATTTCTCTAACCTCTTGCGTGTGCAAGTTGATGGAGAAATTGGTAAATGTTGGATTAGTCTTTTTTTCTGGAGAGCGGAGGCCATTTGTGTTCTACGCAGTTTGACCTCCGCAAGTTCCATTCCACGTCGGATGCTCTGCTTCAACTGGAAATTCCCTCTGCGAAGCCTTCCTTCCTACACAGAACTTCGCCACGGTGTTTTTCGATTTGGAGAAGGCTTATGATACCGCATAGCGATACAGTATCATGTAGACCCTCCCCACGATGGGGACGAGCGGACGCCTCCCAGTCTTTATATCTGAATTTTTGCGATATCGCCTATTCCGTGTACGGTTGGAGGAAACCCTCTCCGGCCTAATGGATTAGGAAGAGGGTGTCCCGCAGGGAAGTTTCCTCAGCGTTACACTCTTTGCCTTAAGCATCAACGGCATTACCTCGGTGCTGCCAGATGTTTTTGCTACGCTGTACGTGGACGACCTTTCAATCTAGTTTAGCGCGGCCCAGATGCTATCTCTAGAATCTCCGTACCCTCTGGTTAGCGATATCCATGATGCCACGGTTTTAGTGAGCCAGGCGGATGTCGAGATTATCTTCTGCTGGGTTCCTGGACATGTAGGAATTGTATGCAATGAGAGCGTCGATAAGGGCACCAAATAGTCCGCGCGCACGGGCGACTGGACCAGCCTTTTGCAATTCCCCACACATACTATATGGCAGGAGTACGAGTAGCTCTTCGGACTGCTTGGCAAAAAAGATGGGAGACGGTCCAAGGGAACTTAAAGTTGCGTACATTTGCGCCACGACCGTGCCCATGGACCTCTCCCCCAATGCCACGACGGCTTCAGGTCGCTTTCTGTTGTCTCCGAATCGGGCACACTCGTGTGACGCATCGCCATTTGATGGAGCGCTCGCCTGTGCCCTATTGTGACGATTGCGTCGTCCCCCACACTGTTCGGCACATTCTTGTCGAATGCCACAGTCTGGGTGATCTTCGCGCACGTTATCTGTCCCAGTACCGGGATAGGTGGGGTGGCTACTGCCTGTCCCTTGTACTCGGGACGAGTGCGTGCACATTGTCTGATGGACTTGTAGACTTTTGGGGAAAGGCCGGTCTTCTTCCTGCGCCGGGTGGCCTCCTCCCGATGCAGGAGCTTCCTTCCTGCTCGTTTCCTTTTACACTTTTATATCTTTAGTGTTGTTTTTTTTTGTTATATGAATCTCATTTTAAACTAGCCTAGTACTAGGCAGTTCTTAATACGGCGCGACTACTGCCCAAGAAGGCAGTCGCCAGATGAGCTCTAAAAAAAAAACGATTTTCCCCATTGATACTCCTTCCTTCAGGTTTAAACCCTTAAACATCGGTATAGTGGGACCACTCCCATTGTATACACTGCCTGGACAATCCTACCCCTCGCACAATTGGTACTTGCTCTCATGCATCGACCGAGCCACAGGATGGATCGAAACGCTACCGGTCCCTGACATAAGTGCCGCAACGGTTTCTTTAGCTTACTTGGACGGGTGGATTTCCCGATTTGGAGTCCCACTCTATGTGGTAACTGGTAGAGGTGCCCAATTCTAATCAGAACTATTCAAAGAGCTGTCTGCCCTCGTTGGTTTCCATCGTCTTCGCACCACGTCGTACAAACCATCCACACACGGGATCGTGAAAGGTGCATACAGGACTCTGAAGTGCTCAATAATGGCCCGTAAACAAGGTTGGCTAGGGGCACTCCCAATCGTCCAGTTAGGAATTCGCTCTTGGCCAAATGATTTAGGATTCATAGCATTTACGGCAGTCACGTGAACCATACTCTTGCGCCCAAGACCTCTAGTAGAATTATCTTCATCAAACACCGATTCCAAATTCATAAAAGAATTGGCACCCACCATGGTACAAATCGACTTCGCGCAAGCATCCTTAGGACACCTGCACTTGGTCCCCAAACCTTTCGTGCTCCAAGATATCTTCGAAGCGACTCATGTGTGGGTCCGAATAGACCGCGTAAGAAGACCGCTTGAAGCACCCTATGCTGGACCTTTCCTTGTTCTCAAACGCGACCATAGATTTTGGAATTCTCTGCTGGAAGGCAAGACACTGTCTCCATAAATAGGTTGTACCGGCGAGATTCCCTTCCCCTCGAGATGGTGGTGCGACGATCATTCAGCGACGCCAGATACACTTCGCCTTGGAGAAGGCAGAACACGCGATAGGACGAAGAAGAACGTGTTCACGCGCTCCGGGAAGCGAGTCACATTTTCTAGAACCCCGTCATTCATATATTGTTAACTCTGTATGGCAATATTATTAAGGAATATTGTAATGAGAGAGGTAGAGGGATAAATATACACGCCTTGTTGTCTCTATAACCTTAGTATATATATATATATATATATATATATATATATATATATATATATATATATATATATATATATTATCTTGACTTAATATTCTTCTTGGCTGGATTGGGTCTTGATCTTCGTAGCCTTTTTTCTTGATGCATCTTCATTTTCTTCCAATTATCTTGAGGTGATGATTCCTTTTTGATGATTTGATGAGTTAGTCCTTGAAGTCGTTTTCTTTGATTTCCGTATTCGTCTTGAGATTTCTTCATAAAAGGTTGTGGACTTTTGAGTTTCGAACGCGGTACCGGTAGATTTAAACGCCATTGCTCTTAGCCATTACGCCACGGCTTAGTCCATGTTGAGTTGGTAATTTAATGGGTTATTTATATTATCGAGTTGGAGGGAATTTTTCTTTGATACATTTTCGCACCCCTACAATACATCCTAAACCAAATGAAACAACAGGGAACAATCTGGAAAAAAATATATACTCGAGTAAATCTGGCGTGAATGACAATCTAAACAAAATGAAATGGGGCCGGAAACAATCTGGAAAGTTGTTAATCCCCAAGACTGCCCCCAGCTGCAATAACAATTATTCATTCTTTTAATTTTGGTTTGTTTATTATTAGCATCACGAGTCTGTTCCTCCTCCTTAGGTCCAGCCTTCCTAGTTCTGACTATCTAACGCAGAGAAAAATATTACAACAGAGTCGCGTAACACTCTACTATCTCGCTTGCTCCAATTAAGGTAAACCTAAGCCAAGAATAAAAGCTACAAACCCCTATTTTCCTTTCTACTCCTTCCTTTAACCCACTGATAACCAAGTTACCGTTCAAACCCAACCTAGAAACGCATTCCCAGTAGGAACTTTGGGAGTCAGAGCAAACTCGACGGTGAGATCTCAACCGCCTACGTCCGACACCCTTCTACGGGTAAACTTGCCTCACGAATAAAACTCTCCATAAACTGCTGAATCTACCCTCTTACCATATAATCATCTAATCTGCATTTGAAAACATTCAAGTTTGGACTGTCTACTGTTTCACGGGGCAAACTATTCCAGTAATCTACCACTCTATTGGTGAAAAATATATTCTAACATCAAACCTGCACCTTTTTTTTATTTTTAAGTGGTGATCCTTAGTCCTACTACTACCTTCCCACTTAAATAACTTGCTAAAATCTAACTTATCTATCCCAGAACAGATTTTAAAAAGCTCAATCATATCTCCCCTCACACACCTTTCATTTGAGAACATTTTTTGTACCCTCAGTCTATCTTCATATTCAAGGTGCTTCCGGGAAGGTATTATTTTTGTTGCCCTTATTTGTACTGACTCGAGCAGGTTGATGTCATGTCTAAAATGAGACCAATGGTCCCATTTTAGTACGTTATACAAGCATGGTCAGTGACCATGCTTGTATACAGTACTCTAAATGTGCCCTAAAATACGAGTTGTAAAGTTTAAGTATAACCTCCTTACTCCTCTATCTAACATTCCTCTTAATGTATCCTAGCACCCCATTTGCTCTATTTTTCGCTTCAATACACTGCTTTGAAAACTTCAGTGACCTATATACCACTACGCCTAAGTCCTTCTCATCCTCAAATGAATTCAGACAATGCCCTTCCATTCCATAGCTAAATTCTCTATTACCCCTTCCCATATCAGAAACTTTGCATTTTTAAAGGTTAAAAGTCATCTGCCACTTTTGAGCCCAAGCTAATAACTTATTTTAAGTCATTATATTTTAAAGCTGCCCTCAACTTCTTTACTACAGCTGCAAAAAATTGACACTTTGCTATTTACAGCCTCTCCAAGTTCGTTTATATAAACTATGAATAATAAAGGGCCTAGAACGAATCCATGAGTTACGCCATTTATAACGTCCCTTCCCTGTGACCTCACTCCATTCAGTACAATTCTCTGTTTCCTGTCTTCCTGCCATTCAGCTATCCAATTCAAAACTTTACCACATATCCCATGCATTTTTAATTTGTGAACTAGTATCCTATGTGGAACCTTATCAAAAGCTTTGCTAAAATATAATTAAATTACATCAACATTCTCTCCCTTATCTAATTGTTTAGTAACATAATCCATAAAATCCAGTAAATTTGGTAAACACGATCTACCTCTTCTAAACCCATGCTTAGCATCATTTATTAACCTACCACTACCTAGATGGTCAGAAATTCACTTCTTAACTATCTTCTCAAGAATTTTATAAACTATAGAAGTTAAGCTTACCTGTCTAAATCTATTCGGGTTCTCTTTACTTCCCTTTTTAAAAATTGGCACTACAGTTGCTAATTTCCAATTATTAGGTATTTCTCCAAACTCTAGTGATCAAATATTTATCTTCTCACTGTTAGATTTGTTAATAATTTTATAATAGCTTAAGAATTTTCTTGGATCTTTATTATTATTTTAAGCTAAATTAATTTCTGCTATAACGTACGAGTGGCTTAAAAGCTTCGTTTGAATGAGTCTTTTTTGAAACTCAGGATGGCCGAGTGGATTCGCCGCTGGCTAACAGTGGTCCAGCGACGCGAGAAGCTATTCACAACTCTCATACGCTATATTTTTTCTTTATTTCTTTTCCTACTCACATCAATCTGCAATGGTTTCCAGATACAGGAGAGAGAGCGTTAGCCCTTAGATAACATTTCCATACGGGCTCTCTTCATTTCTTCAAAATACGCTTCGCTTCTAGGGAGGGGAGGGGGGGCTTGTATAGCGTACGGGAAGTGCAGGCGAGCGGCTTAAAATCTTATACGAAGAAGCTACGTTTCGAGTGGGCGGCATAGCGTGCTTATTTGGTCAAACTGGGAACGCGTGTTTGTTTGTTTGTGTCGGAAATTTAAGAGATGTTGTTTGGAAAAGTATACGTTAATTGAATTGAAAAGTAAAATAAATGAATTAATTAATTATTAAGTTTAACATAAAATGATTTAATTTACAAAAGTTGAAGTAAATTAATCGAATGAATTTTATACATAATAAATGATTATATATATATATATATATATATATATATATATATATATATATATATATATATATATATATATATATATATATATATATATATATATATATTTAAGTTTCCCAGGAGGTTTTTATTATAGGAATGCCCAGAGGCATTGCTATAATCTGATGATCATTATTTCCCAATGATTCCCCGTCAGTCAATTCCTGAACTAATTGATCATCATTTGAAAGTAAAAAAATATCTTCAAAGCAATCTATAAACTTAAACTTACTCTATCTCTTCCTATGATATTTTCCCAGTCCACAAAATTTAAATTAAAATCACTCAGAATAACTGTATTTAGTTCACATCCTCTACTTATTTCCCTGATCATTAACCCAATACAATCAGACTGTCCGGGTGGTGTGTAAAAGGCTCATAACTGTATTATCCCTGTTTTTACTGGCCTTAATATCTATCCAAAGTAACTCAACTTCTCCTTGGCTCCATAAAATTATTTAGATTTGAAGAAATGCTATTTCTGATATAAATAATCAAACCTCCACCAGTCCTCTCTCTCCTTTGACTGATATACATGCCATAACTCTGTAGTTCAAATTCATTCAAATGTCTTTAAATATAATTTCATTAACCCATGATTCTATTACACTTATCATATCTATATCTTCATCAATAATATAATAAATAACTCATCCTTCTTATTTCTAAGACTTCGAGCTTGGTATAAAGACAACTCAGCCCTCCTATCCTTGAAGCACCTCTTTTAGCCCGTATATCTCCCGCTCTATCTCCTCTGCATATCTTCCTTTTCCTGCCCCTCCTTGTGATCTTGTAATTCGCTGACCGCTATTAGTAACTAGTTTCCCCCTGTAGAGACTTAATATTTCTATCTACCACAACACCACAAATTACTACCTACCACAACACGTCAACCCCAGCCCGGCTTAGATAGAGTCCATCCAACTCCTGCAATGTCTTATTTCCATAAAACCCATTTCAAACATTTACAAACGCTAATCCCGTCTCCGCACATACTTATTCAGTACAATTGCACGAGACAGCCATTCCATCCCCACATCCAATCTCGGAAGCACACCTGAAACAACACTTTTCACTCTACTTTCACTCATCATTTAAACTAACCTTTTGTACCTTCTTCGTAACTCACATGAACCCAATTTCTTTACATCATTTACTCCCACATGCGTAATCACACCTGCACCCTCTCACACTCAGACACCAGATTTTCATACCGCTCAGCTACATCATTTACACCAGCCTCCCGCAAGCAATCTCTCACTCCCTTCCATTTGCTTGCACTCAACTTCCTATCTAAATATCAAATCTGAGAGTCACCCATCACAAGCACCTCAGTCATCCTCCTAGTCCCCTTAGGCCTATCTTTACCTTCCTTCCTCTTCTCATTCAAACTCCTACTTATTCCACTTTTTGCCACAACCACATCAGACAAATTACTTTCAACCTCTTCCTCTATCTGGGCATCGAATCTGTTAGTCATACAACAAACCTGTCTTAACCTAGCCCTTTTATCTATATTCACTCACCCTTCATCTTGACTTACATCAGTCACTTCTTTCTCTCCAGTCTCTAGTCTAGGCCTATCTCCCACCCTTCTTCTCCCTCCATAATCTTCATGCGTACACTCTTATTCCTTCTCACTTCATTCCCCAACTCACTTAATCTCTTGCATTCCTCACGCAACCGACTCACCTACTCTACTAAAGCTAATTGTCACGAGTTACATAACCCACATAGCTTTCAGATACTTTTACCTCTCTCTTTACACCACATAAATCACAAACTACATACACACTACTTGCAGCAAAGGGTATACTCACATCATCCAAAGCAATAGCCATACTTTTAAAATATAATTAAAATTCCTTTAGTATTTTTTTCTATTATTCAAAGTTAACCATCTTCCCGAACTTAAATATATTACACCGAAAAATACAAAACAAACAACCTCACTGTAAAGTCAGCTCGCTGAGAACACATCTGATGGCTACCGCGGGAAAAGCTCAGTTTCAAACAAACCTTTTTTATTTTAATACTATATGCTCATCATTTTAACTCTTATATGAACATTTTTCATATATAATCTTACTCCCGAAAAAAATACTCTAGTACTTTCAAAGCCCTGGTTGAATCTTCACTATTATACTCTAGGGAAAATTATATGTTTATTTGCTTCTGAAAACTTTCAACTCTAGGTAACACTCCTTCTGATTACCTGATATTTTCATTACTCACAGATATTCACAGACGTTGCCCGGGTTGGAGGCTATTCAGTCTATGTGACCCGGCTCCTCATCAATGACCTCGTTAGTTGTGTGTCTTGGGTGGACGTTTCTATTTTTTCTAATTTAGCCCTATAGTCATACTTTATCGGCTGGCCACCCCATACCCTATCAAGTGCAATTTCAAAACATTTTCAGCAGATATTACGTATTCTGGTAGGTCATTCCATTTTTCTACTACTCTGTTGCAGAAAAAGTTCTTCCTAATATTAAATCTTGACCTCTTGGTGTAAAGCTTCTTGCTATGTCCTCTGGTGCGACCATCCTCTTGCAGCTCAAAAAGCCCCTGACATGCCACCTCATCATATACCCCTTGCCATATTTTGTAAGTTTCAATCATTTCACCCCTAGCTCTTCTGTATGCCAGTGTTGGTAACTTTATTTTCCTTAAACGCTCCTCATATGACAAGTCTTTTAGGGATGGTACTAGCTTCGTAGCTCTTCGCTGAATATTTTCCAGTGCTGTTATGTCTTTTACCTTATAAGGGCTCCACACTGGGCTTGCATATTCCAGGTTTGTTCGGACCAAGGCCACAAACAATGATCGAAAGACCTCTTCATCAAGACACGATATGGTACAACGTATGAGACCCACTATTCTATTAGCCGAATTTATTTTCCCTGATATGTGCTTTTCAAAGTTCAGATCCTTGTCAACTATTACCCCTAGATCTTTCTCTTCATTGGTGAGTGTTAAGCTCTGCTCCATGACATAATCACCATGTGGTATTTCTGATATACCAATCCTCATAGCTTTACATTTATCAGGATGGAATTTCAAGAGCCACTTATTTGACCACTCCTTAAGGTCAACCATGTCATCCTGTAGTTTTCTACACTCATCAACATCTTTAATAGACCTGAATATTTTCGTATCATCAGCGTACAAAAATAGTTGGCGCACATTGGACATCGATTCTGGTAGGTCGTTGATGTACATGACGAACAGCAGAGGTCCGAGTACGGAGCCTTGAGGTACCCCGCTTATGACGCTCTTCCAGCTGGACCTTTCACCATTAACCATGACTCTCTGCTGCCGTCCACACAAAAAAGACTCAATCCAACCTATGTAACTGGGCCCCAGATTAAAGGCTTTCAACTTTTTCAACAATCTTTGGTGGGGAACCTTATCAAAGGCTTTCATAAAGTCGCAATATGCGACATCTGTAGCCCATCCTTCATCCAGTGCTTCAGTCCATTTGTTGGCTACTTGTAGCATTTGCAATGTTGTTGACCTACCAGAAACAAAACCATACTGCTTTGAGCTGCACAAGTTATTTTCTTTCATGTGTGTGATGATACGGTCTTTGATGACTGATTCCATGATTTTTCAAATGATGCAAGTAAGGCTCACCGGTCTGTAGTTGCTGGGGTCGCTTCGATCACCTTTCTTGAAAATTGCTGTGACATTAGCCCTCTTCCACTCTTCCAGCAACTTTCGATTTTTGAAGGAGAGTTCGAATATGATCTTCAGTGGAGCCACTAATTGTTCTGCTAATTCCTTAATGATCCTAGCGTGTATACCGTCTGGCCCTGAATGGTGTAGGCCATGAATGGTCTTTTGCAGTCTCCTTCTTTTCTTATGTTCTTATGACTTGTTACGCTTGAGGCTATCAAGCTTTTGCTTTATGATCTCTTCTGTCCATGTTATTTCCTCCAGTACTGGGACCTCCTTGACCTCTATCTCTGGGACCTCTCCCTGTGGCTCTTCCGTGAAAACCTTGCAGTAAAACTCTGACAATACTTCGGCCTTCTCCATATCTCCCTTGGTTTTTTCATCCCTTTGTTCATTTATATACAGCTCTGGTATCGTACAAGTACTCCTTGTTTTAGACTGCACAGCTTTCCAAAATATTATAGGGTTCTCCTTAACATTTTTAGCTATTACTTTATCTTGTTTGATTGCTTCATTCCTTGTGGCTCTTCTTACTTGATTATTTATCCTTCTGTAATTATCGTACACATTGCTTAATTCACCAACATAATTTTCTGCACCAGTTGTCTTGATCTGCTTTAGTCTTGACCATAACCTACGTTTTTTCTTAATTTTGGACCACAACTTCTTATTCTGAGTGTACTTTTTATGTACTTTATTGTTTTGCTCCACCCTAAACTTTCTCTTGGGAATACAGTTATCTACATCTCCAAATAGCTTTGGGTGGGTTTTGATGGAGGCGGATGACCTTTGATAGGCCCTTGTGGCTTAACATAACATAACATAATTACACGGATGACAAAAGCCACAAGGGCCTATCAAAGGTCATCCGCCTCCGTCAAAACCCACCCACAAAAAGCACCATCACCAGGGGAAGACAAAATCAAAGTCCCCCACAATATAATATAACGGATGACAAAAGCCACAAGGGCTCATCATAGGTCATCCGAGTCAAGCGGCCTCTTTTTCAAGGCACCCAAACTCCCAGGAAAACTACATCCAGAGGATTGCATCCAGAAAAAAGGGTATCACCAATCAAGGCTTGTCAAGAACTAAATCATGCAGCTATAGATATATACAAACAATATTAATATATACAAAACTTAGGAACCATCACAACCTTCCCTTCCCATAAACTCATCCAACCTACTCTTAAATACATTTAGACTACCTACTACCCTCTGCGGCAATTTGTTCCAGAAGTCTACCACTCTATTGGTGAAAAAATACTTTCTTAAATCCAACCTACACCCTTGCTTTTTAATTTTCAAGTGGTGACCTCTAGTCCGATTTCCATCATCTAACTCAAAAAACTTGCTAACATCCAATTATCTATCCCGGAAAAAATTTTAAAGAGCTCAATCATATCCCCTCTCACACACCTCCTTTCGAAAGAGAACATATTTAATACCCTCAGTCTATCTTCATATTCAAGGTGCCTCAGGGAAGGAATAATCTTTGTTGCCCTCCGTTGCACTGATTCAAGAAGGTTAATATCGTGTCTAAAATGTGGGGACCATGCCTGTATACAGTACTCTAGATGTGGCCTAACATAAGAGTTATAGAGTTTAAGAATAACCTTACTTTTGTAACTGACATTTCTCTTAATAAAACCCAGCACTCTATTTGCCCTATTTCTTGCTTCAATACACTGCTTAGAAAACCTTAATGACTTATCTATTACTACTCCTAGATCTTTCTCATCCTCTACTGAGCTCAGCCAATGCCCATCCATTTCATAGTTAAATTCTCTATTATCTTTTCCCATGTTAATAACTTTGCACCTATCAAGGTTGAAAGTCATTTGCCACTTATGTGCCCAGGATAACAATTTATTTAAGTCCCCCTGCACTTTAAAATTATCATCAATATCTTTAACTACAGCTGCTAATTTGGTATCATCGGCAAAAATTGACACTTTATTATTAACTGCCTCCCCAAGATCGTTTATATAGATGACAAATAATAATGGACCGAGAACTGATCCCTGAGGAACCCCACTGATAACATCCCTCCACTCTGACTTTACACCATTTAGCACTACCCTTTGCTTCCTGTCTTTCAGCCACTCAGCTATCCAATTTGAAACACCCCCACATATCCCAATCATTTTTAATTTATGAACTAGTCTCCTGTGTGGTACCTTATCAAATGCTTTACTAAAATCTAAGTAAATTATATTACATTCTCTCCTTTATCTACTTGATCTGTTACAAACTCCAGAAAGTCTAGTAAGTTAGTCAAACATGATCTACCTGATCTAAACCCATGCTGAGCATCGCTGATTAACCCCTCCCTCTCTAGATGTTGGCAAATCCCTTTTTTAACTATTTTCTCAAGAATTTTACAGACTACAGGAGTTAGGCTAACCGGTCTAAAGTTATTTGGATCCTCTTTACTACCCTTCTTGAAAATGGGGACTACATTCGCTCTCTTCCAATCATCGGGTATTTCTCCATATTCCAATGACCTAGTATATAACTTGTCCAGAGCTATTGAGATACTTTCTACCCCTTCCTTAAGTATCCTAGAATGAATATTATCAGGGCCGGAGGCCTTGGTAGTATCTAAATCACCTATTAGTCCTTTTATCATCCTCCGATCCACACAAATGTTAGTAAACACCTCTTTTCCTGACCTATGAGTACTATACATAGGACTATTTAGTTTCTCTTTTGTAAATACTGATGCAAAATGACCATTTAGTACCTCAACTATTTCCTCATCAGTTTCTCTCACAAACCCTTCATATTTGATAGGTCCTATTTTAACTCTGCCAGACTTGTTATTAGTTTTATAGTAACTAAAGAACTTTCTAGGATCTTTGTTGCTATCCTGAGCTAATTTAATTTCTGACACCCTTTTGTTATTCTTTATAATCTTATTTAACTCATTCCTAGCCATTCTATAATCACTTAAATTTTGAATATTATTTTCTACCTGTAATTTTTTATATGCCCTTTTCTTCTCTGAAATTTTTCTAGCTATCTCCTGATTCCACCATAATGGTTTCCTACTTTTGTTCCTAATGGCCTTCATTGGGATACATTGTTCTTGGACTACATTTATTATATGCTTGAAAGTATCCCACATCCCATAAGCATTTTTACCTCTGAATTCTATTTCCCAGTCTACCAAATTTAGCAAGCTTCAAAGTTTTACATAATCTCCCTTATGAAAATTTGGAACTTTTTCAGCATTCTCAGTTATTTTACCCTTCTCAATTCTCAAGTTAAAACGAACTATCTGATGGTCACTATTTCCCAATGCTTCCCCAACAGTCAATTCTTGAACTAAATGATCACTGTTAGAAAGTACTAAATCTAATATATTGTCCCCCCTCGTTGGCTCATTAACAAATTGATTAAAAAAATTATCCTCAAAGCATTCTATGAACCTGCCACTTGTTCTATCCCTACCTATCATATTTTCCCAGTCCACAGAGTTTAAGTTGAAGTCCCCAATAATAACTGCATCTGTTTCACATCCCTTACTTATTTCCCTTATCATTAGTTCATCTATATCATCAGTCTGCCCAGGTGGCCTGTAAAAAGCTCCCAAATGCACCATTCTATTTTTACTGAACCTAATATCTATCCAAAGTGACTCAACTCCAACCTGCTTTATTGAAGTATTTAAACTTGAAACAATGTTGTTTTTTATATAGATAATTATTCCTCCACCAATCCTACCTGTCCTTTGACTAATGTACATATTATAGCCCTGAAAATCAAATTCACTTATAGTGTCACTAAATTCTATTTCATTAACCCATGATTCAGTAACGCATAATATATCTATATCCTCATTGCTAATATAACTAAATAGCTCATCCTTCTTGTTTCTAAGACTACGAGCATTTGTATAGAAACAATTTAACCCCCCTATCCCTGAAGCACCTCTTGAAACTTGAATGACCTCACCTCTATCGCCTTGGAACCTATTTCTGTTATCTGCCAAGTCCATTCTACTTTCAGTATCAGTACTATAATGTCCTCTCATAATTCCCTGACCACTATTAGTATCTAGTTTCCCGCCCGCAAAGACCTAATAACACGATCATACTCCTCCCACAACACATCTACCCCCCTCCTACTCAAATGCAGTCCATCCATCGCATACATTTCTTTCATTCCAACAAACCTATCCCACACATCCACAAACATGACACCTTCCATCTCACACATCCTCCTCACATAATCATTCAGACCAATTGCACGAGACATCCATTCTACCCCAACATCCATTCTTGGAAGCACACCTGTCACAACACCTTTCATTCTACTTTCTTTCACCTTTTCAATCAACCTCTTGTACCTCTCACGTAACTCACATGCACCCACTTTCTTCACATCATTCACTCCTACATGTGTAATCACAACCGCATCCCTTGCACAGCCAGACACCAGTTCCTCATACCTATCAGACAGATCTCTCACTCCAGCACCCGGCAAACACACCCTCAAACCATTCAATCTACTTGCATTCAACTTCCTATCTAAATATCTAACTCGCGAATCACCCATCACAAGCACTTTAGTCAGACTCCTATTCCTAACCCCCACAGACCTAACTCCATCCCCACTCCTATTCTCATTCAAACTACCAGTCACTCGAACTCCACCCCCACCCCCATCAGTCATATCACTTCCAGTTACTTCCTCTCTTAGGGCACTAAATCTATTAGTCAAGCTAATAGGTTCTGTGTCCCTCTGACTCACACACCTATTCTCCCCCTGGCTAACCACCTCAACAGAGGCAACCCTATTCTTACAAAGAACAGGAGAAGCCTCCCTAGCTTCATGTTTCCTAACCACTCTCCACTGTCCCCCATCCTCACTAGGCCTATTTCTAACTAATCTAAGGGGGCTAACTTCACTATCACTAGAACTATCATATCCTACCTCCTCCACCGGCCCTCTACCTTCACCTGAAACATCTAACTGGCCTACCTCACCACCTAACCTATTCCCAAATCTAGGCCTAACACTAAGTTCCCTCCTGAGCTCAGCAACTAACCCCTCCAGCCTACATATCCTGTCTAAATCCTGCCTTCTCATCCCCTCTAAATCTACAATGCATTCACGCAGCCCACATACAACACATGTATACCCCTCACCTAATACACCACAGCCAATGCATACATTCCGACACTCATGCTCACTTTCATCCCCAAACTCCATCACTTATTCAAACAAAGAAAGAATTTAAGTAGCAATAAGAAAAAAAAAAGAAGAGCAACTTAGCTTTGGCTGATTGTGGTGAGAAAAAAAACAAACAAACTATAGAAAAATCTGAAAAATAGATCAACAGACTGAGAGCTCTATAAAACACGTGCTACCTGTTCGAAGGTCAGTCGAAGACTGTAATTATGTTATGTAATGTTAAGGGATGTGAAACAGATGCAGTTATTATTGGGGACTTCAACTTAAACTCTGTGGACTGGGAAAATATGATGGGTAGGGATAGAACAAGTGGCAGGTTCATAGAATGCTTTGAGGATAATTTTTTTAATCAATTTGTTAATGAGCCAACGAGGGGGAACAATATATTAGATTTAGTACTTTCTAACAGTGATCATTTAGTTCAAGAATTGACGGTTGGGGAAGAACATAAGAAGGAGACTGCAAAAGACCATTCATAGCCTACACTTGGCAGCTCCTGTTCCAGTCAACACACAATAGATTTCTTACCAGAGAAAAGTCATCAACATTGTCACCCTTTACAGGAGTTCGTCAGATCTAATCTACAATTTACATAAAATGCATCCAGAGGATTATGTCCATTCATGCAACCGCAAAATATAATCTCCCAACTCCTTAGAAAAATATATACATAAAAAAAAGTCAGTCCCATCTAGCAGCTTCATCCATATATTTATCTAATCTATTCTTAAAACTACCCAGAAAGGAGGCTTCTATCACATGTCTAGTGAGCCTATTCCATTCATCTACCACACGATTTGTAAACCAATTCCTCCCAATCTCCTTCCTAAACCTATACTTATCAAGCTTAAACCCATTGCTACGTGTCCTGTCATGTTCACTAAGTATAAGAACCTTACCCAGATCCCCTTTATTATATCCTTTTACCGATTTGAAGACTTCAATCAATTTCCCTCTGACTCTTCTCCTTTCCAATGTATGTAGATTTAGTTTTCTGAGCCTTTCACCATAAGGTAAGTTCTTTAGCCCACCAATCATCTTTGTCATCCTTCTCTGCACAGACTCAAGCAAATCAATATCCTTCCTATAATATGGTGACCAAAATTGTACTGCATAGTCTAGATGAGGCCCAACTAGTGCCAGATACAGTTTTAGAATGACCTCAGCACTCTTATTGCTTACACTCCTCCTAATGAATCCCAATATCCTATTAGCTTTATTCTTAGCATTTAGGCATTGCTTTCTAGGACGAAGGTCTGAACTTAGCAAAATACCCAAGTCCCTCTCACAATCGGTCCTCCCTAAAATTCTCCCATTTAATTTATAACTATTCAATGGATTATTTCTACCTATACTAAGTACACTACAATTGGACAGAATGGTCAATTCCTCCTGCATTACAACAGCATCAGAATCAGCCCTAATGGCCCTACCTAGCTTAGTATCATCAGCAAATTTACTCAGGTCACTACTTATACCTATGTCAAGATCATTAATATAAATTAGGAATAGCAAGGGACCCAAAACAGATCCTTGCGGAACTCCACTGCTAACACACCCCCACTCAGATTTAACTCCATCTATACTAACTCTTTGCTGTCTGTCACCAAGCCATGACTGAATCCACCTAAATATACTGCCATCGATCCCGTGTGCTTTAACTTTGCTCAGAAGCCGTAAGTGTGGCACTCGATCAAAAGCCTTACTAAACTCCAAGTATAAAATATCATAGTTTTCATCATTATCTGCTGCTTCATACACCTTACTATAAAAAGACAGCAAATTAGTCAACAGGATTTACCCTTACTAAACCATGCTGTGATTCTTTTATCAACTTATGCTTATCCAAGTGATCTCTAATATTCCTTGCTATAATAGATTCCATCATTTTCCCTACCACTGATGTCAAACTTACTGGCCTGTAATTAGACATATTTGTTTTATCCCCTTTCTTAAATATAGGTATCACATTGGCTTTCTTCCATGCCACTGGCACAATGCCACTCTCGAATGATTTTCTAAAGATGCATGCTAGGGGCTCACTTAACACATCCTTACATTCTTTCAAAATTCTAGGAAAGAGCTCATCAGGACCGGGTGCTTTACTACTTTTGATTTTATCAATTTCCTTTGTCACTATCTCCTTTGTGATCAAGATATCCTTTGATTTCTCTTCATCATTACCCCAAAAGATCATTGACACCTCAGGTATATTTAGAGTATCCTCCTGTGTAAATACTGAGAGAAAAAAGTCATTTAGCATTTCAGCCATTGAGTCCCTATCACTCACTATTCACCATTGGAATCTATAAGTGGGCCTATTTTATCTCTAACCTTAGTTTTGTATAATTGATAAAAACTTTTAGGATCTTCCTTTGCCCTATTTGCCACTTTAATTTCATAATTTCTCCTTGATACTCTAACTAACTTTTTAACATCTCTTGCTAGTTCATTATATCTCTGCCTTAAGTGATCCTCTCCATTTTTTATTTTCCTATAAATGCCCTTTTTAATGCTAATATAATGCTTAATTTTATCTGTCATCCATTTTGGGTCATTATTTTTAGTCCTAATCTCCTTATATGGAATGTTAATCATCTGACCTGTAATTAATTGCTCAATTATTCTTTCATACTCCTCTTCAATTGTAATCTCTTCCTCCTGGTGATTATTGTCTCCATTAACTGATATCATTGAATCTATTCCTGAATTGATTTCATTGCCTGGTTTCTGTACAACTGCCTCCAGGTAAGTCCTTAGTCCATTATAATTTGCTCTTCTAAAGTCAGGAATTTTAACATTGTTCATGCTACTATCAATACCATTCCATTTCATCTTGAATCTAATTTCACAATGGCCACTATTACCCAAATTTCCTCCAATCTCAGTATCCTTAATAACTTCTTCCCTATTTGTCAGAACCAAATCCAGTATATTATTACCTCTAGTGGGTTCGTTAATAATCTGCCTCAGAAAATTATCTTGGACAACATTAAAAAATTCCTCAGCCTCCTGATCACCCACAAGAGCTTCCCAGTCTATATTTCTGTAATTAAAATCGCCCATTATACACACATGCTTACTTCTACATGCCCGTTCAATCTCCTGCCACAGAAGATTTGGTGGTCTGTATAATAATCCTATGACAAGCTTGTTTTTACATTCCTTTACATTTAGCCATAATGACTCTGTGTTATCATCTAATTTAATTGTACTGTTTACACAACACTGGAGATTATCATTAATATAAATAATAACCCCTCCTCCTCTCTTCCCATTCCTATCTGTATGGAACATGTTAAAGCCCTCAATCTCAACCTCAGGTTTAAAGTGATTACCTGCCAAATCAAGCCATGACTCTGTTATCACAATTATATCAAAATTCTCTTCACTCTTCCTTATGCTCCGACCATTTGTGTAGTATATTTTTAAGTTTTTTTTTATTATTCCCCTCTTTCCTAGCTATTCCTCTATCTCTGCATCCCTTCCATTTCCTACACCTGCCCTCTATTCCTGTTATTCCCTTACCTCTAATAGCTTCTAGTTTCCCACCCGTAAGGACCTAATCACACTATCCAGCTCCCCCCATAGAACCTCAACACCTGCCCGACTAAGATGGAGCCCATCCATCGCATACAACCTCCTATTCCGGTAAAACCCTCCCCAGACATCTACAAACACCAATCCTAACTCCTCACACAGTCCTTTCACAAATTCATTCAAACCAATTGCACGCGACAACCATTCTACTCCCACATCCAATCTTGGAAGCACACCAGAAACAACGCCTTTTACCCTGCTTTTACTCATCCTTTCAACTAATCTTTTATACTGCTCATGTAACTTACATGTACCCACCTTCTTTACATCATTCACTCCCACATGCGTAATCACAACTGCCTTCCTCTCACACCCACAAACCAGCCTATCATACCTCTCACAAACATCACTTACACCAGCACCCGGCAGACAAACTCTCATTCCCTTCCACTTGCTATCACTCAACTTCCTATCTAAATACCTAATCTGAGAGTCACCCATCACTAGCACCTCAGTCATTCTCCTATTCTGTCTTGGCCTAACATTACCCTCCCTCCTGCTCTCAGTCACATTACCACCCATCCTGCTTTCATCCACAATCACACCAGGCAAATCACTTCACACTCTTCCTCTCTCAGGACATTGAATCTGTTAGTCAACCTAACAGCTTCTATGTCTCTCTCATTCACACACCTAACCTATCCTAACTTATCTATCCTATCCATTTTCACCCACCATTCATCATCACTCACAACTTCCACACTGTTCCCAGTCCTAGCCCTATCTTCCACCCGCATCACACACCACATACACACTACTTTCAAACGGCATGCTCTCGCCATCTATACAAACAGCCATACTCTCAGAAATTTACTCAGGAAAAAGTTAACACTCACCAAAAAAATTCTTGCTCAGGATTGCTGCCAGTTATATTCCCCCAAAGTATTAATCACTAATGTATTTATTACACAGTGATTGATGTATTAAATAAATACAAGAAAAACTACACACCCAAATTAGTATTATATCCCAATCTTACAATGAGAATCAGGAGCTTCCTGTAAGACAACCTTCCAGAACAAAGCCAGACAGCATTGGGCTCTTGTTATCCTGGGCACATAAGTGGCAAATGACTTTCAACCTTGATAAGTGCAAAGTTATTAACATGGGAAAAGATAATAGAGAATTTAACTATGAAATGGATGGGCATTGGCTGAGCTCAGTAGAGGATGAGAAAGATCTAGTAGTAATAGATGAGTCATTAAGGTTTTCTAAGCAGTGTATTGAAGCAAGAAATAGGGCAAATAGAGTGCTGGGTTTCATTAAGAGAATTGTCAGTTACAAAAGTAAGGAGGTTATTCTTAAACTCTATAACTCTTATGTTAGGCCACATCTAGAGTACTGTATACAGGCATGGTCCCCACATTTTAGACACGATATTAACCTTCTTGAGTCAGTGCAACGGAGGGCAACAAAGATTATTCCTTTCCTGAGGCACCTTGAATATATAGATAGAGTGAGGGTATTAAATATGTTCTCGGTAAATATGTAGATTATCGGCGCGAACGATGGGATGTACTATTTCGTCCGTGTTCCAAAATGTTTCACGTTTTTGGAGTACATTTAAGTTGACGGCTTGTGTGGGGGTAAACACAATGAGGGGACTACACTACGAAGATCCTGAGTTTCATTAAATTGTTTATAGAATAATAATTCCAAAAGGACTCAAACGCGTATGAATATTCCGACACGAGTAAACGATAATATTTACACACAATTTTTTTTCCGGCCGGGCCACTAATCTACATATTTACCATATTTGCTTGTTCATAGTTTTTTTTTAAGTTGGGTAAGGTTTCTTGAGTTATGTGAGAGGTACAAGAGGTTGATTGAAAAGGTGAAAGAAAGTAGAATGAAGGTGTTGTGACAGGTGTGCTTCCAAGAATGGATGTTGGGGTAACATAACATAATTTAACGGATGACAAAAGCCACAAGGGCCCATCAAATGTCATCCGTATCCATCAAATCCCACCCACATAATGCATCCATAGGATTTTGTCAGATCATGAATCTACAACATACAATTTAACAACCATAGGATTATGTCCAACCATGCATCCACAATATATAATTTAAAGCCTCCATAGGAGTCTGTCAAAAACAAAATCAAACTCCCCCAAAATATACAATAAAAAGAAACTGCATCCACAGGAATGAGTCAAGAAACATATCCACATACCAAAAAGTAAGAAATTAACCCTCCATTCCCATATAATCATCCAATCTGTGCTTGAAAACATTCAAGTTTGGGCTGTCTACAGTCTCAGGTGGCAAACTATTCCAATAATCCACCACTCTGTTAGTCAAAAAATATTGTCTTCCCCTGGTGATGGTGCTTTTTGTGGGTGGGTTTTGACGGATGCTGATGACCTTTGATAGGCCCTTGTGGCTTTTGTCATCCGGGAAATTGTTATGTTATGAGGTCACAGATTGAGTGGGCAATGGTTGAGAGGGAAGAAGAAATAAATATTTGAGTGTCATCAGCATAGAGGTGGAAGGATAGACCGAGATTACATTGGCGGGAGCAAAGAGAGAATAAGTAGATACAAAAGAGGAGAGGGCCGAAGACAGAGCCTTGAGGGACACCAAAGCGAATGGGAGTCCAGTCAGAGGAGAGGTCAATAACTACATATTGGATGTGAGGGGGAAGGTAAGAGTGGAACCAATTGAGAGCAATGCCAGAAATGCCAAGGAAAGAGTGGAGGCAATCGAGCAAGACAGAAGGGTCAATAGTATCAAAGGCAGAGGATAGGTCATGTAGAATGAGGATGGAGGCACAACCCCGGTCAGCAGCTCTACGTAAGCAATCAGTAACATTGAGAAGGGCGGAGCCTCGATAACATTAGGGCCTCTCATTCAGAGATTACCCGGCGTTTTTGAGCCTGTTGGCTAAGGGCAACTTGATTCATCAGAGGAGAGCTTTAGTTAGTGTGATTGGTTGGGTCCGAAGGTGACCCGTTTCTCGGATGGGAGCCTTTTGGCAAATGCGTTGAATCCCTCAGAGGCGGCCATGATTAGTGCCCTTCTGACACTTGTGGCACACCTGTGAGTAAGACGCTGTGCTCTAACATGAACTTTGTGAAAGGAGTAGTTTTTGCTAGGCAACTTGTTGACTACTCCATAGAGGACATCACCTTAGAGCTGGCCAACCATGGGGTGGTCAAGGTTGAATGTATGATGGGAAAACAAGGAGAGGCGATGAGACCCACCCCTATACTCTTCGTCACGTTAGACTGACAAGCTCCCTGAATCGGTGAGTGTCGGTTGGTACCACTACCGTATGGCCGCTTCGGCCATACAAAGCGCTCTTGTAGACTTGCAAAGTCAGGGTCACCCGGAGTCTGTGTAAATTGCTCCAAAGCCTCACACGATAAGTCCAAATTCTCTGTGGCCAAGTGTGTAAATTGCGGAGAGCTGCACCCTGCTTCTTCAAAGCAATGTGGTGCATTTCTCCTTGAGAAAGATATCCTAGCCGTTCAAACCTAAGATCAACTCTCAGTCCACGAAGCTAAGGACTTTGTCCTGGCGTGCCCGGCTATGCCTGGAATGTCTTGCACCTCAATGCTTAGAAAAAAACCCATCTGCTCCTGGCCCATCCAGGCCAACCAGCATGGTTGTTCCACGCCTATTTGGAGCCCTTCTGCAGGTTCTACTCGACCCGGGCGCTTGCCTGGCTGCACAAAGGGTTCACACCCAGCCCCTGCTGAAACCAGGGCTTCCCCCAGTGTGACCGTTACTAAGGGAAACTGCCACGAGTCATTTGGCTCACAGGAGTTAACATCCATGAAGTTGGTCGCCAGGCCATCTTCCGGGTTTCCTAATACACCCCCCCCCCCCGAATTGATTGAAACTGTCATCAAAGGATGGTCTCCCCATTATGTTTACCCCCACACCAGCTGTCCTATTGTTCAAGCCCCCAATATTTACCACAATTTGTATTTGACATGTCAAGGCATTCATCCCACTGTCACGCCTTCAGGCATTATATTCAGAATTGCCCCAAACCATGCAAGATAAATAAATCCTTATATATGTCTGGTCAATTATGGTGAGCTACTACTGAAGTTAGGCTTGGATTTCCTCATTGAAGAGAAAAAAAAATAAGGTTTAGCCCTTCATCCACATTCCTTATTCAGGAATGTCAGTAATTTGGGCTTAAATAAATAGAATACTGTTATACTGGATTTAAGTCTTGTTAGGCTTAAATTCGTGAATGTATTTAACAATTAGTTTTAAATGCTTTAGGGTTATGATAACTAAGCCCCATTGATCAAAGGACTGAAATTTTATAAAATTGCTTATTCTTTACTTATGCCCTTGTAAAATAGAAATAGCTTATGGGTAGTACTTAAAGCTGTAGTAATTGCTAAAAAGATTCTAAATAATTTATTTTCTGCATTTTCTATTTGATTAAATAAATAGAATGTTGTGCTTGCAGGATTTGAGTCCTTTGGTTTAAATTTGTTTAATTTATTTAACAATTAGTTTTAGGGGTCTTATGGCTGATAAAAAAATATATAACCAAACTAAGATGAAATTATTATTCACATACTAAAAAAATCCCCTTAAATTATCGTTAGTGATGATGATTACTTGAGAATATTTGATCTATAAGATTAACCCTGCACATTTATTATATCTTATGCACATTTTTGGTTTTAGCTTCTCTTTAACCAGCTTTACTAATTTCCACCATTTCATTGACTCATTGTTACTTATTTTCTTGGCTTTGCATGTGGTCTGGACACATTCATGCTCTCAGATAAAAATTTTTGGTGATTCCTTTGCTTCTTATGCCATTAGTGTTGAAATGGAGGCTGAGGAAGAGGTGTTTTAAATATATCTACATAATATAATGTTAGACCAAGATGATGCATTTTTCTGCATTAATTTCCACCATTCCATTATGGCTCACTCATGGTTATGGCTTTTCTACGCTTTGTTTGCCATTTGAACAGAATTATTTCTTTTATTTAATCTGGCAAGCTATTTCTATTACTCACAAAATGCCCTGAGTTCTGTTTTGCAATATCCGTGATGCCACTGTTTTGGCTAACCTGTCAGATATTGAGATTATCTTCTGCTGGGTTCCTGGAAATGTAGAAATTGCAGGGAATGAGGGCAGGTTGACAGGAACTTGTGTGCCATTGCGCTGCAAAGGTTTCAGGTTGCCTTCTGTCGTCTACAAATTGGACACACTCATGGGATGCACTGCCATTTGATGCAACACTTGCCAGCGCTCTACTGTGAAGAATGCGTTGTCCCTTAGACTTTGGCACATTCTTGTTGAATATCCCAGTCTTGGCGATCTCTGCACACTTAACTGTCTTGGTACCGGCATTAGCGGGGTCGCTACCGCCTGTCCCTTGTACTCAGACGAGTTTGTATGCATTTACTTTTTAGGGGGGGGGGGCTGTCCTCTCCCCTTTATTTATCATTAGCGACCGCTTTTTCCGCATTCTTTAGCCGTGATGCTGCTCCGCCAGCATTCAATGCACGTCGTCATGTCGCGGAAGGCCGCCGGCTGGACTTTACCTCCAGGGGCGGAGAACCCTTCAATGACAAGTTTACTGTGAGTGAGTTGCATTCCGCTCTCGCTTCATGCGTGGACACCGCCCATGGTCCGGACGATGTTCTGTACGCCATGCTTCGACACCTGGGTGAGCGAGGCATGGCCTTTCTGTTAGATTTGTTCTCAACAGGATCTGGGTGGAAGGTCTTCTCCTACACTCCTGGCGAATCGCTACTGTGCTCGCCTTTCGCAAGCCGGGGAGAGATCACTCTACTCAGACCGGTTTCCACCCAATCTCTCTAACCTCTTGCGTGTGCAAGTTGATGGAGAAATTGGTAAATGTTAGATTAGCCTATTTCCTGGACAACGGAGGCCATCTGTCTTCTGCACAGTCTGGCTTCCGTAAGTTCCACTCCACGTCGGATGCTCTGCTCCGACTGGAAAATGCCGTCTGCGAGGCTTTCCTTCGTAGACAGCACTACGCCACGGTGTGTTTTGATCTGGAGAAGGCCTATGATACCGCATGGCAATACAGTATCATGGAGACTCTCCACACGATGGGGGCGAGGGGACGCCTCCCAATGTTTATATCTGAATTTTTGTGAGATCGTCGATTCCGCGTATGGGTGGGGGGGAGCCCGCTCCGGCCCAAAGGAGCAGGAAGAGGGTGTCCCGCAGGGAAGTGTCCTCAGTGTCACACTCTTTGCCCTGTTTCAGCAGATAGATTTCATTTAAATTGGGCAGGAATGTCCAGGCTTAGCAGGCTTTTGAATAATGCTGGTTTCGGGGGGAGGGGGGGGGTAGAGACTGCGCCAGTACTTAGAAGAGGTAGAGCACATGTAAATAATTCATCGATGCAACCAAAGTGTCTAATTTATCATGCTGTTATATGAATGCATAGTTTGATAAATAAGAGCGACTAGTTATGACAAGAATTTCATATTGCTCTCAAAGAAACTTTAATAATAATTAGGTTAAAAGAAAAGGGGGAAGGGTGTTGCCGGAAGATGTTCTCGCTACGCTCTACGTGGACGACCTTTCGATCTCTTTTGGCGCGGCCCAGATGCCAACTCTGGAGCTTCGACTCGAACAGGCATTGAACCGCGTCTCTCGCTATGCCGAAGCGCACAGGTTTCGGTTTTCTTTGGCCAAGACTAAGGTGGTGCACTTCTGCCGCCATCCAAGGCTTCACCCCGACCCAGATTTGTTTCTTAATGGGGTGTGCCTAGATGTGGTTGAGTCGCACCATTTCCTTGGTCTTGTATTCGACCGACGCCTCACCTGGGAGGCTCATATTCGCAGCCTTAGCGTCTCTTGTACCCACGCCATGGACATTCTCCGTTCCGTGACGTTCAGAGCTTGGGGCGCTGATAGGGCTCCTGCCTTACTTTTTTATCGATCCTTTGTTCGCTCGAAGCTCGAATACGGATGCGAGTTTTATGCATCCGCAGCCGAGCGTTTATTGCGGAAGGTGGATTCGATCCACCACACCGGCCTTCGCCTTGCGACCGGTGCCTTCCGCACTTCCCCCATTGAGAGCCTGTTGGTCGATGCTGGGGAGATGCCACTCGCTCTGCGCCGCGTACAGTGCATCACTCGCCTGTACGCGCGAGCACTGTGCCTCCCTCAGTCGCCAACAGCTCTCACTGCATCCGCAGCTGATCTCGATGGTGCCTATGCCGTCGAGAGACGCCAGTCATACCCTAAGCCCTTTGGATTTAGGGCCAGGAAACTCCTTCGAGAGGTAGATATAGCTCTCGGGCCGGTGGCGCCCCTGGTTCTGCCCAGGACGCCACCCTGGAGGGTACCACATTTGGCTATTTGTCGCCACGCCTCTGCTCCCAAAGCTTGTACTGCGCCGGGAGTATTGCGTTCGACCTTTTTGGAGCACACATCGTGTCACGCTGGAACCGTGCCAGTGTATACGGATGGCTCCAAGTCCGAAGAGGGCGTCGGCTTCCACGCCGTATCCCCTCTGTTTGAAGTCAGCGGGGCTCTGCCAGGTGCTGCGTCTGTCTTCACGGCCGAGCTGGTGGCAACACACCGCTCTGTGCGGGAGATTACGCGACGTGCCCGGTTCGGAGACCGGATTGTGATCTATAGCGACTCACAAAGCGCCCTGAGTGCTCTCGGGGCATTGGAATCTCCGCACCCCCTGGTTCGCGAAATCCGTGACGCCACGGTTTTGGCGAACCGGGCGGATGTCGAGATTATCTTCTGGGTTCCTGGACATGTAGGAATTGCGGGGAATGAGGGCGCCAAAGAGTCCGCGAGGACTCTGTGACCGGACCAGCGTTTCGCTCTTCCTCACACCGACTACATGGCAGGAATACGGGCAGCTCTTCGGACTGCTTGGCAAAGTAGATGGGAGACGGTCGAAGGGAACTTAAAGTTGCGTGCCATTGCGCCGCGACTGTTCCCATGGACCTATCCCCCAATGCCGCGGCGGCTTCAGGTTGCTTTGTGTCGTCTCCGAATCGGGCACACTCGTGTGACGCATCGCTATTTGATGGAGCGCTCGCCTGCGCCCTATTGCAACGACTGCGTCGTCCCCCAGACTGTTCGGCACATTCTTGTCGAATGTCCCAGTCTGGGTGATCTTCGCGCACGACACCTGTCCCTGTACCGGGATGGGCGGGGTCGCTACCGCCTGTCCCTTGTACTCGGGACGAGTGCGTGCACTTTGACTGGTGAACTTATTGACTTTTGGGGGGAGGCCGGCCTTCTTCCTTTCATTTAACCCGGTTTAATTGTTGTTTTTGTTATTGCTTTGTTATTGTTGTTTCCTGCTCAATTTTTTAAAGTAGCCTAGAACTAGACTGTTTGTTTACGGCAACTTATGCCTAAGTCGGCAGTCGCCAGATAGCTCCTTAATTAAAATAAAAAAAAAATCTCCCCTTTATTTAACTGGGGATTTTTTTTGCTATTTTAGTAGTTCACACGTTCCTGCTCTGTGTAGAGGCGGACTTCTCCCCCGATGCCTGAGCTTGCTTCCTGCTTATTGCCTTTTTTCTTTTCTTTTTTGTTTTGCATCTTATTTTAAAGATTCCTAATATTAGGCAGTGTTGAATACTTTATTAATGCCCAAGTAGGCAGTCACCAGATCAGCTCTTAAAATTAAAAAAAAAAAAAATGGCTTATAAAGCTATTCATGCTGGTCATGGTCAGGCTTCATAAATTTTATATTCTGTAAACTTTCACCATTGTAGGATGCAATCATTTGCCTACTTATCACTCATTTTCATGGACTAGCCTTTTTTTTTTCTTAGCCCTTCATCCACATTCATCATTCATGATTGTCACTAATTTGGACTTAAATCTAGTAATGTTAACAATTTTGGTTGTTGGTTTAAATTTGTTTAATGGATTTAACATGTAGTTTTAAGTAATGTTTTAGTCGTTTTAGTTGTATGAAATAGCCAATTCTTTACTTACAACATTGTAAGATTGAATAGCTTGTTGACTAACTGCCAAAATGATCACATCACTTATTTTCTGCACTTTCTAATTAGTTTTATTCCATTCTTGGGATTTAAGACAAAGAAGATATATTAAATTCTTAGCCCTTCATCCACATTGCTTACTCAGAAATGTCAGTAATTTGGGCTTAAATAAATAGAATACTGTGTACAGGATTTAAGTAATGTTGGCTTAAATCAGTTTTATGTATTTACAATCTCTCAAAATAAGAAAGCAAATTTGCTACCAAGGTATGTACATAATGTATTAACTACAACAAAAAATGTTGCTAGGCATACAATAGCAGACAAAATATTGGTCTCCCTTAAGAGAAAACAATTAGAATGTGCACCCTATATTGGCTTAGTCTTTAAGGGGTTAATCCTAACCACTTTTTAGGATTGTTACTGATGTATGGTTTGTAAATGGTGTTCCAATAACTTGGACCAATTTTAAATGCCAGTTAAGTTTAAGCATCTAATGATTTTTTTCTTTTTTCAGATTTAACAACTTCTGTCTTTGGCAACTTCAACTATGAAAAGATTAACAATCGAACAACGTGTTAAAGTTATCGAAGCCTATTACGAAAATGGCCGTTCAAACAGAAACGCATTTCGGGCACTTCGCAATGTTTTTGGTCAACATAATCGACCAACCGAGAGTGCAATTGGGAAAATTGTTCGTAAATTCAAACAAACAGGGTCGGTGGCAGATATGAAAACGCCATTCCGTGCTCGTTTATGCCGTTCAGCTGAAAACATTGCTGCAGTGCGCGCAAATGTGGCCGAAGATCCAGACACCTCTATTCGTCATCGCGCCCAGGAATTGAACCTCTCCACAACAACGGTGCATCGAATTTTGACAAAAGATTTGTCTACAGAAAAAGGTATTTGAGAATATAAACAGCCGTTTATGGTTGGTGATTAATTCTGGAAGGCATGTCCTTGGCTACAAACAGACCCTCAAGGTTCTCTGAGCTGGTAAAGCGAAACTCGTCATAATCTCTAATAACACGGTTGGCCTAAGGTGAGACTGAGAAGTAAACTATTGGCATGTCAGTTCTGGTAGTTTCATTGGTTTTCCATTACTTTGCTCAATTTGGCTAATGGTTTATGGAGTCTGGTCTCCTACTGTTCTTGAACTAACCGTAAGTTTACTTTGGTCTTATTTTAGTTATAAGGTGGGCTCTGTCATTGAGTAGTTTTATAAGCACTTTTCAAAGCCTCCATGAAATGTACAAGTCCACTAGCTAGCTACCTCAGGCTGTTCCAGGAGAGGTTTTCGAACAGAATAAGACGACTCGTATTTATGCCAACACGATCTAAGAGACTAGGTTGGGAGCACAAATAATAAAGGATCAATTTTGCCCCTTATAGTAAGAAGGATTGTAAAAAAATAATACTTAATGATATTAATAACAGATCAGTGATCTGTTACTCTATAATTATTTATATAAAAATAGAGCTATTCTTTTTCCACGGTATTCTAATGATTGTATCGTTTGTTTGTCGTTTTTAATTTGGTTGGGTGGAGGTGCAACCCTGCTGGTGGTGCTTAGGTTTTTACCGGTTTTTGGATGGAGTTACACTGGGCATGCTCCCATTAACTTCATTTATTTTCATTAAGCAGGCATCTAGTATAATGGGCTTTTTATTTTTCTGTAGTTTTGAGAGTGGAAGTTGCAATATAATTTAGTCTCGTGAGAATGGTTGTAACAGTGTGGCTTCTTTGTCTATAAAGGCCTATTCTTTAGTGAAGTTGGGTTAAGATGTTTTCTTAGAATGAGTTTTTTCTGGTGATTGTGATGCAGTGCTCTAGTAGTTAATGATGTTGTTGTTGGTTAATCTTTCTGCACATTTTGGTGGTTTTGTATGTTGCTGATTGCAGTGGTTGGTTTGAGAGTTCTATTATTGTTCAGGTAGTTATTAGTGAGCAGCATGTTTTTTTAGGGGGTATTTTTTAAAAAGTCCTTATTCAAAATCACCAAGCAAGTAGACACCCTGGTAAAAAGTTTAGTTGTGAAACAACCTTTTATTGAATAACGGCAGTAGCCGTCACTGATTGTTGTTGCATTGCTCCTTAGGAGCAGATGACTCATCTCAGTAGGATCAAGGGAAAGACTTAAATTCTATAGGCTCTGCTGTAGGCACTAAAGTTACTATGAGCGGCCGCATCTTGTGAGACATTTATTATCCAGTCTCGATTATTCCCAGCGTTATTGCATTCAAAGTGGGTAATGTCGTATCCACTTTCAAAGGACACGACGCTACAACTTGCGTATTCTAGCCTACAGGAAAAGGCACATGGGTGGCTTTTACTGTTAGGCTTGAGACTAAATGGGCCCATAGTATCGTATTCCTGATGGTTTGCTAATATTCCTCTCTTTTCATTGTTCTTTCCTTTGTCTTTACAGGAAGTCTTGCGAGAACCGGTGTCCATCACTATTCTGGCAACAACGAGTTAGGAAACGCCTGTGGAAAATTCTACAAGGTTTCTTGTGTGGCGATCACAGACCCTGGAGATTCGGATGCCATTAGAACTATGCCCACTGATGAACAACAATAAACTTTGAAAATCTTTTAGCCTTCATTTCCCCATAAATCTAATCGTGCCTTATCCTACTTCCCTACGTTTTCTTTTACCTTCCCTCTGTGTAGATGTTGTCAGCCCCCCCTCCAAATCAAAGCCACGGCTTCAGACAACATATCTACCATCCATCTCGAGACCTAATCAACATCAAAGCCGTCACAGACATTTTTAGCCATTCCTCGCTCCAACGCAATCCCGTCAATTTGTAAACTCGGCAACTCCTACCATCCAATCACACTTCTCTGCACACTCAACAAACTAATACTCAAATGAATATGCCCAAACTTGCCTCGCACTCAACCAAGACCAACCACCTTCAATCGATGGTTTCAACCAGCCCTTACCACCGCGTTATTGCAATACAGTTTTACACTACCAAAACGTGTGCTTCCTCTAGCACCTGAGCAACAAGGTAAATGAAATTTCCCAAATTTTAGTAGAAAAGTCAGCGGGGCTCTACTGGCCGCCTGTCTTCACGGCTGAGTTGGTGGCAATACAACAGTATGCGAGATTAGGCGATTTTCCTGTGCGTACAGGCCTGTACGCACCCCTTGCAGTGTGGGCTACTGCGAGGGGTGATGAGCTATTGCGTCCGGTAAAAAATTTAGGGTCACCATGCCCACTGATGAAAAAATAAACATTCGCCCTGTAACAACGACGGAGCCGCCCTCGGGTAGCTCCACCGAAACAATGGAGTTCCTCTCCCTGAGCTTACGCAGGGGACCCTCCATATTTCTCTACCCGGTGAGGAGGCTTACTCCTCTCCTACGATTACGGGTGTAGGGGACTCCCCCTCACCCCCTTATCTGGAGGTGCTTTCGGGCACCTCCCTATTTCCTGCGGCAGTCACTCCTTTTCTTTCTATGGGGACTGCCAAGAAATGCAGCCCATGGCCGACCGCCCCTCATTGAAGCGGCTCGGTAGGGCAAACCCCCTTAGGGGGGAGGGAACCGGGCCCCTTCGTTCGCTTCCCTCAAAAGACCTGCTGGCAAGAATACTCAACCCTGCCGGGGTTAAGGCCTGTGCCTTCCCACACATGACTGGTGACGCGGCCAACGGGACCTGCGATGTCCTGGAAGGGGATGGCCAACTGGAGTTCCCTCCTGTGATAGACATGGTCCTTGAGGCAAACCAGCCTGGGAGCGAATCGGGCCGTATGTAAGGTCCTCCAACGACTAGGGTTTCCGAGGCAGTACAAAGAGTGGAGGGATCTTCTACGACTGCCAGGACCTTCTCCATTTAGTAGAAGGACCTGCCTGAGGCCGATCCATCTGGCCTGGGGGTTCTTGACGGCGGAGGGGAGAAACTGGTTCATTACCTGCCCTTCTCTCCTAAAAAGAAAAAGACTGGGCTGTCTCCATCCGCGGGGACGGATGGGTTTGCTGCCCCTCCGTGTGCGGAGCCCCTGGCTATGAATAAGACCAAAAGTGCACAGGGCGGAGCCTTGATAACATTGGGGCCCCTCATTCAGAGGTTACCTGGCGTTTTCGAGCCCGCTGGCTTCAAACGCTTCCTCGTTATTCGCTCCACTGATGGCAGCACGTTGGCCAAAGGCAACATGATCCATCAGAGGAGAGCATTAGTTAGTGTAATTGGTAGAGAGCCGAAGGCGACCAGTTTCTCGGATGGGAGCCTTCTAGCGAATCCCGCCGAGGCGGCCAAGATAAGTGCTCTTCGGACACCTGATGGTACCCCGGTGAGTGTGACGCCGCACTCTACCATGAACTTTGTGAAAGGAGTAGTTTGTGAGGAAAATCGTTGAGTACTCCATAGAGGACCCCCTTAGAACTAGCGGACCATGGGGCGATCAAAGTCGAACAGGGAGGGGACTTGAGACCAACCCCAACTCTTCGTCACGTTCGTCTGTGACAAGCTCCCTGATTCAATGCGTACCGGTTAGTACCGCTACCGCGTGAAGGCATTCGTGCCACTCCCGCGGCGGTGCTATTACTGTCACCGCTTCGGCCATACGAATCGTTCTTGTAGACGTGCAAATTCGGGGTCACTCGAAATCTGTAAATTGCTCCAAGGACGCACACGATAAGTTTAAATAGTGTGTGGCCAAGTGTGTCAATTGCGAAGAGCCGCACCCCGCTTCTTCAAAGCAATGTGGTGCATATCTCCTTGAAAATGAAATCCTAGCCGTTCAGGCCCAGGATCGACTCTCATTCCGCGAGGCTAAGGACTTGGGCCCGGCTCTGCCTGGGACTTCATATGCCTCAATAGTTAGAAAGGCACCCTCTGCTCCTGACCCATCCAGGCCAACGAGCACGGTTGTTTCCGCACCCATTCGGAGCCTTTCTGCGGGCGCTACCCTGGTAAAGCTGGTGGCAAAAAAGGGTTCATACCCAGCCCCAGTTAAACAAGGGCTCTTTCCCCAGCGTGACCGTTTCCCGTAAGGCGAAACGGCCTCGCGCCCCCACCGAGTCGTTAGACTCACAGTAGGCAACACCCCTGAAGTTGGTCGCAAGGCCATCTTCCGGGGTTCCTAAAGCTGTCCCCCGAAAGGACGACAGCAAGAAAGGCTCTTCGGTTCCTTCGCCCACGCCTAGTGGTGGGGCGAGTGGCTCGGAGACGGTGGTTCCTCGAAAAGAGCCCCCCCATCCCCCCCGCCTCAGAAGCCGCAACTCCCGCCTAAGTTTTCGAAGCGGAGGAAGGAAATGACTTGCATGGCGAGCCCAACCTTCCCCAATAAGTCGTAGAAGGCGACAGCGCTTTGTCCGTACAGCCATTCCCGTGAGGCTCTTCTGTTCGAGGAGGGCCCCCGCGTCTCCTCCGAGCTAGGCCTGGAGGGCATATTCCTTCAATGGTATTGCCGTGGACTCCGGGTCAACTCGGAGGCTCGTCCCGTTCCCCGTTAGCTATTATTCTGCAGGAGACCATGCTAGGCGCGTTTTCCCTCCCCACCCTCCCGGGGTATTAGGGTTTAGCGACCCCACCACCGCGGGATTGCCGGGCTGAGGGAAGCGCGGTTCACACCCGGCATGATGTCTCCGTTCTTAATTTCACTTTAGATGCCTCCTTTCAGGCAGTGGCTGTGCCACTTCACCTGGATAGGAGGTATACTATCATTTCTGCATACATTCCACCGTCAGCTGACTTCGAAGTGGGGCACTTCCACCGCGTCGTGGCACGGTTGCCGAGGCCCTTTCTCTTGCTTGGAGTTCTGAACGGCAGGCATCCTCTCTTGGGAGATTACTCAATAAATCCCAAGGAACAAGTCCTTCCACTCTGATCGAAGAGCTTGAAATAGGTGTCCTAAATGTGGATGAGTTTACGCCTCACTGCCCGATCACCGCTTCATTTTCTTACCATGACCTACCTTTGTGCTCTTCGGATGCACCTCCATGGTAGTGATCACTTTCCCATTCAAATATCATTTTCAGGGCAACTGTCGCCTGAGAGCCCACCTCGGTGGTGCTTGGCGCGAGTGCGGTGGCCTGCATTTCAGGAAATGACTGAATTTTCTCCCATGGTGGTCGGCCGAGTGTGAGACGGCTCTCAAACATAAGCGTTATGCCTACATGCGCTATAAGCGCCGCCCGAACGATTTCACTGTCGCTGAATTTCGTCTGGCTAGCTTCCGGTATATTTCGAAGCACGCCCACCGCTCTTCTTGGCGGGCATACGTGTCTTCATTTAAGGGAAAGACCCCTCTAGCAGAGGTGTGGAAGCGATGCCCAGGATGCCACCCTGGAGTGTACCGCATATGGCTATTGGTCGCCACGCCTCTGCTCCCAGAGCTTATACAGCGCCGGGAATATTGCGTTTGACCTTTTGGGATCACACCGCGTCTCACACTGGAATCGTGTCAGTGTATACGGATGGCTCCAAGTCCCAAGAGGGGGTCGGCTTCCACGCCGTATCCCCTCTGTTTGAAGTCAGCGTAGCTCTGCCACGCGCTGCGTCTGTCTTCACGGCCGAGCTGGTGGCAATACACCACTCGGTACGGGATATTACACGACGTGCCCGATTGTGATCTATAGCGACCCACAAAGCGCCCTGAGTGCTCTCGGGGCATTGGAATCTCCGCATCCCCTGGTTCGCGATATCCGCGACGCTATTCAGCATATTCTTGTCGAATGTCCCAGTTTGGGTGATCTTCGCGCACGTTACCCCTCCCGGTACCGGGATGGGCGGGGTCGCTACAGCCTGTGCCTTGTACTCGGGACGTGTGCGTCTATCTTGAATGGTGGACTGATAGACTTTTGTGGGGAGGCAGGCATTCTCTCTTATTTAGCTATGTTTTGTTGTTATTGTTTTCTTTTTAGGTAGCACGCTCCTACGCCGGGTGGAGGGGGAACCTCCCCCCGACGCCCGAGCTTGCTTCCTCATTGTCATCTCTTTTTATCGTTGTTTTCTTTTCAAATTTTTATTTTAAAGTAGCCTAGAGCTAGGCTGTTTGTTTGCGGCGACTTATGCCCAAGTGGGCAGTCGCCAGATAGCTCCTTAGAGGGGTAGGGGGGGGGGGAGAATGGAGACTGTCCAGAGTTGCGTGCCATTGCCCCGCACTGGCTTCAGGTCTCTTTCTGTCGTCTCCGAATCGGAGACGCATCACCGCCATTTAATGGAGCTCTCGCCTGCGTCGTCCCCAAGACTTAGGCACATTCTTGTCGAATGTCACAGTCTAGGTGATCACGCACGTTACCTCTACCGGTACTCTGTTGGGCGTGGTTGCTACCACCTGTCCTTTGTGCTCGGGAGCAGTTCGTGGACTTTTCGGGGTAGGCCGGCTTTCTCCCCTTTATTTATCTAGGGTTTTGTTGTTTTCTTTGTATTGGGTTGAGGAATAAGTTCTTGCGGTTATATCAAATTTATCTATTACCATTAACAATTTTAGAAAAACTTCATTTTTGATTGATAACAATATGCAATTTAATCAATAATGTATTCTCCATTGTTATTTACTACTTCCCAACGTTCAACTAGTTTTTCGATACCTCTGAAATAAAAATCTCTGGATTTTGACTCGAAGAATTCGTCTAACCAAGTTCTTAATTCGGAAGGATGCGGCATGATTTCCTAATTAAGCGTTTGGATGGCGTCTTTTGTCACATTGGCAATGTGAGGACGAGCATTGTCGTGTTGCAAAGGACTCCATAACGTCGATGAGGTCGCTATTCACGAATAGCTTCGGCGAGTCGATACATTTGTTAAACGTATAGTTCTGCATTGACAATCTCGTTGTTCGCAAGGAGCTCATAAAGAATGATGCTTTTACAATCCCACCACACACACAGTATCGTCTTTCATGGAGGAAGTCCTTGCTTTAATCGCGGAAGTGTTTTTTTATTGGGGCTAAGCCATTGATTTTGATGGTTCATGCTGACATAAACACACCACTTTTCGTCGCCAGTGATGTGCGCTGAAGAAATCTGTCCTTATTTCCACGAGTAGCCTTGTGACAAGCAAGCAAACCTGCGGCAATCGTGGAGCGTTGAAGTTTGTTGTTTTCGCTCAAAGCGCGCGAAACCCATGCACAATTTTTTTTTAACTTTCCCCATCGAATGAAGGTGATTCTCTACAGTCTTCTGATCACAGGCCAGTTGTACAGCCAATTCTCTAGATGATTGACGAGGATTTTCATGAAGAAGGTCGTTTAATCGAACTTCATCCAACTTAACGGGGCGACCAGAACGTTCTTCGTCATTAAGATTGAAATGACCGTATTTGAGCTGTCCTTTCTGATAAAGCATTTTCTCCGTACACAGCACACATATCGCGACAACAAGTGTTGAAAATGCGCCTTTCTTTCAACTTGACATTCCATTTTGAGTGTACAAAACAAAAATTAAATTAACACAACTTTTAAATAAACCGCAATGACTTATTACTAAACTTCTAGACGTAGCCTAAGCAAAAGCCTAATAATCTCCGTTGTTAAGAGACGTAACCTAACCTTTGCAAATTTTGATCTCATTATTTACTATTGTTTCTTAATATGTGCACAAATAAAAGCAACAAAACATTAAAAAAAAATGCAAGAACTTATTCCTCAATCTAATGGGTCGCTCGCTCATGCGCCGGGGGGAAGGGTGACCTCCCCCGACGTCGGAACTTGGTTCCTAATTGTTGTCATTTTCCCTTGTTTTCATATTCTTATTTTAAAGTAGCCTAGTGCTAGGCTGTAGTCGCCAGATAGGCTCCAAAAATTATAAAAAATAGTTTCGTGTATATGGTAGTTATTGGCTTTTTGTAATTAAAGTTATTTGAGGGTAAATATGTAGATTATCGACCCGGCCGATGGGATGTACTATTTCGTCCGTGTTCCAAAATGTTTCACGTTTTTTGGAGTACATTTAAAGGGACTGCTCGTGTGGGGGTAAACACAATGCGGGGACCACACTGCGATGATCCTGAGTTTCATTAAATTTAAGGGGGGGTCTGGGGGCACAGCCCCCCAGTATATAATCCTAATTGTTTATAGAATAATGTTCTGACGTTTACAGAGGTGAATGCTTTAACTATATCATGTCAGCGCCTTTAATCGTTTTGCGAATTATAATAGGGGTGGGGGGGGGTCTGACGTCAGAAATGACTGATTTGAATTTTTATTTTGTTTTTCACTTAATAGCTTTTTATTATCCTCATTTGGAGTAATTTTTATTTTACAATATATTTTTCCATATTTTACTATTTTTATTACCTTTTTTTATAGATTTAAATCTAATTAGCTAGCTCGTTTAAAGGAACTACTATTTTTTTTAGTCGTTTGTGTGTAATACAGATGCCTTTTACGCAGTGCGAAAATGGTATCGGTTTGCGAAGTTTGTCCGTCGTCCATTTCCGAATTATTAACTCTAGTTTCTGATAAAGAAAAATTGGTAACCTTTTTGGACGTTCATAATTTAGTTAAAATTAAAAGCGATTGCGAGATTTGTGGCCGGGCATTAGATGTGGTAAATATGTAGATTAGTGACTTGAGCGACAGGACGTACTATTTCGTCCGTAGTTCAATCCCTAAATACGGAAGAAAAAACGAACAGTTCGACGCCTATCTTGCAAGCGCTTCCCGTTGACTAAAACGGGAATTAAAGAAAGATTCCACGCTCTCCTCATCGTTATATTTCAGCTATATTTCGAATAGGACTCACGCGCGATAACAAAATAGGCTTTCCTCATTCGTTATTTCAGAAGTATACCCACTGCAATAAAGTAAGTAAACAGCGTTTTCCGTTTGTTTACTTTCGGGCTTTTTTTTTTTAACAAAAATGGCGCTAGCTATATTTCGAAAAGGACTCAAACGCGCATGAATATTCCGACACGGGTGAACGATAATATTTACACAATTTTTTTTCGGCCGGGTCGATAATCTACATATTTACCTATTTGAGTTGGAAGGTAATAAAGTAATAGGACTAGGGGCCCCTTAAAAAATAAGAAAAGGTACAGGTCGGACGTTAGAATTTTTTTTACTTCACTGGACTGGTTGATTCCTGGAATAGTTTACCATCTGAGACTCCAAACTTCAATGTTTTAAAGTTCAGATTGGATGGATGATTTTGTACCCCTATCCTTTGGCTGCATTTTTTTATTGTATATCATGGGTAATTTGGATTTTGATGAACCTTGATGAATGACGGTGATATTTTTTTGTTTTTGACGCATTCCTAAGATGCTTTAAATGGTATATTATACAAAGATGCATTATCTGACAATCCTATGGATCGTTTAATTTGTATATTGTAGATGCATGATCTGACAATCCTATGGATGCATTTTGTGAGCGTGTTTTGGCGGATGACCTTTGATAGGCCCTTGTTGTTTTTGTCACCCTTGAAATTGTTAGTTTTCATATGTCTAGAGCCTGTAGACAGCCCGTTCGAAGACTGTAGGTGTGGTAACGAGAATATCTTGAGATCAAGAGTTAGCATTACCAAGTCATCGACGAACAGGGTCACTAAAACTCCCTCTGGATAAGGATAGATGATTTAATTGATCTCGATATCAAGACATCATTGTACCAAACATGTAAAACGCTCCCCTGAAGAACTCCCTCTTGGGGTTGCAGGTCAGCAGAGTAGGTATATACAATGCACAGTAAAGGATAAAGATCTTAATAAACCGAATAAAGGACGGTAAAAGACAGTCTAATTATTTTTTAAGCACCCACCTGTTGAACGCTTACAAAGGCATAAGAAAGTCACATCCTCCGGCTTCCGCGGAAGGCGCACGGAAATGGAACCTACAACAGAGGTCAAATAAAATGTAGGAAGCCTGCCTCTTTAAAAAAAACAAAACACCGATATGAAGCCGTCGCAGCGTACGTTTTTAGGTGCATTAGAACAGTAGCAGCGCAACCCCACTCAACTTTAAATTCTTTTTGGCCGTCTCCAATCAGGGCTGAGGTGTCCTGATTCATCCTTTGAGGAAGCAGGTTTAGGAACCCTGCAAGACGTCTTCACAACCATCATGGGGGGAGGGGGACCCAGGATTTGGATTTAGTCTAGGCTGGATATGGACCCTGTTGTGATTGATACACAATAGGAACTTATCGTGTACGGCCGTTGAACCTTTTAGACTGGACTGATTCATTTTTCAAAAGCGGTGGCAGTAGTAGTAGCTCCACGACAATGGAACTCATGCCTTTAGAAGATGGCGATACCAACCCACTCAGCGATCCTGTCTCGGTCGAACGTGACGAAGAGAGTAGGGGTGGCTCTCTAGGCTCTTCCCTGATTTCTCATCACACGTTTGACCTTGACTGTCTCATGCTCTGTCAGATGTTTTCGAGGGAGTAGTCCGCGAGTTCCCTCACATAAACCTCTCCTTTCATGCTAGAGTGCGGCGTCAGACTCACTGGTGTGCCATTAAGTGTCCGAAAGGCACTAATAATGGGCCACCTCGCAGGGATCCGACGCATTCGCCAGAATGCTTCCTTCAGAGCAAAGATCACATTCGGATCTCTTGCAATCAAGCTAGCTATGGCTCTCCTCGGATGGATCCTCTTGCCCTTGGCCAACATACTTCCATCAGAGGAGCAAATGACCAGCAAGCGTTTGAAGTCAGCTGACTCAAAAACGCCAGGTAGTTTCAATTTGAGACCCCAACCTAATTGAAGCTCCGCTCGACACAATTGAGACTGGGTCTCCCGACCCGAGGGTGCCTCTGGGCTGGAGGTGCCTATTTTGTCGGGGTGGGGGGGCACCGATTTTGGTACCCCCGCGGAGGGAGGAATCTTTAATCCTTTTGTCTTTTGGGGAGAAGAGGATGTGGAATGATCCTCTTCTTCACCTCCAGAAAGAGCCTTTAGGTCGGACGGAGCGCACTTGGGGCCGTCCTGGGTGTTAAAGGGTCACCACCCAGGGAAAGAGTGGAGTGGGGATGGGTGTCGGTAGTAGTGGGGGTCTCTGGGTGCAAGGTGCTAGGGTGGGGGCGGGTGACGGGATATGTGGGTGAGTTTGGGTTGGTGCTGGGGTGGGGCAGGGGGAGGTGCGGAAACCGTTGTGCCGGCCGCTGCGGCGAATGTTCTTGTGGGGGGGGGGGGGTGTTTGGATGTGGTTGAGGACGCCGTATAGCCATTACGGTGTCAAAGCGGGCCTTACTTAAGTAAGGGCATTTTAGGTTGCCACCGCCACAGTTCGAGCAGAGGGGTGTGGTGGCTGTGCAGGTGGTGTAGTGGTGCCCCACTACACTACACTTTGAGCAGACTTAGCATGTTCGTGTTATGTGTCCGGTTTTGTAACACCGGTGGCATTGTGTTGGTCTTATGTTATATTGTGACTCCATTTTGTGTGGGTATGTTACTGTGCCGCAGACCTTGATACCGTGGACCATTGCTAGCCAGCGGCGAATCCACTCGGCCATCCTGAGTCTCAAGACACTCATTCAAGCGAAGTTTTTAAGCCTCTAGCCTGCATTTCTCGTACGCTACACTTCCTCCCCATATTTCTGTCTGAGGTGTGTGCGGAGGTCAAGTGGAGAAGGCCAACCATAGGGGGTTGGTCTTTTAATATGTATCTGGTGTCTTTTTAATACACCGTCGGCTAATTTAGTTTGAAGGTCTAGTGCCACGAGTGTGTCAGATGCGTTTTGGTGGAATGTTACTGCATCCTCCTCTGAGTGTAAGACGAGCTTGTGGCCTGTGTGTATTTTTATTATGTTTGTGATGGGGGTGTCATGAATTGTATGTTGATCGTTCGTGGTGGGGCTCTTGTCTTTTGTGTGTAGTAGTGAGGTGTGACGTGTTAATTGCCATTTTGTATAACCTTATTTTTTTTCTCTCTGTATGGGGGTCCCCCCACCCCACCGATAACGACCCTATGAAAATGACTCGGATGTGGTGATAAATGAGTATGGACCTGGTTGGGCTCCTTAGAGGGTGTGAAACATGGCGGACTTAATGATTGCTGAAGCCAGAATCAACTGACTCCAGTCGGGGTGCCACCCCCTCTATTGGGTTTTGGGTATCTCACAGTGACGGTAGTCTCCCTCTGTGGTCTTGGGTGGTCCCGCAGGGTACGGCCCAATGATTCCACTAGCATTTTTTGCTAGTGGAATCATTGGGCCGTACGAGTATTTCTTCGAAAATGATGCCTGGAAAGCGATACCATGCCATGATAACCAACTTTTTTATGTCCTGAATTGAATTCTATGGATGTCGAAGATTTGTAGTTTCAACAAGGGCTTTTTTCAATGAGAAGTTCCCAGGTCGCATCATCTCTCGAAACAGCGAAGTCAATTGGCCACCACGATCGTGTGACTTGACGCCTTTAGATTTCTTCCTTTGGGGTCATCTCAAAAGTAAGGTCTATGCCAACAAGCCAACAACAACTTAACAGCTGAAGGATGAGATAATAAGGCATATTGGTGAGATCGAGGAGAAACTATGCAGATACGTCCTAAAAAATTTTGACCATCTAGTGGAGCTGTGCCGCCGAAGCCTTGGCGGATATTTAGGCGATATTATTTTTCACACACAATTGTCATGACTCAACTAACATGATCCAATAGTGAAATCAATAAATTTTCTCCAATAACACTTCTATTTACTGCTAACTTCGATCCGTCTTAATGGAACACCCTTTATATATATATATATATATATATATATATATATATATATATATATATATACTTTTTTTAAATAAATAGATATATAAATTTGTTTCTTTCCTCCGTCGGGGCATTCAAGCCTTTCAAGTTTTTTGTTTGCTATATATATATATTTTTCTTGTTATTTTAAATAACGGTTTATAACTATTATTCTGCCGGGGTTTAGGTTATTATTTCATTTCTGTTTATTTTGTTTTAATAGTGGGCACTTCGCCTCTTTTTCTTCAGTTTTTATTACACTTAGGTGTTTGTGCTTTTCTTGATCAAGTATATATTCCGATTTGGTTTTCTCGGGAGCAGTTTCTTTCACTCGGGAATAGGGCTTGCCTGGTGGCGCGTCCCCTAACTGGTCGAGGTTCATGTTCGGGAGTATTTTGTTTTCTATCTTGTCCCAGGTCTTTCTCACTAGCCTTTGGAGTTCCATATTCAGTGGGTTCAGACCTGCTCTTGCGTGCAGTTATGTTTGCTGTATATGGTCCATCCTTCAAGCTACAGCTATAAACCGGGCTGCTTTGTTCTGCACTCTCTGCATTTATCTAAGAGAGGTGGAACTCGCAGCCTTCATGACCACTGCTAGGTACACCAAGGTTGAGCGCACCAGAGCAGTGTACAACTTTTTAAGATTTTTGGAGCTGAGGCTCTTAAATCTTTACAGTTTTCCGAGCTGTATTTTGGCTAAGGAGATTCTGCTGCTAATGTGCATTTTGTATCCTTTGGATGTTAAGTGCAGACTTAGGACTTTGCCTTCATTTCTTTACGGATATACTTCGCCGTCCACTAAGACATCCACACGTTTTCGGCGGTTAATTGGAAGGATCTGGAACTTTCGGCGGTTGGTCTTGATTTTCCACTTTCGTTAGTATCGACTGCTGCTATCGATTTCGATGGCTGTCTGCCTTGCTTGGAATCCAGCATGTTTGTAGTAACTGGGCACGATTTGTGTGATGTCTGCAAACTGCAGGTACATTACTTCCTCCCCTCCTGGATCAGGTAAGTCCAGTGTGTACAAAAGGTACAGCAGCGGACTCAGACAGCCACCTTGTGAAACACCCGCCTCAAGTTCAAACTCGGGTCCTCTGTAGCCCTCGATCGAAATTTGGTATTTTCGGCGCATGATGTAGTCACAGAGGACCCTTTCCAGGATTGGGTTCAGCTGGAGGCCTAAGATCTTGCTTGTATTGTAGACCTCTTAGCCAACCTTATCGAAGGCCTTTTGTACATCTCGCTTCACCACGTCTACGTATTTCCTCTCAGCTTTACAGCGGGGGAGCTTTTCGGTGAGAAAGGCAAGGGCTGTGTCAGTCCACTTTCTCTTGCGGAACCCGTGTTGCTAAGGGCTGTGAGCTTCCAGCTTGGTCAGTTGGTCTTTTAACCTGTTGGCTAGAAGCTTCTCTTAGACTTTGCCTATAATCTCCAGGATGGATATTATAGAAATTCGTGAACTTAAAGAATGTAGCTATTTATAGTCTCCCAATACCTTGGAGGTGGAGAGAAAAGTCTCGATTAAGATAAAAAAATTAAGAGTGTGATCACTTTCGTATAATATATTGGTCCCGGTTCAGCGTTGATGGACTTTCCTAACCCGGCCCTCCATTTAGGCAAAATTGTCCTCGAGTTTTAATCATAAAAGATTGTTTCGGCGTAGCCACCAGATAATCTGTGTAGAGAAGAGCAAGTTTGGAAAGGGGTGAGGATGGTATGTTATAAAGAGGTAGAGACAGTTGAGTCCACTAACGAGGATGATGGGTGATCACCTAATATTATCATACCTTGGTGCTAGGTGATCTCAAGATAAAATAATCCGCCAAGGCACCCCTGTTTTTACTAATTTCATTAACTCTCAATAAAGTTTACTGAATATCGGTTATATTTCATACATTAATATACATCTATTGCGTAAATTTCATGAAGTTTGATGGAATAGGCCATTTATTTTTTTAGGAGCCCATCTGGCTAATGCCTACTTGGGCATAACTCGTCGTACTCACTACAGCCCGCCACTAGGCTGTATTAAAAAAAAACAACTAACAGGTAAATAACAAATATGGATACAAAAAAGCATAGGCTAAAAACAACGCAAAAAAGTAACAAGAAGGAACGCGTTCTAGCGTCGGAGGTAGGCCCGCTTCCTCCTGGCGCGAGAGCATGCGACCCACAACACAGTCAAATAAAGTGGAGGAGACCAACCTCCTCTAAAAAGTCGTATAGTCCACAGCTCGGTGTGCACGAGCCAGTGCCGAGTACAAGAGACAACCGGTAGTCACCCCGCTCGTCCCGGTACCAGGGGCGCTCAATAAGTTTTACGGATCGGTAGGGCAAAATAAAGGAAGGGGGGTGGCGGTTTGTGGGGGTGTTAGGACAAGTTATGACAAGTTAGGACCTGCAGCCGCACGCTCCTGCCTCGTCTATTAAGAAGCAGTATCTGATCGCAGATCGTCAGTCACAAATTTTTCAACAATGGAGAAGGTTGAGCACCACGCAGTGATCAAATTATTGACCAAGGAAGGCAAGAATGCAAAAGAGATCCATGAACGCATGGTTGCAATGTACACCGACACCGCCCCTTCCCATGATCGTGAGTCTCTTGAGGATGACCCCCGTCCAGGACACCCGTTAGACGTGACCAACGAACACAATGTGGTCCGTGTGGAGAGGATGATCCTCGAAAATCGACGGGCAAAGGTCGAAGAAATCGAGCTAGAACTTGGAATATCACATGGAAGTGTTATAAGCATCATCCACGACAATTTGCCCATGACCAAGGTCTCTGCCCGTCGGGTCCCTAGAAACCTCACGCTCCCTGATCGACTTCAACGTCGTCAAAGTCCACAAGGCCAGAGTTGCACAAGCTGCCCTGCGCGAGTGCGGATTCGAGGAGCTCAACCATGCCCCCTACAGTCCAGATCTGGCCCCTAGCGACTACTTTTTATTCCACCAGCTCAAGGCTGCACTTCGTGGACGCCGGTTTGGGGAAGATGAAGATGTCCAGCTCGCCGTCCAGGAGTGGAGTGAACAGCAGTCGGGAGATTTGTGGTTGTCGGGAATTCGAAGCCTCGGGGACAAGTTATATTGAAAAATAATAAAACACTTTTCCTCATATCTAGTTTCCTTATATCCGAATTTCAAAATTTATTGACCGACCATCGTACCAGGACAGGTAACGTGCATGAAGATCACCCAGACTGGGGCAGTCAACAGAAATGTCCCGAACAATTTAGTGGACAACGCAGTCATCGCAGTAATGCGAATGCTCCATCAAATGGCGGTGCGTCTCGCGAGAGTGTCCAATTCGGAGACGACACAAGGCAACCTGAAGCCGTCGTGGCATTAGTGGGTAGGTCCCAGGGAACAGTCGCGGCGCAATGGCACGTAACTTTAAGTTCCCTTCGACCACCTCTCATCTTCTTTGACAAGCTGCCCGTAGTCCTGTGATGTAGGAAGAGCAAAAATCTGGTCTGGTCGCTCAGTTCTAGCTGCTCCTTGGCGCCCCCATCGGCGTGCTCATTCTCCGGAATTTCTACATACCCAGGAACCCAGCAGAAAATAATCTTGACAACCGTCCGTCTCGCCAAAACCTTGTCGTCACGGAAGTCGCGTACCAAGCGATTTATTGCAACCAGCTCAGCCATGAAGACATGCAGCACCTGGAAGAGCCCCGATGTCTTCAAACATATGGGAAAGGGCATGGAAACCGACCCCCTCATAGGACTTGGAGCCATCCGTATACATGGCACGATTCCAGCGTGATATGAATTGTGCTCCAAACAGGCCAAACGCAATAGTCCCGCCGCTGTAGAAGCTTTGGGAGCAGAGGCTTAGCGACAAATTGTCAAAGGTGGTACCTTCCAGGGTGGCATCCTCGGCAGAACCAGGGGCACCACCGTTCCGAGAGCTATACCTCTCAGGCCCTCAATGAGGAAATTGCGAAAGCCACCGGTCTCCAAGTAAAGGGAGGTGTGGTGAATCAAGTTCACCTTGGGCAATACACGATCAGCTGCGGCTACATAAAACTCGCATCCGTAATCGAGCTTCGAACAAACAAAAGATCGATTAAAAAGTAAGGCAGTAACCCTATCAGCGCCTTAGGCGCTGATCGTCACGGAGCAGAGAATACCCATAGAGCGGGTACAAGAGACCCAAGGGTTCGAATATGAGCTCCCCAGGTGGGGTATTGGTCAAATAAAAGACCAAGGAAACGGTGCAAGTCCACCACTTGCAGGCGAACCCCATTTAGAAACAAGTCTGTGTTAGTAGGGTGGGTCAAACTTTGGGCAACCATATATTTTCATTAAATCCTTTAATGAGGGGTGCTTAAATGATATATTTTCCGGTGCATATTTTGAAAAAGAACTTTATATTGTTATACAATTGCTCCTACCTACATCAATTTCCGTTTAAATAAAATAATTTTTTCCCTTTCGTCACGAGCTTATGTAACCTATTTTTATTTAATCCAAGTACACACAAACACAAAGTAACCTAAAATTTACATGTTTATTGAGAGAGAAAAGTGTATGCAAAGCTCCACATATAGCTACATGGGTCACTTTGGGTCACATTGAAAAGTAAACTTCACCAGAGCACACAAATCTTGCATGGACTCAGCTGGACATCAGCGTCTACTTGTCTCTTGTGCCCTGATTCCTCTATCCCTCTTTTCATTTGTAAAATACCTGGAAGAAGCTTCAGTCACCATTCTTACAACCTTCTCAATGCTATGTGTGTGGCAAGGCCAGTCAAGTACTTCCATAGGAGAGTCAATGAAGTTTTTCAATTCAGAAGTACTTAAAGAGCAAGTGAGAGGTGACTCAGAGACATCCTCTGACTAAATCATCAGATCTCCAATCCTGGTAGCATCACAATTGATGTCTGGTCTCCTTCTAAGCCTAACACAGGAGTCTCCTAGTTGAGTATCTGGGTCTCCTTCTCCCCTGATAGTCTGGATTCTTTTCATCCCTTCAGTTTTCTCCGCCTGATCTTCAGAGCGTAGGAGGGTTTGGAGGATGGCTTCACTGTATGCATACCAAGCTGATCTCTTAACAGTTGGCAAAGCAATATCCAAAACCTCCTTCCTCTGAGACTTAAGGTAGTGAAGTTGATAAAGAATTTGCCTAGGTCCCTCGGTCCAAGAGTGCTTAATCTTAACGTTAAACCGGCATGGATAATATACAACAATGATGAACTCAACAATCAGTCGTAGATTCTTAAAGGCTTTTCCTTTGAGCTCGTGCTTTGGCACCCACAGCCGAAGAGGTCTGTTAGCAGTGGTCAGTCAACGACTGTGGTTTACTGTATGGTATTTGGTTATTAGTGAGAATTATTTTAGTTAATAAATCAACTTAGATAGCTATTTGAAAACCACTAGCATAAATTTGTTGAATTGGATGGAATAGTCATCTGCTAATATTTAAGCCTAACGACTGACATGAACTGAATTTATAAAACTTAGGGCGTTTGATTTATAAGAAAATGGACGATAAACAAACTAAATATATTTATGAAATCAACGAATGCACAATGAGATAATTGAATTAGGAAATAACTAGTGAGCGGTTATTATAATTATACGAATGAATGATATAATTAAATTGAGAAATGTTAAGGAATACAACGTAATGCAATCTATGAAAGTAATGAGAAGTAGTGAAATGTAAAGTGAAGTGAGGTAAGGTATGATAAAGTAACTAAGGTAACTATGATGAACTGTGAATCGGGATCTTTATGCTGAGAATGACGAGATACGAGTAAGGAATATTTGTGTTCAATCTGGTTGAGCTGAAAGCGTGTTAGTTTGTGTGTTTGACTAAAGTAAGTGTTGCCGAAGAGAATGTATCTTAGCCATGATTTTTAGATGGAAATTATATATTACAAAAGATATATTGAAAATACATATACAAAATATTTGAGATTTTGGATTGATTATTTATTTATACATAACTAAATTAAGATTTTACATAAGATTTAATAGCAATTGTAGAAATTAAATGGGAAAATAAATGGATAATTTTAGATTGAATTTAAAAAGAAAAGTATGCTAATATTTATGCAAAAGGTACATTACGTTAAAATGACATTATGCAATAGTAATATTTAAATTGATGGAATGGAATATTGATACATGTAATATTTTATATAAATGCAAAAGGGAATTGCTATAGCACTCCCCCCTTAAGAAAATTACTCCCCCTTTTTTTATTTAAGACCCTCTGTCAGAGTAACGCCGAGGCCTTTTGACGACACGACCGGAGCGTGTGACCGTGCCATTGCCTAGGCTGCGGGGGCACAGATTGACTGTGGCAGGGCCAGTAGCGTTGGACGAGACACCGACACGAGAGAAGGTTAATGGGGTGAAGGTGATCTACTTGCTGGTTCGTTCCGAGATGCCGTCAAGCGGGATGTGGGAGTTTTGAGTCCCGTTGTCCGCTGACGGAGTGACCAGTGGGGCAGAGATTTGCTCCTGACTAACCACTTCTGCTGACGAGGGTTCTTGCAGCAAAAGAGGAGGAGGCAGCAAAACGGAAGGTGGAGTTGGAGTAGCAGGGGTGAATAAAAGGGTGGGGTTGAGGTTGTTTTGGGTATTACTCACCCATAAAGGGGTATAGTAGGAGGAGAATGAGGTGATAGTGGTTCAAGACGAACATTTTCGGTATAAGCTGGTTTTAGGCGGTCGATAGAGACAGTATCTTGCCTGGTGCTAAGCTTTAGGACGAAGAATTTCGGCTTCCTGGAGATGACGAGAAAGGGTCCGTCATAGACTGGTTGCAACGAAGTGCGAGTTGAATCGTGACGGACTAAAACATGGAAGCATGTTGGCATCTCCTTCGGCACGAAGATTTTATAATTAGCAGGCACTCGAGGGGCAGTTGGCTTAACTTCAGCCATCACCCGTACAAAATTTCGTACGTAGGAAGAAGGATCTAGGTGAGAAGATAGAGGTCAATCAGATGAAGAGAAGAATTGACCGGCTATACAAAGTTGAGTACCGTAAACTAATTCAGCCAATTCCACAGCGCGGGCAATAACCCTCTTTGGGGCGAGAGAACGATTCGCACGCCTCAGTAGACCATTCAAGAGGAGAATTATTTTTAGTCTTGGTGAGCATAGAGTTGATATGTTGCATGACCGGAGCACATTTAGGAATAAATCTATGGTAGAAATTTACCATGCCACAGAAAAGCCCGAGTTGCTTTCGTGATGTAGGACGAGAAAAGTTTCGCATAACGATGACTTTATTTTCGAGTGGGCTAATACCTGCACTCGAGACATGGTGAACCAAGAAGGATAGTTGCGGGACGCCAAAAATGTACTTGGAAGCGTTGACTACGATAACTTACTCTTGAAGATGAGAAAAAGCTTGGTGAAGGTGAGAAAGGTGTTCCACCAGCGAGGAAGATGATATTAGAAGGTCATCGATGTAGCAAAATACGAAAGGAAGACCCCTAAGGACTTGATCCATAAAACGCTGGAAAGTTTGACCAGACTTATGCAATCCATATGGCATTTTGACCATTTCAAAAGCACCAAACGGAGTGGTTATGTTAGTCTTTGCGACATCATATGGGTAAATAGGGATCTGGTTGAAAGCAAGAACCAGATCCAAGCGACAAAAAATCGTACAGCCATGGAGAGACGATGTGAAATCGGTTAAGTACGGCAAAGAATAGCGATCAGGAATTGTCAGTGTTAAGAGCTCCGTAATCCCCAAATGCTCTGAATTCCCCCGGCGTGAGCCGAAAGAAAGTTGAGGACAATCTACCTCGGCCATGATGAAAGTCCATCGAAAAACCCGACGGAGACCGAGTGAGACTTGAAAGTTACGCCTTCCATTATATCCTAATATTGGTCGAATTGGTTGCCTTCAGAACTAAATCTGAAGGGGAAATAGCTTTGTCGGCCTTAGCAATTGGTATGACACTGCATTCAGCACCAGTGTCCACCAGGAATGAAAAACCAGAAAGTGGGTCAAAAATACAATATGGAGGACCTACCTGAGGAAATGAGGTGTAGGCAGAGGATGTAGACCCCTTTGTCACATGCCTTTCTAGTTTAAAGTTTGTGAGGGAGAGGCTGGAGTGAGAGGAATGCGAGAATTTGAAGGTTGGGAAATTGAAATTTGAGGAATTGGAGAAACTGGTTGAGATGGGTGAAGTGAGAAAACTGAGGGTTTAAGCTTAGAAGGGGGTACTGGTTCCAAATATATGTACGGATGCGATCATTTTAGAGCTTGTGCACAATATCTGTTGTGGTACCAGCACCACTGAGTTGAATGAGAGGAAAAGGAAACGTTATGTTTCGGGAGACTACTTGGCACAGTATGTGAAGAAGCATAACGGTGGCTGCAAGGCTGTGTACAGCGTCATGCCCGTACCTTTGATGATACCAGCATATAACTTGATGGTGTGGAGGGTTGTATGAATAAGCGGAAGAATGAGGTTAAAAATTTTGCTGCCTTTCACCTCTTGCATCGGGATGCTCTCGTTGATTTATCTTTTGTGAACCACAGCGGAACTTGTGCCTTCGATCGACAAACCCCTCTGCTCGCTCTGTGAGTCCCGCTGCAGCTTTAGCCGCTGGATGTCGGCTTCCATCCTCCGTAATGAATCTTCAATGGCCCTCGATCGAGAATATGGCACCCTTATACGCTCCGAGGGGGCGTCTGAGGAGCTAACCGTTCCCCGACCCTGAGAAATTGAAAGATTACACTGGGGGACAATGTATTTGGTGAATTGACAAAAGTACTTTTTCCTACCTAATTCTAGCATACTGAATTCAAATCTGAAATCAGATTCTCTCTAAATGCTACAGATTTTTCGTAGTATCAATAACTAATATTATACAATAATTTTCCTTTTATCACGCCTATCATCATGCCCTGAAGTAATTTTGAATCATCCTTTTGCGTTATTTATAGTAAAGCAGGTTATTTTGTACAAACATTTTATTGCATATGAGAAGAAACTTGAATTACACATTAGGATTACAAATACTGTAATGAAATAGATTCTAATTTATTAATGCCGTATGTACATCAAGCTGGAGGACCTCTTCTTGATTTCAATCGGGCAAATATTTGCATTGGTAACTCTTTCTCTTGTAAGTCTTCTCTGGCTGATCTCTTATAATCGTCCAGCAGTAGTCCGCGATCATGTGTCTACCCCAGTGACCTTGGTAGCGCTCTTCCATCATCAAATCCTGATGGAAGCGTTCCCCTTGTTCGTCGCTCCGGCTCACAGATTTTCTGGGAATCGGTCGAGGTGACTATTTAGGAAATGCAGCTTAACACTCATGTTGCATCCCAAATCACGATATGCTCAAAGCATACTCGTATTAGTAACCAGATCCTCGTAGTTATGCGCTTTTTTGTTTCCCAAGAAGTTACGAACAACGGCAGAAGATGAGAACCAGGCTGCCTTCTCTTTTTCATTCATGGTGTTCACGAATCAAGAATCACTCAGAAGTCTTTGGATTGGGGGACCATCAAATACTCCTGCTTTTATTTTTTCGTATGACAAAGCAGGAAACGCCGATACTATGTACTGAAAACAATCATTGTCAGTGCTCAATGCCTTGACATACTGCTGCATCAACCCCAGTTTGAGATAAAGTGGAGGGAAAACTATCTTCTCTCTACTTACGATTGGCTCATTAACAATGTTTGACATTTCTGCTTCCAAAGTTTCCCGAATTGGCCAATCTTTTGGGGACCAGCGTTTGTCACGGGCTCGACTGTCACACATACAGATATAGCATGGAAATTTTGTGTATTCCTTCTGCTTGCCAATGAGGAAGTTGACCATCTTAAGGTCTACACATATGATCCAATTGTGTTCATGGTACTTAAGTAAATCCATGACCATTCTTATGTCATCGTGAGTTTCTTGCAGATGGAAAGGGTGACCGAGAGGAACTGCACCAAAGTCATTGCTATTATGCAAAAGAACACACTTGAGGCTACGCTTGGAGATATCCAAAAACAGTGTCCACTCAGCAAGGCTATAGGTGACAAGTCCCAACTCGGTAAACAGACCAGGAACATCGTGGCAGTATACAAATTGTTTGTCCTCAGAGAAATACTTAACAAATGTACTCTCCCTTGTTCGGTAATATGATACCCGTACCAACCTGTCAAGCATATGTCTTTCACTCAACTTGGAGGCTAAAAGTGCAGCAGCTTTCTTGGAGAGCGCCAAATCACGTATCAAGTCATTCAAATCCCCTTGATTGAAACAGTGAGGAGTTAATGACTGTTCAGCATCTGATGATGGATCTGCAGATTCTGAATGCATTCCGTGGACGTCCATATCAGGTACATCATTTTCATCCTAGGAGGAAGCATATCCACTAGAATTTGGAACTGGTAAAGACTCAGAATGAGGTCCTGACTGGATCGCCGAGGGAATGTTGGGGTATTCGATCTGGTGCCGATTTTTCTTGCTAATCGCTTTAGTATTCACCAACAGAAATAACAGTCTGATACATGATCCTTTGGGTCTTGCCACACCACGGGGATCCTAAAAGGAAGACCATTTCTCTTTTCTTTCGTCCACTCACGAACATCTTCTACACAACTATAGCAAACAGCATGTGGGGGCCACTTCTTATCTTGATCGCCAAAAGGAACATCAAAATATGTCTTATAAGTACGGATCACAAAGTTTGATATATTGCGCCTTTGATGAACTAGCTTATGACAGCCACATATGTAGCAGAAGGTGTCTGGATCATTAACGCAATTTCCTCTTGACGAAGCCATCACTCTAACATGAGACCTGAAAAGAGAAACAATAATGTCAATATTTTGCACAATAACACTTATTACTATCTTACTACTATGTACTGTGAAGTATTTGCTTTCTACATGCACCCTCTCCTTCCGTCTGGAGGGCAGTTTTCGGGGAAACGAGAAATTAACTGGCATGAGTGGGTGGGGTACAAAATACATTTTTGGGCCAGGCTTGCCAAGCCAACAGCCCCATATCTGGGCTTAGTCACATTTTATGACATAATCTGGAGATCAGAATTTTCTATTAGGAAATTTTTTTATTAAAAGGAAAAAGATATTGAACTTCTGTATGATTGAGTGTCATGAGAGAATATATTGATGTTTCAATGCTAAAACAAGTTTTAAAGTTATGGCAGTTAAGATGATAATTAAAAACGCAATTTTTGTTTCAGCTAATGTGATTTTTCAGTTTTAGCTATTTAGTAAATTACCTTTATATAGATATAGCCTTAGATCTATTTTAAAATATATTGAAAGATGGTCAAACGAAAGTCATCCAGAGCCTACAGTAAAGGCAAAGAAATTGTGCCAAAGGTTAAACTAAATCATGATTCTGAAGATGAGGAAATAAGAAAGGAAACCCATTTGAAATGGTTGGATGATTTTGATATGCAAGGTAATTATTATGGTGAATCCTATTATTATTTATTTCAAAGTAATATCCTACTTAACTCAGTAATTATTACTTAGTATTTTCTTTTCTTCGCAGTGAGGGATATATTGTTAAAAATGGAAGCAGACAAACAAGCAACAATAGCTTCTATCAAACATTTATATTATGTGGATGAGCAAAGTACACCTGAAGATGTGAACAACATGTTATGGACAACATTTCTAAATCAGGTATTTTATTTAGACTATATTTTAGAGTATTTACAGGGTATCATATTTATAGTGGAACCATCTTCTAAAAGATGTTAAAATTTGTCTGACTTGCTGTGGTCCTTAAAAAAAAAGGCTACTGCTACAATGTGATTTGCCATCATTGTGAAATGAGAATAGGGTCGGTCATTCCTCGCCAAATCACCCAATTTCCAGAAAAGTTCCATGGTGAACATCTTGGATTTTGATGAAAATTTCACAAAATGGACCTTATGGGGTGTAATGAAAAAACTCAGTTTCATTCAAATGTTCCACAGGGTTTCTGAGTTATCCCTTTTAATTTTCAGTGCCACATCCCTTTTTTGCATTCATGAAGGCTGAAAATTGCTACCCAATGTAATTTTTACCCATTGATTCAGAATCGTTATCAGGATTGTGTTCTGAGTGTACATTTAAGACAATTTGCGTCACTAGTAATCTTTTGGTTTTGCAGACAAGGCTTTTTTCATACTTTGACCCCATGCTATGTGATAAACTTCGACTAGACTAAATATTCTGTTTGAATATTAAAATATAGGAATGAAACCACAAAAATGAAAGATTTTCCAAAATAAACCTCAAATGAATATTTAATGGTTACTGCTAAAAACCGACCTTCCAGATGTCTACCTGTGGGTGTCTCCATTGACTGTGTAGCCCAGTAATTCCGAATGTGGGGCACACATACTGGTGCCAAGGGGAATTTGCAGGGGGCATGACTGTGTGTTCCAAGAAATCTTTTGTCGATAATGCACATCCATCTGTTGTTTTTTTTTGTTTTTGTTTTTTTTTTTTGCTCACATCATTCCCGAACAAAGCTCCCGGCGTAATACATTCAGTCTGTTTATTTATTTCACCTTGGAAAATTTTCAGCAGTATCGCCTCTAAATGTCTACCAAAAGGAAAATTTCATTATTTTCTACTAAACCTGCCAGGAAGGAAAGAAATGCCATTGATCTAAACATAAAAATGATGTGACACGATTTGGGGGACCACATTTGTCCTTCTCCCTGATTCGTCGTTAGCGAGAACATAAGGACGGTACGGATCTAGCCAGATGCCAGTGCCCTGTCCTTTGCCCCCCCCCCTTCCTCCACACTCAAGGAGAGAGACTCACTTTAAATGTGCAAGAACTTTAAGGAGACTCCTCTGGGTCAAATTAGTGACCACAAAGCCAAGGTGCCTTGTAGTTGTGGTTGGGCCAAAACCACATTTGAGTGTGAGAGCGAGCTCACAAGGTTGTGTGTAGGACATTGCATATATATTTACAGAATTAGTCACATGCCTCTAATATTATTCCCTTACTCGGAATTACTTCGGCAAACTGGTAAATTTTTATCTACTAGAATTTACCAAAATGAGTATAATATTACAAGAGGAGAAATAAAGAGCGCTTTATTTTTACATTGATCTCAAAATAACCACCACAATGACTAGAATTCTGCAAAATTACTTTATCATTCCGCTGATTTCACAAAAAGAAATATTGTCGAGTGTTCCTTAATGGGCATCTTACCCAATATAAACATTTTCCCTGGCTTACGAGTATTTAAACTCGACCCGGTTTAAAAAAAAAATTGTACTAAATGAAATAACTTTATAATGCAGTCTGTTATCGCTCTTTATTAGTGTAATATCATTAGGATTGCTTCCCCCACTACGTGTCTTTGTTGTGTCTGTGGATTAACTCTTAGCCCTAAATGTTTTCGCTCTAATGATAATCCTTTAAAATGTTTTTTTGTTGTTTTTTCCCCCACCATATTCCATTCATATACATGGCGTTGTGTGTATTTCGTTTTTAGAGATGCATATGTCTGTTATAAGTTGCCTATTGTTCATTTTCCTGGTATTTTTCTGTCTTGTTTTTGTGTTTTTTCCATTGGTTTGTACGATGTGATGGGCATTCCCTACGTATCTTTGTACCCTATATAAGCTTGTCTTCTCTATTTACATGCTATTCCTTGAAAATAAACTTGCAAATATAATTTGAAAGTGCTTGGATTCATCTTTTCATTTTCCTGTGGATTAATTTTCATATTGCTTTCCTCACGTGCCACTTTGTGAGTTTTTTCATTATATATATATATATATATATATATATATATATATATATATATATATATATATATATATATATATATATATATATATATATATATATATATATATAATTTTTCACAACGTTTCGAAAACGACAAGTTTTCATCTTCAGGCTAGAATAAGGTTACAAAGTTAATACATATGAAGAAAACTTGAAAAAGCCAACAAGACATTATTTTAAAAGGTGACCAATTATAAAATATCAGTAAAATGTACTATAAGTTAAAATATTAAATATGACTTGGCAACAGTTAGATTTGCTTTAAAACTGACTCAAAAAATTAAGAAATTTAAAGTTTATTGCAGAAATTAATTAAAAACTATAAGAGAAATTGACCTGGCATTGGTTAAAGATAATAAATTTAAACTTTGTTTTTAATTTTATAAACACTGTAAGAGTTAAAAAAACATTTATTATAAAAACGGTAAATTTGGGTACTTACTAAAGTGGGTTCATCCTAGAGAGTGAATGGTAGGTTTAACAAGAGGCTAGTATTTATAGGTTACAGTGACGCTTGGTTTCTTAAAAAAACAACAACTAACAAACGGTAATTAAAATATTGCACTTAAATCTTCATTGAGTGTAGGTTTGTAGTGTTTGATATATAAAGATTCGAGGGTTCTTAGGCAATGTTGGTTGTTGTTAAAGGCTAATACTTGGTGTGTTCCCTATTAGATGACTTTTCCTTTTTAATGATTTTGTTTTTGCGCCAACTAATCTCCATATTAGCAGAGAACCTAGCTTGAAGAGACCTGACAGTGCTGACAATGTAAGAGGCTCTAGTACAACTGGGACATTTAAATAGATAAACATTATAGCGTACGAGAAGTGCGGGCGAACGGCTTAAAAGCTTCGTTTGAATGAGTCTTTTTTTAAGACTCAGGATGGTCGAGTGGATTCGCCGCTGGCTAACAGTGGTCCAGCGACGCGGAAGCTGTTCGCAACTCGCCTATGCTATTATTTTTTCCTTTGCTCCCTTTCCTACTCTCCTCAATCTACAATGGTGCCCAGACCCGGGAGGGGGAGCGTTAGTCCTTGGATAACATTTCCAAATGGGCTCTCTTCATTTCTTTATTCACGCCCCGCTTCTAGGAGGGGGGTTGTATAGCGTACGAGAAGTGCAGGCGAGCGGCTTAAAAGCTTCGTTTGAATGAGCCTTGTTTTGAGACTCAGGATGGTCGAGTGGATTCGCCGCTGGCTAACAGTGATCCAGCGACGCGGGAAGCTGTTCGCAACTCGCCTACGCTATTATTTTTTCTTTGCCCCCTTTCCTACTCTCCTCAATCTGCAACATTATCACTGCGGAACTCCAAAGAGATAGGATCTTTACTGCTAAAAAACTTCCTAGATAGTTTGTTTATAAAAACTATTTGTTGGTTGATTTGGTGAAAAGGGACAACCAGAGGCCACTCGGCCTCCAACCGAAACTAAATAGCCATGAGTGAGTCGCGTGTGTCCAATTCGCAACATCCCAAGACCGGAGTCGCTGAGAGCTAGAGGACCAAGAAGGGACAGAGCGCTTAATAATAGACAGCTTAGAAAAGGGGGACGAATCCCACTTTCTCCGCCACAAACAAAAGACATACGCCCTGATTACGGGGTAGGAATCCCTAAAGGGCAGAGGGGCTGCATCCGGCATCTCGAGGGCGGCCAAGCGGGCCAGCCGCCTCGTTGTCCGGAACCCCAACATGAGTCGGAGCCCAACTGAATGCCACCCTGTAACGGAAAGCATTTCTAACCAGCCAGGAGTGAATCCGTAAAACCAAAGGGTGTGTAGACGTAAAAGAACGAACTGCCTCTAAAGCAGGCCGGAAATCGCTAAAAATAATAAAATCTGAAAAATTGAGGGATAAAATCAAATTAAAAGACAAAAAAAAATGGCCGTCAATTCTGCAGTAAAAGCGGATGCTACATGAGGGAGGGCGGAGCGAAGAGACTCTGTAGAGGACACCGCAGATAGCCCCAGCACCGAGGTCCGACTTCGACCCGTCAGTATAAATGGGACGCTGGTGAGCATGAGAACACGTATGTTCAAGAAACAGGCACTTTAATAGACGATGGTCAGTAGACCCTTTCTCGAAATCCCCAAAGCAGTACAGACCTCAGGAGGGCGGACGCCCCAACACAAAACCGGTGGGTATGGGAGGGCCAACACCCCGGGAGGCGAGATGTTCCCCAACTTGGAGCCCCAGACGCCGGGGTAGAGATAGCCGCCGATCAAAATATGCCGAAACGGTCGGGGCAAAAAGGCACTCATGGACTGGGGATGAAGGGTATTGCTAAACACCAAACAGAAATCGTAGGCACACCTGCAGCCGATGGTATCGCAAGGGAAGCACGCCACCCTCAAACAAAGAGGTTAGGGATAGGCGAGGTGCGAAAGGCTCCACTACTAAGACGGGCCCCAAGCGAACGAACAGGGTCAAGTATCTTCAAGGCTGAAGGAGACGCTAAAGAATACATCTTGCAACCGTAGTCCAGCCGGGATTGAACCAGTGCTGAATATAGCGACCACAAGGTGCGCTTATTACCACCCCAAGTGGTATGGGATAAAACCCTAAGCTAATCTATAGCCTTCGAACAGTACACCCTCAAGCGACGCAAATGGGGTACCCAAGTGAGCTTGCTATCAAGCGTTAAACCCAAGAACTTAAAAACGGGGGACATATCAATCGCTGTGCCATCCAAGAAGAGGGGAGGGGGGACCAAGGGCACCACGACCCCGATAAAAAAGCATGGTCTTCGTTTTGGTGACCGAAAAATGGAAATCCTTTGAGACATCACGACCCGACACGGCATCAATTGCCAGCTGTAATCGACGGGCAGCAGAAGGCAAGCGGGGAGATGAACAAAACAAGGCTAAGTCATCAACGAATAGGGAGGCCAAAACCCCCTCCAGAGGAGTGGACACCAGACTATTAATGGCAACGGCGAAACATGTCACACCTAATCTACAAGACTGAGAAAGCATCCCCAATACGGATCTAAAAATACGGGACGATAAAAAGGTAAACATGAAGATCGGCGGTGCGTCCTAAATAGTGTATTTTTCTGGCGTGTTTGTCTCGTTCAGCCCCGCGTGCATATTCACGCGCGTTTGATTAAATAAAGACGTTAAAAAAAGTTAGAACATTATTCTATAAACAATTAAGATTATATACGGGGGGCTGTGCCCCCCAGACCCCCCAATTGATTGAAACTCAGGATCATCGTAGGGGCGGCACTCTCCGCAGTGTTTACCCCCCCCCCCACCACCACGAGCCGTCCCCTTAAATTTAATCTAAAAACGCGAAACATTAGAACACGGACGAAATAATTTAGTCCCATCGTTCGCGCCGCCGATCGTAATGTTTACAGATAAAAAATTCTTGAATAAAAACTGGTAAAATGCCCCTCATACCCCAATCATATAACTGACGTAAAACACCATATCTCTAGGTGGTATCGTAGGCCTTTTGAATGTCGAAGAACACCGCTAACATCTGATGTCTGGAGGAAAAAGCCTGAAAAACGGAGTCTTTCAAACGAATGGGGTGGTCAAGAGTACTACTGTATGGGTGCGAAAATGTATCAGTGAAAATTCCTTCCAACTCAATAATATAAATAGCCCATTAAATTACCAACTCAAAACGGACTAGGCCGTGGCGTAATGGCTAGAGCATTGGCGTTTAAATCTACCGGTACCGCGTTCGAAACTCAAAAGTCCACAACCTTTTATGAAGAAATCTCTAGAAGAAAACGGAAGTCAAGGAAAACGCTCGAAGGACCAACTCATCTAGAAGGAACAAGAAATCAACTCAAGAAAAAACGGAATAAAATCAAGAAAGAAAAAAACGAAGATTAAGCACCAACCCAGCCAACAAGAATAGGAAGTGAAGACAAATGTTTGAAGGGCCAACTAAAGTAAAAGGAAATGCAGTCAAGAAGTAAATAGATTCGATAAAGAGAAAATCAAGAATAATATGGATAAATAAATAAAGTTATAATAAAGAGGCCCCTTCCCCATAACTGGTTAGTTCTTAATCTTCGTTTTTCTTTCTTGATGTATCTTCATTTTATTCCATTTTTTCTTGAGTTGATTTCTTATTCCTTCTAGATGAGTTGGTCCTTCGAGCGTTTTCCTTGACTTCCGTTTTCTTCTAGAGATTTCTTCATAAAAGGTTGTGGACTTTTGAGTTTCGAACGCGGTACCGGTAGATTTAAACACCAATGCTCTAGCCATTACGCCACGGCCTAGTCCGTTTGGAGTTGGTAATTTAATGGGCTATTTATATTATTGAGTTGGAAGGAATTTTCACTGATACATTTTCGCACCCCTACAATGTCAATAAACTAGAAAATGTGAAATCGAGATATTACATTTATCAAATATACCAGTCAAAATTTATATTGAGGCATTTTATTAGTTTGACACAGCAACAATATAAGTAGTGATTAGCACAGTTTAATTCATAATTTAACCGTTTTATTAACTATTTTTGTTATTCAAAAAAGGGATGGGACAATCGTTTGTGGCCCCCCTCCAATGATGGCCCAGGATAACTTTTAAATTTGTGCCCCCTCGCCCTGCCTTCGTTAGCTACGCCACAGTGAAAGAGTAAAAAAGGGTAAAGCGGATTCGTATTACTATACAAGTGAGAAAACCTCAGCCAGAAAATCAAGAGGAAGATCATCCAGGCTATAAAACAATCCGCAATAATTGATCAAACAAAGCGATGTAAAGTATCTCGATGAATAACATAGTCAGACTTAAAAGAATATACAACCTAATCATAAATATTTGAAGAAGCAAATTAAGAAGACAAAGAGACTTACAAGGATAAAGCCGTTCAACAAAATAATTTCAAAGAGAACCAGGAATGTCATAGAAAAGACGCAAAACAAAAGAAGACATAGATTTAACAAACCAGATAGCAATAGGGGGAAGGTAGAGATCACATCATCCAAGCTTACCGAGGATGGAGAAAAGAAAAGAAGAGGAAATATACACCTGAGAAAGGAGAAGCTTACTTTACAACGATAGGGGCTATTTAGCAAACCAAAGTATTACTAGATAATAGTATATAGTCAAATATAAGTAAACTAGGTAAAGAGAGGAACAGCTAAAGACATAAACACCAACAACAGTATTTGTTTGAATAAGTACTAATAAACGCTTGAACGCCTAATATAAAGAAACATTTATACTAATAAAGATACAAGAATATATAGTTTTTTAACAGAATTGCAGGATTCTCACATAAAACGCTCTTTTAACTTAAACACGCTACCTTTGGTTACCCTACAATTGTTAGAGATAAGCTTGATCTCCAAGCAAATTAGTAACAATATTCTCACCTATCATACTCACAAATGGGAATCAGAATGGAAACGAAGGATATGGGGGACGAAAAATAGCAACTTGAGAGAATATTTACATGCTACACAACGTGAATCGTATTCTTCGTTAAATCGGAGGTCCCATGACTAACTCAGTTCACTTTGTTATCTTCTACTATACTTCTTGTCCTATCCTGAAACTTTCTTCTCTTCCGTCTCACTCCTACTTTCAGTATCTACACTGCCCAGAGCCTAATGAGGCTCTGGACAATGTGGTTTTTAGAGGCCTAGAAAGGAGTACGGGCCTCCCCAACCCCACCTTAGCCACTGTTAAGATGGCCAAAGGGGAAGGGGGAAATTAAAACGATGTGTACTTTGTCTTTGACTTTTCTTTTCATTTCATTACTGGACCAGTTTATTGCCGTGAAGTGGTTGCACTGCATTGATTCATGGAGGCTAGAGGAAAGGGAAAGATCGCACTCTTTCATCTCCTTCTCCTCCTGTCCTCGCTCATTGGACCCCGCAGTTATTTCACCTCCGCCCCTCCAAACAAGGTAGAAGTGGTGGAGGACGGCGTCGAGGGAACAGGAGGGGCCGACCGGAAATCTTCCCTCCATTCCTGCCCAAATATGGACAGATTTAACTATAGCTTCCTCAAAAAAATTCTCGTCCTATATTTCATTTCATTTCTCCTCTTAGTTTCTTCTCACTTTGAAATAGATCAAGAATAGTGAAATATGAATAAAGAAGAACTTCTTACCACATCTGGTTTCTTTTATCCTCCCTATACATCTGTTGCCAAAGACACTCATATAATAAAATTCGCTGTTGAGAGGGACTGCTCAACAATGAAACTTGGCAATAACTAGTGCTATGTAAAGCTTCTTTTTGTTCTTATGAAGATTTTTTAAATCTATAGTGTTTGACCAACTCCATGTTTGCGGTAGGAATTTCAGAAATGCCGAGTTTGACAAGCCTGAAGCGTAATATATTGACGCTTGGGGAGTATGGTATGATCATACGGTTTAGTCTGAGATGCTTTGTATTTCGTCTGTCGACTGCGACAGCGGTAAACTTCACCTGGTTGGTCTGTATTTTCTATCTTCCTTCGGAAGTGGAGATTCATTTAGCTTCGGTGGCAGTTGCCCTCGACATTATTATCTCAGACATGGTCTGATGAGTCCCAAACTAAATTATATCGTCCGTTTTTTGCACATTGAGTCTCTAGAGGAGCAGCAGCTTCGGAATATCAATGGTGTAAAGTGCAAAGAGGGTGGAGATTCGACATCTTCCTTGGAACGCTAAAGATTGGATATAAAAAAAAGAACCCCGATGTGACTTTCGAATGATATTGCCGCTTGTCTATCGGAAGGTGGTTGTGGATGATTTTCTCGAAATAAGTGGCAAGCCAGAGTCTAGAGAAATTGTACGTCAGTCTGTCAATCCACACCTTACTGAAAGATTTATTCACGTACAAGAGACCACATCTACCACTCATCCGATTGCAAGCCCCTTTGCCACGTGTTGGCATGGCATTGCGATGACTGTCTCCGTGCTCGCTTTCTTGCGTAAGCCATACTGTTCGGCATTCCGGAAAGAGTGAGTTGACAGTTGTGAGACTAGTCTGTTCTTGAGAATCCTTTTGAAGACCTACCACTTATCTCAAATGGACCATGGTATATTTCGCTTTGATCAATATACCATGGTCTTCAACAAAATTTGCATTCAAGAAAGACTGCAACCATCTACACTAATATATATATATATATATATATATATATATATATATATATATATATATATATATATATATATATATATATATATAATGTTTTTACTTCTCACTCCGCTTAAGTTCGATTTATATTCAGATACAAGTTACTTTGAATGATAAATTGATTTTAATTATTTTGAGTAATACAGAAATCATATACATGTACACTATTTTGTTTATTTTGGGAGTACTGCAGATTAATAAGAATCAGGCAGTACTAAAAAATACTCCCCACCAAGGAAAGGTACCCCCACCCCCTTTATTTTAAAATATGATCTTACTAGTCCTGATAACGGTGAGGTTTGCTTATGACGCGACCGGAGCGTGTTACAGTGATATTAATTTGGCTGCGAGCACGGAAACGTATTTGCTGTGACAGTGCCAGTTGCGTTGAGCAATGCACCGGCACGAGCAGAGATTGCCGGAGCTAATGTGGTCCGCTTCTTTGTTCCTTCCCAGATGGCGTCAAGCGGGACGTGGGAGTCTCGAGTTCAGTTTTCCGCTGACTTGGTGACCGGTGGTGGAGAGATTTGCTCCTGACTGTCCTCCACTGCCGACGCGGGTTCCTGCAACACAAGAGGTGGAGGCAGCAGAACAATAGGTGAAGTTCGTGTATCAGGGGTGTTTGTAAGGGTGGTTTGGAGGTTATTTGGGCAAAATCCGGAACAATAAAGTGTTATAGTGGAAGAAGAAGTGGGAAGAGGGTGTTCAAGGCGAACGTTTAAAATAAAGGCAGATTTCAGGTGATGTATGGAAATAGTATCCTGATTAGTGCCAAGATGAAAGACGAAGAGCTTCGGCTTCCTAGAGATGACGAAAAAGGGTACATCATAGACAGGTTGCAAAGAAGTGCGAGTTGAATCGCGCCGGACGAAAACATATGAACAATTAGTCATCTCTTTCGGCACGAAGGTTTCCAGATTTTCAGGCACTCTAGGGGCGGTAGGCTTAACCTCAGCCATCAGCCGTACAAAATCGTGTTTATAAGAAGCAGGGTCGAAGTAAGAAGGTAGAGGTCGGTCAGAAGGAGAAAAGAATTGACCAGGGAGACGAAGTTGAGTACCGTAGACAAGTTTTGTTGCACAGCAGGCCAAGTCCTCTTTCAAGGATAAACGAATACCCAGGATAATCAAAGGTAGCTTGCCAAATCAAGTGATGTTGGGATCTGTAGAGCGTAAACTTGCTTTGAGGATCCTGTGCAACCGTTCCACGTTGGCGTTGCTTTGGGTGTGATAACCAGTGGTACGCTGACGAAAAGAACCAGGCACTGACATGAGTGCATCCCATTGGTGGGATTCAAATTGGCTGCCAAGATCAGTCATGATCGTTGAGCGAACCCCAAACCAAGCAGCTCATGCTGAGACGAAGGCTTGAGTGACAGTGGCAGCTCTGAAGTCCGAAATAGGAACTGCATCTGGCCAACGAATAAGCGATCGATCATAGTGAGAAGATAATTACAACCACGATAGCACGAGAGTAAGGCAGATGACCTACTAGATCAACGTGAATAGTATCAAACGCGACGGAGGAAGAGGAAAGGTGAATTGAGTTTTTTTTGTGTTTGACGATAGATAATGGCGCGATGGCATGGCAGGCATGAGCGAGTCCATTTGACCACGTCGGCATTCATACCAGGCCACTCGAAGCGTTGTCCAACAGGCTTGCATGTGGCATTGGCGCAAGGATGAGAGAGACCATGATTTGGTCAAAAATGTGCCGACGGTAAGCAAAAGGAATGAGAGAACGAGGACAGTCAGGCAATGAATAGTCGATCAGGATGTGCCTAGAAGGACTATCTGGTAATTTTACTTCGTGAACAACGATTTGAGAAGAGTGACGCAGCGTTTACGTGTCTTCATCCTGTTCCTGGGACAATGCTATTGGGCACCGATTCTAGGTGTCCTTCGGATGCCTGTATGAAGTCGTCTTGTGCCATGGTTATGGTGGGTACCTTAATGAATTTAGAGTCAGGTTTTGACGATGAGGATTAAACCAAGGGTTTTAGACATAGTAGTGCAGTCCCTGTAACTGCTGTGAAATGCGAAAAGCTAAGTCATTAGGTAGGGAGTGAATGCCCAAAAGAATGTTGGAAGGGTTATCAGCCACCCCTATTGATGGGCCATTTGGAGCTTTTCAGAGTTCTGTGTGCTATTTCCGCAATCCCGTTTGTGCTTGGGCGCTACACCGTGGTGCGGAGACGATGGAAATCAACGAGCGCTGATAATTCCTTAAACAATCCGGACTCTCATTGTGCTCCTCTGTCGTTTAAAACAATGGTTCCCAACCGATTATGGCTTATGGCCTCCTTAGGAACCTTATTTTTTTCTGTGGCCCATAATCATTATTTTCAGTAGGTAATATGCAGTTTAACTGTACTTTAAAGGATAAAAGATATTAAAACAGCGATTTGTATTCAGGTACAATTATATTTGTCACATATATAGGACTATAAACATAGCAAAAATTAAACAGTGGTTAACAAAAATGTAATACTCTTTTAAAATAAATAATTAGTCTTAGAAAAAATAAAATCCTTTAGCAAAATGAAATAAATATATCATCAACTCTTTATTCATTCAATGCGTTCCCCTTGCTTCATGCTGTTTCACAAGTTTTTCAATATCAGGGTCTATAGTTGTTAGAGACAAACGAACATCCCATCTTCGTACTATTTCTAAGAGGCTGCGAGCTTTTGATAGGAGGTGTGACACTTTACTAAAACCCGACTCAACCAGATAAGAAGTTGGAAAAGCAATAAAATATAATTTTACTTCGTCCCGAAGCAAAGGGTATTTCATAGCAATTTCATGACTTGTCCATAAGTTCCTGACACCATGCTTAAATCTAGCCAGAGAAGTTTGATCATTCTGAACTCAATGAGACTTTCTTGTAATCTGATATCAACATCAGCTGCATTAAATCCAAATGGGTCTACCACCCAAACTGGAATGTCCAGTTGTAGAAGATCTCTGAACCTAACTTCCATATCACTATGCAATTTCTCCAAATGATCAATGTATACTAAAATATCATCTTCTTTCAGCTCACTCTCAATAGTGCGGAGGGTTGGAAACTGTATAAACTCTTTTGTCCCTATATTTGTCTTGAACAGCTTAATTTTCCCAATATATGAACAAATAGACTCTTTGCAAGTTAAAATATTTGCATTTTTACCTTGTAGTTGTTTATTCAAGATATTTAGCTTTTCAAATATATCTGTAAGGTAGAATATGTCACATTTTGGCAGCAATGATTCTTACTCAGAGCTGCTTACCATCCAGAAATAACACAACACCATCCCAAAGTGCAATGAAGCGATTCAGACAATTACCCTTAGAAAGCCATCGCACCTCTGTATGCAAAAGTAGGCGCTCAAACCCTTCTTCATTGGTAGCACAGAATTGTCGGAAAAGACGCTCTTGAAGTGGATTTGACTTAATAAGGTTGACTGTCTTGATTACACTATCAAGTGAATATTTCAGACGTCCTCCTAGGTTTTTTGCAATCAGATGTTGACGATGGACAACACTGTGTCTACAAAAAACTTTAGGTACAGCCTCTTTTAAATGCGTAATAAATCCCTTATATCTACCTACCATAGCAGTGGCGCCATCAGTTGCACAAGCCATAATATTCCCAAGTGGAATATCATTTTCTTCGAAATAGGTCACTAATTCTTTGAAAATTGTTTTACCTTTAGTATCTGCCAAACGGCTACGGGAAAAAAGCATTCTTCTCTGAGTTGATCTTTATCCAAAAACCTAACATACGCCATGAGAAGGGCTTCGTTATCACGTAATAACGTTTCATCAATTTTTAATGCAAAGGTCTTTACTTGTAAATGTTTAACGAGTTTTTCCTCTACCTCCTTTGCCATTTCGTCAATACTTCTTGATACTGTATTGTTGCTCAGCGGAATGACTTCAGTGATTTTGGAGGAATTTTGTTGCATGACAGTTGAAATAACCACAGATACTGAAAGCAAAATAAATTCTTCGCCAATAGTATGAGGTTTTCCCGATTTCGCTACTAGCTTAGAAATCTCATAAGATGCAATAGAACCTTTGTCTAGTTTTGCCGCTGTTTTGCTAAATATATATTTAATAGTGCTCCTTGCTTGGAAATCATCCCGCAGCTTTTTAAAATAATCTAATGTTTTGTCTTTTTTGTCCTTGCGCTTATTCTCCAAATGTATTTTAAGCTTATTTGGTCACATACTATCGTTAGAAAGTGTAGCCATACATAAAAGACACAATGACTGAGTTATATTTTCTGGTGAATGTATAAAACCATAAGCTAAATACTCACTGGAGTATTGTCGACATTTGTTTTTCGTCATGATATATATATATATATATATATATATATATATATATATATATATATATATATATATATATATATATATATATATATATATATATATATATATTACATTTTAGAGCTGAAGCTCACCGCAACAGAATGAAAGGCGCTTATCTCAGTGGCGAAAAAAGAAGAGTATTTCTGAGAAAAGACCCAGAAACAACCTCCATTCCCTATGCAGAGCACCGAGACTGTGTCTACACCAACTTCTATTACAGTCGGCCACGAAAATTTCAGACATGTCCAATTAATAGAAACGCTAATAAAAATAGCTGCATTGAAAATTTTGTTTTCCTTTTTTGTGCTAAATACTTGCTCTTGATGGTAAATATTTGACACCAAATTCAACGGTAAAACATGTGCGAAATTTTCGTTGTTGATTGTACATCCTGGTACTCTGTACCTGTACCTAAATGCAAAACAGCAGAAATAGACTCTCTCAGGGGGGTAGATCTGCATTAATTTTAGTAATATATTATATACATATATATATATATATATATATATATATATATATATATATATATATATATATATATATATATATATATATTACTCAAATTAATGCAGATACAAAACGATAAGTACAATCATCAGAATCTAAGATTAAATGCTAACCTCGTAAATAAGCCCTAAGTGAAACCAAATTGAATAAAAAAATGATTTGCTGTAGGCCTAGCAATGGCACACTTTACTTACAAACAAAAATGCTTAGTTATTTACTTATAAAAGTCTTATATTATTGTGCTTGTGGCAGTATTAGGGTAAACAAATAAAAGCTACTTACATACTATAACGCCGAACCACTTGCTAAACAGACTGTAAGGTTTTAAAGTTCCACCTGAAGTATTTTCATCAAGCCAACAACAGTACCAGGAGCATAACGATCAAGCGCACAATGGAGTATGCCACAGAATAAGCATTTAAGATGCAAAATGTTTGTTTACAGATTAATGTAAATCCTATTATGCTAATAAAATATTTTTAAAAAGGGAAAATATATGTATTAATATTTTTTAAATGTAATTCAACTACATAAATTTAAATTAGGTACTGCCCTAACTATAATTCAGTTTTCAATAGGTTGAGTCCTGTGGCCCTCTTCATGGATCTGTGGCCCCTCTGAAGCTTAAAAATTTCCTGTGGCCCCCGGTTGGGAAACTCTGGTTTAAAACACATATAACGGGACTCCAAATCTGGAAATGGATCCGTCTAGGAAGACCAAAGCAACTGTTGTAGCACTTATGTCCGGAATCGGTAATGCCTCAATCCATTTTGTAGCCCGGTCAATGCAAGATAGGAGATACGGCTTATGCCACGGGTAGGATCGCCCAGAAAACGTATACAGTAGTAGTGGCCGACGATGTCAATGTGAACGGTTTCGAATCTTGACGAGGGTATATTAATGGGCAGGACTTGATATTTCGTGTGGTGATCGATCTTGGAGGATTGACATGAAAGGCACTCCCTCCCGTACCCAGGAACGAATGTGCCTATCCACATTAGGCCTTAAAATATCTAGACTTAATTGGACGGTGGGATGCCTTAGTTCTAGGGTGGGAAAAATTGTGCAATTGTTTGAAGATCGTCTTCCTGCATGCCGTTGGGACGAATGGGCATAGGGATCTTGATGTTAATTCACACCATAGTTGGGCTTCTCCGAGAAAAGGGAAATATTTTAATCGCGACTGTAATTATGTGCTGCTGCCAGGGCTCGGAGGTCAAATGACTCAATTTGGACCCCATGGACTTTCCGTGATAGGCAGTCAGCAACGACGTTGTCTTGACCACACACGTATTTAATGTCGCTGATGTAATCTGATATCACCGTCCAGTGGCGTTGTTGCCTGTCTGTTTTGATAAACAATAGTGAAGAGAAAGCCGACACTTACTGCTTGTGGTATGTGCAAAAAGTAACATGGCGACCCTCAATTATGCTCCTGAAGTGGATCACAGCAAGACGCCGACAGGAGTATCCTGCCATATGTAGAGTATGCTTGCAGCGTCTTGGTTAATTTACTGCGAAAAATGCCACTGGTTGCGGTGAGCCATTCACAATCTTGTGAAGTGCAGCACCTGCCGACTAGTGGGAGCAGACCGTCACCAATTGATACGGTGAGTCATTTGGTAGCGCGTGACGGAGCTTGACGGAGTTAATTAAAGCTACTCTAGTATTATTGGATGCTTCTCGCGCAGCATCGTTCCATTCGAGCTCACGAGCCTTGGGTTGCATACGCGCGAGCTCAGTCAGCGGTGCTGGAACCGCAGCAAAATATGAAATCATTTTCCTATAGTAGCCTAACATGACCAAGTATCTTCGCATTTCGTAACATCTTTTGGTAATGGCATATCTCCAATTTTCTTAGCTAGTGGACAAATTCCCATAGCCGAATTATGGTGTCCTAGAAAGTCAATGTCTTCTTTCACGAACTCACACTTTTCCAGGGACACTCGTAAAATGGTCTCGACCAGGATTTTGAATACTTGATCTAAATGATCCAAATGTTCGTCGGAATTGTACGAATATATGAGGATTTCGTCTATATATACAACAAGATCTGCTGACCAAAAATTCGCGAGCTCTTACTTATTCTGATTTATGACCTTACGACCTACACAACTTTGACTAATTCCTGGTCTAAGCTTGGGAGGACTTTGGCAAATCTATGATCGAAAGAGAATGTAAAACAACATTAGCGTTTCAAATTTCGTTAGAATCGGGCGAATAGTTATGATGTTTCTGCCCAAAAAAAATAATTCCCGGGCTAACTTTAGGAATACTTTGACAATTATATAATTTGAAGAGAATGTAAAAAAAAACAACATATGGATTTCAAATTTCATTAAAATCGGGCAAATAGTTATAATGTTTCTGCAAAAAACAAAATAATTCATGGGCTAACCTTGGCAGGACTTTGCTAATTATAGCATTCGAAAGAGAATGTAAAACAACATAAAGGTTTCAAATTTCGTTGAATCGGCCGAATAGTTATGATGTTATTGGGAAAAAAATAATTCCTGGGATAACCTTTGGAGGTTTTGCGCAATTATATCATTTGAAAGAAAATGTAAAAAATATAAGCGTTTCAAATCTCGTTACAATCGGCCGATTAGTTACAATGTCATTACAAAAACACAAAAAAAAGCAAAACGGGGACCGACCAACCGATGACATAGTGAGATGTAGATTCCCCTGCGACTAAAAAACTAACTCTAATCCCGAAACAAGTTATCCATGTGACGCTGGAAGGTGCAACTCGGATTCCTGAAGCCAAAGCGTAACTTTATATACTCCCATAGCCCAAACGGAGTTACCAACGCAGTTTTCTCAATGTCCGCAGGGTTCATCGGGATCTGGAGAAAATTGTTTTCCAATGAAGGTGGCTTGCTACAATGTATTTTCGGTAATGGATATCTGTTGGGCTTCGTGATTGCATTAAGTGCGCAAAAATCGCTGACCACCATGTAATCGCCCGGCGACTTCTGCGGGACCATGTAAATCGACGAGGCCCACGGTAATTTCGATGGGCGCGCAACCCCCTCCTTCAATAGTGTCTCGAATGTTGCTTTAGCAAATTGGGTTTTCTCTACTGAAAGAGGCCGTGATCACGTGAAGGTTGGTGGTGCACTGCCGGTCTCAATTGTATATGCCACGGAGTTAGGCGACGTTGAGACTGGATTAGTGGGTGCGGGGAAGTACAAGGCTTCATACTTCTCAAATACGACCTTCCACCTGGATGTAGATGCTAGAAGTCATTAATAATTATTAGTGCTACTGCAGGTTCCTCAGATTGTTTTACTTTTGACTTGAGCTTAGTTTGATTATCGAAAAGGACGCCACACGCACAATCCACCAAAAGATTAAAGTGCCCCAGAAAGTCAATCCCTAATAATGGCGATGTGGTATCCGCGACCATAAATAACCACCTAAATCGCTGGCGAAGGCTCCCGTATCGATAAGGAATCGCACCTTATCTTATCTAATCTTGCGGCGACGGTAAATACTGACGACCTGCCGGCGGTCTTCCTTGCAAAGGCATGCCGTGCTAGTTTTCCGATAGGGCTGGCGAAGATGGCTTAGAGGACGGTTGCATTTGCACGTTTACACCTTTTTTCGGCCATCTCCACCAAGGCTGGCAGATTTTGGCCCTTTCACCGAAAAACAAATGGGATCGGCATAGCGCAGGTCTCTGGTTCCTGCGAAGAGGTTGCAGTTCTATCAGTATATTATTCGAATTATATTCGTTAGTAGGCGGTACAAAGTTAGAACGATTGCCATTAGGGTACACACCCATAGGCACTGAGCGCACACTTCCTGTATTTTGCACATTATTTATTTGATTATCACACCTATCATTTACAGTGAAAGCACTTATATCAGGAAAAAACGTGCACTACTATCACTTGTTTCATTATTATTATTTACGCTAAGACACTGTGCCTTATTAAATGGCATTAGTTCATCTGCAAGTTTTTCTAGCTGGACAAGGGTTAAGTCTTGGGTGGCGATGATGGGTGCGATGTTTGATGGCAGGGACTAAATAAATTTGTGCCTCACGAGTTCTTCCCCAATTCCTACCCCTAGAGCTGTTCTTCATAGTTCCTCCAGGTTGATTGAAGGTTGACCAGTGAGTGTAGAGGAGGCATTAAGCTTCTTAAATAGCTCCGGTTTGGTCTCGAACAGCCCAATTACTTCAGCCCTTAGAAGTTGGTAGTTCTGGGCAGATAGGACTGTAGCTGGGAGTCGGTCGACAGTCTCGGAAGGTAATCCAGGCCAGGACGTGAAAAAACATTGTTTCCTCCTTATTTATCTTTGATATATGAAATTGAGCATCTACTATTTTAAACCAACCTGATACTGCTGTCTCTTTAAAGATGGGTGCCTTGATTGTGATGGCGTTTGCGATTTTTGATCCTCCTTGTTATGCTTGTTGTTGGTCCGAGGCATCCATATTTTGGGTTAACTTTTTTTCCGGGTGAAAAGGTCACCAGTTATGGGGGTAAAGGGAGACCAATGTATAAGTAAAAGGGAGGGAGCCAATTTATTCGTAAGCCTGGCTTAGGCAGTGGTAGTGTAGCTTTTAATCTGAATGCAAAGCTCCGTTTTGTTATCCACTTGTCACCAGGGTTACGGTAACCGTGTAGACTACTTGTTGGAAAGAGTGATCGGAAGAATAATTGCGGTTTTGTAGGCTTTTAATCTTGGCTAATGGGCTGCCTCAGTTCAGGCAAGTGAAATCGCTGTGTGTTGGATTCGCTTGTGTGCTCACGTCCTTATGACTGACTATCAGTGTATAGGTGGAGATCACCAATTTACAATGGTGTCGCCAGCTTTAGAGGTGGCCTGTTTATATACGAATGGGTATTAGTTTATTTTTGAGAAAAAAGGATGGTAAAAGGCGGTTTATCTAATAGGGAAGTGGAGGTAAAAGTTACCCAGTCAGTGGGAGCTTGGTAGTTAGTCACCATGAGGAGTATATCAAAGAGTCTTCGATGCTACTAAGCACGACGGGTGGTGAGGGCCTTTGGCAGCTGAGCTTACTTTATACCTCCGTCAAATATTTTCTGACTCCTTAATAATTCTTCACGAGGGTTATGATTTAGGCTGGGCTTACCGAAGGTTTCCCGATAATCGGAGTAAAGAAGGACTTCGAAAAGGACATAGCAAAAAAATATTATCTTATTCTTATACTGGCCTATTAAAGGGGCAAGCAGCACGTCACGAGTACTTTGCGGTCAAAAAGTAGGCTTTCTATTCTGCAAGAAGTTTTGGGTTCAAAGACGCAAGGACTTAGGTGAATTAAACGGGCTCCGTAACGCTACCAAGAAAGTAAACGGTGTTAACGAATAATGATTCTCTTTCTCTGACGTTTGTTGTTCTTCTGACTTTTTGAAATAATATATGTCTGACTATATATGTGTTCGTTTCCTAAGGGGCCTGACCTAGACTTGTCCGTCGGGGCGGACCCCAGTGGTCTGGTTCTTTAATTTCAACCCCTAGGGCGGAGCTACCGAACAGCTGTGTGTGTAAGATATACCCACATGTTTCCAATAGTTTTTTATCTTTATTATAGGAATCGCTTGTTACAGATCTGTGTAAAAATTTCTCTTCGTCAAAGACTGTATTTGCTCAGCTGCTTTGTAGCCTCGCGTTTTCTGATAAATCTTTCACAAGACGCGAATATTTGTTTATGCATGGCCTCTTATTGACTCAGGTGTTCGACCTGATATCTGCTTTCCGCGTTCGTATTTTGTGTGTTCTCTCCCGCGACTCAACCGACCACTTGTCTCATCTCTATTTATACAAATTACACTGGTCTGCGTAAAAAATGTACCTTAGGTTTTCTATAGTGTTTCTTAATAAAATTGACCTTCTAAATCCGAATCTGTCATCCGTTTTTCTCTATCACCTCCAGTTTTTGCGATACAGGGGGTGATAATAATTTTATAGTTTATACATCTCCTATATTACATCAAATTTCAATAGTTTTTGCACTGCTCTATTCGCAGTAAATTTTGTGTACATTTTAAGTAATTATGTAAATAGGTTTATATTTTGCAGGTTAAAAATTGCTTAGCATTATAATAATAAGAATAATAATAATAATAATAGTGGTTGAGTTAAAAATGAACAGAAAATGTAAGAATAGCTCCGACAGATTTTGCTATGTTTGCGGCAAAGTGACTTTTCCCGAGCAGCAAAGTACAATCCCTCCTGTAATTAAATCTTTGTATCATGCATATTTTGGAGTAAGGCTAAGAGATCAAGATAAAAGTTTTGCACCACATATCTGCTGCAAGGGATGCTACATAAGTTTAAGACGCTGGAGTCAGGGCGAACAGAATTCTCTCTCTTTTGGTGTTTCCATGGTGTCGAGAGATGGCAAGGACCACACTACGGACTGTTATTTTTGCATGACAAATCTTAAAGGTGAGCATTGTATCAAGTATTTAAGCTTTCTGTATTATACTGGCTCCTGAAAATGTCATTATTATGCAAAGACTTAGCATAAATCTTCCCCTGAACATATAGAGGTACATGAAGAGATTAATATGGAAGTTGACCAAGATTATGACACATCTGAGTCTTATCAGGTTTCCACACATGATATGGTCGCAAGACCGTTCACTCAAGTTCAGTTAAATGATCTGACCAGGGATCTGGGGGTTTCAAAGGCGAATACACAACTTCTTGGCTCTCGACTTCGTGAAAGTAATCTTCTCGCTTAAGAAACAACATTTAGGGGGGTACAGAAATAGAGAACAAGAGTTTCGAAGCTATTTTTTTACAGCATTCTTCCAGCTCTTTAGTATACTGCGCCAATATTAAAGGACTTGTTGAAGCCCTTGGAATTCCCTACAACCCATTAGAATGGAGACGGTTCATAGATTCCTCCAGTAGAAGTTTAAAAGCTGTGTTACTGAATATTGGTAACAAGATAGCTTCCGTTCCTATAGGCCATTCAATCCACCTTACTGAAAGTTATGAAAATATGAAAAAAATGCTGGATGCAATAAATTACTCTAGCTATAAGTGGAGGATATGTGGTGACTTAAAGGTAAGATCATTTTACACTTGGCATTTCTAAGCTTTTTGATATTGACATTTTCATTTTTAATTGTTAATACTTGTATACACCTTTTGGTCAACTTACATTTTACAAGAATGCAAATCTGGAAATCATGAGTCATTTTTGAGTTATATTTTTTGTTGAAGTGTGTCCCTATAGGTTAATGCATCCTATTGGGTTAATGAGGAACTTATCCTAATTGAGAAGGTATACAACACAACTCAATAAACTCAAAATAAGATGTACATATATCCAATTAGTTCCAATACGATGATTTAATTCATCGGCATACAGGATTTTTCAGTACATATTCATATTCTTATTGTTTTAAGAAAGATTACTTTGAATTTGTTTTTAGAAATATTTCACTGAATTTACATACCGTGCTAATTTTTTTTCAGGTAGTGTCTCTTACGCTTGGGACGCAAACAGGCTACACGAACCATCCCTGTTTTTTTATGTTTATGGGACAGTCGTGTAGATAGTATGCACTATGAGAAGAAGGTTTGGCCTCCACGAGAAACATTTAGAATTAGATCAAACAATGTGATAGCTAAACCTTTAGTGCCTCCTCAAAAAATACTCCTCCATCCACTGCATATAAAGCTTGGCATAATGAAAAATTATGTCAAAACCCTTAATAAAGTAGGCCAAGCTTTTAAATTTCTTCTTCAAAAATTTCCACAAATCAGTGACGCTAAGCTCCATGGGGGAATTTTTGATGGACTTCAAATCACGAACTTGATCAGAAATTTGATGCATCAATGAAGGACATAGAAAAAGATGCCTGGAAAGCTTTCAAAGCTCTAGTTAACAATTTTCTAGGCAATAAAAGAAGCCTAGAAGAATATGTTGCCCTGGTCAATCAGCTCTTAACAAGTCTCAAACATTTGGGAGCTCAAATGTCTATAAAGATACACTTTTTACAGTCCCATCTGGATTATTTTCCCGACAACTGCGGGGATTACAGTAAAAAACAGGGGCAAAGATTCCACCAGGACATAAAAACAATGAAATCCAGGTACCAGTGTAAATGGAACGGAAACATGCTTGCTGACTACTGTTGGTGTTTGAATCGTAATGCACCAGATGACAGGCACAAACGAAAATCGTTAAGGGCGTCTGTTCTTCGAAATTATAATTATTTTCTTTATTATGTTGCATTCTTTTATTTTTTGTTTATTAAAAGAATTATAGTTTACATACGTGTATTCCTGTTTATATGATATAACAGTAATAATGCATTATTAGATAGAGAAAGGTTTTTTTTTAAAAAATTCAGAAAAAATGAGGTAATCTCAATGAAAATGGTGTATGCTGTACTGAGAAAATCTGACCTGATTGAACAAATATACATTCATTTTTGAGCTCAGGAGGTTGGATTCATTAAGAAACCACAAAAAAAAATCCTGGGGAACATAAATTTTTCTTTTGAACGCAGGCCTGTGTTATCATATGTATTTTCATTTCCTTATTTGCTATACAAATCAACATATATATTTTCATCTTCTTATTCTCACGTTAGACATATTATTTTTGTTATTTACATGTAAGGCAATTTGTTAGGATTTGATAAATCCTCCGAGCGTCCATTTGTGGAGTTTCTCGCTGGGCCTATTAAATCCTGCAATTTGGTTCCAGCAGCCTACCTATTATATAACACGAGCACCACAAGTGATAATAAGCTCAGCGTTTCTTGTATCTTTCCTTCTCTTTCAGACTGCGGGCGGACGGACCGTGGGTTGAGGTACTGTATGACTCCCGGTGGTTGACTTAATTATGATACTAATAATACTGGCTCTCTTATATTTTTCACGTCTATTTATTCTAACGCAAATTTAGGGTCGTGACTCCGCAGTATCCAATCCAAGCGCCAGGCGGTGGTTATCTTATCAAATGGTATGCGCGTGTGTTCTGCGAGCTGACCGCTGAGCGGAGTTTATTCGATCAGAGGGTGTGTACATGTTCAGTCTAAGTACGTGCGCACTAAGAGAGTTTTTGAATTTGGAAACTTGACACGGCTTTATCAAGCAGACACCCGTAGCAAGATTGATTTCGTCTTTCACGGGTTCACATCAAGGCTGGTGGGTCGGAAACCCTCCTTCTAGGATTCCGTCCCATGTATGCACAGTTTTTTTCCGCCGTCTTTATTATCTCTGCGGCTAGACCGTCGGCTTGCACTTGTTTCCTAATGGGTTGTATGTCTGTATATTCACGTGGGAACACAATGATTTCACTTGCATTATTACAAAATATTCTGCTTTGCATTGATACATAGATTATTAAATTGCGATTTAACATTATTTACAAGTATTTGTTTTGTTTAACAAGGATTAATTATTACAGGATGGCATATTATTTCAATGTTTGATTTGTGAGCCCAATTTCAAGTTTCAAAGGGCCAATGGGGTGCTTATTTTGTGAGGTTCTTTGTTGGCTCTACTTCACCTTGTAATTGAGTGCTACAGAGTGAAGTAAAAAGCCATTGTTTACATACAAAAGGAAGACATATAAAACCTGAATATATGGAAGATATGCAAACCTTAACCCTATATAGAAAATGAAAAGGTGATATAGGTGATTAAGCGGAACTATATACTTGTGGAGAGCATCACCCTGGCATTAAAATTGCACCAGCAAAGTGCCTCGCAGGAATAGAGAAAATTGTATCAAATCAAATATGTCCTATGTCCACCCGTATATATATATATATATATATATATATATATATATATATATATATATATATATATATATATATATATATATATATATATAAATATATATATATATATATATATATATATATATATATATATATATATATATATATATATATATATATATATATATATATATATATATATATGAAAATTAACCCAGGAGAAAATGAAAAGATGAATCCAAGCACTTTCGAACTATACTTGCAAGTTCATTTTCAATGAATAACATGAAAATAGAGAAGACGACCTTATATATTGTACACAGATACGTAGGGAACGCCAACGCCCATCACATAGTACAGACCAATGAAAAAATCAAACACAAAACGAGAGAGAAAAATACCAGGAAAAAGAACAATAGGCAACTAATAACAGACATGTGCATCCCTAAAACGATATAGACACACTAATGAACGCCATGTATATGAATGGAATATGGTTGGATAAGAAAAAAACAACATTTTAAAGGATTATCATTTCGCTCTAATGATAATCCTTTAAAATGCTATTTTTTTCATCCAACCATATTCCATTCACATGGCGTTGTTGTATGTATATCGTTTTAAGGATGCACATGTCTGTTATTAGTTGCCTATTGTTCTTTTTCCTGGTATTTTTCTGTCTTGTTTTTGTGGGGTTTTTTTTTGCATTGGTCTGTACTATGCGATGGGCATTCCCTACGTATCTGTGTACCCTATATAAGGTTGTCTTCTCTATTTTCATGCTTTTCATTGAAAATGAACTTGCAAGTATAGTTCGAAAGTTCTTGGATTCATCTTTTTATTTTCCTGTGTCTTAATTTTCATATTATTGCTTTGCTCACGTGCCACTTTGTGAGTTTTTTCATTCAATATATATATATATATATATATATATATATATATATATATATATATATATATATATATATATATATATATATACACTAGTCAGCAATTAAACGGAAAGCCGTGAATTCAGATATCAATATAAAATTGGAGACAGTGTAATAAAAAACGAACACTTCTTGTCTAGAAAATGGATTAAGACGAGACAGCTGTCGCCGCGGCAGGTGTTATAAAACTTATATCAAGAAAGCGTCAGTTTTAGACGCCAGGGATCCATGACCACGAAACAAGGGAGTAACGTCGGTTGTGGAAATCCCGCTCTGCGGACAGAGCTAAAGTCGGCGTGCCTTGGAAGCAAGAAGAGGCCACACCTTTCTCCTGCCCTACTTATAGAAGAAAAATAGAGAACGTATCCTTATTCTTGATTCTAACTCTCAATCTCAGAGTCGCCCCGTTATTAATTACGTTTCGTTTATTGTAGCAAAGCTCCCGTCTTAACCGCCTGAGTCTTGTTCTCGTTACTCTCGCTTTCCTGACCGGTAGTAAGAAATTTTCCTGACCGTACTCTGTAAACCGAGCTTCATTTTTATCTTGTTTTGTTTGTTTGGAATTAAACCTTTTTTTTACGTGATTACTCTCAGTCCTTTCTCGATCACAAACATTCGGTAAGGCCAACCAACCCGATATATTACTTGAGTATCTTTTAGTCAGATACAAACTTAACACCACCCATCACTTCACCTCGGGGACAGTAGGGACTTCGCGAAATATCTCCGTCATTTTTAACCATAACTGGAACTGTTACCTTTACCCGTCTGTACCATAAACCGGCATCCTTGGACAGCATTTCTCCCCTATCATAAAGTGGTAACCCGTGATCGTCCCTACATTACGCTATAAAGGTAACGTGCCCTTCCTACCTCAACCTTAACTGGCAACCCTACGTCCCTATCAACAAAATGGTAACCGATGGTCGTTTCCTTTATACGTATAAAACTTGGGTACCTCATACTGATACGTTTATAACACATATTTTTCCGATGTCGATTAATTACGTCAGATATGAAAGGGGCAAGGGAAAATGAATATCAGTAAAATCAATTTTGTCGAAATTAAAAGGAGGATTTAATTAAGATTGTATTATTATTATAAACAAGATAAAACGATATAAAGAAGAATTATATAAATTGCAGCATCTATATTGAAGATAAATAATACCTGATAGGATTATTATTATTTAAGTAAGAAAATACACCGAAAGTAAATAAATTATGTTATGTTATGTAAAGGATATTTTGGGAAGATTTAGGAGTAGGGTACAGAAAAAGTTAGATCAGTGAGAGAACCGCAGAGAGAAATAAAAGAATGTACAGGGAGACCCGTTGCACAGGCAAATTTCACGGTCGGTTTTCTCTTTTATATAATATATAATATATAATATAACGGATGACAAAAGCCACAAGGGCTCATCATAGGTCATCCGAGTCAAGCGGCCTCTTTTTCAAGGCACCCAAACTCCCAGGAAAACTACATCCAGAGGATTACATCCAGAAACAAGGGTATCACCAATCAAGGCTTGTCAAGAACTAAATCATGCAGCTATAGATATATACAAAACTTAGGAACCATCACAACCTTCCCTTCCCATAAACTCATCCAACCTACTCTTAAATACATTTAGATTTGGACTACCTACTACCCTCTGCGGCAATTTGTTCCAGAAGTCTACCACTCTATTGGTGAAAAAATATTTTCTTAAATCCATTGTTCGAAACACTAAAGCCAAAACAATTATTTTGTGTGTTCTTTTTCTTGTTAGTGTCTGCTATTTTAAGAAATATTTTCTTGAGATTATTCCAGCATTTTTATCACTTTGGTTGCTGAACATAACTCAGAGAAAAACAAAAAAAAACAAATCATCGTTAAAATATGGCAGCTGTTGCTGAACCGCTAACTCTTCAACAAGGTATATGTGCAAACTAACCCTAAAGATTGTATCTGATATGATTTTCATATTAGGGTGATTAAGGATGGAGCTGAAATTATTTCATTGGCCTTTGAAAAGATACTTACGAGGTCCTTATTACTTGGGAAAGTATCCGGTAATTTTGGAGAATGGCACACGATATTTGGTACTCTTTCACATTAACATAACATAATTTCATGGATGACAAAAGTCACAAGGGCCTATCAAAGTGCCCCTGGTTTAATTCTTCAATTGCTCATCTAAGAAGAAGGCGTCGTCAAGCTGAACGTAAATGGTGTAGATTAAAGACTCTAGAGGCTCGTTTGGACTATATCAATGCAAATAGTTATCTTATCCTAAAAATTAAGCAAGTTAAAAAAGCATATTTCAAGAATAAAATATTATCTTGCAATTCCAATAAATCTAAACTTTGGCTAGTTTTAAATAGACTACTGGGTTATAATCAACCCCATACTCCTGATACCCACTCAGCCAATAGTATTAATGAATTTTTCATACAAAAAGTCCAAAATATTTGAGATGGAATTGATAACACACTCCCAACCAACAATTATTCTGATATTTACCTTAATCATATATCCAGTAACCCCAATTGTCTTGCTGAGATCAAAGAGTTCTCTGCAATCTCTATCTCAGAGACTAGTTCTATATTAAACTCTATTAATAAAACTTTCTGTTAAGTTGATATATTCAATTTCTCAAGGCTCCCATGTGCCATTGAGCATCTTGTACCCATTTTTGCTACAATAGTAAATAAATGTTTTTCTTCTGGCCTTTTCCCACAGTCTGAAAAAATTGCTGTGGTCAAGCCCTATTAAAAAAAGCATCATTAGATAAAGATGTATTAATAAATTATTGTCCAATATCACATTTATCATTTCGGTATATCAAAGGTCATTGAAAAGGCAATTGTACTTGAGTTAACTCCACACTTGACTAAAAACAAACATATATCAATTTTTCAATCTGCTTATAGGCAGAATCACTCAACAGAAACTGCATTATGCCGTATTTATAATGATCTTCTGTATAGCTTTCAAAATCACAACTCATCTATGCTCGTTCTTCTCGATTTGAGTGCTGCATTTGATACCATCGATCATGCACTCCTCCTGATGAACCTGGCTAAAGCTGGAATCAAAGGAAAGGCACTCAGTCTATTCAAATCATATCTGGTGGGACGTTCACAAGTGGTCTCTCTAAACAACTCATTGTCTTTTACACTGGAATTAAAATATGGTGTTCCACAAGGCTCACTGTTGGGTCCGATACTTTTCTCCTTATATATATATCTGGCCTTGTTGATATCATGAATGCACATAGAGTCAACTATCACCTTTATGCTGATGATGTACAAATCTATATTCCCATCACCAATCTTCCTTCTTGCTTATCAAAAGTGAATGCACTCTTAACTGACCTAAAATTGTGGATGCATGGTAGAAAACTGAAACTTAATGAAGATAAAACTGAAATTATAATTTTTACAAAGGATAGAACTCAAGTTCCTCTCCCTGTTGAGATCAACTTAATACAGAGTAAGCTAACCTCATCACTCACACTCAAGTATCTTAAGAACATAAAAAAAGGAGACTGCAAAAGACCATTCATGGCCTACACTTGGCAGCTCCTGTTCCAGTCAACACACAATAGATTTCTTACCAGAGAAAAGTCATCAACATTGTCACCCTTTACAGGAGTTCGTCAGATCTAATCTACAATATACATAAAATTCATCCAGAGGATTATGTCCATTCATGCAACCGCAAAATATAATCTCCACACTCCTTAGAAAAATATGGACATATGTACATAAAAAAAAGGCAGTCCCATCTAGCAGCTTCATCCATATATTTATCTAATCTATTCTTAAAACTACCCAGAGAGGAGGCTTCTATCACATGTCTATTGAGCCTATTCCATTCATCTACCACACGATTTGTAAACCAATTCCTCCCAATCTCCTTCCTAAACCTATACTTATCAAGCTTAAACCCATTGCTACGTGTCCTGTCATGTTCACTAAGTATAAGAACCTTACCCAGATCCCCTTTATTATATCCTTTTACCCATTTGAAGACTTAAATCAATTCCCCTCTGACTCTTCTCTTTTCCAATGTATGTAGATTTAGTTTTCTGAGCCTTTCACCATAAGGTAAGTTCCTTAGCCCACCAATCATCTTTGTCATCCTTCTCTGCACAGACTCAAGCAAATCAATATTCTTCCTATAATATGGTGACCAAAATTGTACTGCATAGTCTAGATGAGGCCTAACTAGCGCCAGATACAGTTTTAGAATGACTTCAGCACTCTTATTGCTTACACTCCTCCTAATGAATCCCAATATCCTATTAGCTTTATTCTTAGCATTTAGGCATTGCTTTCTAGGACAAAGGTCTGAACTTACCAAAATACCCAAGTCCCTCTCACAATGGGTCCTCCCTAAAATTCTCCCATTTAATTTATAACTATTCAATGGATTATTTCTACCTATACTAAGTACACTACATTTGTCTATGTTAAACTTCATTTGCCATTTCTCGGCCCAATTGGACAGAATGGTCAATTCCTCCTGCATTACAACAGCATCAGAATCAGCCCTAAGGGCCCTACATAACATAACATAACATAATTTCACGGATGACAAAAGCCACAAGGGCCTATCAAAGGTCATCCGCATCCGTCAAATCCCACCCACATAATGCATCCATAGGATTTTGTCAGATCATGCATCTACAATATACAATTTAACAATATATAGGAATGTTCAACCATGCATCTACAATATATAATTTAAAGCCTCCATAGGAGTCTGTCAAAAAACAAAATCAAAGTCCCCCAAAATATACAATAAAAAGAAACTGCATCCACAGGAATGAGTCAAGAAACATATCCACATAACAAAAAGTAAGAAATTATCCCTCCATCCCCATATAATCATCCAATCTGCGCTTGAAAACATTCAAGTTTGGGCTGTCTACAGTCTCAGGTGGCAAACTATTCCAATAATCCACTCTGTTAGTCAAAAAATATTTTCTAACATCCAGTCTGCACCTCTGTTTTTTAATCTTTAAGTGGTGGCCTCTAGTTCTATTACTACCTTCTAACTCAAATAACTTGCTGAAATCCAATTTATCCACCCCAGAAAAGATTTTAAAAAGCTCAATCATATCTCCCCTCACACACCTTCTTTCAAATGAAAACATATTTAATACCCTCAGTCTATCTTCATATTCAAGGTGCTTCAGGGATGGTATTATTTTTGTTGCCCTCCTTTGTACTGACTAATAAGTTTATATCATGTCTAAAATGTGGTGACCATGCCTGTATACAGTACTCTAAATGTGGCCTGACATAAGAGTTGTATAGTTTAAGTATGACCTTCTTACTCTTGTAGCTAACATTTCTTTTAATTTAACCTAGCACCCTATTTGCTCTATTTTTTGCCTCAATACACTGCTTTGAAAATTTCAGTGACCTATCTACTACTACTCCTAAGTCCTTCTCATCTTCAACTGAATTAAGCCAATACCCATCCACCTCATAGCTAAATTCCCTATTATCTCTCCCCATGTTAATAACTTTGCATTTATTAAAGTTAAAAGTCATCTGCCACTTCTGAGCCCAAGCTAACAACTTATCTAAGTCACCCTGCACTTTAAAGCTACCCTCAACCTCTTTGACTACAGCTGCCAATTTAGTGTCATCAGCAAAAATTGACACTTTGCTATTTACACCTTGCCCAAGATCATTTACATAGATTATAAATAATAAAGGGCCTAAAACTGATCCCTGAGGTACGCCACTAATAACATTCCTCCACTCTGACCTCACTCCATTCAGTACAACTCTCTGTTTCCTATTTTTCAGCCATCATAAATTCATTTCTTAACCATCTTCTCAATAATTTTACAGACTATAGAAGTTAAGCTTACCGGTCTAAAGTTATTTGGATCCTCTTTGCTTCCCTTTTTAAAAATAGGCACTACATTTGCCAGTTTCCAATCATTCGGTATTTCTCCAGACTCTAGTGATCTAATAAATATCTTCTCAAGAGCTACTGCAATACTTTCTACACCTTCTTTGAGTATCCTAGAATGAATGTTGTCAGGGCCAGATGCCTTACTAGTATTTAACTGCATTATAAGCCCTTTAATTTCTTCTCTGTCTATATTAATAGAATTTATCACTACTTCCCTTGACCTAGAATTATCATCAATTAATCTAACTGGTTTCTCTTCTGTGAATACTGAAGCAAAATGATCATTAAGGACCTCTACTATTTCCTCATCAGATTCTTTAAAAACCCCTATTTTATCACTGTTAGATTTATTATTGATTCTATAATAGCTAAAGAATTTTTAGGATCTTTATTATTATTTTTAGCTAAATTAATTTCTGCTGTCCTTTTGCTCTTCTTAATAATCTTATTTAGTTCATTTCTGGTTGACCTATAATGGTTTAAATTATCTAAACTACTCTCACTTTGTAATCTCTGGTATGCCCTTTTTTTCTCTGAAACTTTATTAGCTATTTCTTGATTCCACCATAATGGTTTCCTACATTTCTTCCTAATAGACTTCATCGGGATACACTGTTCCTGAACCATGTTTAATATAGTCTTAAAAATATCCCACATCTCATAAGTATTCTTTCCATGGAATTCTATATCCCGCCTAATCTGATTTAGCATGCCGCGTAATTTATCGTAATCCCCCCTATAAAAATTTGGAATTTTTGTGGAATTTGTCATTTTTCTACTCTTAACTATTTGCAAATTAAACCGAACCATCTGATGATCACTGTTTCCCAATGATTCCCCTACACTCAATCCTTGAACTAAGTGATCATCATTTGAAAGAATTAGATCTAATATATTGGCACCCCTTGTTGGCTTATTAACAAATTGGGTCAAAATTTATCCTCCAAACACTCCATAAACTTACAACTTGCTCTATCTCTTCCTATCATATTTTCCCAGTCTACAGAAGTTAAATTAAAGTCACCAAGAATAACTGTATCTTCTTTGCATCCTTTACTTATTTCCCTAATCATTAACTCATCGATGCAATCCGTCTGTCCCGGTGGTCTATAAAAAGCTCCCAGGTGTATTTTCCTATTTTTACCAACCTTAATATCTATCCATAATGATTCGCCTTCTCCTTGCTTTATAGAGTTATTTAGATTTGAAGAAATGCTATTTCTAATATAAATAATCAACCCACCACCAGTCCTATCTCTCCTTTGACTAATGTACATAGTATAACCTTCTAGTTCAAATTCACTGACATTATCATTAAATATATTTTCATTAACCCATGATTCAACTATACATATTATATCTATATCTTCATGAATGATATAACTAAATAATTCATCCCTCTTATTTCTAAGACTACGAGCATTTGTGTAAAGACAACTCAGCCCACCTATCCCTGAAGCACCTGAGGGCCTATCTCCTCTGCATCTCCTTTCTCTCCTTCCCTGACCCTGTACTCTTGTATTTCCCTGACCACTATCACTACTCAAGTAATTTAACCCTAAAGCACTTCCATTAGCCTGCCTACCTTCTACAAATCTGTGTTTGCTTCCTATCCCTGCCTCACTTTGAGCCATAAAATTTCCCTGACCACTATCAAAACCTAGTTTCCCGTCTCTAAAGACCTAATAACATTATCTAATTCCCGCCACAAAACCTCAACCCCATCTCGGCTCAGATGGAGTCCATCCATCGCATACAACCCTTATTCCCATAAAACCCACTCCAAACATCTACAAACACCAATCCTGACTCCTCGCACAAACCTTTCACATATTCATTCAAGCACACCTGAAACAACGCCTTTTACTCTACTTTCACATATCCTTTCAATCAGCCTTTTATACCGCTGTCGTAACTCACAAGTACCCACCTTCTTTACATTGTTTACTCCGACATGTGTAATCACAACTGCTTCCCTCTCACACCCAGATACCAACCTATCATACCTCTCACACACATCATTTACACCAGCACCTGGCAGACAAACTCTCACTCCCTTCCATTTACTTTCACTCAACTTCCTATCTAAATACCTAATCTGAGAGTCACCCATCACAATCACCTCAGTCATTCTCCTATTCTCTCTAGGCCTAGTATTACCCTCCCTGCTGCTCTCACTCACTCGACCTCCTATTCTACTTTCAGGCACGGCCACACCAGACAAATCTCTTTCAAATTCTTCCTCTCTCAGGGCATCAAATCTGTTAGTTAGCCTAACAGGTTCCATGTCCCTCTCATTCACACACCTAACCTGTCCTAACTTATCTATTCTGTTCACTTTCACCCACCACTCATCATCACTTACTTCACTCACTGCTTTCTCTCCAGTCCCTGTTCTAGGCCTAACTTCCTCCCTCCTGGTCCCAATCTGACTCTTCAAACGTACACTTGCATCTCTTCTCACTTCAGACACTAAATCATTCAGTCTCAAGCATTCCGCACGTAATCGACTCACCTCCTCAGTCAAAGCACATACACGGCACTCAGACACATTCACTCTCCTCTCTACACCACAGACATCGCACACTACATACACACTACTTTCAAAAGGCATACTCTCTACATCCAAACAGTCAGCCATACTTAAACAAGAACAATAATAGAAACAAAAACTTACAAACAACAAGAATTTGACCCGAATTTGTGCGAGCAAGTTTAAAACAAAAGTCACTTTCTCACCAAAACAAAATAACCACAATTTAACTTTGTTATATTAACCAACCAAATATATGATCTAATAACTTAATATTTATGTTTATGTCACACACCAAAGTATATCAAATAATCAAAATATTCTGAGAGCTCTACGAAACACGTGCTACCTGTTCGAAGGTCAGTCAAAGACCTAGCTTAGTATCATCAGCAAATTTACTCAGGTCACTACTTATACCTATGTCAAGATCATTAATATAAATTAAGAATAGCAAGGGACCCAAAACAGATCCTTGCGGAACTCCACTGCTAACACCCCCCCACTCAGATTTAACTCCATCTATACTAACTCTTTGCTGTCTGTCACCAAGCCATGACTGAATCCACCTAAATATACTGCCATCGATCCTATGTGCTTTAACTTTGCTCAGAGCCTGTAAGTGTGGCACTCGATCAAAAACCTTACTAAAGTCCAAGTATAAAATATCATAGTTTTCATCATTATCTGCTGCTTCATACACCTTACTATAAAAAGACAGCAAATTAGTCAGACAGGATTTACCCTTACTAAAGCCATGCTGTGATTCTTTTATCAACTTATGCTTATCCAAGTGATCTCTAATATTCCTTGCTATAATAGATTCCATCATTTTCCCTACCACTGATGTCAAACTTACTGGTCTGTAATTAGACATATTTGTTTTATCCCCTTTCTTAAATATAGATATCACATTGGCTTTCTTCCATGCCACTGGCACAATGCCACTCTCCAATGATTTTCTAAAGATGCGTGCTAGGGGCTCACTTAACACATCCTTACATTCTTTCAAAATTCTAGGAAAGACCTCATCAGGACCGGGTGCTTTACTACTTTTGATTTTATCAATTTCCTTTGTCACTATCTCCTTTGTGATCAAGATATCCTTTAATTTCTCTTCATCATTACCCCGAAAGATCATTAACACCTCAGGTATATTTAGAGTATCCTCCTGTGTAAATACTGAGAGAAAAGAGTCATTTAGCATTCCAGCCATTGAGTCCCTATCACTCACTAATTCTCCATTGGAATCTATAAGTGGGCCTATTTTATCTCTAACCTAAGTTTTGTATAATTGATAAAAACTTTTAGGATCTTCCTTTGCCCTATTTGCCACTTTAATTTCATAATTTCTCCTTGCTACTCTAATTAACTTTTTAACATCTCTTGCTAGTTCATTATATCTCTGCCTTAAGTGATCCTCTCCATTTTTTATTTTCCTATAAATGCCCTTTTTAATGCCAATATAATGCTTAATTTTATCTGTCATCCATTTTGGGTCATTATTTTTAGTCCTAATCTCCTTATATAGATTGTTAATCATCTGAACTGTAATTAATTGCTCAATTATTCTTTCATACTCCTCTTCAATTGTAATCTCTTCCTCCTAGTGATTATTGTCTCCACTAACTGATATCATTGAATTTCTTCCTGATTTGATTTCATTGCCTGGTTTCTGTACAACTGCCTCCAGGTAAGTCCTTAGCCCATTATAATTTGCTCTTCTAAAGTCAGGAATTTTAACATTGTTCATGCTACTATCAATACCACTCCATTTCATCTTGAATCTAATTTCACAATGGTCACTATTACCCAAATTTCCTCCAATCTCAGTATCCTTAATAACTTCTTCCCTATTTGTCAGAACTAAATCCAGTATATTATTACCTCTAGTGGGTTCATTAATAATCTGCCTCAGAAAATTATCTTGGACAACATTCAAAAATTCCTCAGCCTCCTGATCACCCACAAGAGCTTCCCAGCCTATATTTCTGTAATTAAAATCGCCCATTATACACACATAATAACCCCCCCTCCTCTCTTCCTATTCCTATCTGTATGGAACATGTTAAAGCCCTCAATCTCAACCTCAGGTTTAAAGTGATTACCTGCCAAATCAAGCCATGACTCTGTTTTCGCAATTATATCAAAATTCTCTTCACTCGCTAACGCTCTTAAGAGATCTATCTTATTCCTTATACTCTGACCATTTGTGTAGTAAATTTTTAATTTTTTTTATTATTCCCATCTTCATTGCATCGTGCTTTTTTATTCCTAGTTATCTGCTCATTCACTTGTGCATTAGTCCCCCTATAACGCATCAGTGTGCCCTCCCCCCTAGCTATTCCTCTATCTCTGCATCCCTTCCATTTCCTACACCTGCCCGCTATTCCTGTTATTCCCTTACCTCTAACAGCTTCTAGTTTCCCACCCGTAAGGACCTAATCACACTATCCAGCTCCCCCCATAGAACCTCAACATCTGCCCGACTAAGATGGAGCCCATCCATCGCATACAACCTCCTATTCCCGTAAACCCCACCCCAGACATCTACAAACACCAATCCTAACTCCTCACACAGTCCTTTCACAAATTCATTCAAACCAATTGCACGCGACAACCATTCTACCCCCACATCCAATCTCGGAAGCACACCAGAAACGACACCTTTTTCCCTGCTTTTACTCATCCTTTCAACTAACCTTTTATACTGCTCATGTAACTCACATGTACCCACTTTCTTTATATCATTCACACCCACATGCATAATCACAACTGCATCCCTCTCACACCCAGAAACCAGCCTATCATACCTCTCACAAACATCACTTATACCAGCACCCGGCAGGCAAACTCTCATTCCCTTCCACTTGCTATCACTCAACTTCCTATCTAAATACCTAATCTGAGAGTCACCCATCACTAGCACCTCAGTCATTCTCCTATTCTGTCTTGGCTTAACATTACCCTCCCTCCTGCTCTCAGTCACACTACCACCCATCCTGCTTTCATCCACAATCATACCAGGCAAATCTCTTTCACACTCTTCCTCTCTCAGGACATTGAATCTGTTAGTCAACCTAACAGGTTCTATGTCCTTCCTTTTCAAACACCTAATCTGTCCTAACTTATCTATCCTATCTATTTTCACCCACCATTCATCATCACTCACAACTTCCACACTGTTCCCAGTCCTAGCCCTATCTTCCACCCTCTTAGCACTAATCTCAGCCTTCAATCGCACACTTGCATCTCTTCTCACCTCAAACACTAAATCATTCAACCTCTTACATTCCCCACTCAACCCCCTAACCTCCCCTTCCAGAAAACACACACGACATTCAGTTACATTCACTCTCCTTTCAACTCCACATGTATCACACACCCCATACACACTCTTTCAAACGGCATGATCTCACCATCTATACAAACAGCCATACTCTCAGAAATTTACTAAGGACAAAGTTACCACTCACCAAAAAAATTCTTGCTCAGGATTGCTGCCAGTTATCTTTCCCAAAAGTATTAATCACTAATGTATTTATTATACAGTGATTGATGTTTTAAATAAATACAAGAAAAACTACACAGCCAAATCAGTATTATATCCCAATCTTACAATGAGAATCAGGAGCTTCCTGTAAGACAACCTTTCAGAACAAAGCCAAACAGCCAACTGGTATTATCTTTAATACCAAATTGTCTTTTACTGACCACTTTAATTCTATAATAAAGATCTGTAATTACCACCTTAGAAGGATCTCCTTGCTTACTAAATATCTAGATCGGAAAACTATTGTGATCCTGATACATGCCTTTGTGATCTCAAATTGACTATTGCAATTCCTTATTTGTTAATCTGCCTAAGAGAGAATTGAAAAGATTGCAATCACTACTAAATCGATCTGCTTGATTGGTATTCAATCTGCCTCCTGGTACCAGTACTTCTTCTTATTTGTTTGATTTGCATTGGTTACCTATAATAGCACGCATTAAGTTTAAAATTTGTTTGCTGACATTTAAGGCATTTAAATTTGGAGAGCCATACTATATTCGTGAGATGATTACTCACTATTCCTCGAACTGTAATGTTGCTCTTCGGACATTGGATGACCCTACTCACCTGACTGTACCATTTGTAGAGAGAGGGAACTCCTACTCTTGCAGAGCTTTTTCATATATTGCCCCTAAATATTACAACAAATTGCCAATGGATATAAAGTGTGCTTCATCAGTTGATATATTCAAGAAAAGGTTGAAAACGCACCTGTTTCTCTCAGCTTATGACCCTGATTCAAAGACTATGTCATTGGATTATAAGTTATAATATATGTGTGTATGTATGTATATATACATATATGTATGCATATGTGTATTTTTGGACACAGGTTCCAATGAACTCTATTAATAGCCAAATTGTTGACGGTGGTATGTATACCATAAATTATTTATTAGCCAAACTGTATATGTATATTTTAAACACACTAGCTTCTAATGAATGCTCCTAATTACTGACGGTGGTATGTATACCATAATTTATTTAATCGCTTAACCATAGATGTATGGTATTTCTAAACTGACATTGTGGTTTGCCCACAATTTCTGGGTTGAATCAGACTCTTTGTGCAGTCACTCAGACCCTAATGTACCATCCAGCGCCTTTGAAACTTGGTCAGATTGGCGAATAGTGATAAACGCGCTATATAAATATTATTATTATTATTATCCGCATCTGTCAAAACCCACCCACAAAATGCATCCATAGGATTGTGTCAGATCATAGGTAAACATGGAGATTGATTTGGACTGTGTTGTGTCTTAGGTAAATATGTAGACGAGCGGCCTGGCCGATAAGATGTACCATTTCGTCCGTGTTCTCAAATGTTTCACGTTTTTGGAGTACATTTATAGGAGATGGCTTGTGGGGGGATAAACACGATGCGTGGACCGCACTACGATGATCCTGAGTTTCATTAAATTGGGGGGCGTCTGGGAGGCACAGCCCCCCAGTATATAATCATAATTTTTAGAATGTTCTGACGTTTACAGAGGTAAATGCTTTAACTACATCATATCAGCGCCTTTAATCGTTTGGCGAATTATAATAGGGGTTGGGGCTGGGGTATGACATCAGAAATGACACGGGTGAACAATAATATTTACACAAAATAATTTTTTCCGGCTGGGCCGCTCGTCTACAAGTTTACTGTGTCTTAAATCTTGTTTCGGTCTGTTGATTTATTTTTCAGATTTTTCTAGTTTTTTTTCACCACAGAATCAGCAAAAGCTAAGATCTTTCTTTGTTTGAATAAGTGATGGAGTTCGGGGATGAAAGTGAGCATGAGTATCGGAATGTATGCATTGGTTGTGGTGTAGTTGGTGAGGGGTATACATGTATTGTATGTAGGCTGTGTGAATGCATTGTAGGTCATCCTTAAACTATACAACTTATGTCAGGCCACATTTAGAGTACTGTATACAGGCATGGTCACCACATTTTAGACATGATATAAACTTATTAGAGTCAGTACAAAGGAGGGTAACAAAAATAATACCATCCCTGAAGCACCTTGAATATGAAGATAGACTGAGGGTATTAAATATGTTTTCATTTGAAAGAAGGTGTGTGAGGGGAGATATGATTGAGCTTTTTAAAATCTTTTCTGGGATGGATAATTTGGATTTCAGCAAGTTTTTTGAGTTAGAAGGTAGTAATAGAACTAGAGGCCACCGCTTAAAGATTAAAAAATAGAGGTGCAGACTGGATGTTAGAAAATATTTTTTCACTAACAGAGTGGTGGATTATTGGAATAGTTTGCCACCTGAGACTGTAGACAGCCCAAACTTGAATGTTTTCAAGCACAGATTGGATGATTATATGGGGATGGAGGGTTAATTTCTTACTTTTTGATATGTGGATATGTTTCTTGACTCATTCCTGTGGATGCAGTTTCTTTTTATTGTATATTTTAGGGGACTTTGATTTTGTTTTTGACAGACTCCTATGGAGGCTTTAAATTATATATTGTAGATGCATGGTTGGACATTCCTATGGATTGTTAAATTGTATATTGTAGATGCATGATCTTACAAAATCCTATGGATGCATTATATGGGTGGGATTTGATGGATACGGATGACCTTTGATAGGCCCTTGTGGCTTTTGCCATCCGTGAAATTATGTTATGTTATGTTAGTCAAATTAGCCCCCTTAGATTAGTTAGAAATAGGCCTAGTGAGGATGGGGGACAGTGGAAAGTGGTTAGGAAACGTGTAACATAACATATTCTTTGTGAGAATAGGGTTGCCTCTGTTGAGGTGGTTAGCCATGGGGAGAATAGGTGTGTGAGTCAGAGGGACACAGAACCTATTAGCTTGACTAATAGATTCAGTGCCCTAAGAGAGGAAGTAACTGGAAGTGATATGACTGATGAGGGTGGAGGTGGAGGTAGAGTGACTGGTAGTTTGAATGAGAATAGGAGTGGGGATGGAGTTAGGTCTGTGGGGGTTAAGAATGGGAGTCTAACTGAAGTGCTTGTGATGGGTGATTCGTGAGTTAGATATTTAGATAGGAAGTTGAATGCAAGTAGATTGAATGGTTTGAGGGTGTGTTTGCCGGGTGCTGGTGTGAGAGATCTGTCTGATAGGTATGAGGAGCTGGTGTCTGGTTGATTGAAAAGGTGAAAGAAAGTAGAATGAAAGGTGTTGTGACAGGTGTGCTTCCAAGAATGGATGTTGGGGTTAGAATGGATGTCTCGTGCGATTGGGCTGAATGATTATGTGAGGAGGATGTGTAGGATAGGTTTGTTGGAATGAAAGAAATGTATGTGATGGATGGACTGCATTTGAGTAGGAGGGAGGGTAGATGTGTTGTGGGAGGAGTATGATCGTGTTATTAGGTCTTTGCAGGCGGGAAACTAGATACTAATAGTGGTCAGGGAATTATGAGAGGACATTATAGTACTGAAAGTAGAATGGACTTTGCAGATAACAGAAATAGGTTCCAAGGCAATAGAGGTGAGGTCATTCAGGTTGGAAGAGGTGCTTCAGGGATAAGGGGGTTAAATTGTTTCTATACAAATGCTCGTAGTCTTCGAAACAAGAAGGATGAGTTATTTAGTTATATTAGTGATGAGGATATAGATATATTATGTGTTACTGAATCATGGGTTAATAAAATAGAATTTAGTGACACTATAAGTGAATTTGCTTTACAGGGCTATAATATGTACATTAGTCAAAGGACAGGTAGGATTGGTGGAGGAATAATTATTTATATAAAAAACAACATTGTTTCAAGTTTAAATACTTCAATAAAGCAGGATGGAGTTGAGTCACTTTGGATAGATATTAGGTTCAGTAAAAATAGAATGGTGCATTTGGGAGCTTTTTACAGACCACTTGGGCAGACTGATGATATGAACTAATGATAAGGCAAATAAGTAAGGGATGTGAAACAGATGCAGTTATTATTGGGGACTTCAACTTAAACTCTGTGGACTGGGAAAATATGATAGGTAGGGATAGAACAAATGGCAGGAACATAGAATGCTTTGAGGATAATTTTTTTAATCAATTTGTTAATGAGCCAACGAGGGGGGACAATATATTAGATTTAGTACTTTCTAACAGTGGTCATTTAGTTCAAGAATTGACTGTTGGGAAAGCATTGGGAAATAGTGACCATCAGATAGTTCGTTTTAACTTGGGAATTGAGAAGGGTAAAATAACCGAGAATGCTGTAAAAGTCCAAATTTTCATAAGGGAGATTATATAAAACTTCGAAGCTTGCTAAATTTGGTAGACTTGGATGTAGAATTAAGAGGTAAAAATGCTTATGGGATGTGGGATACTTTCAAGCATATAATAAATGTAGTCCAAGAGCAATGTATCCCAATGAAGGCCATTAGGAACAAAAGTAGAAAACCATTATGGTGGGATCAGGAGATAGCTAGAAAAATTTCAGAGAAGAAAAGGGCATATAAAAAATTACAGGTAGAAAATAATATTCAAAATTTAAGTGATTATAGAATGGCTAGGAATGAGTTAAATAAGATTATAAAGAAGAACAAAAGGGTGTCAGAAATTAAATTAGCTCAGGATAGCAACAAAGATCCTAGAAAGTTCTCTGGAATATGGAGAAATACCCGATGATTGGAAGAGAGCGAATGTAGTCCCCATTTTCAAGAAGGGTAGTAAAGAGGATCCAAATAACTTTAGACTCATTATCCTAACTCGTGTAGTCTGTAAAATTCTTGAGAAAATAGTTAAAAAAGGCATTTGCCAACAGTTAGAGAGGGAGGGGTTAATCAGCGATGCTCAGCATGGGTTTACATCAGGTAGATTATGTTTGACTAATTTACTAGACTTTCTGGAGTTCGTAACAAATCAAGTAGATAAGGGAGAGAATGTAGATGTAATTTACTTGGATTTTAGTAAAGCATTTGATAAGGTACCACATAGGAGACTAGTTCATAAATTAAAAATGATTGGGATATGTGGGAGTGTTTCAAATTGGATAGCTGAGTGGCTGAAAGTTAAGAAGTAAAGTGTAGTGCTAAATGGTGTAAAGTCAGAGTGGAGGGATGTTATCAGTGGGGTTACTCAGGGATCAGTTCTCGGTCTATTATTATTTGTCATCTATATAAACGATCTTGGGGAGGCAGTTAATAATATAGTGTCAATTTTTGCGGATGATACCAAATTAGCAGCTGTAGTTAAAGATATTGATGATAATTTTAAAGTGCAGGGGGATTTAAATAAATTGTTATCCTGCGCACATAAATGGCAAATGACTTTCAACCTTGATAAGTGCAAAGTTATTAACATGGGAAAAGATAATAGAGAATTTAACTATGAAATGGATGGGCATTGGCTGAGCTCAGTAGAGGATGAGAAAGATCTAGGAGTAGTAATAGATAAGTCATTAAGGTTTTTTAAGCAGTGTATTGAAGCAAGAAATAGGGCAAATAGAGTGCTAGGTTTCATTAAGAGAAATGTCAGTTACAAAAGTAAAGAGGTTATTCTTAAACTCTATAACTCTTATGTTAGGCCACATCTAGAGTACTGTATACAGGCATGGTCCCCATATTTTAGACACGATATTAACCTTCTCGAGTCAGTGCATCGGAGGGCAACAAAGATTATTCCTTCCCTGAAGCACCTTGAATATATAGATAGACTGAGGATATTAAATATGTTCTCGTTCAAAAGGAGGTGTGTGAGAGGGGATATGATTGAGCTGTTTAAAAAAATTTCTGGGATAGATAAATTATGTTAGCAAGTTTTTTTAGTTAGATGATGGAAATCAGACTAGAGGTCACCACTTGAAAATTAAAAAGCAAGGGTGTAGGTTGGATTTAAGAAAATATTTTTCACCAATAGAGTGGTAGACTTCTGGAACAAATTGCCGCAGAGGGTAGTAGGTAGTCCAAATTTAAATGTATTTAAGAGTAGGTTGGATGAGTTTATGGGGAGGGAAGGTTGTGATGATTCCTAAGTTTTGTATATATCTATAGCTGCATGATTTAGTTCTTGACAAGCCTTGATTGGTGATACCCTTGTTTCTGGACGCAATCCTCTGGATGTAGTTTTCTTGGGAGTTTGGGTGCCTTAAAAAGAGGCCGTTTGACTCGGATGACCTATGATGGGCCCTTGTGGCTTTTGTCATCTGTTATATTATATTGTGGGGGACTTTGATTTTGTCTTCCCCTAGCGATGGTGTTTTTTGTGGGTGTGTTTCGACGGATGCGGATGACCTTTGATAGGCCCTTGTGGCTTTTGTCATCCATGAAATTATGTTATGTTATGTTATATCTTTCAAACTGCATGTTTTATGAGGCCTCAAAGTTGGTGATTTTGAAAAATCAACTCAGTCTCTAAAATCCTCCCAAATTACGTGGGCCATATCTCCGGAACCCTTTTAGGTACAGAGCTATAATTTTGCATGTGAAGTTCTTTTATGACATGTATCAACATACCCCAAAATGAAGAAAATCCAAGATGGTCACCGGTTTAGCATTACCTGATTTCATGCACAATTATTGAATGTTCCCTAACCCCTGAGCTCCAGTTTGGGATGGTGGGTTTTTAACAACCTGCTTCTTTCCCACCCATACCTTCCTCAAGTCCCTTTTCCCTCTCACTTCGCTATCTATTTTTTACACCGTGCCTAAGGTGGAGCCGCCATGCCGAAGGACTGCCAGGTCACTAGGCGGGAGGGGTGGCCATAAATGGCGGCACTTGCCCATGCCAGCCCCATATGCACCTCTTGCAGAGCGAGCCACTGTGAGGGGTGATTAGCGTTTGCTTACCGCTGGAAAAATAGGATCCCCGTGACCGATGATGAAAGTCCAACAAAAAAACATCTTCCCCTTTCCCCCTCCACATAAAAAATGGAGGTTTCCCAGCTGTTTTCTCGCAGGGTACCCTGTAAATCTCTCTAACCCGAGGGGCGACTTACTCCTCTCCCTTGCCTATGGGTGTAGGAGACTGCCCCTCATCCCCTTGTCTGGAGGCCTGTGCCTGCCCAGACTCAACTTGTGACATTGCTGCCAATGGGACCTGTGATGTCATGGGGGGGATGGCCAACTGGATCCCCCCCCCTGAGATAGACCTGGTCCTTGAGGCAGCCCAGTCTTGAGTCCGCTCCTATGCAAGGTCATCCTCAAAAGGCTTGGGTCTCCAAGGCAGTACAAGGAGGGCAGGGATCTCCTCCGGCTGGTGCCCCTGCAACTGCCAGGACCTCCTCCATCTCAGAGAAGGACCATGCTGAGGCCGGTACATCTGGCCTGGGAGCTCCTGTCGATGCTGGGGAGAAGCGGGTTCATTCTCCGCCCTCCTCTCCTAAGAAGAAGAAAAACAAGAAAAAGACTAAGAACACTCGGGACTCATCTCCATCCACGGAGGCTGTGGGGATGGATGAGTCTGCTGCCACTTCAGTAAGCGACCAAACCAAGATCGGCACATCCAGCCCCTCTGCCCACCCCGATGTGGAGCCCATGACTAAGACCAAAAGTGCTAGTGCGTGGAGTTGAGCCTCGATTCCATTGGGGCCCCTCATTCAGAGACTACCCGGCATTTTCAAGCGCTTCCTGTTTATTCGCTCCACTGATGGCAGCATGTTGGCTAAGGGCAATGTGATCCATCAGAGGAGAGCTTTAGCTAGTATGATCGGTAGAGAGCCGAAGGTGACCCGTTTCTCGGACGGGAGCCTTCTGGTGAATGCGACGCATCCCTCCGAGGTGGATCGAGCAGCTCTTCAGACTGCTTGGCAAAGAAGTTGGGAGACGGTCGAAGGGAACTTAAAGTTGCATGCCATTGTGCCGCAACTGTTCCCATGAACCTATCCCCCAATGCCGCGACGGCTTCAGGTCATTTTCTGATGTCTCCGAATCGGATATACTCGTGTGAAGCATCGCTATTTGATGGAGCGCTTGCCTGCGCCCTATTGTGATGACTGCGTCGTCCCCCAGACTGTTCGGCACATTCTTGTTGAATGTCCCAGTCTGGGTGATCTTTGATCACGTTAAATAATATCATAGGTACCTCTAAATCATAATGTATAAAAATTACTGCAAGCATTAAAAAATACATTTTAGGCCTTCATATTTCAGAAAGCATTTATTTTACAGAGAAAATGGCTTCATTTTTGAAATTTGAACTATTTTTGTTCAAAAAGTTTGGCTAATAGCTGCTCTAATGGATGTGATATACAATACATGGGTGGCTTTCCCAAATTGAAAAAAAAAAAATCTCAGAATACATATATTGCTGTATTAAGCTAGAATGAAAATAATCTCCAATTTTAGGGTAAATCATAATCATAAACAGAACCTCATCCTCTCTGACAACAAGCTTATTTATTTTATATATGCCATGCTTATAAAATTCTTTAGGTTTTGATGTAAAATATGAATCCAACTAATTCTCAACCTCTTCCATTGATATCAACTTTAGACCATCCAAATGGTTCTGTAATCCCTTAAACAAGTCTTAATCAGAATAGGAAAGCCAGGCAAATACGGCGAATGAGGCTGTAGCGAATTCCGGTGGTTACTCAGCACAAACCTCTACATAAGCCCTAACTCGATCCAAAGGTCTTGGTTGGCATGAAGGCAACCAAATCGGGCAATACTTAAGTCCCTACTTTCTTCCAGGTCCCTAACATTAGAGAAAAAATAGGAATCTTTAAGATTAAATTTAATAAAAAAAAAAACATCTAACTTAATCCTCACTTCATCAATTCACTAACTCTTATAATTTAAGAAGGGGATTTTTTTGAGTATTTGAATAATACGAGGGGCAGTCAATAAGTTATGACAAGTCAGGACCTGCAGCTGCACGCTCCTGCCTAATCTATTTAAGAAGCAGTAGCTGATCGCAGATCATCAGTCACAAATTTTTCAATAATGGAGAAGGTTGAGCAACGCGCAGTGATAAAATTTTTGACCAAGGGAGGCAAGAATGCAAAAGAGATCCATGAACGCATAGTTGCAGTGTACACCGACACCGCCCCTTCCTATGCAACCATTGCTCTCTGAAATAGGGAGTTCCACCATGGTTGTGAGTCCCTTGAAGATGACCTCCATCCAGGATGCCTGTCAGATGTGACCAACGAGGACAATGTGGCCTGTGTGGAGAGGATGATCCTCAAAAATTGACGGGTGAAGGTCGAAGAAATTGAGCGAGAATTTGGAATATCACATGGAAGTGTTATTAACATCATCCACGACAATTTGGCCATGACCAAGGTCTCTGCCCGTTGGGTCCCTAGAAACCTCTCACCCCATGATCGACTTCAACATCGTCAAAGTTAGGAGGAGCTGCTGCTCCTGTACAACCAAGACCCAGCGGGATTCGAGTCAAGCATAGTGACAGGTGATGAAACGTGGGTCCATCACTGGGGTCCCCTAGTGCCTACTTTTTATTCCGCCAGCTCAAGGCTGCACTGCGTGGACGCAGTTTGGGGATGATGAAGATGTCCAGCTCGCTGTCCAGGAGTGGATTGAACATCAGTCGGGAGATTTCTGGTTGTCGGGAATTCAAGCCTCAGGGACAAGTGGTGCAAGTGCATTGAAGTCGAGGGTAGTTATATTGAAAAATAATAAAACACTTTTCCTCATATCTCGTTTCCTTATATCCGAGTTGCAAAACTTTTGACCGCTCCTCGTAATTTCATGTTAGTTTGGTTATGACTTATGTTTTTTTAGTAAAGTTTTTTCTAATAATCCTTTTACCATGCAATCAATGGTTTTACCACTCCCCCCTACAGGTGAGCTTGTGCTTCACTACTAAGATTAAAATTTAAATTCTAAAAAAAAACAGCCATGGTTAAATTTTTATAAATTTTATGAACTTTGCCAATTATAATAATTTTAAAAAGGAACTCTAAACTAAATTTCCCCCTTTCAAAATATCACGTTGCTAAAATATAGTTATAGAAGAAGATATATAAAAATATATTTTCTGAACTTAACCATTTGTAATTCTTTGGATTTTAAAAATTCACAAAATTTCAATACTTATATTTATTTTTGAACTTCATCAAAGGTGAAAATCAGGAGGGATTTCAACTGGTTAGTAACTATTAATCATGTAGAGAAAAGAGTCAGGCGAGTGTGTGCGATCATAACCTAGATGGTGAACATTTCTCCTAATAAATGCAACAGAAACACAATAACTAATGCAAAGTTCTGCCCTACAATACAAACATTAAGGTTTCACATTACCTTCACAATGGTACATTAAACGCAATTTATATACTGATATATTTTGTATATTCAATAGAATCACGTCATTAAAAACAAAAGTTTTAGTACAGTCACAAGAGTAATTTCACCAATAAGATCCGAGTAAAAATAAGCTCGGTATTCTTATTGAGGTAACTTGCCAAAATCCAGGGCACTTTACTCAATCAGAATCAATTATACATAAAGAAAATTGATACTACACAGCTTCCTTATATGCATTACAATTGTTACAAGAGATAGCACATTGGTGCTATTTTCCAAACAGTGAAAGTGACAAGCATTGTTCAAGTTTCCTTGGGCTAAACTTTCATTGCCCTAAACAAAGAAATGAAAAATAATTTGCTTTTATCTTTACATAAACTAACCTATTGAAATAAAAAAAAGGCCATACAAAGCATCATGTGTTACATGAGAGGGCCTAGTTGGCAATAAGTGCAGCCAAAAATGCAAGCAGTCTAGGAACAGCATTAAGCAAACTCAATTAAATCATGCACTGTTGCACACGCAACATGGACATCCTGAAACAAAAGGTTACAATTAACTCTTGAAGGAGGGAAGTAGACATTTTTTACAATCTATATTTTCCCATTTTAAGGCAATATTTCCAAACTGAGCTCCTCCAAGCGATCTTGACTCATTCAAGCTGTGTGAAGACAAGCATTAATCTGATGGAGGTGGCTTTCAAATGATGAAATTGATTTCAATAGAGATTAGCATTAATTGTTTGATTGTTATCTAACAGTAAGGCAGCGTTTATAATTATGATGGACCAATTCTCATCACAGGTAGCAAACCTGCCCAAAAGTGGTGCTGAAGGTCTCCTGAAAGCAATGACTCAGCAAACGACACACTATTGTAGATTTGCCATGAAGAGTTTGTGCAGGACACATTTTCCAATCACTGGAACCTTTTTAATTATTTTGAGTTTGTTTATGACATTCGATAGGCTTTGTAATCAAGTTTTTGGGGGATGACTTTAGGTCTGTCTTTTAGACTGAAATCCCCACTTCAAAAATGGGAAAACCACATCCTACAACTTCTTTCCTTTACTGCATGATCCCTATAAATGCTTTGACTGTATTTTACTGCTGTACTTGCATCAACACCTTTAGGAAACTCATAGTGAAATTTGTCTAATGTGATTTTTAGATAGGAGGACATAGGAGTGAATGCTGAAGAAGATTATGAACAATATTTTTATAACCTGAAAGAAAAAGATATGACTCATTGTAGCATTCCTAAATGATAAAATTTTATTCTGGAAAATCGGACATTACTTTCATTACAATCCATATGTATTTTAAGAAAATGGTATGGGGATCACCGCAAAGAGTTTTGCTCACTACAGTTTCTTACTTTGCTCTTTTCACTGAAACTTTAAAGACAATATTTTACCGCTATCATGGTCATTCAGAGCTCAAACATGGCTGGGTTTTGTTTGTTTTTTTTTTTCAGTTTCTAGTCTATCTTCTAGCCCCTATTCCTCAGACATGAATAAACTAGGAAACATTACTTTTAGCTCAGTATACTCTATATACTTTTGCAAGAAAAGTATGGTGTTTCTAGTCAAATGGACCTGATTTCTGTAGTCTATGCCTCCCCACCCCCCACCCCAAAATATGCCATCTTTTGGTAATGACAGTCTAGTTGCTACAGAGCTAAAAATTATATGGTTTCATCAAAATCTGAGATGGTGAGGTGGAGAGTATCTGGTCAGTTTGGAATGGAAATGTCCTATTAAGTAAAACTTTCACTCTATTAGAAGCAAACTTCAAAAAATATATTTTTGTGCCATTTTTATGGAAATTAAAAGTATTTTTTAGAAAATACAGATTTTGTTTTTTTGTTCTCGAGTTTCAGATCAGATTTTATAAGCAATTACATAGTAAGGTTATAAGTGAATGTCATTTGAGCCCAAAGGAAAGAGTATCATATTTCGTAATATATTAGACAGAGAGTCTCGAGTTTACAATGGAGATCCATTCCTAAAACACATCCGAAACTGGATTTTGTCATAATTCAGATAACCTTAGAAAAAAGGAATTAAAAGTGAAAAATTCTTTAGTTTTCCTACTGTGCTTAGCTTAACACATCACCATAAGGCTCACTGGGATATGACATTAGTTTTGGTCTTCAAGCCAAATCAACAAAAGTCTTTCCATCTCAATAATGAGACCACTATGCTGCTTAGTACTCACAGTGCCTTTCTTTGGAGCAGATCCTCTCACATGATCAAGGATATGATTCTCATCCTTAATCTTAATTATAGTAACAACTGTTGACTGGCTAAGCCCAAGCAAATGACTAATATTCATTGGAGTTTCTCCCCTTTGTGAAAGCTTTATTATATCTAATTTGATTCACTGCCATTAGAAGAATCTATCATAAGCTTGGGAGCCATAATGAAGCAAAAATTACACAAAAAACACAAACCATAATGGCACTCCAGTTAGCAAGAACTGACCTACCCGTCTTCCCCACATACAGAGTATTCTTATACCTCACCTGACAACAACAAACTAGTCCTACATGGGCATTCATATTTACAATGCTGGCAGTATATGTCAGAACCCAAATTTCTTGAGTAAATTTGACCATATAACTGAGGATCATTGTAGTTCAGGTCTGTTGTAACCTGGAGACTTCCTGTATTCGGTATTTCCTTATTATTCTCCTAAGCCAATTTCTAACTTGAATATTATTCTAGATATTTTTATTAATTTATAACTGATAGTGCATTTTTATCTTGCAGATGTCAAGCGAGCCATTGAATTACTTGAAAAACTTCAGAAAAGTAAGTTTATGTACATATATATAAAGTTTTCAGAAAAAATATATATTGGGAATAATCTTGTTAGCTCTTCAGAGATTTTATAAGAACTACAATTTGCCTTTTGTTAAAAAACTAGGATGTTACAACCTGGTAATGGGAGAGGGAAGGGCAGGAATAATGATAATTTATAAAATTTGAATCATGCATGGTTTTGCCTCATGAAAAATAAAAATCACCCTCCGCTAGGATTTGGTCCAGCAACTCATTGCCTGAAAAGTGTAGATAATACCACTAATTTGCACTACCTGCATATGGAAAAGGAAATAGGCATGCAACCATTAGCCATTGAATTTGAAATGTCTCCTCAAGGCATTCAGGCTGTTTCCTCTTAGTCTATATTGGTAAGGATGGATTTATTATATACTTCAGTTAAACTCAGCAGCACTCAGGAATGAAGCCATAGCACATGGTCTTTTCTAGAGGTCTCCTAAAGAGGTTATATTGAAAGATGTTCTGTATGTGTGAAGGATGTGCAGGATGGGATGAGATATGTCATAGTTTTGAGTTGCTGGAGGTTGCATTTAGGCCAGAGGGATGAGGGAAGGACATCCCAATATCTCTTAAATTGAGACTATGTTCCTTAAATCATTTTTTTTATTTTAACATTCTGCTTTCTACCTGTACCATCATACTGCCCATCATGCTGTATCATCATGCTGCCCATCCTCTACTATCTCTTGGCAGTTATCCACATAACTCAGAACTGTGTCCAAAAATCACCTCATTTGTAGCTACAATCACTCATGTTCTCATCTCCAATCACTTTCTTTAAATTCTTTCTAAACTGTGGCCATATACCCTGTAAGGGACATGGCTGTGTTTTCCTATCTGCCATGCTGATAAGATGGTACCGAATCCAGTGATGTAATGCTGACAGGATTCAGTGCCCCATCTGGCACCAGCTTAGCCTCCTCCTAACCTTCCACTAACATCTTTCTCCTCCCTCTGTAACACAGGGTGTCTACTGCCCTTAAAATCCTTGAAGTCCTTGAAAAGCCCTTGAATTTATTTTTACACTTGAAATCCTTGAAAAGTCCTTGAATTTGATGAAAAAGGTAGATGGTCCTTGAATTCAAAAAATAAATCATTGAGTGATGGTTCAAATGATTTTTATATTAGGAAAATAGTAATATTTAAGTTAATCTACTCACTAATGTTAGTGAACATAGTGTATGCTTTGGATGCATTGTATTTTATGATGGATGCTCGCTATACTTCTGTGACTGTCTCTTGGATACTTTTTTTTGCACTGGTGAGTTGATTTTGGTTACGCCTTGCTTATAACCCATTTTTCCTTTAAATACCTCACCTTCATCAATGTCCCATAATGTTTATTGCACTTTTTTAATTTAAAGAAAAAAAAACTGGCTAAAACCCATCCTTAATTATTTTTTAAAAAGTCCTTGAAAACCTTGAAAAGTCCTTGAATTCAAAATTACCAAACAATTAGACACTGACACCTCTCCTCTCCCTCAAAGCATTTGGTTCAACTAGATAGAGCTGCCACCCCTGGGTTTAGACACAGGCTTGTAACTAGTCAATGGGAATGGGAGGCCTTATTCTTTGGAACTTTCCCTGCTTAGCCCCCCATCCTGGGAATCGCAGCAGAATATTGGCAGCTGCCAACCCCTCCACTCCTTTCCCCACTTTTGGGGGGGCTGCCAAGAAGGGGTGGAATTCCACAGTCAGTGTTCACTCTGCTGGACTGGGTTTGAACCAAGAAAGAAGAAGGTAAGGGATAATGGTCCACCAGGATACATCTTGCATAGTTCACATAGGTTAACCTCTCTGCACGAATATCCATGGCTCAGCTACATAGTTAAGCACCCGCGCCTACATGCCAATTGTGTTTAGAACTGGCCTGTTGGCTGTGGCAAAGCCATCTGCAGTGGTTACTGGAAACCAGACTTCTATTACCTTTCTCATGTTTCTAGCCCCTTCACTGGTGAAAACCAACTAAACAAAACGTTTCTGGATGGAGTTGGCTCTGTTTTATTTGTTTGTTTGTTTTTAAACAAATTCTTTATTTTTAAAATCAAAGGCCCCAAAAAACAATGGCTACAACTTCAAGTAGACTGAAAAGCAGCTCCAACCCTTCCCCCTACACTCCCCAGTTAACTTAGTTTTGGTGCAGGGTCTCTCCTTGAACCAACCTAGGTAAGCTCCACCTCTTCAAAGAAGGTGCCCCTGCCTGTGCTGTCTGAGGGGCTGCTCTAAGTCTCTCCTAGCGGTGAGGGTGTTTTCCCTCTACGATATGTGTGTGTTTGGTAGCTTTCCCCTTACCCCTTTGTGCAGAGTTGTCTTCGGGCAGCTCTAGTCTAGTGGTAGGCCTCCCTAAGATTCTCTTAGTGAAGAGGCCAGCCCTCCCTCTCCAATTGGGACAGTTTTAGGGGTTTTCCCCTTACTTCCTTTTGAATAAGGAGTGTTATTGTTCTCTGCATATTGCCAAGACACTTGTCAATCAGAGGTTTCACATTAATGTGAGCCAGCATGCCTGCTTGCCTTCTTCCTAATCCAGGTTGGCATGCCAACCCCACTGACATTCATGATGAGCCATAGGCCCTTTGAGTCTTCAGTTAGGATACATGACACCTTTGGGGGAGGGAGGCTTTTGGAGACTCCTCATGAGGTGGAGATAGTCCTGGAAGTGACCCAGCTCCAGATGGCAGAGTCTTCCTAAGGGTAAACCTGGGCTCAGTGCCAAACATTGAACCAAAGCCCTCCTCAAGCAGTATATGGGACCCCTTGGTGCTGCCTTGATGGCCAAAATCTTCATCTCAGAGAAAGATCCGACCTAGGGGCCCCTTCTGGTATAGGAGAGAAGTGGGTTCACCTCCCATCCTCCTCTCCAAAATAGCAAGAGGAAGAAATCAAAGAGGACAAGGAATTCATCTCCCTCTGTGGAAGCTCTGGGGACAGACTTTGCCAAATGACCTGGACAAACTGCCACATCTAGCCCAACCCCAAGGCGCTCTTGGTCATGATGGGCCCAGAAAAAGAAAAAAACCACAAGTGCACTGAGCAGAGCACACCTCATTCAGACACTACCTGGCATTTGCAAGCCCGCTGGTTTCAAATGCTTTCTGGTTATTTGCTCCACTGATGGCAGCATGTTGGTCAAGGGCAACATGATCCTTCAGACAGGAGCATCAGCTAGCTTGATTAGTTTCTCTTGATAGATTGGTTCTTTGTTGCATTAAATCGGGATTTTTGATGGTGCTGTTTTGAAAATGCATAGTGAGTCTACGAGGTAAGGATGTGGTTGTCATTCCAATGTATTTATTGAAAGAATGAAGCTTACAATTTTCATGGGTGTAGTTGAATTCATAAATTACATTGGAAGCTTTTTTTGTTGTTGGTTTTGCTTGTGTTATTGTTAATGAGGTAATTGCTAATTTTCTTTGTTTTGTAGTATATTATCATTTTTAACTTCAAGATTTGTGCATTTTATATTTTGATGTATTGTTATGTAAATTTTGCAAAAACGTTTTTATCTATTTGTCTACCATACCATTGTTAATTAGAGTAATGCATTATTCCACATTATGGGCATTATTTCATTAAGAAATTTAACGAATAAAGCAATTACTAATTAACAATAGTTTCTCCAATGTTATGGTAAACAATAAATAAATTTTTGCAAAACTTACATAACAATAAAAAAGGAGATAAGAAATCCCCAATAAATGCCTTCTATAAAAACCAAATGAGTGAATAATTTAAAACAGATGAAAGAATAATAAAATATTATACATCAAAATATAAAATTCATGAATCCTGAAGAAAAATTACAACTGATAACGTACTCCAAAACAAAGAAATTTTGCAATTACCTCATTACCAATAACAGAAGAAAAAACAAACAAATAAAAGCTTGCAATATAATTTACAAATTCAACTGCCTCTGTGAAGATTATAAGCTTCATTTTTCAAATAAATAGATTCAAATGATAACCACCTTTATATCTCATAGACTCATCATGCATTTTCAAAATGCCACCATCAAAAATCACTATTTACTGCAACACAGAACCCATCTATCAAGAAAAGTTTTAGTGGATAACACTAATCAAATGGAGAACTGACCACACCCATCTTAATTCAAGAAGAAAGAACAAGGCTTAATGGCCAACAGATGGCTACACAAACGACTTTAAAACTTGATGGATTAAATGATTAATACAAAAATCTCATTCCCTAGGTTTCCCTATAGGAGGAACCCTGTCTCAATTCATTTTCATTTTTTTAATAGATCTGTATTCTAAGACCTTTTTAGTATAATATTAGTATATAAATGTATAATTTTGAAATGTCTAATCAGTGTAAAATAATTTTACTCAGAAGATGGTCAAACATAACTGGATGCTTAGCTGCAAAAACTATAAATATTGGACCACCGGGCAAAAAAGTATAGAATAAGAAATTAGAGAAGCAAAGTTGTTAATCAAAGCTCACTTTGACTTGGTTTTTAATAATATATATATATATATATATATATATATATATATATATATATATATATATATATATATATATATATATATATTAAAGCATCCACATACCATTAGTCTTTATAAATTAGAATTTTTAAAAAATATAGATTTAGAAGTTAATTGGAAATAATACACCACCCAAAGGGTAACATATTTTTGTTTGTTTGTTTTTTTAATTTCAGTGGTAGATTAGATTTGCCCCTGATTTTAAACAATGTTAATTTTTCATTGTGGATTATCTTTCAGCTGGTGAGATTCCAACTCCCAAATTAGCAGCTCTCCAACGTGTTCTACAATCAGAATTTTTAACTGCAGTCAGAGAGGTGTATGAACATGTCTATGAAACAGTTGATATATCTGGTTCCCCTGAAATAAGAGCCTCAGCTACAGCCAAGGTATGAAATCTTAGTCCATTGTATTTTTTCATTGATCTCTACTACCCTGAACTCTAAACTGTATTTAATGTATAAAGGACTGTCTATACAAAAATTATCATTATATTGATAGTTTTTGAATGTTTTAAATCATATAAATTTCTGTGCCAGTATCTATTAAGATTAATTTGGCATGTTTAAATAAAGATATATATTCATTATTTATTTCAACTTTTTTTGCCTCCTTGTCTCTTATCAATGAGGGTTGCCCACTACAGATGTCACTACATTCACCAGGTCAATCCACATCTCCCTTAGTAATGTGATGGAGTGTTTAGTGTCTTTTTCTTGATTACATCTGATGCATGTTGGAGTTGGAGCAAAATTTATTCTCTGCTTGAATTTTTGAAGAATAGAAGTGGCCTGATCTTAGGTGGGCTAAATTTATCACCCAGGATGAAGCAAACAATGCTGTTTGGTGGGAGGTTATTTTTCTCTGAGTGAGGGTAGTGTTGGATGTTCTATTAAGTTTGGGAGAGGATGATTATTATTATATTAGTGTTGGTAGTAGTATGCTGATGATTCTTTTCTATTTTAGTCAGGAGGAGGTGGTAATTAGTGGTTTAATATTCAACTGAATTGTTGAGTTCCCTTTATGTTTATTTGTACTCATATTAGTAGTATTTTGATTTGTGTCTGGTAGGGGGTGGTTTTGTGCATCCTTTGATAAATTTTTTTAGTGTTTTGTTTTATACTGCTTGAAACTTCTTGGAATTTATTTTGGACACTGGGATACCAAGCTGCCACTCTGTAATTGATGGTGTGAATGAATCGTTTTTATAGTGTAATTAGTGATTCATTTTGTCCCAAAGTGTTTGTTAGTGCTTTTAAAACATTGTTTGTGACTATGTTAGTTATATTTAAAACAAATGTTTTGTAAGTTTCATGGGTCATTCATTTTAAGGAGGGTGGGCAATTTGCTTAGAGGTAGGACTTTTCCATTCAGTGTGATTCTTGGGTGTTTTTTTTTTTGTTTTTTTTGTGGTAATCTCTTATGAAGGTAGAAGTTGCCATTCGATTTTGTGTGAGATATTGTTCTAATGTGTGTATGTATTGTTGTAATGTTCTGGTTACTCTGTTTATTATGTGCCTAGATGTTTGTTTGGATAATTTGGATAATTGGGGAGTGTTCTAGTGTTGTACTTGAATAAGTTGAAAAGTATGGGGTGAGAGGATGGCATCCTGGAAGGTGCCATTTTATACTGGTAGTATGTGTAATTTGTATGTTTTGTGCATAAATTTGTCCTTTTCTTCTCAACATATATTTTGCCATTAGTGAGCTTATTGTTTATGATTTTAGATGTAAGTATATGTCTGAGTACTTTCTCAAAGACTGATGGCAACAAAGATTGTGCATGAGTGTGCTAGGTAGGGTGGTGTTCATTGAAACCATCTAGAATGTGCTGTTTGAGGTTGGTTAGATTTGTGTTGGAGTGATCTTTTCTAAATCCATGTTTTGTTTGTGAGAGGTGTATGTCTTGACCTGCTTTTCTGCATATGAGGTTTTATAAGGTTTTGAATAAATTGCTCAGTAGTGAAATGTGTCAGTATGGGTTTGGTTGTGATGGAGGCATGTCTGCAAAAGGTTTAGGTTTATAGTCTTGAATCCATTATATAGGTGAGTCATTATTGGATTATTTCAACATCTCTGAAGTTGTTTGCTTTAAACTGTAGCCCAAATCACTCACCAACATAGGACACATCAGTGAGTTAGGCCAATACCCCTATTGTGAGAGACTGAAGAAGCTTGTCTCTGGTTTCCTTGAACAATTGTGTTTATTACCCATGTTTTTTTTAATGCAACCTTAAGAGATGATGATGGTTAATGACTCTAGCTACTTAAGATTCTCTCAAATGACTGTCTCATCTCTAAAATCTACTCTTCCCCCTTTTACAACCTAAAACTCAGATACCACAGACACCTCTTTATCACTTAAGCAATTACACCACTCCCCTTAAATTAAATACCTATAGTGCTCACTGTCATATTAGATTCAGAACTATATTTCCAACAAGGAACAAAGTTAACATAAAAATGAACACTAAGTACTCAAAGATACCACTTTGGGGTAATCTTAGGAACCCATCGACCGTGCTATATATTCAGATATATGCAAAGGTAGGACATGCACTACAGTGTCACTGGATGCAAAACAATTGAGCAGCCATGTGCCTGCTCGATTGCTAGTCCAAAGGTACCCTCTTTGAATGGGCCGTAAGGTCTCCTAGGGTACTTACTTTCCTTGTTACTCCTTGATACTAGTTTATTTTTTTCCTAAAGCTTTTTTGTTTATGAAAAGTTTACCATCTCATCATGGCTTCCTCCTTCTCCTTCACCAAAGCCCCTTCTTTTAAATGAAACCATTCTTTGTGCCTCTTTCCATAGAGTTTGCAGTGGCTTCATTAATAGCATTCTCTTAGTCTCTCTTTGGTACAAGAGACATTTAGAAGCTGTTCTGAGCAGCAATGGACATTCCAAAAAATATTGAATTTGTTTCTAATGTTAAATTATAAATATTTTGTTTCTAGTATTATACTTTACGATCTTGGTCTAAATATGAAGAAGTGGCTAAGCAGCTGCTCTTATCTCCTAATAATTTACTCTTGGATTATGTAAGGAGAAGTGGCTAAGCTATTCATCTTGTCTTTAAATAATTTACTCTAGAGTGCTCCAATGATTCCAAGAGTGATGCCATCAGTAGTCTCAAACCTTACCACCCAGGGCGGTAAGGTCATGGATGAGGTTCCACACTAAATGCAACCAATGGCGGGCCAAGCAGATATGGACCATATAAGATTACTATGTTTGGCTCGGCGGAGCAGGGTAGTGCCCATCAGGCAGTTCTCGGTAGACCAAGAACACGATAGCCTGATGCAATTAGCCTTGCCGAAACCGCATATCTCAATGTTTTGAGCCTCAGTGGACGCATTACTGGTCAAGTGCATGGCAGTCATGCAGCCACAATCTGCCAAAATAAATTCCTCAGAGACTGGCGGCATTTGTCTGTTTTTTTTGTCTCTGCAACGGCACCGCTGCCTAGGAGAACCGAAGACAGCATGAGGAGGACCAACGAAGAAGAAAATAATGACTGGAAGAACCTCCTCCTCCCCACCCATGTGATTTCTGCTTGTGGCTCTTCCACAACAGACTGGGTCTCTTAAATCATATCTGGCACAAATATCAGCCAAGGAGACCAGATAACTGAGGAAACCAATGTTCGGACACAAGCTGGAGCCGAAAATGATATCCCTCATTTCACTTGCCCGTTTCCACAACCGACCAAGCCTCACACTAACTCATCACAGCACACTACAGAAGACATAAAATGAAGCACTCCACAGGGCAACAAGGTGCATCCAAAGCACCCTGATTAATCACTTACACCATAAACAAAAGTTGTACCACTAAAACACTATCTCAACCTCTGGGGAGCACAATTCCTTCAGAGTACAAGCCGCCTATGTCACTACATACAAGATCCATACCACCCTCTACATATCAAGCATGAAACTCCAAGAAATCCCTCCACCCTCTCCCTCACAAAATTATTCACACACACAACAGAGGCAAAGCTTAAAATCTTTGAGTCTAAACCACCACCCTAATGCCATTCCACCGGACATCAACCTGCAGATAAAATCCCTCTCATGCCATAAATTGGTTGCCCTGGCAAGACTTGCTACCGGGAACCAGACACAATTCAGCACTTATTTACAATATGTTCAACACAAGCACAGCTAAGACAAAACCTCTTGATACACAGAGTGAAGTTTATCTGAGAGACCTTTATTCATTTGGCAGATTTCTGCCAGTCTAGCTAATTAACCCTAGCAAGGGCCAACAAGTAAATTACCCCAACTTAAAAGTGGTTCTAACAGTAAAAAATAAGTGAATATACTCCATGAACATGGAACTATAATAAAAAAAATGAATTTATCCATAAAAAAAGTTAAGAAATTAAAACAAAAATTGTCAAAGTCGAGTCCCTGAATATATATAGCAACAAACATTTACTCTACTTCAAATGACAACAATAAAGGGTGAACAAGAATAAAATCAAAGAGAAAGAAGAAATTGAAAAGATTAGGGTAGTTATATCAAATTTTGTTGTTAATATATGCCAAGTAGTGGTATAAAGTTTTCAATGAATGAGGAGTAAGACCCAGATGTTGTACCAAACTGTCCCAATGTCAATCCTGGAAGATGTGGCCAATTTTCTTTACTTTAATTTAATATCTGCTTTCCCAATCACTGAAATAAAATGCAGAGTACAATTTAACACAATATGTATTCCCACGTATATTCCCGAAATCAAACAAAATATATATAAATTTTTACAACAATAAATTACAAAAGTATAAATACATTTACAGTACACAGCTGTACAAAATCTTACAATTATTTGGGTCCCCCCCCCCTCCCCATTCTGTTATGGTGCTCAGTAGGTGTCACTACTGATATTACTCAAGTCACTGTATTAAACACTTGGTCCTCTATTTGCCCCAGGGCATTTTTTTTACAGCTATGGCTTTTGCAAAAGTTGCGTTACACTTGTTATGACAACTCCATAAGGAGCACAATAATTTCCCATGCTGATAGGACTCAGCGCCCCATCCGGCCCCAGCTTAGCCTCTTCTTCTTTTAGACGGCCTGTGTTTCTCCCCTACAACCTCTCCCACAACGTTCTCTGCTCAGCCTCTATTTTCACAGGATAGATGCTGATCTTCTTCTCAGCCAACAACTATCCCGGATCGGGGCTGAGGGAGAAGGGGACAATGTTGCTGAATCCCTGAGCTCCGGTTTGAGATGGTGGGTTTTTAAAAACCTGCTTCATTCCCACCCATACCTTCCTCACATCCCCTTTGAATGGACCGCAAGGTCTCCTAGGGTACCTTCTTTCCTTGTTGTTAACTTCTCACTTCACTATCTATCTTTTTATGCTGTGCTAAAGGTGGAGCCGCTATGCCGAAGGGTTGCGGCACCTGGCTTTGCCAGCCCCGTACGCACCCCTCACAGAGCGGGCTACTCTGAGGGGTGATTGGTATTTGCTTCCCACAGAAACAATAGGGTCCCCATGCCCGATGATGAAAATCTAAGAAAAAACCCTCTTTCCCTTTCCCCCTCACGATCGACGGAGCCGCCTTTGAGCAGCTCCACTGAAAAAATGGACCCTCCAAATCTCTTTAACCAGAGAGGAGGCTTACTCCTATCCTTTGCCTACGGGTGCAGGGGGCTTCCCCTCACCCCCTTGTCTGGAGATGCTCTCGGGTGCCTCCCTCTTTCTAGCGGCAGTCCCTCCCCCCCCCCTTTACTTTCCCGGGGGACTGCCAAGAAAGCCAGCAGGCAGCCCATAACCGACCGCTCCGGGTTGAAGCGGCTCGGTAGGGCAAACCCCCTTAGGAGGGGGGGAACGGAAGACAGGGTCCATCGGCCGCTTCCCTCAAATGTCCTGCTGGGGGTCAAGCTACGTCCCCATCCCCCAAATAAGCTGACTAACGACACCGCTGCCAATGGGACCTGTGATGTCCTGGGGGGGAGGGGGGGTAATTTGAGCCCCCCTCCCGAGATAGGAAATGGTCCTTGAGGCAACCCAGCCCCTGGTGGTAGGACCTTCCATGGGGGTGAATCTGGGTTCGGCGCCAACCTCTGAACCCAAGTCCACTCCTGTGCAGGTTCAGGTTTCAAAGGCAGTACTAGGAGGGGTGAGATCTCCTCTAATGGCTGGTGCCCCTGCGATTGCCAGCACCTTCTCAATGTCGGAGAAGAACCTTACTGAGGCTGGTCCATCTGGCCTGGGGGCTCCTGCCAACGGAGGGGAGAAGTGGGCTCATTTCCCGCCATCCTCTCCAAAAAAGAACGATAAAGACTCGGGGCTGCGGGGACGGATGGGTCTGCTGCCACTTGGTAAGCGACCAAGGCAAGATCGTCGCGTCCAGCCCCTCTGCCCCCTCCCCCGGTTACGGATCCCTGACTAAGACCAACAGCGCCCGGGGTTCTGCCTCCGGGAAGCGTACGCCCATTCCCGTGAGGGTCTTCTGTTCGAAGAAGGTATCTGCGTCTCATCCGAGCTAGGCCTGGAGGGCATATTCCTTCAATGGAATTGCCGTGGACTCCGGCCCACTGGGAGGAGCTGCGGAGGCTCGTCTCGTCCCGTTCCCTGTTAGTTATTTTTCTGCAGGAGACCATGCTAGGCGCATGCCCCCTGCTCGCCCTCCCAGGGTATAAGGGTTTTGCGACCCCACAACCACGAGATGGGGGTCGGGCTGGGGGATGCGCGGTTTACATCCGGCATGATGTCTCCGTTCTTTTCACTTTAGATACCTCTTTTCAGGCAGTGGTTGTGCAGCTTCACCTGGATAAGAGGTATACTGTTATTTCTGCGTACATTCCACTGTCAGCTGACTTCGACGCGGGTGACTTCCGCCGCGTTGTGGCACGGTTGCCGAGACCCTTTCTCTTGCTTGGAGATCTGAACGGCAGACATCCTCTCTGGGGAGACTACTCAATAAATCCCAGGGGACAAGTCCTTGCCGATCTCATTGAAGAGCTTGAGATAGGTGTCCTAAATGTGGATGAGTTTACGTATCACTGCCCCAGAACCGATTCATTATCTTGCCTTGATCTATCTTTGTGCTCTTCGGATGCACAGCCTGATTTTGAATTAGGGGTGGTCGATGACCTCCATAGTAGTGATCACATTCCCATTCAAATATCATTTTTAGGGCAGCTGCTGCTTGAGAGCCCACCTCGGTGGTGCTTGGTGCGGGCGCGGTGGCCTGCATTTCAGGAAATGACTGAATTCTCTATCTCAGTCGAGGAGTTTAAGTCGGTAGATGAGGCCGTTGAGTTCTTATCCGGCAACCTCATCGCCGCGGGCCTGACTACTATTCCCAGAACGTCTGGCCCTTTTGCACGCTGACCACTCCCGTGGTGGTCGGGCGACTGTGAGACGGCCCTCAAACAGAAGCGTTATGCCTACATGCGCTATAAGCGCCGCCCGAACGATTTCACTGTCGCTGAATTTCATCGGGCCAGGTTCCGGTATATTTCGAAGCACGCCCGCCGCTCTTCTTGGCGGACATACGTGTCTTCATTTAACGGGAAGACCCCTCTAGCAGAGGTGTGGAAGCGAGTCAAAAGAATTCGGGGCAACTTCTCGCCGGACTTCCCTCCCGTTCTCCAGGAGAATGGGACCGCTATCTCGGACCCCGCGTCCGTGGTGGAATCCTTCGCGACCGCTTTCTCCGCATTCTCTAGCCGGGATGCTACTCCGCCAGCATTCAATGCACGTCGTGATGTACTTTACCTCCAGAGGCGGAGAACCCTTCAACGACAGGTTTACTCTGAGTGAGTTGCGTTCCGTCCGTTCCGCGGACACCGCCCATGGTCTGGACGATGTCCAGTACGCGATGCTTCGACACCTGGGTGAGCGAGGCATGGCCTTTCTCTTAGATTTGTTCAACAGGATCTGGGTCGAGGGTTTCCTCCCGGATTCCTGGCGAATTGCTATTGTGCTCGCCTTTCGCAAACCGGGGAGAGATCACTCTACTCCGGCCGGTTTCCGCCCAATCTCTCTAACCTCTTACGCGTGCAAGTTGATGGAGAAATTGGTAAATGTTAGATTAGCCTTTTTCCTGGACAGCGGAGGCCATCTGTCTTCTGCACAGTGCGGCTTCCGCAAGTTCTACTCCACGTCGGATGCTCTGCTCCGACTGGAAAATGCTGTGAGGCCTTCCTTCGTAGATAGCACTACGCCACGGTGTTTTTCGATCTGGAGAAGGCCTATGATACCGCATGGCGATACGGTATCATGGAGACTCTCCGCACGATGGGGGCGAGGGGGTGCCTCCCAAACTTTATATCTGAATTTTTGCGAGATCGTGGATTCCGCGTACGGGTTGGGGGAGCACTCTCCGGCTCAATGGAGCAGGAAGAGGGTGTCCCGCAGCAAAGTGTCCTCAGTGTCACAATCTTTACCCTGAGCATCAACGGCATCACCTCGGTGCTGCCGGAAGATGTTCTCGCTACGCTCTACGTGGACGACCTTTCGATCTCTCCTGGCGCGGCTCAGATGCCAACTCTGGAACGTCGACTCGAACAGGCATTGAACCGCGTCTCTCGTTATGCCGAAGCGCACAGGTTTCGGTTTTCCTTGGCCAAGACTAAGGTGGTGCACTTCTGCCGCCATCCACGGCTCTACCTTGACCCAGACTTGTTTCTTAATGGAGTACGGCTAGAAGTGGTTGAGTCACACCGTTTCCTTGGTCTTGTATTTGACCGACGCCTCACCTGGGAGGCTCATATTCGCAGCCTTAATGTCTTTTGTACCTGCGCCATGGATATTCTCCGTTACGTGACGTTCAGCGCTTGAGGCGCGGGCTTCTGCCTTACTTTTCTATTGATCATTTGTTTGTTCGAAGCTCGACTGCGGATGCGAGTTTTATGCATCCGCAGCCGAGCGTTTATTGCGGAAGGTGAACTCGATCCTCCACACCCGCCTTCGCCCGGCGACCGGTGCCTCCCGCACTTCCCCCATTGAGAACCTACTTCTCGATCCTGGAGTGATGCCACTCGCTCTACTTCGTGTACAGTGCATTATTCGCCTGTACGCACGAGCCCGGTGCCCCCCTCAGTCGCAAACAGCTCTCTCTGCATCCGCAGCTGATTTCGACGGTGCCTATGCCGCTGAGAGACGCCATTCATACCCTAAGCCGTTTGGGTTTATGACCAGGAAACTCCTTCGAGATCTAGGTATAGCTCTCCGGCCGGTGACGCCTCTGGTTCTGCCCAGTACGCCACCCTGGAGGGTACCACCTTTGGCTATTTGTCGCCACGCCTCTGCTCCCAAAGCTTCTACAATGCCGGGAGTATTGTGTTCGACCTTTAGGAGCACACCTCGTGTTACGCTCGAACCGTGCCAGTGTATACGGATGGCTCCAAGTCCCAAGAGGGGGTCGTCTTCCACGCCGTATCCCCTCTGTTTGGAACAGCGGGGCTCTGCCCAGCGCTGCATCTGTCTTCACGGCCGAGCTGGTGGCAATACACCACTCGGTTCGGGAGATTATGCGACGTGTCCAGTTCGGAGACCGGTTTGTGATTTATAGCGACTCACAAAGCGCCCTGAGTGCTCTCGGGGCATTGCCAAAACCGTGCCGCCACGGTTTTGGCAAGCCGGGCGGATGTCAAGATTATCTTCTGCTGGGTTCCTGAACATGTAGGAATTGCGGGGAATGAGGGCGCCAAAGAGTCCGCGATGGCCGGACCAGCGTTTCGCACTTCCTCACACCGACGACTACAACGCAAGAATACGGGTTGCTTGTCAAAGAAGATGGGAGATGGTCGAAGCGAACTTAAAGTTGCGTGCCATTGCGTCGTGACTGTTCCCATGGACCTACCCTCCTTAGCTGCGAAGGCTTCAGGTTGCTTTGTGTCGTCTCCGAATTGCACACACTCGCGGGACGCACCGGCCTACTGTGAAGACTGCGTTGTCCCCCAGACTGTTCGGCACATTCTTGTTGAATGTCCCAGTCTGTGCGATCTTCGCGCACGTTACCTGTCCCGGTACCAGGACAAGCAGGGTCGCTACCGCTTATCCCTTGTACTCGGGACAGCATCGTGCAAAATGACATATGGACTCTATGACTTTTTTGAGGAGGCCGGCCTTCTCCCGTTTATTTAACTAGGTGTAGGTCGCACGTCCCTCTGCCAGGGAGAGGCGGACATCCCCCCGACGCTAGAGCCTGCTTCCTGCTTGTTGCCTTTTTTCTTTTTTATTGTTGTTATTCTAAAGTAGCCTAATACTAGGCTGTCGTGGTGAGTACGGCGACTTATCCCCAAGTAGGCAGTCGCCAGATGGGCTCCTAAACATAAAAATTAAGTCAGACTGGAGCAGAGGGCTTCCTATCACTGCTTCCTCTCATCCATACCATGTGCTAAAATTTATAAAAAGGGCTAACACTTACAAAGCAAATAAAATTTTGATTTTCAACAATCACATCAAATTATTCGAGGACCAGCAGTCACTGCTAGTATCTCTCCTTGGTACTGTGACAGGTTCCTGCATATCTAGTTGGTGCTCACCAAGTTTTTGAAGCAAGAACTAATTTCATCCTTGTTAAAAATGTAAGAATCTGATGAAACTTGATTAATTGTGATAATCTATCCTCCAATTCATTTTCCATCCAATGGATGCGCATTGTTTTGCTTCATTGTGGTTGTGATAATTAAAATAAAATTACATTATTCATTGTGGTCATGTCCATTTAATAGGTCATAAATAAATGTATATGTTGCACCATCCATCCCTGGCTCATGAACTGAAATTTACATAAATATCAGAATAAAAACTGTTGGTAAACCTGGATTTTCCCCCAAGGTTCAGTTAGCGCATATTAATGCTACTATCAGCATAACTCGAGTCGCTCTGCCACAGCCATCAGCTTCCCAGTCCAGTATCCCCTTTTTGGACTTGGTGAACTTTTACAATACACACCATGATAGTATGAGTATTATTGCTGCTCACATATACGCAATTAGTAAGCATATATGATTAAATGCTAATATTTTTCAGGCAACGGTGGCTGCATTTGCTGCTAGCGAAGGTCATGCTCACCCCCGTGTCGTTGAGCTACCTAAAACTGATGAAGGTCTTGGCTTCAATGTGATGGGTGGGAGAGAACAGAATTCACCCATCTACATATCCCGGATCATCCCTGGAGGGGTTGCTGATAGACATGGAGGTCTTAAAAGGGGTGACCAATTGCTGTCTGTTAATGGAATTGTAAGTCCTTATCCACTTTGAGTTTTCAATACAAACATTTATGAAGAGAATTTTCATGGAACTGGTGGTTATCTCCATGGTGGGGAAGGAAGGAAGACTACCAGTTGAAAGTGATAAAATCTGATTATCCATGTCTAGAACTAGCAGAAACACTGCAGCTTGCTAGCTCCGTTGAGCATTAAAGGGAACTGTCCTATCTTCTCCACTCTTTAAATTATATTCACTATCTTATCTTTTTCCATCCTAAGCCATCGATGTGTGCCAATATTCAGTTATTGGGTATTGAGTTGATCTGGTTAACCCTGCAGGTAGACTGGGTACCTCTTGTAGACTTACACCTGATACCTGGAGGGGTACTACATCCTCCTGCCCCTAGGATTTCATAGAATCACTGGCTCAGTCAGTGTCCACTGGGTAGACTTACAACTTTGGCCAAGCCTGTTGAAGCTGGTGCATTCCCCAGGTCCCTTTATGACCCCTCATTTTAAAACTTATCTACCCTTTCACTGACACCTGCTCCTCCTACTCCATACAAGGGGATTCTGCTACATGTGCCACCCGGAAGACACACATGCCCATTCTGTCCCCAAATGCCTGCAATGTGGCCTGGTTGACTGAGTGAACTTCCAACTCTTTGGCCAGGCCTAGGGAAGCTACATTCACCCGGTCCCGTTGTGTACCCTCTTTTCTAAGGTTTCTCTTCTCTACCATTGTGATTGGCACTTTCTCCTGCATAGGGGTGTCAGCTGGCATACAGACGAAGGCTTGGTTCACTGAGTAGACATCCGACTCTGGCCTAGCTGCCTTGCCAAGAAAATGGGAGACGGCCAAGGGTAACTTAGTTGCGTGCCATTGTGCCACGACTGTTCCCTTGGACCTACCCCCCCCCCCCCCCACTCCCATGCCGCAACGGCTTCAAGTCGTTTTTATCTTCTTCGAATTGAGCACAATCGCGGGACGTACCGCCACTTGATGGAGCGTTCGCCTGCACCTTATTGCGATGACTGTGTTGTCCTCTAGACTGCTCGGCACATTCTTGTTGAGTGTTGTACCAGTCTGGGTGATCTTCGCGCACGTTACCTGTCCCTGTATCGGGACGAGCAGGGTCCCTACCGTTTCTCCCCCTTGTACTCTGGGTGGGTTCGTGTGCACAGAGTTGTGGACTATGACTTTTTGGAGGAGGCCGGCCTCTTCCATTTTATTTAACACTTTGCCTTCTCCCTTTCTTCGGAGTTGCCGTCTGACGACTCCACTTCAGTACCAGCGGCGGTCCCTTTTTTCCTTTCTCAGGGGACCGCTTGCAGCCCAAAATCGACCGCTCTCAAGGTGAATACCCTTAGATCTGGGATGGGCAATATTTTTAAGCTGCAGGGCACATTCAAGCTTATGTAAAGCTTTGCAGGCCTCACTAAAGTTATATGCAAATTTTGAATACATATAAGTAAATCGCAATTCCCTTTGTGCATTTGTTTGCATATCCTACATATTCGAAGATATAATTACATATAAATAACTTAGGGTAATTTTTTTGCATAGTTTTTCCACCTCTTTTGAACTGTTTCCAGACTTATATCGCAGTGGGTACCTACAACTTACCGTGAAATCCGAACCACGATTTACAATTCTACATCATGATCATTAACCAGGGCCCAGGTGTCTCCCATCCAAGTACTAAGTACAGTTAACGTATCTTAACTTACACGAGCAAAAGAGAGCATGTAGATAGGGTAATGAGAATAAGTATAAAATATTGTTAATTTTTTTTTAAGAATATTTTATCTACGAATGAATTACATTTTAAATTGACGGATTTAAGAATCTAGCACTTAGATAAAAAAAAATAATGAGATGGATAGTTACGTTTTGAGGTATTATTAACAGGTCCGTCGAAGTCAGGAGTCAGCTCAGACATAGAAATTGTTAATATTGTATTCAAATGTGACAGAATTCACATTTAAGGTAAGATTTTTGGAAAATATTCAATAATCAATTTTCAATATTTTGCCAAATTCTTAAATGAAACCCGGGCAGCAGTTTGCCCACCTCTGCCTTTGATTGACATGAGGCAGTGCCTGCCATTGTCATAGACCAATTTGTCCTGACCCTGTTGGGGGGGGGCTGGTATGCCTGCCCCCTTTTCTCGACACGGGGGTAGGCTTTCTGGTCCCAATGACGATCATTACAGTCAATAGGTCTAGAGAGTTTCCGGTTAGGATCCGTGTTACCTTGGAGAGATGGCCATTCGGAGGCCCCTTCAGAAGTGAAAATGACCTCGAGGTGTTCCCGTCCTAGATTTTAGGATCTTCCAAGAGGGCGGACAAATACTCTAAGAGACGCCCCCGACCCTAAGTTCGCCCCTGTGTAATATCTTCTTGAGACGGCACGGCCCCCAAGCCGTCACGAGGAAGGACGGACCTCCTGAACAGATTGGTGTCTCCCTTGCCGGCCATGACCTTCTCCATTTCGGAGAAGGACATGGTTGAGGCTGGCCCATATAGGCTTAGGGCCCCTCTAGTGGGTGGAGAAAAGAGTGCTCACTCTCCTACCCACCCCCACCCCCCTCCTAAAAAGACAAAGAAGACTAGCGGTTCCTCTCCTTCCAGGGATACTAAAAGAAGTATTCATGAGAATGAAGTAAAGGGATGAGATGGGTTCGATCTTTCTATATGCTGATGTGGTGTGGGTGACTGAAAATGACAGAGATTAAGAAATGTCGATTGTAGCTTTTGACAGTGTGCAAGAGAGTTCTAAAATTGAATGCTGAAAAGAGTAAGGGGTGGTATTTGGTAGTAAGAATGGAGTTGGGTGTGATAACCAAGTATAGACTAATGTTAGAACTAACAAATGGCCATCGAATATGGCAAAAATAAATTGATAATATTTACCTTGTGTGTTATTTAATCATCCAACAGATTTAGAAGTGTACACTCTTGTACAAGTCGGCCAATTATGTACAAGAACAACTAAGACAATTTCAGTAACAAAAACAATAACCAAGTCCAACAATGACTAGATCCAATTATATCAAGGTTCAAAATTGACTAAATCCGAAAATAACTAAATCCTATTATAATTCGCAATTACTAAGCAATTTATCCAACAACAAGCGATAGCAAAGCTTAACTAACTTACTCCTCCAATTTCACGGTCTAGCTTCACTTTTCTGGCATGCTTACCAACTACCTAACAAATACCTTTTTCCACAACCAATCACCATATTGATGACATCTCCAACCTTTACATGATGATATCACTGGGAATCTCTAATTTATCTACAACTGTAACTTTTTTCTTATATATAAATTTATGTGTAGATATATACTCATCAGTATATAACCTCTGTACAAAAGTGTCCATGGTGTGGTCACCCTTGAACAAGGGCGAAGTTTTAAGTATCTAGGATGCATGAAGCAGATTGCGACCACAAGATTTTAAATGGTGGGAAATCTGAGGAGATGGGTGAATGGAAAGAGTTTGAGTGTGGAATGTGCCATTGATAAATGAAACACACTCCTCGGGGATAAGTAGTGTGAATAGTTTTAAAAACAAAATTGATAGTTATTTTACGAATAATGATTGTCGTAGAATTAGGCAGTGATCGCCGAATTCTCAATTCCTTCGTTTGTTCGGAGAAAGACTACGACAGCCCAAAATAATAATTGGAATTGAATTTCGTTGAGTGCGCGGCGTTTTGTTATTCGAATACTTTAAATATGGTTGGGAGGATTGTTCTTAATTAATTAGGCTTTGGTGGTTGGATGACTTAAACAAGAATTGCAAAACTAATCTTTAATTACACAAAAAATGTATAATACAAATAATTACACTATCTAGTTATTTATTAATTCAGCAATCGGAAAATTATCAATAATTACTCATACCGCAAGGGCTCAATACTCCGAGTACTAACCCGATAGGGTTTAGGAAGAAACTATGAATGGAATCCTAGCATTAGGGGCACAATAATTCACTTTAGTTATCCGAGATGACTCGGGAGGAGACTACTTGACGAGTCTTAGTCGTAGGGCGTCGCACCGCCTCGACAAGGAAAGGAAAGGTGTAAATATCTTACAATTTTGCGGGGTTACCACAAGTAGACACTTGGGGAAGATTCTCCAAGTAGACGCTCAAAAGGGAAAGAATCTCCTGTAGACGCTCGAGGGGGAAAACTCCTGTGGGGCTGAGACTATGCGCTTCTTCTGGACGGGTTCTTCGATCCTGACGCCGTCGTTCCAAAATAAGATCCTAGCTGCGGGCCGGTATGACACAGTGTTCTATCGCTCGAAGATATGCGCCGTCTGTGGATGATTCCACAGACGTCTTAAAAGAGACCACCAAATACCTTCTGTATTTCCTGGGCTTGGTTCACTCGGGAGCAACGTAGACACAACTTACCACCACGATCTGGGGTCTTCTCCAGGAGGGTGGGAGGGTAGGTCTTCGGGACTTATTTGGGCGGATTCTGACGGAATATTTCCTTGATTAATTTTGTGACGGGAAATATATAGGCGTTCGCCGGAACTCCTATATTTGCTAACGGAAGCAATTAAGCCCTGCCTCGGCGTTTATAGCTCGGCGGCGGGGTTTTGATGGTCCAACTGAACCGAAGAAATTCTCGGCTAATCTCGCCGGAAGTTTACCGACGGGCGTAGGGCATTTCTCTTCCCGATAACTCTCGTTTCACACGACTCATTTAAACAAAATCTTACTCGATCTCTCTTTCTTCGACAATGATATTTTTTAAATACGGATCCCTGTTGTAGATTGAATGTTGCGTGAGTGAGCATCGTGGAGACAATGTTCAAAGGAGGACTATTAGCATACTAGTATAAAACGGGACTGGCCTTTGAGTGGACCAAGTAGTCCTTGCTTGCTCTCTGTAACTGTAAAAACAACGAGAATACGCTGGTGCCAATGTTGGTGTGTGGAAGGAGAAAGGGGGTGGGGAATTACTGAGTAAGAGATGCTTATGGTGTGTATGAGGTGGTATGGAGAATGGAGAGCGAGTCTCAGGTTGTAAGAAGGGTTGGAACAGCGCTTAAAAGATGTTGATTTTGTAAATGAGTGTTTGAAAGAGGAAGTGGATGATAGTGTGTATGCATAAGGGAGTTTGTGAGGGGGCGTGCTCAGGGCATCCTGCCCATGGTCGAACCCTGACTGAACCCTAAATACATCGCATAGCACCTCCTCACTATGAAGGTCTTTCAGCATGGATAAAATAATGTCTGGCTTTATGCATGATAGGGCATAAAAGGGTGGAAAAAAGCGGTTAGTTGTGTTGAAGAGTGCCGTGGGATGTTGATTACATTGTTGATGAGTATTGCCTGCGGCCTGGCCAAATGGAAACATCCTTCCGATTACAGCTAAGTTAAGCCACATCTTGTGTGGTTAATCGTTGGAAAGAGTCGCAAATTCGGGGACGACTTCACGACAGCTGCCATACTCTATACATATGGGTAGTTCGTATCTCACGTAAAACCGTAGGATCCCACTAAGAAATAAAAGACCTGAAAAGAAATGAGGATGGGTTATAAGACCCCTACCAACTTATATTCATGACTGCTGTGCCGAGATACAGTGTTGAAAGCTTTGCTTGTATCTTCTGTTGCCATAAAGGCTCTGTATGCTGGCTTGAGTTTATTAAAACCTTGAATTAGCTGGTAGATGTTGATGGTACTCTAATTATTAAGCGCAATGAATTAAATCTATGTTGGAACTCGAGAGTTCGTTTTGCTGATCACTGGACGCTCCATGAGTTTGGAATTGGTGCTAAGTTAAAAAACCGGGCTGTATGATGCAGTCAGTAAAGGTTAGAGAATTGATGTTATATAGGCAAATTTTCAGCCATGTAAAAGAGATTACTTAAGAGGTGAAAATAGTTGTTTGGGGGCAAAAATAATTTATCTAATCCAAGGTGACATTGTTGAAACATCACAGAAAATTAAGTTCACAATGCATCCTTTGCTAATTTTCATGCATGTGGCTACATTTAATCGCTTTCTGTGACACGCTGACAACACCGCAGTGGTGGGTCATTCACTCTTCCGCCATAAAGGAGCCTTTATCTATTTTCTTCCTTTCCTGAATTAAAAAAAAAAATATGAAAAACTGTCACCATCCTTTTCTCATCTAGAGCGTCGAAGGTGAAAACCACGAAAGAGCTGTAGAGCTCTTAAAGGCAGCGAGTGGGTCGGTGAAACTAGTTGTCCGGTACACTCCCAGGGTGCTTGAAGAAATGGAGATGCGTTTCGACAAGCAAAGAGCATCGCGTAAGTATCGTCCCTCCCTCATGCTGTTACCCCCAAACCAGTATTTTTCGAGTTAATAGCCCAGTTTGCTTATATAACCCTAATGTATTCTTGCAATTGGCATGTAAATGACTGTTAGGAACTTTTATTTCCACAACAGATACGAACGTGTTAAGCCAGTTTGGTTAGATCTCGATGTCATTGAAGGTTCCCAGATAGTACGCAAAGGCCAGTTCTTTTTATTTTAATGTGATACAAATATGAGCTTCAGTTAAGTTTATCCTGCGTACACCACGTGATTAAATTAGGGGGTATAATTGATGTGGTAGGAGGGATCTCGATTCGTAACCCGCCACTCATATCCTCCTCACTTAAGCGTTTCATAAATTTAAGATTTTTTTGACAGGCGGAAGTATCCGATGCGCTTGACAAGAAGAGGTTGTTCGCTAAACTTCAGATTTCTCAAGATTCATTTATTTTCGACGAAAATTGTAATGATTTACCGTGTAACTTTAACGTAGTTCACCGAATTTGGTTGTTGCAGTTTATTCATGTTACTTTGTAACTTGGACGTAGTTCACCGAATTTGGTAGCTACAGTATTCATGTGTCTCTGAAGCTCATACCATGGTCTATTTCTTTCACGTTTGCAGTTAAAGCAGTTAGTGACCAAGCCCATCTTAATATGCTACATTACAGTTAGGTTTTACACTGGTATAATTCCGACTTTGATACCAAAGATTACTTGTAGTTGAGAGATTTTCCCATGTTCCATTCTGAATATTCTTGCTCGTTTTATTAACTGTTTATAATCCGAATCTTAATGAAAGGGAAAATTTGGTGGAAACCAGGAAGTTTTTTTATCAAGATTTCAGATTGTATATAGCTGTCACTTGACACCCACGGCTCATACCATCATTATATGTTGTTAACGTCACTCTTGTGTAAATATCATTTGATTTAACCATTTAGAAAGTGTCTTGCGATTGGCTCTTTGCGTGATGGCGTATGTAGCACCCACCTACACACGCACAGGGGTAAGTCCTGCTCATCCACCAATAAGCGACCAACTCTCAACGATACTGAAAGTTTTGTGTTCGCGCTCTCTACGATTACATCCCTCGACATCAGAAATCCCAACCCTCTATCCACTAAGCTAGTAAGAGCTCCACTACCCTATTCGGTTCCCCCAGCTTTTAAAGTTAGTTTCCTATTACTTTTTTCATTCCTAATTCTTTTTACTCACATTCCCTCTTCATTCGATGATTTTATTATTTTTGTTCTTTCGTGCCCTTGAAAGTTGCTGTATTCCTACTCATTCGCGACTCGTCTCAAAGTTTGTTGCTACCAATTTCAAATGGAATTTTGTTTTAAATTTGATTTTTTTACCCCAATTTCTGACTAGTATACAGAAGGCTCCTTTCGTTAAGGGCTCCATATTCGTAAATAATAATATCGGGACTACATCCATAGTGTTGATTGTAAATACGCATTAATTTCAGCGAATGATGTTGCAAATAAAGATTAACTATCCTATATTAAATGCTTCATTTATCATTTTCCTAAATTTTTCCTTTAATTTGTTCTCATTTGAAAGTTTTCTTCATTGCACCTGCATAGATGATATTGTGTATGGAGTTGGTTTTTTGATAATGTTGAGAAGATTGAGCGCCGACTGTCGTATATGCGTCCCAGTCAGCGATGCTGATTATTTATTATCATTGGATAGGAAAAGGAAGAATAGAAGAACACTAATGCAATTAAATCAAAGACGAATATTTACGAATAACCAGTGTGTTTCAGGCAGTATTAGCCGCTGGTGCTCTTTGTGAGGGTAGGAAGCAAGACTTGGCTATTGCCTCCGCGTCCGCCAGCAAGGCGCCACCACTGATGCTATAAGTCCTCTGTTGTGTCAGTCTATACGGTTCAAGGTTCGAGTATGTTTTTGTTAGGTGTTTTATTTTATGAGGGTTAGGTATTTTTGGTTTATAGATCGCTTTTAGTATTATAGTTTTGGATGGTAGCCTGGTCTGGCTGAGTCTTGAGGGAAAGAGAGATTTAGTACGATGATTTTGTAGTGTGATGTTAGGGTAGTGGTTTGATTTATGTCTGAAGTGAAAAATGTTACCGGTGATTTTTATTTGGGGAGAGCGTTCTAATTGTGTGATACTAGCTTCTCTCGACTGCAATTATGCGACTGTGTCGGTTATTGTGAGGTCAACTGTGTATGATTTTTTGTCGTTTTATATGGCGGGGTTTTTTCTTTGAATTTAAAGCTGAATAGCAACGAGGCCACATCACGCAGATTTTGTAAGAAGAGATCTGTGGAATATATACAGGCGCAGATCCTCTTGCAGGTATTGGGACTGGGTGGAGAGAGGCACAATACTTCAGATGTCAACCACAACGATTGGTTTCCGATGCTACGCTAACTTATCCTTCCGTGTCTCAGGGTATTAAGTGCCAATTGACTCGTATGAGCCCCATGAGGCGAAGCCAGTCGGTTTCAAGATATGAGCGGGAATTAGAGAAACGGTGATTGACAGATAAGAAAGAAGAATTGCGGAGAATTGGAGGACTTCGGTCAGGATTAAACGCAAATGCTGTGTTAGGGTGGGATAAAAGGATCTGCGACCGGCATGGAATACTCAAAGAGTACTCGAGGCACAAACTGGTAGGGCATGTATGAGCGGGACATAATGTAACTGAGTTAGCATGGTATGACCCAGCCAGAGACTGGCCAACACCTTTATTCCGAGAGCGGGAGAATCATTAGGACTAGTAGCCGATCGGGTTTAATGTGATGGAGGTTGTTTTCTCGGGAGCGAGCCTTGTCCATAAGGGTCTTCACATGAAAAGGAAGAGCGGGGTCACTAATGTCCTTAAGAGGTGCTAGTGAATACGAGTGGAGATGTTGGCATCCAACTGATAGGAAGGCAAGTTACATACTGTCGATACCTGATACTGGAGAAGAGTGAAAATACCCTGTAGCCCAATGAAACCCACGATTAAGGACTGGGTCGAGGGCAGCTACATAGCTAAAGTCCAGTTTAGACTAAAGCACCAGAGACGCTGCGTCCTGCCTAGATCTGTCCCATTTAGTATGGTACAAATGGCGACAGAAATTAAGTAGAGAGGTGGGGATGCAATGAAGCGGAAAACGTGAAGCTTCCATCGACAATGGGGCCTACAAACTTTGATTGCTTGCCAATGTGTATTTACCTCATAAAAATAAGGATTAAACGTCGAGGTCGCTCGGTGGAAGAGTGCGAGGGGGTGGGAGAAACAGGAGCCCATTCAACGGCCGCCACAGTGATGGCAAGCTGGATCTCCTTTTCTAACAATAGATCTACAACAGTCGTCTGCGTAAAACAGGGATTCACAAATTTCTGGCCCACTTGGAGAATGCCAAAAGGCCCCCTGGGAAAGTTTATACTAAATTTGGATATTGACCGAGGTAGTTGAAACTGGTGGAATAATAAGGCAATTTACATTTCAAATCGTACTCGCAATTGGGTCTTTTTTTTTTGGAACAGGCTTACAGCGAGTTAGGCGTTCAAGGGTATCACGAGTTTAAGGTTAGGTTATGACAGCGACTTTACAAAAATGGACATTATCAAACTTTCATTAGTATCACGTTGTCGTTGGCGCTGCAATAAGCGTGAGTGAAATTTCAGTGTTAGATTGCTAAAAGACACTGTTGGAAGAATCAAAATTATCTTTTAAGGCAATAGTTTATTTAATGAACGCATGGTGCAAAGGGTTAGTAACTACTGTTTTTGGTGTGTGAAAGAGCTTTAAATGTCAACATAAGCCATAATTGATTGGGAAAACTTTTTGAGAGAAATTTATGCCAGTTCCTTGCTCCAAAACCTGACCTAACTTGCAAGCTATACTTACACTTGAGTCTCAAACCCCATAGCCTAGTCTTAACCTCGTGATAGCCTCGAACGCCGAATTCGCTGCCAGGTCTGTTCCAAAAAATGACACCCTCCTTCAATTGAATTTGAATTATAATATGGTTAATTCTTGTTTAAATTTGTGCTTCATATAGAGAATCAGTAATTCGTTTGTTTTAAAATATTTATATTGAGAGCAATCTTTTATTATTTCAAGCACGTTTCATCTTTCCGCAGCCTTGTTTGTTCATTTGCATTGTAAAATTTGAATATGCATAGCTGAAACCACCTTCGACCATGTATGAGGTAGAGAAAACAAGTAAGAATGGCAGAATAGTGCCGCAAAGTTTGGGTTATCTCTTAGAGATGTTCTTATATACCCCCTAGTGATCTAAGATACTTATTCCTAAATAGAGCTTTGGCTTAGAGATCAACAGATATGTCAATAAACTCCTAGAAATTCGGAATCATTCACATTTTTTTCGATGTCCATATCAAATGATAAAATGCAGTCTGGAATTTGCAATCATTCCTGTCTTTGAATCTCTCATTAAATCTGGGTCACACTTTAAAGATGCTTGACATATATTTCCAAGAAACATAACTGACGCCCCGAAACTAATAAACCACAATTCATAATTTTCTGATGTTAATAAAAATTTAAACTGGCAGATTTAGTGCTCACTCTTGTGTGAGATACTCTTGTTTATTATCAATGTTGTGTAGGATAAACATTATTAATAGTCAATGCCCTTTTCTCAGACTACTCAGAGATAGGAATTCAGGTTACCCCTCTTCCACACACACAAATTTGTATCCTGGATCTCCAACTGGTAAAGATTAAAGAGCATCTTGAAGATCCGCAGGACCTGGATCGATATTGATCGTGATAGCTCAAGGATCTCTATGACCACCATAATATGAATGTAAAAAAAAAGCCAGAAAGGAAATAAATGCAGACAGGATTATGAAAATAAATATATTAGGAACAAAGGAAATATAACATATTCTTAAATATTTAGATCCGTATGTTTGAAATGTAATAAATGGGTAAATATTTATGCAAATGTCGAATACTATATCGTCGGCCTAGATAGCGTATATAATATAATATTCTTCACGCATAAATTTTGATTGATTGAAGGGATTTTGAATTATGAACATTGTAGGCCAAAGGAAACACTTCTCACGTGGGATGGAAAATAAATGCAACGAGTTTTTAAAGAATATATATATATATATATATATATATATATATATATATATATATATATATATATATATATATATATATATATATATACATATATATATATATATATATATATATATATATATATATAATATATATATATATATATATATATATATATATATATAAATATATATATATATATATATATATATAAATATATATATATATATATATATAATATATATATATATATATATATATATATATATATATATATATATATATATATATATATATATATATATATATATATATATATATATATATATATATATATGATGATGAAAATTAATGCAATATCGCAAGAAAAGATAAGGAATTGAACCACATTCTCCGAAGAATTTAATTTAGAACAGTTTCGGTGTATCTCACACCCTTTTTCAACTGACACTGGATAGAAAATATTAGAAACGTGCTTACATACATAACACGGGGTCAGGTTTATAGGAAACCAATCCACTCGAATGCCTATATACATTATTTTTCGTTTCACGATAATACTGTTAAAAAATCGGTAATTTATAACCTTTCCTTAGAGCATATAAAATATGTCATCCTTCCTATTTAGATAAGGAAATTGTCATTATCAGGACCATTTTTTCTAATTTGTATTACCCTGATTGGTTCATATCGTCTGCCCATTTTGCAGCTAGGAAAACATTCTATGGTAATAAGCCTTCCCGCACTAATGACTTCAACAAATGCATAACATTGCTATTTAATAATAAATTAAATAGTTTACAGGACATATTTGGAAAAGCGGGTATTAATCTAGCGTTTAAATATAATAATTCCTTAAACCAATTGATGATTGCCCGGAAACCCAAAGAACACCATAACATAGGAGTATATGCAATACCATGCAACGATTGCCATAAAGTTTATATAGGGAAAACAGGGAGAAATCTAGACACGAGATTGTACGAACACAAAAGAGATATTAGAGTGGGCAGCGAAAGCAGTGGAATATTTTGCCATGTTTAGAGACTTGAATCATTTGATCGATTTCAATGGAAGTCAAATGGTATTTAAATCGGCTAACTATGTTAAGAGAAGAATCGTAGAATCTAGCTTGATATCGTCAGTTCCTAATTTAAATGTATCTGAAGGTCAATTTTCTTTTAATCCTGTAATACGAAAGCAAATAAACAAAATAGTCAAATGTCAGCCCTTAAATATGTTTAGGCCTAACAACCCCCCTGATTAGCCACAAGTAGGGGATTGGGGAAAAAAAAGGGGATCTTTCACGACCTGACCACGTGTTATGTATGTAAGCACGTTTCTAATATTTTCTATCCAGTGTCAGTTGAAAAAGGGTGCGAGATACACCGAAATTTGTCTGAATTAAATTGTCTTCGGAGAATGTAGTTTAATTCCTCATATATATATATATATATATATATATATATATATATTCAGTAAGAAGGACAAAACGAAGAAGGCGGGTCCCATCTTTAATTCTAACGTTTGGGTTATTACAAAACCCATCTTCAGGAGCTAAAATCAAATTCTAAATAAGTAATCTAAGCCTGAAAACATAAATAACAGCACAAGTTCAAAGTTAAAAACCACAGATCAGAGAAAATCACAAAAACGACGTTAATATATAAAATGAACGTTACGCTAATGAACAAACAAAATAGTGAGGTAAAGAACAGCAAAATATTTGTAAAGAGATACTGTCAATTAAGTGCCAAGAAAGTAAACGTAATATTAATAAATTAAACAATTAAAATGGAAAAAATAGAGAATTGGATACAAACAAAAGGTAAAACTAAAATATAGACACTGAAACTTTACCTTACATCGTCAGATCACAATGAGGAGTGAAAACAGGAAAGAATTCAAAGAATAAAAACAGCTTGGTTAAGTTATAAACAGAGGAAAGGGTGACGTGTACTCATTTAAATTTGGGTGGTTGTATTTAATACAGAGTGATTCTTTAATGCGGGGAGATGAAATAGATTTAGCAAATTTTAAGACATAAAAATCATTTAAGGACACGTCTGTTTTACAATCAATAGCATGTTTCCTGATGGAAGAAAAATCTTTGTTACTTAATGTTTTATCAGTTCTATGGCTAATTCCCATGCGAGAACAAAAACGCGACTGAAGAGTACGTACTGTGCTTCGTATATAGGTCCCCAACTTACAGCTAGGGTAAATGAATTTATATACATGCATGAACTAAACGGCGTGGGAATACTGTCCTTCACTTTAAAGAAATTACCAATATTTTTGTTATTAATGAATATGTTTAAAATTAATTTGACAATAAATTTTCCTAAAAGTGGAAATTAAACGTTTTCGGCGAAGGTCATTACAAGGGCTGATGTCTGGTAACAGGACATACCTGATTTCCTTTGGGACATTAAAAGAAGTGGTGGGGTTATAAAGCCTGAAGAGTAACTTCCTAATATAGCTTTCAACTAAAGATAAGGAGTAATCCTTTTTTACAAAGTAATCTTTTAAAAAAATGAATTCAAAATGCATACTAAAATAAGTGGAAGAGAAATTAAAACATCTAAAGAGGAGTATTTTAATGGCGCCAATTTTGTATGTTAAATCACAGAAACTAAAGAAATTTAAACCCTGCCTTGTGAAAGTTCGTTTTCTAAAAACACACGTTTGAATGCCGGAAGGGGTACGAGAAACATTAACATCTAGAAATGGCAACATACATATTATTAATCTCATGTTCTTGAGTGAAAGTAATATTAGGGTGTAAATTGTTTATAAAATCGAAAAACCTTTTTGAACAAGAACCAGAAGAAAAAACGCAAAGGTATCGTCAACGTATCTTCTGTAGAATAAGGGACGAAATTGAGAGGGGCAATCACGGAAGAGTCTATCTTCAAAATCACACAGGAAAAAATTTGGAAAAATCGGACCTAGTGGCCTTCCCATCCCAACAGCTTCAGTTTGATGATAAACCACGCCATTGGAACTGAAATAGTTGTCCTTGACAGCTAGATGCAATAGCTGCAAAAATTGTGAAAAACTGAAACCATTAAAGAGGGCATTTCTATGTGGAAAGGCTTTAGTCAAAATAATCTCTATAGTTGCCTGAAGGGGAACATTTGTAAATAAGGACGTGATGTCAAAGCTAGAAAAGAAAATGGATCTTGACGATTTAAACTTTGCGATTTTCGAAGTAAAATCAAAGCTATTATTAATGGTATATAGATTGGAAGTAAAAGGGGTTAACAGAGGAACTAAAAACTTAGCAATTTTATTTTATAGGAAGGAAGAGTGTAAGAAGCAAGAATGGGATGAAGAGGGCATCCAGTCTTGTGTATCTTAGGTAGCCCATAGAACAGACCTAAGTAAGATGATGAAACATACAGAGAACTGTAAACAGAATCACGAAGAACACCTGAGGACTTTAGCTTCAGTAAAAACCGGTTAATTTGTCCTCTTCGTTTTGTCCTTCTTACTAAATATAAGACTCAAGCTTTGTAGAAGAAATCTAGGTGAATATATATATATATATATATATATATATATATATATATATATATATATATATATATATATATATATATATATATATAGCGATTAACAAAAACAGATTATGATAAGTTGAATTACGTTAAATTAGTCAAGATTGAACTTGAGTTGAAAATAACCACGTGACAAGATGAAGTGTGCCGTATAAATTTTGTTAATGGATGTTGAATGTGGAAATGATTTTGATGTAGCAAATGTAATCGTTTTGCTGTAGAGACTATAATTAGTGAATTGGGGCTTAATATGACGGCGACGAGAATAGAAGTGAGAGAGTCATTTCGCGTTATTTCACAAGTGGTGAAATGCGTGTGTTTGTATGTGCATGAAATTCTAAGAGATGTTGTTTGTATCTGTGCGTTAAATGAAATCAGTTTCTCGTCCCGGAATTATTGAATTTTTAAAGGTTACATAAAATAAATGAATGATTGAATTGCAAAAAGTGATGCATAAAATAATTGAATGATTGAATTGCAAAATGTTAATTAAAATAAATGTATGAATTATTAAGTTATACATAAATTACATGAATGATTTAATTGACAAAAGTTAAGTAAAAAAATGAATGAATTATTAAGTTATACATAAATTACATAAATGATTTAATTGACATTCATTTATTTATTTGGCTTAACTTTTGTCCATTAAATCATTTATGTAATTTATGTATAACTTAATAATTCATTCATTTATTTTAATAAACTTTTGTCAATTAAATCATTCATGTAATTTATATATATATATATATATATATATATATATATATATATATATATATATATATATATATATATATATATAAGTGTTTCCCAGGAAGATTTATTGTATTATAAGAATGCCCAGAGGGCATTGCTATAACAATCCCCACTAAGAAGGTTACCCTACCCCGACGAGGCCTCCTGACGACACGGCCGAAGCGCGAGATGACAGTGCTATTGGTTTGGCTGCAGGTACGGGGACACAGATTTGCTGTGGAAGTGCCAGTAACGTTGGACGAGGCACTGGCACGAGAGAAGGTCGATGGAGCGGAGGTGATCCGCTTGTTGGTTCCTTCCGAAATGGCATCAAGCGAGATGTGGGAGTCTTGAGTCCTGTTCTCCGCTGACGGAATGACCAGTAGGGGAGATATTTGCTTCTGACTGACCACTCCTGCCGTCGAGGTCTCCTGCAACACAAGATGAGGATGCAGCAAAATGGAAGGTGGAGTTGGAGTGAGTAGGGTGGAGGTTGTTTTGGGGGATTACTGTACCATAAATGGGTATAGTAAGAGGAGAATGAGGTTTCAGTGGTTCTAGATGAACATTTACGGTATAAGCGGGTTTCAGGCGGTGATAGAGACAATATCTTGCCTGGTTTCAAGCTTTAGGACGAAGAATTTCGGCTTCCTGGAGATGACGGAAAAAGGGTCCGCTATAGACTGGTTGCAACGAAGTGCGAGCTGAATCGCGACGGACGAAAACATGGGAGCATGTTGTCATCTCCTTCGGCACGAAAGTTTTATAATTAGCAGGCACTCGATGGGCAGTTGGCCTAACTTCAGCCATCACCCGTACAAGATTATGTACGCATGAAAATGGATCTAGGTGAGAAGGTAAAGGTCGGTCAGAGGAAGAAAAGAATTGACCGGGTAGACGAAGTTGAGTACCGTAAACTAATTCCGCTGCAGAACAAGCTAGATGCTCTTCCAGGACGAGCGAATCCAAAGCAGAATCTAAGGTAGCTTGCTCACCCAAGTGATGTTTGGATCGGTGGAGCGTAAGCTTGCTTTGATGGTCCGAAGCAGACGTTCTACCTTAGAGTTACTCTGGGGATGATAGCTTGTAGTACGAAGGCGAAAGGAGCCAAGCACTGACATGTGTACATCCCATTGGTGGGGGTCAAACTGGCTGCCACGATCAGTCCTGATCGTTGAGGGAACACCAAAACGAGCAACCTATGCTGAGACGAAGGCTTGAGTGACAGTGGAAGCTCTGATGTCCGAGATAGGAACCGCCTCTGGCCAGCGAGTAAAACGATCGATCATGGTGAGAAGATAATTGCAACCACAGGAGTAGGGAAGAGGACCTACTAGATCGACGTGAACGGCGTCAAAACGTGAAGAAGGAAGAGGAAAAGGGACCAGACGAGCTTTTGTGTAGCGGTGGACCTTAGCACGTTGGCATAGCTCGAATGAGCGAGTCCATTTGGCCACGTCGGCACTCATACCTGGCAAAACGAAGCGTTGTGCAACGAGCTTGCGTGTGGCATTGACGCCAGGATCAGAGAGACCATAACTTTGGTCGAGAGTGTGCCGATGGTAAGTGAGAGTACGAGGACAGCCAGGAATTGAATAGTCAGCCAGGATAGGCCTAGAAGGACTGTCCGGCAAGTCGATCTCGCGAACGACGAGTTGAGAAGAGTGACGTAGTGTTTGCGTGTCTTCATCTTGTACCTGGGCAAGCGCTATTGTTGCATGATCTATGGGCGCAGTGTAGGAGAGTTGCGTGTCCGAAATCGGTTAAATGCGAGAGAGCGCGTCCGGTAAGACGTTTGAAGAACCAGGAACGTAGCGAATATCGTTCGTCATCTGCAGGATCATTCAAGATGGCGAGTGCCAACTACAGTGTGTACTGACCAAGTACTACGAGACGAACGTGCACCGACCAAAGGCTTATGATCAGTAAAAATGGTAAATTCACGCCCTTCCAAATGATGGCGGAAGTGGCGGACAGCGAGATATATTCCGAGGACTTCTCGAGAGAACATTGAATATCTCTTTTGATGGTCTGTAAGAGCGCGAGAGAAGAAAGCAAGAGGTTGCCATTGGTTACTAACTTTCTGCTGCAAAGTTGCACCTACGTAGGTTGAGGATGCATCGGAGGCGACGCTGATGGTGGCGCCTGGAGAAGGATGAGCCAATCCTCAGCGCAGGAATAGCCTCTTTGGTGCGAGAGATCGAATCGCACGCCCAAGCAGACCATTCAAGAGGAGAGTTCTTTTGGAGCTTGGTGAGCATAGAGTTGATAGGTTCTATGACCTGGGTACATTTAGGGATAAATCTATGGTAGAAATTTACCATGCCACAGAAACTCTTGAGTTGCTTGCGTAGTGTAGGACGAGAAAAGTTTCGCATCACGGTAACTTTATCTTTGAGTGGGCTAATCCCTGCACTCGAGACATGGTGCCCCAAGAATGAGAGTTGCGTAACACCAAAGAGGCATTTGGAGGCGTTTAGTACGATGCGGTACTCCTGGAGACGAGAAAAAAACTTGGCGAAGGTGAGAAGGGTGTTCCTCGAGTGAGGAAGATGATATTAGGAGGTCATCGATGTAGCAAAATACGAAAGGAAGACCCCTAAGGACTTGATCAATAAAGCGCTGGAAAGTTTGACCAAACTTACGCAATTCATATGGCATTCTGACCATTTCAAAAGCACCAAACATAGTGATAGTGTTAGTCTTTGCGACATCATCTGGGTGAATAGGGATCTGGTTGAAAGCACGAACCAGATCCAAGCGAGAATAATCGTACAGCACTGGAGAAACGAGGTGAAATCGGCTAAGTACGGCAAAGAATAGCGATCAGGAATCGTCATAGCGTTAAAAGCTTTGTAATCCCCAACTGCTTTGAATTTCTTTGGCATGGATTTGGGCAAAATGTGAAGTGGAGAGGCCCACGGAGAAGAGGGAGGCCTACAAATGCCAGCATCCACCATGAATTGGACTTCATCACGCATAACAGAGAGTTTATCAGGTGTTAGACGGCGTGGCCGTGAGAATACAGGATCTCCTGTTGTCTCGATCCGTTGCACCACACTATGTTTAATGGGTCTGTCCTTCTTCGAAGGCGGAAGGGTGAGCTCAGGAAACGCCTGAAGAAGGCGCTGAAACAGTGGATCGGTGGATCGGAGACGAATAGAGAGGAGGGAACTCTGAGAATGTGAATACGAATCTGAGACAGTGAGGAGAATTCTGCGGTCGACAAGCTTGCATTGACGAGAATCGACCAAGAGGTCGTGAGCCGAAAGAAAGTCGAGGCCCAATATTGGACAATCTACTTCGGCCATGATGAAAGTTCATCGAAAAACTCGACGGAGACCGAGTGAGACTCGTATGTTACGCCTTCCATAGGTCCTAATATTGATCAAATTGGCTGCCTTCAGAACTATATCTGAAGGGGCAGAAGCTTTGTCGGCCTTAGAAATTGGTATGACACTGCATTCAGCACCAATGTCCACCAGGAATGAAAAAACAGAAAGTGGGTCAAAAATATGAAATGGAGGACCTACCTGAGGAAATGAGGTGTAGGCAGGGGATGTAGACCCTTTTGTCCCATGCCTTTCTAGTTTAAAGAAGGAGAATTTGAGGTGGAAGTGGAAGAAGGGAGATTTGATTGAGGATTTGGAGAGTTTGGTGATGAAGAGTGATGTGCGAGGCGCTGGAGAGGTGAGATTAGGTGAAGGTGGAGGTACTGGTTGCAAATATGTGCAAGGTTCTAGGCATTTTACAGCCTGTGCCCCATATTTGTAGTGATACCAACACCTTTGAGTAGATTGGGTGAAAATCCCATTATGCTTTGAGAGACTACTAGGTGCAGTGTGGGAAAAAGCATAATGGTAGCTACAAGGCTGTGTACAGCGTACAGCGTTGCGACCGTACCTTTGATGGTACCAGCATAGGCCCTGATGATGTGGAAGATGTTGAGAATAGTTGGAGAAATAGAAATATTATTAGATGGGCCGTTAACCCAATTCACGTAGGGATTCATAAATAATCTGTCGGGGGTTATGACTATCTCCTCTATATCCGAGGGGGTTTGAATTTAAAATAAGCGGCCTGATCCCCTCTGGGATTCCCCTCATGAAAATCTCAGTGGGAAGAGGGCTAAAAAGGTCGGTTTGTGCACCTTTTACCCTGATAAGGTCCTTTAGGTGCTTTAAGAGAGTCAAAAGACTCTTATCTCCCATTTCCTGAGTGTTCTGGAGCTACCCTGGGTTGTCTACTTGGGACCTGCCGTACTTCGTATGAAATGCCTCTCCCAGGGGGTCAAGAACGCCAGCCTGTTCCCCGTTAATCAAAATCTCCCTAAATTCAATGAATATACTCATGAGGGGACTGTATGATTGCAGCAGTCTTTTCATCTTCCGTAATGCGCTAGGGTTTGAGTAGAATGGACGATACCTCCAGCGATACTATGGGATTTGAAGCATCAAAAGTGGGCAGCGAGAGATATGCATGGGGCTGTCTGTTGGTGGGGTGATCTAGAGATGAGGACCTTTCATCCGGTGAGTCGCTTATGAAAGTACTTCGATGGTCCATTATAGTCGCTACTGTGTGTACATGCGATGGATGAATCGATGTACGTGTGTGTGTGTGAACTTCAATCACGCGAAGGAACGTAAAATTGCAAGAAAAAAAATTCTCGGAAATAAGAAACTCACTCGTTGCATTTATGGGAAATTATAAATTTAAATTAATATGAATTATAGTGATTTTAAAAATGATGTCTTGGATACAACGTGATACCAAAAAGTGAAACGCCTGAATGAAAATGGGCGATCTTGGGGAAACGTGAATGGCCGTGACGATTCGAAATTATTTTACGTTTAATATTAGAATTATTGATTGACGGGAGTTAAATTAATTTCTGGGCACCATTTTATGCAAATGTCGAATACTATATCGCTGGCCTAGATAGCGTATATGATACAATATTCTTCACACATAAATTTTCATTGATTGAAGGGATTTTTAATTATGAACATTGTAGGCCAAAGGAAACACTTTTCACGTGGGATGGAAAATAAATAGGAGTTTTTAAAGAAAATAATATATATATATAAGAGATTAACAAGACAGATTATAATAAGTTGAATAACGTTAAATTAGGCAAAGTTGAACTTGAGTTAAAAATAACTTCACGTGACGAGATGAAGTGTGCTGTATAAATTTTGTAAATTGATATTGAATGCGGAAATGATTTTGATGTAGGGAATATAATCGTTTTGCTGTAACGACTATAATTAGTGAATTGGGGCTTAATATGACGGCGACGAGAATAGAAGTGAGAGAGTCATTTCGCGTTATTTCACAAGTGGTGAAATGCGTGTGTTTGTCTGCGCGTGAAATTCTAAGAGATGTTGTTTGTATCTGTGCATTAAATGAAATCAGTTTCTCGTCCCGGAATGATTGAATTATTAAAGGTTACATAAAATAAATGAATGATTGAATTGCAAAAAGTGATGCATAAAATAATTGAATGATCGACTTGCCAAAAGTTAATTAAAATAAATGAATGAATTATTGAGTTATACATAAATTACGTGAATGATTTAATTGATAAAAGTTAAGTAAAATAAATGAATGAATTATTAAGATATACATAAATTCCATGAATGATTTAATTGACAAAATTAAGTAAAAGGAATGAATGATTTGAATTTTATACATAATATATATATATATTTAAGTTACCCAGGATGATTTACTTTATTATAGGAATGTCCAGAGGGCATTGCTATAATATAAAAACTAATGTGAATTCACAACAAAGATGATTAACGAATACAACAGGAAGTTACTACAAGGTTGAAACAATGCGGATGAAATAAGAAGTAATTACTATTTTATTTTAATTCAATTAATTTGAGGTTTGTAAAATGTCTATATGTGCAATGTAAGATAAGTGAGTGACGTTAAGTAAGTGGTATAAATAGTTTATATAAGTGGCATGAGTAATAAGAGGTGATGTGTAAGCTAAGTAACACGAATTGGCCAAATAATTTACACAGTGCAAACCTTGGAGTCGACGACGATCAGAAAAAGATGGGGTGAGTATTGTCGCACTCAGCCAAGTCGGCGGTCTTGGCCTGGCTGTAAGCTTGTTTTCAAATTTATATAGGCCCTGCAGAAAGCCTACTTCATGAAAGCCCTAAACGGTGCAGCGTATTGTGATCATTCACATTTTAATTAAAGAGTTTTTTCCGCGGCCACTTATGGAGATTTGGCACTGCATTCTCCCATTATAATGGAAAAATGCGAGACAAATTCAATAATATCATCATATAGTTGTAATGTCACATCATTATCATAGTGATTTACAACGTCTGACTATTTTTTTTTCTAATTTCTCTCTCGTTCATCTTCAACTACGACTGAATTTTAATTAAGAATAAATGAAAATCGTTCTCTGTGGTCTCGAAGACGAACACTGCGGGCTTGAATTTCCATTTTTAATCGGCTCATTTCATGCTGTGCCGTTAATCGACTATCTCTTGCTGATTCTCCAGGCATCATTCTTCTCCTTGTTTGTGCAATTGATATTCCCCAATTGCATTATAAAATTTCACCATCTTTTAATTCAAGATTTGAATAAGCTCGTTTAGATCAAAAGAAGCTTCATGGAACCCATAAGAAGCTTCATTGTAACTTTCATCATTGATAATGAAACAGGGTACCAAAAAATTAATAAATATTAACCGGAACTGTTGAATAGAGTTCAGAAGCGATCATTCATTCGATTTAGTTTATCTAGAAAATCATCCTCCCACGATGTCGCATTCTTCTTGGATTACCTGCACAGCATCGTGGCAGGAACTCCATCTTATATTGTTTTATCATAGTCAGAGAGATAAACGATTTTAACGCTTCCCAACGAGAAGTAGATGAAGAAAAATAAATAAATACTTTTCTTGAATTCCAAAAATGTAACGATAACATATTGCATCCCATCTGCATGCACACGGGACAAATTGAGGTTGTAGTGCCACATTGAAAGGCGAAATGTGATTGGCAATGAAGCCTCACAGATGAGTGTCATATAAATCCTATGAAGACTTGAAATGGGCATGCACATAATTATGCGCATGCAAAATATATAACACATTTTGTCATTTAAAAAGTAATATATATATATATATATATATATATATATATATATATATATATATATATATATATATATATATATATATATATATATATATATATATATATATATATATATATATATATATATATATATATATATAACATTTTTGTCTAAGAAATAATAATAATATACAGTATCTGATCCTGTAAGTAATAATATGTACTATTCTTATAAAGAGCTACATGCAGAACGAATTTTCACACGCATATACACTTACACACCTCTCGCGATCACCAAGGTTCTAGGAAAATCCACATCTGTACCAACAAACGTCAACACAGGTGCAGTCATTGACACCGAGCCGAAGACAGGAAAGATACGGGCTTTATTTACCGCCAGGAGGCTACGAAAGAAAAGATTGTATGCTCTAAATTTGAGATAAAGATTTTCTATATCTCCCTGCACACCCAAATAAACATCCTGTAGAGTAAGCTCCGTCCAAGTCGTCTTATTTATCAACAGTGGGCCACGCCCAGGGGTTTTCGATACATTATATACAAGTCTGGGTAGAGCCTAGGGGCAGTCAGGACAGGAGAGTCAAGTGTCAAGAAAAAGTAAAAGATAGTCAGACGGTCAGGTAGTCAGAAGGATAGTCAAAATAGACTTATACATCAGTGGGCCTGCCTCAAATACCCAACACAAGTTCAATGAAATTATTTTCTATCTGAGCCTACCAAGTTCTATGCCCATAAAGAGTCTCATGAATCCGCCTTCCGAGATTACTTTTCCTGATTATAACCGATCCTCTTACCCAGCCTAATTCACTAAAACCAAGCAAGAGAATAATCTCCCCCACATTTGGTGTCAGACCAAGGTCAGCGCCCTTTAACCGAATTTAACCGAATACCCCAAGAGTGCTACGTCTAAGATAAGCCATATTGAGAAAGGTTAGTACTTGGATGGGAAATTGCCGTGTCGACCTCCACCGGTAAACCCGGAATCCACAACTTATAGGCCAATTTGCCTGCCTATAACCAGCTACCTCCAAAGTGCCATTACGTACTAACCTATAGACCAGGTACAATAACCAGTGACCAAGTCGACCCGCTATAACTGGTAACCTATAACACCCCCGCGTAAATATTCCAATAAATTCACCAAGTAACCTAGTAAAACGGAGTTGCTAGTACCCCTTCTTCAGCTATTAACTGACATGAGCAGGTAAAAGAATTAACTTGGATGCACCAAAAACTGGAGCAAAGTGTTATGGTTCGAGAAAAAGCAAGAACGAGTGGCCATGAACTCAGCTTACTGCTTTAAGGGTGCCCCATAATGCGCATGCGTGGCGTGGAGGCCCATTTTCATTCGACAGAAAAGGTGCACTAGGTTAAAGGTACCCCATTAATATTTATGCCCTAAGTCGCAGCACCCTGTCTCGAAGGTTGATTTTTCGACGCATTGCATTTGCTGAGAGATTTATTTCGGAATTCATGTTTTTCATTCCTGCTTAGCAACGGACTAAGAGCAACGCTGCCAAGCTAATCAGCTTAACCGGAGTCTTGTGAATTTTATTCACACTTAAGAAAGAGAGATTAAATTTTTTTTTTTTTAATTAGGAGATATTGTAAATAAATGGGGGCTTAAAAAAAACACACTGCTCCCGTCTATCGACCAGCGTGGGAACCTGCCTCGGATGTCTGTCACTCATTAATTTCGTCTTAACTATGCCAGCAACTTGAAACTGACATAATTAAGGGCTCATGTGAAAACTGGTTTCAGGACTAGCCCACAGCGGAAGCATGAGTCATGAATTTTCTCGAAACGGGACTTAACTGCTGCCTTCGGATGGAGGAGTAATTTTCACATCCGAGGGAATATATCGAGAAAGTGTAAATTTGTAGGCGCCTTGAATCGATGATATTCGGAGACCATGGGTCAAGCAATATCCCGCCTAGTAGACGGAGCCAAAAACATTGTGATCTCAGAAGCCACGTCACTTATACTATTTATAGAAGAAAAATGGAGAATTCGAGAGATTGGTATTCATTCACACTTGTGTAGACAGTTAAGCCAGCTAGACGATCGATAGTAAAGAACTAATTACGGTTCGTTTAGTGTAGTGAAGCCTCCGTTGTATCGGCCTAAATCTTGTTCTCGTAACACTCGCTTTCTTGACCGGTAGTAAAATTTTCCTTGACCATAATCGTGTAAACGCGAGCCTCCCTTTTGCTTTGCTTGTTTTCTTTGTTGGAATTAAACATTTATTTTTATCCTGATTCCTCTCAGGCCTTTCTCGATCACATGCCGTCGGTAAGCCCAGCCAAGCCGAAATATTATTTGAGTATCTTGTGGAGTCAGATACGAGATTAACGACACTTATCACCTCCCTCGTGGGACTTGAGTGACCTCTCCAAAATATCCACATCATTTTAACTTTCAAACTGGTGACGTCCTTCCTCTCCCATAAACTGGGTTCCTCATTACATCATAAACTGGTGACGGTTACCTTTACCTTCCCTGCAATAAAGTGATGACTTGAGCTCTCCCCCTTCCCTGCATAAAGTGGCGACCGCTACGTCGCGAGCAGTGAAGGCGTTGAAGATATGGACTCTGCAATCAACCATCAGACAGGACAATGCGAACGGGACTTCGTGAACGCCATTAACATCAAACCCCCCATCTTCAATGAATCAACAGTCTCAGGCTGGTTTCGCATTGTGGAGGCGCAGTTCCACATTTCTGGGCTAAAAAAGGAGGAGACCAAGTTCTTTCACGTATCATCCTCACTTCCGCCTGAGACTGTTGACCGTCTTCCAGCAGCTATTTTGGCTGAGCAAAACTACCAGAGTTTGGAAACGGAAGTGATCACCCCTTTCGGCAAGACCAAGCCTGAGTTATTCAAAAAGCTAATGACATCCTCCGCACTCACAGGCGAGCCCTTAAATCAATCTCGAAGAAATGCCTTTCAGGTAGGAGTAAGCGAGGACTTCGTGCGTCATAAATTTATACAATCCTTACCGCCGAACATTGCACCTATAATTGCTACACAAAAAGAACTAACCGTAGCCCAATCGAGAAAACTGGTGGATTAACTTCCTGCGTTCAGTAAGGAGCGGTGGCGTAGTGTGAATTCCCAAAGGTGCAGTGCCGTATCCACGTCCAGTGCGTTTCCTAACGAAGCGGGTGATAAGTACGTAAATAATTCGGCGGATTTTGCACGATCGGTGCCTGAGGATAATTGCAGTACGCATAATATACCAGAGGGATTGCGACCATTCCAGAGAAAACAGAAACCTGTGGTTTGCCGCTCGCACCTGTACTTTGCCGAGGAGGCCAAGTTTTGTAAGCCCTGGTGCAGGTGGCCAAAAAGACGAGAACGCTTGAAAATGTAACCTTCCTCCAGGAAATCTTCGCCAGTCCCACAGGAAACTAGTCAGGCATGCCATTAGTTTTTATCGACGCCGCGAAAATATATGGTAAACAGTGCACATTTTTAATAAACACTGAGGCAAGTGTCTCAATAATCCCGGCGGAATTGGCAAGGCCAAGGGAATTGCGCGAATCCAACGTGAACATATCAACAACAAACGGAGGAAAAATCAAGGTGCTTGCGAGGTTTACACGGACATAGCGATCCCCAGTCTTCGTCGGTCCTTTAGGTGGTCGTTTATAGTTGCGGATACCACCTCTCCACTCTTAGGGATTGATTTCTTAAGAAATTTCAACCTGCCCATTGATTGCGCGCATGGCGTACTGGTGGACGAACAGACTAAGTTTGCATCAAGTGTTAAATTATTTGAGGAACCTGCCGTAGCCTTACACGGCCACCATGAAGGAATATGTGGCTAGGTATGGACCCGATCCCTTTCAGCCATCACCACCGTCGCCACACTCAGTTGCCCACAATATCGATACTGGCAGTACCCCCGCCGTCCTTTGCCCGGCCTAGGCCTCTTTCGATGGAGAGATTACAGGTTGCCAAAACAATTCTCGAAGAGCTATTGAAGGAGAGGGTCGTACGTTCGTCGAGCTCGTAATGGGCCTCGCTAATCCACTTAGTGCCTAAGAAGACGCCCAAAGAATACAAAATGGTTGGAGATTTCCGGGCCCTCAACGCAATTACGAATCCCGATAGATATCCCATGCCGCGGATTCAAAGTTTGACCGACCACCTCCATAGAAGGATGGATCTGGTCTGTGCCTACAATCAGATCCTCATGAATCTGGCGGATATAGAGAAGACCGTGATCACAACTCCTCTTGTAAGTAGCACATTTCAACGGCACATGGGCAACCTTTTTCGAGGAATGTGGTTCGTTTATATATATATATATATATATATATATATATATATATATATATATATATATATATATATATATATATATATATATATATATATATATATATATATATATATATATATATATATATATATATATATATATATATATATATATATATATATATATATATATATATATATATATATATATATATATATATATATATATATATATATATATATATATATATATATATATATATATATATATATATACGACATTCCGATCTTCTAGGATAGCAAAGATGACCACTTGAAGCATTTGGAGGAAATATTCTAAGTTTTGGTAGAAAATGGGCTAAAGATTTTATTGGAGAAATGCAAATTCGCGAAGAAAGAAATTGATTTCCTCGGGCATCACATTTCGGTGGAAGGAATCTGTCCACCAACCGCAAAAGTAAAAGAAATAGAAGACATGCCGTTGCCAAAAGACAAAGGGACTGCGCAGGGTTTTTTTTTGTTTTTTTTTATGTGGGCATGTTGGTATATTACCGCATGATTTTCCCAGATTTGGCAGTAATTGCAGCACCGTTGACCGAGCATATGTGCCTGCAACCCAAGGCTCGTGAGCTCGAATGGGGTGAAGAAGCATAGAGAGCGTTTGATGAGACCAAGTCAGCATTAATTGGATCCGTTAAACTCCACCACCCGCTGACCAATGATTCCCCATACCAGCTGGTGACGGATTGCTCCTAGTTCGCGGCAGGTGCTGCCTTGTACCAAATGGTTGACGGATCCCCACGTCCAGTTGCTTTCTTTTCGAGCAAGCTAAGCTGAACGCAGCAAGCATATTCCGAGTACGTCGTCGAATTCAAGTACCTGGTTGAAGAGCGCCACGCAACCTTGTGCACGGATCACAAGCCATTAGTGTCTGCATTTTCCTAACCATTGAGCGCCAAAACTGATAGGAGCAACGTCATTGGAAAGCCATATTGGAGTATATCAGCGATATCGACTACGTGCGTGGTCAGGACAATGTAGTCGCTGACTGCCTTTTAAGGGACGTCAATTCAGTCCAAATTGACTCTTTTGACTTCCGAACTTTGGCGGCAGCGCAGGATGATGACGAAGAAACGAAGGAATTTCACTCGCAGTTCAAATTCTTCCCTTTTCCCGGGAAAACTTAGCTATGTTGTGATATTGCATCAAGATACCCACGATCGTTCGTACCTATGGCGTGTAGGAGCACGATTTATAATCAACTACACAGTTTGTCACACCCGGGAATCAAGGCTTCGCTTCGTCTGATGAAAGCACGATACTTCTGGCCCAATATTGACAGGGATATTCGCTTCTGGAGAAGGGAGTGCCTCGCATGTCAATCCTCGAAGAATAGCTGTCACACGATATTCCTGATCCTGCCCATTGAAATTCCATCTTCAAGGTTTGAAACTGCCCATATTGATATAGTCGGACCGCTCCCATCATGCACATTCAAAGTCAATCCTTCTTCTCGAATCATCGATATTTACTTTCGTGTATCGACTGAGCCTCAAGATGGATAGAAGCAATACCGATCCCGGATATAAGTGCCCCAACGGTTGCTTTGGCCTTCATAAATGGGTGGAGGTCCAAATTTGGTGTCCCGCTCTACGTTGTAACTGACAGAGGCGTCCAGTTCGAATCTGGGCTATTCAAAGAGTCATCGGCTCCGCACTACATCATATAAACCGTCCACGAATGAGATGGTGGAAAGGGCAAACAGGACCATGAAGGACTCCATAATGGCCCGTCGACCAGACTGACTCTTGGCTCTGTCAATAATAACCCTGGGCTTTCGTGCCTTGCCCTCCAAGTCGGGATTATCCCACCGTTCGCGGTATTAACGGGCACCACATTATTGGGCCCAAAACCGTTAGTCTCGTCGTCTTGATCGAAATCGAATGCTAAGTTTATTATAGAGCTGGCATTGACAATGGCACAGATTGACTTCATGAGAGTATCTTTAGGACACCTGCACTCGGTGCCTAGGCCTTTCGTGTCCAGAGACCTGCAGAATGCAACGCATGTTTGTGTCCGGATAGACCGCGATCGCAAACCACTCGAAGTGCCATATGCTGGCCATTTTCCGGTGATCGAACGTGGCAGCAAGGTATTCAAGCTGGAATACCCTGATGGAAGAAGAGACACTGTCTCAAAAAACCGATTAAGACAGGCGAAATTGCCCACCTTAGGCGATGATGACGCACCTGGTAATCAACGTCTCGCAAGGACACAAGATGAGCATATGAGGACCAGCCGTAGTTCGCTACGCGAAGAACCTGGATCAGGAGAAGATGCGACCTCTGGCAACGCGCAAGACACCACAGCGAGAACCGGGGAAGAAAACGAGCAGCCGGGAATTGTCACGCGCTCTGGGAGAAGGATCTCGTTTGCCAGAGACAATTTGTATTATTATTATTGAACACTGCGTAATCGCAACTCTTGTATGTCATAAGAGGCATTAATACATATTCAAGCCTCGATGATCCATGTTATTTGTTCTATGTACCTCAGAGTTTGTATGGCCCTCTCTGAGCATCCAGGTATAAGTGATGTAAATTTCATTGTCCTGTGCGTATATTAAATATCTACCTGCTTGTCTAGTTAGGATGTGCAATTCTCTTTCTAAACTCCGTTACTGGTAGGAGAGTTCTGTGGAAGCATAGTGCCAGGCTATGCATTCCACAGAACTCTCCTACCAGTAACGGAGTTTAGAAAGAGAATTGCACATCCTATATTTATCAATAAAAAAATGGCGACGGAGTAATAAAACGACATTTCTCATCTGGAAATGGAATTAAGCCGAGAGAGCTGGCGACGGCTCAGCTGTGATAACATAAATATCACGAAAGCGTGAACTTGTGAACTTCTAGGCGACATGACTCGGTGACTTTCAGGAAAATAGGATTAGCAAAGTCCTGCCCAGCGGGTAGAGCTAAAAGCCTTGTGGTCTCTGTGACGAAAAGAGACCACGCCTCCTATACCATTTATAGAAGGAAAATGGAGAATTTGACAGAAGGAGGTTCATTTACTCTTGTGTAAACAGTTAAGTCAGATAGACGACCAAATGTAAAGAACTAAATACGCTTCGTTTAGCGTAACGAACCCCCCCTTTGTAATCTGCCTAAGTCTTGTACTGGTAACACTCGCTTTCTGACCGGTGGTAAACTTTTTCCTTACTGTAAATGCGAGCCTCACTTTTGTCTTGCTTGTTTTTGTTTGTTGGAATTTAACATTTATTTTTTTACGTGATTCCTCTCAGTCCTTTCTAGATGAAAGGCCTTCGGTGTGCCGCCCCTGTATATTATTTGTATATCTTTTGGAGGCAGGTACGAGATTAACGCCACCCTTCACCTCACTCGCGTGACCTCTCCAAAATATCTGCGTCATTTTTAGCATTTTAAACTGGTGACGTCCTTCCTCTCCTGCGGTTCTTCATCCCCGCCCCCCAAAAATGGGATACCTTCTACCTTTAACCTCTTCCTGCCATAAAGGGGATGACCGTGAGCCTTCCAAAGAGGTGACTGGACCCCCTTATAAAGTGGTAATCTGAGGCCTCCCATAAAGACGTGACTCATATCCTCCTTCAAAATGATTCACATAAGTATGTGTGTGTGTTCTCTAATCCGACCGCTGGGCGGGCTTATTCAATCAGAGGGTGTGTACATGTTCAGTTTAGGCTCGTGTGCAGAAAGAGAGTATTTAAATTTGGAAACCTGACCGGGCTTTATCAAGCCGACATCCGTAGCAAGATTAATTTCGTCTTTCACGGGTTCACTGCATGGCTGTTGGGTCAGACTCACTATCTATCATATTCCGTTCCATATATGCACAGCTGTTTCAATTGTCTTTGTTATCTATGAGGCCAGACCGTAGGCTCGCACCTGTTTCCTCTAATGTGCGTATATTTGTATATTCGCGTGGGAATATAGCGTACGAGAAGTGCAGGCGAGCGGCTTAAAAACTTCGTTTAAATGAGTCATTTTTGAGACTCAGGTGGCCGAGTGGATTTGCCGCTGTCTAACAGTCGTCCAGCGACACGGAAAGCTGTTCGAAACTCGCCTACGCTATTACTTTTTCTTTGTCCCTTTTCTTACTCCCCTCTATCTACAATGGTCCGTTTTTTTCTTCCTTCATCACGTTTCGACGCCGTTCACGTCAATCTAGTAGGTCCTCTTCTTTACTCTTGGATCTGGGCAGCATTGTAGATATAGGGGAGTAGGAAAGGGGGCAATGAAAAAGTAATAGCGTAGACGAGTTGCGAACAGCTTCCCGCGTCGCTGAACCACTGTTAGCCAGCGGCGAATCCACTCGGCCATCCTGAGTCTCAAAAAAGACTCATTCAAACGAAGCTTTTAAGCCGCTCGCCTGCACTTCTCGTACGCTATAGGAACACAACCATTTCATTTGCATTATTAAAAAATATTCCGATTTGCATTGTTAAATACATTATTAAATTGTGTTTTAATATTATTTACAAGTATTTGCTTTGTTTGACATCAATTACTACAAGAGGGCATATTATTTCTATGTTCGATTTGTGTGTCCATTTTCAAGATTTTCTAGGGCCAATGGGGGCTCATTTGTGAGGTTCCTTGTTATCTCTACTCCACCTTGCAATTAGGCGAGTTAAATATGAGATTCGAAGAAAAAAGAAGAAAATGTACCTGGTCGGAATCAATTTTTAAAAGCACTTAAACTTAACATGCTTAAATAACTTAATACCCTCAACAATTTATATCGTAGTTAAATTTGCATCATCGTAATATGTATTTCTTGAATCGATGCAAGTAAACATTTATGCATTGGAAAATACAATTTTTAAATGCTAATAACTCGAAAACGTGCTTTGCGCGCCGAAAAAATAAACAACATACTATTCCGATAGCGTGTAGAATAAATACATTGAATAAAATAACATAACATAATTTCATGAATGACAAAAGTTACAGGGTCATCAGCAAAGGTCATCATCGAAGGTCATCAGCAACTGTCAAAATCCACCCACAAAATGAATCCATAGGTTTGTGTCAGATCATGCATCCACAATATACAATTTAAACAATCCATAGGATGTGTTAGATCATGGATCGACAATATATAATTAGAACCATATGCAGGAATGTGTCAAAAACAAAAAGAACCATCATAAAAACTCGTCTAAATCCAAATCAATCGCAATATACGATAATAAAAAAACTGCATCCACAGGAATGATTCTAGAATACCTCCCAAAGTTAACTCTCTCTCCACATATAATCATATAATCTGCGTTTGCATACATTCAAGTTTGGACTGTCTACCGTCTCAGATGGCAAACTATTCCAGTAATCTACTATTCTATTGGCGAAAAATATTTTCTAACATCCAACCTGGACCTCGATTTTTGTTGTTGTTTTTTTTCATTTATAAGTGGTGACCCCTACTCCTATTACTACCTTCCAACTCAAATAACGTGCTAAAATCCAACTTATCCATTCCAGAAAAGATTTTAAAAAGCTCAATGATCTTCTCTCAAATGAGAACATATTTAGTACCCTCAGTCTATCTTCATATTCAAGGTGCTTCAGGAAAGGTAGTATTTTTGTTGCCCCCCTTTGTACTGACTCTAGCAGGTTGATGTCATGTCTAAAATGTGTTGATCATGCTATTGTAGCGGCCCACACCCTTACAAATGTAAATATTTATTTCTAACTAAATAACTAACTAACTAACTACCTAACTAACTATATATATATATATATATATATATATATATATATATATATATATATATATATATATATATATATATATATATATATATATATATATATTTCAAGAAGGGTTGGCCCCCTTGATTTAAATTGGGAGATTGGTACACCCGCTCTTCCTAAGCGGTTTAAAAATAAGCCACGGGGCTTCACTCGCTCCGCTGTATTGCATCGGTGAACAGGTCTGTAAATATTTTAATTGTAATTGTTTAGCTAAATATTTTCCAGATAGAATCCCCAATTAATGTTTGATTCTTTTGTCTCATTTACAGACCCATTTAACTCAGTTATAATCTATTTAATTAACAATTTACCAATCTATTTATCCAATCATTTATCATCCAATTACTCACCAATCCAAATTTACTTAGAAACCAGTTACTATTTATCCAAATTACATATAATACAAATTACTATTTATCCAATTACTTATCATCTAAATCACTGTTATAATCTATTTGCCAATCTAATTACCAATTATCAATCATCATTTATTACCAAATATCAATCATCATTTGTTATACTCTAATTACCAATAATCTAATTACAATTATCTAATTATTAATTATCATTTATAATTTATCATTTATTAATTATACCAAACTATATTCATCAATTGTAAATCCATTTCCGTTAACTCATTCAAATTTAATTCACGTGTAATTCTCATCCATATATATATATATATATATATATATATATATATATATATATATATATATATATATATATATATATATATATATATATATATATTTCTGAACTCTTTGTTTTTAATTCACGTTTTCCCAACGTCGACTAGATTAGGCCTAAGAAATTCACCTGCAAATTTAGATTTGCGTTGCATTTAACAAATCATTCCTTCGAATAACGAAATATATGTTTTTATGTGTATTGTGATCTAGGAGCTATCTAGGATATTGCCACAATATTCATTCAAGACCTATAAATGGTGCCCAGACTAGTTTAATTATCTCCCATTCATTCATTCGTAAAATTAAATTAATTTTCATTGCCACGTGTGTTGTATTTTTTGGAGGTCGCATTCCGCCTCACTCGGTTCCATTTTTTTCTCGCGTGGACTTTTATTTTTCACGAGTGATTTTCGACACGTACTCGTTTTCAATCCTTAGTTGACCTTAACATCCTTAAGTGATCCCTTAGTAAGTTCACAAAATCATTTATAATATATTGTAATAAATACAAAAGGTGACCAATTTTTTTCAAATTTTACTTTTAAGTGCGTGAATCGAATTTGTGCATAAACACACACACATTATTTTTTTTTGGGGGGGGGAATGGATTATAAGGGAGCCCCTAGCTACACCCAAACTTCGGGCATAGTAACAACGACCCAAGTACCCCCCCCCCTCCCCCGCAACAACAACGAAGTATTCATCCACGTTCGGCGCGCCCCAAGTATCCTCCCTCATTCACCTACCACCCAACAACGCCCCTTCCCCACTCTCTTTTGGTTCAGCTTCCGCCATTTGACCCACATAATCCCATTGGCTGGTGGGAAATGGTGGAGCTCATCCTCCTACACCAGGCAGTTCCTGAGGATCAAAGGACAATCATCGTAGCCCAGAGATTACCTCTAAGTATTTTTACAACTTTTAAGAGTATTCTAATTGATGAGTGTATTTCTGGATCTTGGGGAAAGGTTCAAGAGGGCGTTCATGGAGGAATTTGAGAGGTCACAAATTGAGGACCTGCGTATCCTTCTTGATACGCAGGAGATGGGGTCAGGCGCCCCACGCACTTTCGGGGCGTTCTCAAGGTCCTGACACATGCCAAGGGAGCACAGCTCCACCAACTCGAGCCACTCATAACATATATTCATGCGTGGGATGCCGGACCAACTTAAGCCCCTTATACTAATGATCTCTCCTGCGAACGTGGAGAAGATAGCAGAGGCGGCTGACGCCTTGTATAACAATCCATTTATCAGCTGGAGGAATGCAGGCACCAGGACTTTTAGCAATATAAATATGGGGCGTAGCACATCATACAACTCTAATGTTAAAAACGAATCATATGTATCCATTTCACAGGTTAGGTCACCGGACGAGACTCCTTACAACCGGCCAGGACTCCCTCAGGATGCATCCTCCCAGGCTACGGGTCTTTTATCCGTTCTGGGGAGGATAGAGATGGATATTCGTGCCCTAAAGGTGCGAACGGGTCTTCACCGAGAGCACAATCTTGAGCAGAACGGAGAAGTCAGACGTCGTTCCTCCTCCCGAAAAAGGCAACACCAACGATAAAACAGCAGCACAAGAGGTGAGGTACAGCAGTTTCATTTCCAACCTAGACCTAATTCCCCTTATCCTGAGAACTCTCAGGGTAGCTGCTGGTAACATTCTAATTATGGGAGCAACGCTGTCCGGTGTGTTCAGTCTTGCAGCTTTTACCGTGCATCATTTCATGCCCACAACTTTAACCCTCATTCTGGTCGTTCTACTAATACTGCTATCTTTCAGCATTCAGGCTTTTGTTGGTATCACCTCAAATTTGGCTCCAGAGCAAAAACAAAAATGCTCTGCCCGATGCAACTACAAGCAAAATGCTCAACTTGTACCTGAATCTCAACCTAACCTTGCCTGACCAACTCCGATCTTACAAAACTCTACGGGTTCTCCTACCCAACTTTCACCTTCAGCATAGGGAACTTTAAACTGAATTCGCAAGTGATACGCGGGTTTGTCATCTCTGCAACCTCATCTCTTCAGGCTGATCCTCCTTTTAGTGTTCATGACTCACCCTATGGTGTCTACTTCCTGGTTTACACTGGTTCTCAATGTAGTGTCATTACAGCCTCTTCAGTCGAGAAAGCTTGCACTTCTTCTGATATAGTTCTTAAAGCTGCCAATTCATCGGACATAAGAACTTATGGGAGGCATATCCTCGAGCTCTTTCTCGGATTACGTCGTGTTTTCCCATGGATGTTCATCTTTGCCGACGTCGACATGCCAATTTTAGGCCTAGATTTTCTTTCCGCGCAAGCCATTCTCGTTGATTCTTGTCACCGCAAGCTTATCGACAGAACCAGGAAACTAACTGTTACTGGTTCATTCTTTCCTTTCACCAGCTCTCTCCTCTCTGTTCGTCTCCCTGCTACTGCTCCCCGCCTTCAGCAACTTATGCGGGAGTTCCCAAGCCTAAGCCTGCCTCCTTCTAAGGACAGACCCATCAAGCACAATGTAGTGCATAGGATAGAGACGAAAGGAGGGCCAGTTTTCTCACGCCCCCGTCGACTGGTCCCGGATAGACTTTCCCTAATGAAGCAAGAATTTAAATACATGATGGAGGCCGGGATCGATTCCCCATCCACCTTCCCTTGGGCTTCACCGCTTCATGTAGTACCTAAGTCTACTCCGGGGAAATTCAGAGCTGTAGGTGACTACAGGAGACTCAATGCCTGTACAGTTCCGGATAGATATCATCTGCCTTTCTTATCAGATTTTAACTCCGCTCTCTTCGGTTGTTCCATTTTTTCTCGGCTCGATTTGGTTCGCGCTTCCAACCAAATCCCAATTCACCATGATGATATCCCTAAGACGGATATCACCACTCCATTCAGTTCCTTCGTCATGAACCGAATGCCTTACGGGCTTCGTAACAGTGGTCAAACCTTCCAACGCTTCATCGATCAGGTTCTGAGAGGTCTTCCCTTCGTATTTTGTTATATAGACGACCTCCTGATAGCATCTTCGTCTTTAGAGGAGCATTTTTCTCCCATTCGCCAGATTTTTGCACTTTTAGATGAATATGGTATCGTACTCAACACTTCTAAGTGTATCTTTAGTGTCACACAGCTCTCCTTTTTGGGACACCACATTTTCCCTGAGGGAATTCGTCCTCTCGAGGACAAAGTTGAAGTTATCTGAACTTTTCCCAGACCTTCTTCGCTAAAGCAACTTCGTAGATTCTGTGAAATGGTAAACTTTTACCACAGGTTCATTTCCAACATCTTCCCCATTATGCAACCTCTCTACGAATTGCTTTCCAAGTGAAAGAAGAACCGTCCTCTTTCATGGTCCCCCGAAGCTTACGAGACTTTCTTTCCCACCAAAGAGGCTATGGCTTTTCCTGTCGCCCTAGTCCATCCTTGCCCAGGAGCTCCCATAAGCGTTGCTTCGGACGCGTCCGCTACTCATGTTGGTGTGATGCTATATCAGAAGGTTGGGACTCTCGGCAACCTCTCGCTTTCTTTGCCAAAGCTCCTCTTCCTTCTCAACAGAGGTCAGTACGTTTTCCCGAGAATTACTGAGCATATACCTCGCCCTTTTTCACTTCAAACAATACTTGGAAGGGCGTGAATTCACTGTCTTTACCGACCACAAGCCATTGGCTGGTGGGCTCGCCTCTAGTGGCGCCTCCTCTGTACACTCTGCAGTTGATACTCGTCGTCTTGACTTCACCCTGCAGATGACAAACGATATTCGCTACGCTTCTAGTTCTTCAAACGTCGTACTAGATGCGCTCTCTCGCATTTCAGAGATTTCGGGCACGCAACTCTCCCAAACTGCGCCCATCGATCACGCGACACTAGCGCTTGCCCAGGAACAAACTGAAGACAAGCAAACACTGCGTCACTCTTCTCAGCTTATCGTTCGCGAAATCGATTTGCCGGACAGTCCATCCAGGTGTATCCTGGTTGACTATTCATTGCCTGACAGTCCTCGTCCACTCATTCCTTTCGCTTACCGTCGGCACATATTTGACTAGACTCCTAGCATTCGAGCAACTCGCAAGCTTATCACACAACGTTATGTGCGGCCAGGTATGAACGCTGACGTGGACAAATGGACCCACGCATGTCTGCCTTGTCAACGTGCAAATGTTCAAAGCCACACAAAGTGACCTCTGGCTGTTTTTCCACTTCCATCGGCACGTTTTGACGCCGTTCAAATCGATCTGGTTGGTCCTCTGCCCTTTTTGCGTGGTTACACTTACCTTCTCACCATGAACGATCGTTTTACCTCTTGGCCAGAGGCAGTGCCTATCCTGGACATCAGAGCTTCCACTGTAACTCGAGCTTTCGTCTCAGCATGGGTTGCTCGTTTTGGTATCCCATAAATGATCATGACTGATCGAGGTAGCCAATTTGAATCCCACAATGGGATGCACTCATGTCGGTGCTTGGTTCCTTTCGTCTCCGTACTACTAGCTACCATCCCCAGAGTAACTCTAAGGTGGAATGTTTTAACCGGACTCTCAAGGAAAGCTTACGCACCACTGACCACAACATCACTTGGGTGGACAAGCTACCCTTAATTCTCCTGGGAATTCGTGCCTCATTGAAAGAGGATTTGAATTGCTCTGCTGTGGAACTCGTCTATGGTACGCAACTTCGTCTTTCAAGCCAATTTTTTTCATCCGCTGACTATCCTCTTCCTTCCGACATTCATCCTGCTGCATACGTACACAATTTAGTACGTGCGATTTCTGAGGTTAAGCCGATCGCCACAAGAGTGCCTGCTAATCAGAAACCTTTCGTGCCGAAGATGGCAACTTGCTCTCATGTGTTTGTCCGTCGCGATTCCACTCACACATCCTTGCAACCTGTCTATGACAAACCTTTTCTCGTCGTCTCCAGGAAGCCGAAATTCTTTGTACTGCAGCTAGGCACCAAACATGATACGGTTTCCATCATTCTGCTTAAACCCGCTTTCATAGAGGCCGTTCATCTGGAACAGCCACTACCTTTCTCTTCCACTAGTAGAGGTCCAGTGGTCATCCAAGCCTACCTTCCGCATCCAACTATTCCTTCAATACTTCCCAACCAACTAACCCCACTTCTGAACCCTTATTCGACTCTTTCAAATCAAACTGCAACTTTTCCTCCCACCTCTTTACTCGCAAAACCTCCGCCAACCACCTCTACACCCCCCCAATTCTTTTCCCAACTGCTGTCGCCTCTCTTTTTGTTGCAGGACCACTCGACAGCAGTTGAAGAACACTAAGCGACCAACACGCAACTCCCGACAGCCGCCTTTTCGGGAGGTCCAGAACAATCGTCACCCGACGCTCCGGTCATGGCTCGCGCAAATCTCCCACATAAATCGAGTGGCACTACTAATCGCCACCTGACCCGCAATCCGAGTAAGCCAATTGACACCGTAACCCATTCTGGACGCGTTGTAAGAAGGCCTCGTCGTTATATAGACTAAATTTTATGTGAATACCTTGTGTTGAGCGAGCTTTCCCTCGGTGGGGTAGTATTGTAGCGGTCTACACCCCTACAAATGTAAATATATATTTCTAACTATATTTATATATATATATATATATATATATATATATATATATATATATATATATATATATATATATATATATATATATATATATGATGAAAATTAATGCAATATCGCAAGAAAAGATGAGGAATTAAACCACATTCTCCGAAGACAATTTAATTCAGAACAGTTTTGGTGTATCTCACACCCTTTTTCAACTGACACTGGGTAGAAAATATAAGAGAAGTGCATATAAGCATAACACAAGATCCCCTCTTTTTTCCCCTAATCCCCTACTTGTGGCTAATATGGGGGGGGGGGGGTAGGCCTAAACATATTGAAGGGCTGACATTTTACTATTTTGTTCATTTGCTTTCTTATTACAAGATTAAAAGAAAATTGACCTTCAGATAGATTTAAATTAGGAACTGACGATATCAAGCTCGATTCTACGATTCTTCTCTTAACATAGTTAGCCAATTTAAATACCATTTTACTTCCATTGAAATCGATCGTATGATTCTTGTCTCCAACATGGCAAAATATTCCATTGCTTTCGCTGCCCACTCTAATATCTCTTTTGTGTTCGTACGAACACAAAAGAGATATTAGAGTGGGCAGCGAAAGCAGTGGAATATTTTGCCATGTTAGAGAGAAGAATCATACGATCGATTTTCCCCCAATCCCCTACTTGTGGCTAATATGGGGTGGGGGTTAGGCCTAAACATATTGAAGGGCTGACATTTTACTATTTTGTTCATTTGCCTTCTTATTACAGGATTAAAAGAAAAATGACCTTCAGATAGATTTAAATTAGGAACTGACGATATCAAGCTCGATTCTACGATTCTTCTCTTAACATAGTTAGCCAATTTAAATACCATTTTACTTCCATTGAAATCGATCGTATGATTCTTGTCTCTAACATGGCAAAATATTCCATTGCTTTCGCTGCCCACTCTAATATCTCTTTTGTGTTCGTACGAACACAAAAGAGATATTAGAGTGGGCAGCGAAAGCAGTGGAATATTTTTCCATGTTAGAGAGAAGAATCATACGATCGATTTCAATAGAAGTAAAAAGGTATTTAAATTGGCTAACTATGTTAAGAGAAGAATCGTAGAATCGAGCTTGATATCGTCAGTTCCTAATTTAAATTTATGGAGGGGCAATTTTCTTTTAATCCTGTAATAAGAAAAGAAAATAAACAAACTAGTACAATGTCAGCCCTTCAATATGTTTAGGCCTAACCCGCCCCCTAGATTAGCCACAAGTAGGGGATTGGGGGAAAAAATGGATCTTGTGTTATGCTTATATGCACTTCTCTTATATTTTCTACCCAGTGTCAGTTGAAAAAGGGTGTGAGATACACCGAAACTGTTCTGAATTAAATTGTCTTCGGAGAATGTGTTTTAATTCCTCATATATATATATATATATATATATATATATATATATATATATATATATATATATATATATATATATATATATATATATAATTTCAAGGAGGGTTGGTAAACCTGACTTAAATCGGGAGATTGATACACCTGCTATCCCAAGCGCCTTTAAAATAAGCTATGAGGCTTCACTCACTCGGCTGTGTTGCATCGGTGAACAGGTTTGTAAATATTTTAATTGTAATTGTTTAGCTAAATATTTCCCAGATAGAATCCCAATTAATGCTTGATTCATTTGTCTCATTTACAGACCCATTCAACTCCGTTATAATCTATTTAACAATTTACCTCACTCTATTTATCCAATCTTTATCATCCAATTACTCACCAATCCAAATTTACTTATAAACAATTACTATTTATCCAAATTACTTATAAAACAAATTACTATTTATCCAATTACATAATATCCAAATCACTGTTATAATCTATTTGCCAATCTAATTACCAATTATCAATCATCCTTTTATATAATCCCATTATCAATTATCAATCATCATTTGTTACAAAATATCAATCAATCATCATTTGTTATACTCTAATACCAATAATCTAATTACCTATTATCTAATTATCATTTATAATTTATCATTTAATTATACCATACAATATTTATCAATTGTAAATCCATTTCCGTTTACTCATTCAAATTTAATTCACGTGTAATTCTCATCCAACCATAAATTGTTCTTTGATAAATTGACCCTTAAATAATCTAACTGCTTATTCAAACATATATATTTTTCTCAACTCTTTGTTTTTAATTTACGTTTTCCCAACGTCGCCCATATTAGGCCTAAGAAATTCGCCTGCAAATTTAGATTCGCGTTAGCATTTAACAATTCATCCCTTCGAATAACGAAATATATGTTTTTATGTTTATTGTGATCTAAGAGCTATCTAGGATTTTGCCTCAATATTCATTTAAAACCTATAATTGTATACATTGCTCTAAATGTGGCCTACATATGATTTTTAGAGTTTAAGGATAACCTCTTTACTCTTGTAGCTAACATTCCTGTTAATGTATCATAGCACCCTATTTGCTCAATTTTTCGCCTCAACACACTGCTTTGAAAACTTCAGTGACCTATCTACTACTATGCCTGAGGTTCCTTCTCATCCTCAACTGAATTCAGCCAATGCCCATCCATTTCATAGCTAAATTCCCTATTATCCCTTCCCATGTTAAGAACTTTGCATTTTTTAAGGTTAAAAGTCATATGTCACTTCTGAGCCCAAGCTAATAACTTATTTAAGTCACTCTGCACTTTAAAGCTACCCTCAACTTCTTTGACTACAGCTGCCAATTTAGTGCCATCAGCAAAAAATGACACTTTGCTATTTACAGCCTTCCCAAGATCATTTATATAAACTATGAATAATAAAGGACATGGAACAGATCCCTGAGGTACGCCACTGATAACGGCCCTCCACTGTGACCTCACCCCATTCAACACAACTCTCTGTTTCCTGTCTTCCAGCCATTCAGTTATCCTTTCAAAACTTTACGACATATCCCATGCATTTTTAATTTGTGAACTAGTCTCATATGTGGAACCTTATCAAAAGCTTTGCTAAAATCTAAGTAAATTACATCAACATTCTCTCCCTTATCTAATTGTTTAGTAACATAATCCATAAAATCCAGTAAATTTGTTAAACACAATCTAGCTCTTCTAAACCCATGACGAGCATCATTTATTAACCTAACACACTATAGATGGTCAGAAATCCCTTTCTTAACTATTTTCTCAAGAATTTTACGAACTATAGAAGTTAAACTTACCGGCCTAAAGTTACTTGCGTCCTCTTTACTTCCCCTTTTTAAAATTGGCACTACCTTCACTAATTCCCAATCATTAGGTATTTCCCCAAACTCTAGTGATCTAGTATATATCTTCTCAAGAGCTACTGCAATACTATCTACACCTTCTTTGAGTAACCTAGAATGAATATTGTCTGGACCAGATGACTTACTATTATTTAACTCCAATATAAGCCCTTTAATTACATCCTTGTTCACATTAACGGCATTCAATATTAGTTCCCTTGACATAGAATTATCACCAATTACATTATCTTGATTCTCTCGTGTAAATACTGAAGAAAAATGATCATTAAGAACATCTACTATTTCCTCATCAGATACTTTCAAACCCCCTTCATATTTAATAGGCCTTATTTTATCACTGGTAGATTTGTTATTAATTCTATAATAGCTTATAGGGTCTGGGTAAGGTAGTCTCTCTCTTGAAGTTTTGTAGGCTAGGCTATTTGATCAACTGCTTCCTTATGGGATTAAGGAATATATCTATGTAGATAGAGGAGAGTAGGAAAGGCCGCAAAGAAAAAAATAATAGTGTAGGCGAGTTGCGAACAGCTTCCCGGGTCGCTGGACCACTGTTAGCCAGCGGCGAATCCACTCGGCCATCTTGAGTCTCAAAAAAGACTCATTCAAACAAAGCTTTTAAGCCGCTCGCCTGCACTTCTCGTACGCTATACAACCCCCCTTCTAGAAGCGGAGCGTATTTTGAAGAGATGAAGAGAGTCCGTTTGGAAATATTATCCAAGGGATACCGCTCCCCCTCCCGGGTCTTGGCACCAATGTAGTTAGAGGAGCGTAGGAAAGAGGCAAAGAAAAAAAATAATAGTGTAGGCGAGTTTCGAACAGCTTCCCGCGTCGCTGGACCACTGTTAGCCAGTGGCGAATCCACTCGGCTATCCTGTCTCAAAAAGACTCATTCAAACGAACTTTTAAGCCACTCACCTGGTTGTCTCATGCAATTGGACTTATAGCGTACGAGAAGTACGCTATAAGTCCAATTGCATGAGACAACCATTCCATCCCGACATCCAATCTCGGAAGCACACCTGAAACAACGCCTTTCACTCTACTTTCACTCATCCTTTCAACTAACCTTTTGTACCTCTCTCGTAACTCAGATGAACCCACCTTCTTTACATCATTTACTCCCACATGCGTAATCACAACTGCATCCCCCTTTACACCCCGACACCAGACTATCATACCTCTCAGAGACATAATTTACACTAGCACCCGGTAAAAAAACTCTCACTCCCTTCCATTTGCTCGCACTCAACTTCCTATCTAAATATTTAATCTGAGAGTCACCCATCACAAGCACCTCAGTGATTCATTCTCCTATTCCCCCTAGGCCTAGCATTACCTTACTTCTTGTTCTCATTCAAACTACCACTTATTTCACTTTCTGCCACAACCACATCAGACAAATCACTTTCAACCTTTTCCTCTCTCAGAGCATCGAATCTGTTAGTCAACCTAACAGGTTCCATGTTCCTCTTACTCACAGATCTAACCTATCTATTCTATCCATCTTCACTCACATATCACTTCTTTCTCTCCAGTCCCTACTCTAGGCCTATCTTCCACACTCCTGGTCCCAGCCACATTCTTCATGCGTAGACTTGTATCCCTTCTTACTTCATTCACCAACTCACTTAATCTCTTGCACTCATCACACAACTGACTCACCTCCTTTACCAAAGCCACATTTATACTAGTCACATAACACACCAGGCATTCAGATACATTTGCTCTTCTTTCAATACCACAAAAATCACAAACTACATACACACTACTTACATCAAAAGGCATACTCGCTTCATCCAAAGCAGCAGCCATACTGAGAAACTTTTCAAAATATAATTAAAAATTCCTTTAGTATTATGTCTAATACTCACAATTAACTATATGCCCGAACTTAAATATATTACACCGAAAAATCCCGAATGAAAAAAACGTCACTGAATAGAGAGCTCGCCGAGAACACGTCATATCGCTACCGACGCTGTACTCGAAAAGCTAGATTAAACTTATTCCGGCTATTTTGTTCCTCGTTTTAATTGACCCTTTTGTTTCGTGTACTTCTTTTTTGACCTATAAATATAATTAAAACTTATTTGGTCATTTTATCTTAGATTTTTTGTTTCTCATCCGAGTCGTCAGTCCTTATAGTGTCGCTATTGTCAATAGATTTTATTTTTGTATTTTCCACTATTGCCCCACAATGTAGTAGTTTGGTTATCCGCCTCTCCTCCCTTTCTTCTCTTTTCAGGGTGTGTGTTGCGGCTGTATCGTTGTTGTAGCTCTGGGTGGGGGACTCGATAGACTTCTATCGTGGCCCCCATTCATCCCTGTCTCTCCCCCACAGGCAAAATTGAGAATAGCTAATAGTGAAAGAGACATAATTTAACAATAAGTAATAAAATGCACGTGTTCGATTACAATTTAGAAGGAAGCTGAATAGTTATTCAGGTGAGTCTTAGTGTGAATGGTTCGGTGTGTATGAATGGTAGTATAAGAATGTTTTAATTGTGACAGCGATTGGGTGATTGAAAATGCCTTCTCCTTTCCAGCTTCTTGGTGCCGGCTTATCCAGCGAGTTTTGAATTGGCGAGGTGGCAACAGCAAATCTTGACTTTCGTGTGGCAGTAAGGGGACGGTTTTTCGAAGCGTGAGTCTCGAGACTGCCTCCAATTCGCTTACGCATTGATTGGAGCCAGAGCACTCCCACTTTCCGCATTGACTGGAACCAACACGTCCCATCCTTGAGTGCGGATCATTTCGCCTTGGCTGAAGCTGGACCCCAGTCTCTTAAGAAAAAAGAACCTCCTTTCCCTCAAGAAAGCGGGCCCGCCTCCCTTTTCCTCACCCCCCCTCCCATACCGGTAATAGCACTCTCGAATCCGATAAAAGTTGAACAGACTCGCATTTTGGCGTTGGGCAATCTGTTTGTGAAGCCCTAAACATTTCATTTTTCAATTGCGGTTGTTGGCCAATAAATTGTAAGGCCACCTATAGTGTGTACATAATTATATTCATTTCAAGTAGGTTATAAGGTATATTTATTTAAAGGTTTTGGGGATGTGATTTTGGTTTAGCTTGGGTAATTTATTGTTTTTTAATAAATTATAAATTTAGAAAATACTCTCTCTCCTCAATACACTCTCCTTGAACAACCGAGCGAATCTTATTAGGCGGGGGGAAGAACTGGTGAAGAAGTTGCAGATCCGCCGCCACAACAAACAAACCATATTTTCGGGTGCGGAAAATTATTTATCTGGGCCTCTTCCCCTTTAAAGCCAACTTATCTCCAAAATTATGTGCGTTTACAAAAATATTATTTTAAGGCATTACATTAATAATTTGGCTTGCATTTTAGAGAACATTTATAGATAATAATAGAACATAAAAGTAGTACCAAATTAGTATACAAGAGTCACAATAAGATTGACATTAATATTAGTGTTCTGCATGATACTTTGACGTTAAATAATAATTATTTGACCTTGGTTTACCAAAATGACGTCAATCGTCAGTTTTCGAAGAATTGATGTACAAATCGGAGGTTACGTAAAGAAAAAGTACGTCACTCAAGTATTTTGCCAGTCGTTTTATTTTCTTCCAATGACCTTCGGTTTTTTTTTAGTACTATGCAAATTACAATTTTATCTACTCTTGATTGTTTAATTAATCTCATCTTAATTTCTTGTTTTCTAGTATGGTCACTTATTTCATTAATAATAAAAACCTCTTCCAAAATACAGGGCGATCCGATAATATTAGACAAAATAAAGCCTAGGACTGGGAGCGACCCCTTTAACCTTGCTAGTACTTTACAATTGACATGGCTATGGTCACTAGATTAACTCACCTGGTTGGCTATCTCAGTACTATATATATCAGCAGAGGAATATATAATTAACCTTTCAGGGACATCTTTCCTACAGGCATGCCAGTCTGTTACAAGTGTTATGCTGTTTTTGGAATAATCAGTGGTGCTTTATGTAGGATAAAATTAAGAGGCAGGGAGTCAAAGCTCATAAGCGCCCCTTTAAATGATTATCAAGAGCTCTCTTAAAACCACTTATAGACCGGCCATTCACCACATTCGCTGGCAAATTATTATTGAAATAGGTAAGCTTTTCTACAATATAAACAATCCATAGGATTGTGTCAGATCATGCATCTACAATATATGATTAGAACCATATATAGGAATGTGTCAAAAACAAAAAGCATCATCAAGACTTGTCAAAATCAAAATCAATCGTAATATACAATAATAAAAAAACTGCATCCACAGGAATGAGTCCAGAATACCCCCCAAAGTTAACCCGCTAAATATGTAGATGAGCGGCCCAGCCGATAAGATGTACTATTTCGTGCGTGTTCCAAAATGTTTCACGTTTTTGGAGTACATTTATAGGGGTACGATGATCCTGAGTTTCAGAGGTGAATGCTTTAACTACATCATGTCAGAGTTACAGAGGTGAATGCTTTAACTACATCATGTCAGCGCCTTTAATCATTTTGCGAATTATAATAGGGGTTGGGGTATGACATCAGAAAACTCAAACGCACACTGCTGAAGATGGAAAAACTGAAAGGGATCTGGAAAAAGTTGAAGTTTTAGCAAAGCAATTTTCGAAGGTGGTGTTGTCATAGAGACAGAAGATGAGGTACCATATTGTGTGATGAAAAATGTACCAACACTGAATCACCTGGAAATTAATAAGGAAAAAATTAAGAAGATCATTAAAAATCTAAAGAGGCATAAATCCCCAGGAACTGACGGAATCCACTCTAGGATTATAAAAGAAGCTATGGAACAATTAGTAGTGCCTTTAGAAATACTTTATCAGTACTCCTTTAAGATTGGCTAATTGCTCATATTACTCCTATATTTAAAAAGGGTTCCAAGTGTGATCCAGAGAATTATAGGCCAGTCAGTTTAACAAGTATAATCTGTAAGATATTTGAGACAATGATAAGGGAAGAGATAATGGCACACATGAGAACCAATAGTTTATTTATTGACAAGCAATATGGCTTTATCTCAGGACGATCAACGGTGCTACAGCTCATAAAGATTCTGGATAGATGGACTGAAATTATTGATGATGGACATGCAGTGGATGTAATATATTGTGATTTTATGAAGGCTTTCGATAGAGTTGCACATAGAAGACTATTCAGTAAAATTAGTAGTTATGGAATTGGAAAGGAGTACCAAGAATGGATTTGAACATTCCTAACACAAAGACAACAAAGAGTGGTGGTGAAGGGGGAAATGTCAAGATGGAAGCCAGTGACAAGTGGAGTGCCGCAGGGCACTGTTCTCGGACGATTATTGTTTGTTTTGTTTATCAATGACCTCCCCGATAGTATAGTAAATGACAGCAAAGTATACCTGTATGCAGACGATACAAAGATATTTAGATGCATAAAAGATCAAGAGGATTGTCAAAAGCTGCAGCAGGATGTGCAGGAGGTATACTCATGGAGTGAAAAATGGTTGTTGAGTTTTCATCCGGATAAGTGTAGTTATATGAGAATAGGAAGAACGACTATTGAAGATCAAGGCTACCAAATGGAGAAGCAGCTGAAAAAGATTACTTCTGAGAAGGATGTGGGAGTAATAATCAATGATAAATTGAGTTGTGTAGATCACCTGGCAGAGAAAGTAAATAAAGCCAACAAATTAGTGGGAATAATCAGAAGGATCTTTGTTACATTGGATGCAATGATATTAAAGGATATATTGATCACAAAGGAGATAGTGACAAAGTAAATTGATAAAATCAAAAGTAGTAAAGCACCCGGTCCTGATGAGCTCTTTCCTAGAATTTTGAAAGAATGTAAGGATGTGTTAAGTGAGCCCCTAGCATGCATCTTTAGAAAATCATTGGAGAGTGGCATTGTGCCAGTGGCATGGAAGAAAGCCAATGTGATACCTATATTTAAGAAAGGGGATAAAACAAATATGTCTAATTACAGACCAGTAAGTTTGACATCAGTGGTAGGGAAAATGATGGAATCTATTATAGCAAGGAATATTAGAGATCACTTGGATAAGCATAAGTTGATAAAAGAATCACAGCATGGCTTTAGTAAGGGTAAATCCTGTCTGACTAATTTGCTGTCTTTTTATAGTAAGGTGTATGAAGCAGCAGATAATGATGAAAACTATGATATTTTATACTTGGACTTTAGTAAGGCTTTTGATCGAGTGCCACACTTACGACTTCTGAGCAAAGTTAAAGCACACGGGATCAATGGCAGTATATTTAGGTGGATTCAGTCATGGCTTGGTGACAGACAGCAAAGAGTTAGTATAGATGGAGTTAAATCTGAGTGGGGGTGTGTTAGCAGTGGAGTTCCTCAAGGATCTGTTTTGGGTCCCTTGCTATTCTTAATTTATATTAATGATCTTGACATAGGTATAAGTAGTGACCTGAGTAAATTTGCTGATGATACTAAGCTAGGTAGGGCCATTAGGGCTGATTCTGATGCTGTTGTAATGCAGGAGGAATTGACCATTCTGTCCAATTGGGCCGAGAAATGGCAAATGAAGTTTAACATAGACAAATGTAGTGTACTTAGTATAGGTAGAAATAATCCATTGAATAGTTATAAATTAAATGGGAGAATTTTAGGGAGGACTGATTGTGAGAGAGACTTGGGTATTTTGGTAAGTTCAGACCTTCGTCCTAGAAAGCAATGTCTAAATGCTAAGAATAAAGCTAATAGGATATTGGGATTCATTAGGAGGAGTGTAAGCAATAAGAGTGCTGAAGTCATTCTAAAACTGTATCTGGCGCTAGTTAGGCCTCATCTAGACTATGCAGTACAATTTTGGTCACCATATTATAGGAAGGATATTGATTTGCTTGAGTCTGTGCAGAGAAGGATGACAAAGATTATTGGTGGGCTAAGGAACTTACCCTATGGTGAAAGGCTCAGAAAACTAAATCTACATACATTGGAAAGGAGAAGAGTCAGAGGGGAATTGATTGAAGTCTTCAAATGGGTAAAAGGATATAATAAAGGGGATCTGGGTAAGGTTCTTATACTTAGTGAACATGACAGGACACGTAGCAATGGGTTTAAGCTTGATAAGTATAGGTTTAGGAAGGAGATTGGGAGGAATTGGTTTACAAATCATGTGGTAGATGAATGGAATAGGCTCACTAGGCATGTGATAGAAGCCTCCTCTCTGGGTAGTTTTAAGAATAGATTAGATAAATATATGGATGAAGCTGCTAGATGGGACTGACTTTTTTTTATGTACATATGTATATATTTTTCTAAGGAGTGGGAAGATTATATTTTGCGGTTGCATGAATGGACATAATCCTCTGGATGCATTTTATGTATATTGTAGATTAGATCTGACGAACTCCTGTTAAGGGTGACAATGTTGATGACTTTTCTCTGGTAAGAAATCTTTTGTGTGTTGAATGGAACAGGAGCTGCCAAGTGTAGGCCATGAATGGTCTTTTGCAGTCTCCTTCTTTTCTTATGTTCTTATGTTCTTAAAGCTTTGTTTGTAACTTTAGTAAGACCGCATATAGAGTATGCTAATCAGGTATGGTGTCCTCACCTGGTTAAAGACATTGAGATGGTGGAGAATGTGCAACGAAGGGCTACAAGGATGGTGCCGGAACTTAAAGGACTTAATTATGAAGAGAGACTAAGGAAGCTGAACCTACCAACACTGGCATACAGAAGAGCACGGGGAGACTTATTAGAGACCTACAAGATACTCACTGGAAAATATGATGGGGAATGTAGTCAAGGCATATTGAAACTTCAAGAAGAAAACATCAGCAGGGGAAATTCACTGAAGCTTTTTAAGACAATGTCATGGCTGGATATAAGGAAGTATGCTTTCCCGTGTAGGGTGATAAATGACTGGAATCAGTTGCCTAAGTGGGTAATTGCAGCAGCATCAGTCAACCAGTTTTAGGTCAGACTTGATAAATTTTGGTTTAATCAAGAATTGAAATACAATTACAAGGCAAAGATAATCCACCACATGCTGCCGCAGGTTGATAATATAGATCTGGAGTCACAGGCGTAAGCCTCTTCCATGAAGTCTTCTGTAAGTATCTGTAAGTATTAATATTCAGAGACAGGTTAATGATAATATTTACACAAAATCATTTTTCCCGGCCGGGCCGCTCATCTACATGTTTACCGTTAACCCTCCCTTCCCATATAATAATCTAATCTGCATTTGAAAATGTTCAAATTTGGTCTGTCAACCGTCTTCTCTTCTTCGTAATGATCGGACATATTCTTGGCAAGCTCTCTATTCAGTGACGTTCTTTTTATTTGGGATTTTTCGGTGTAATATATTTAAGTTCAGGAAGATAGTTAATTGTGAGTATTAGACATAATACTAAAGAAATTTTTAATTATATTTTGAAAATTTCTCAGTATGGCTGTTGCTTTGGATGGTGTGAGTATGCTTTTTGATGTAAGCAGTGTGTATGTAGTTTGTGATTTTTCTGGTGTTGAAAGAAGAGCAAATGTATCTGAATGCCCGGTGTGTCATGTGACTAGTGCAAATGTGGCTTTGGTAGAGGAGATGAGTCAGTTGCATGATGAGTGCAAGAGATTAAGTGAGTTGGTGAATGAAGTAAGAAGGGATACAAGTGTACGCATGAAGAATGTGGCTGGGACCAGGAGTGTGGAAGATAGGCCTAGAGTAGGGACTGGAGAGAAAGAAGTGATATGTGAGTGAAGATGGATAGAATAGATAGGTTAGATCTGTGAGTAAGAGGGACATGGAACCTGTTAGGTTGACTAACAGATTCAATGCCCTGAGAGAGGAAGAGGTTGAAAGTGATTTGTCTGATGTGGTTGTGGCAGAAAGTGAAATAAGTGGTAGTTTGAATGAGAACAGGAGGGAAGGTAATGCTAGGCCTAGGGGGACTAGGAAGATGACTGAGGTGCTTGTGATGGGTGACTCTCAGATTAGATATTTAGATAGGAAGTTGAGTGCAAGCAAATGGAAGGGAGTGAGAGTTTGTTTGCTAGGTGCTGGTGTAAAGGATGTGTCTGAGAAGTATGATAGCCTGGTGTCTGGGTGTGATTACTCATGTGGTAGTAAATGATGTAAAGAAGGTGGGTTCATGTTAGTTATGAGAGAGCTACAAAAGGTTAGTTGAGAGGATGAGTGAAAGTAGAGTGAAAGGGTTTTGTTTCAGGTCTGCTTCCGAGACTGGATGTCAGAGTGCAATTGGACTGAATGAGTATGTGAAAGGCCTGTGTGAGGAGTCAGGATTAATGTTTGTAGATGTTTGGAATGGGTTTTATGGGAATAAGGCATTGGACGGACTCCATCTAAGCCCGGCTGGGGTTGATGTGTTGTGGCAGGAGTTAGATAGTGTCTTTGGGTCTTTGTAGGTGGGAAACTAGCTACTGATAGAACATAAGAAAAGAAGGAGACTGCAAAAGACCATTCATGGCCTACACTTGGCAGCTCCTGTTCCAGTCAACACACATAGTGGTCAGGGAAATATAAAAATACAGGGTGGGGCAGGGAAAGGAAAGAGATGCAGAGGAGATAGAGTTCTCTCACCTATTGTGTGAGGAATTCGTTGTTCGCGAACTCCAGGAGTAGTGTGTTCTCACCACAGGTTTCTCTCATTTCCCAGTCAACTTGGGTGTTGAAATCATGCATGCCGATACACAATCTGTCTTGTACACGTTCACCCAGCACTCGGTACAAATCCCTGTCCTTTTCAACAAGTTGGATAGGGGGTCTGTAAAGCACCAGGGTCCTGTATTTGGCAGGACCTATGTCTAGGTCAACACCTAGTAACTCGTGGTCAGATACAATCTTGCAGTTCATCGATTTGAGCCTCTCCTTGACATATAACATCACACCCCACCCTCTCTGTCCGGCCTATCTTTTTGGAAGAGTTGGTAACCAGGAATCGTGAATTCACCTTCAAAATCTCGGTTTGAGTTTTTTACCCACAACTCCGTTATGGCTACCATTTCAGGTTCTTCCGTCGCTACGAGGCTACGAAGTTCAAGAAGCTTGTTCTTGATCGACTTCTCATTAAACAGAAGAACTTTTAGGGATTCCCCAAATGAAGGACTCCCTACTCTCTTCCGTTTCCTGGCATATTTACCCCGTAAGGGGCGCGGCGATTTGCCATCCTGGCCGCCGTGCTGATGGGACTCAGCACCCCGTCCGGCCCCAGCTTAGCCTCTCTTCCTTCCTTCAAAACACTTGTTTCCTCTCTTTTCACACAACCTCTCCCACAACTTTCTCTGGTCAGCCTCTAATTTCACAGGGTAGATGCTGACCTTCCTTTCAGCCAACCATCCCGCATCGGGGCTGAGGGGGTGGGGGACAATGTTCCCTAACCCCTGAGCTCCGGTCTGGGGTGGCTGGTTTTTAACTACCTGCTTCATCCCCACCCATACCTTCCTCAAATCCCTTTTCCTCTTGTCTTCAAAATCTATCATTTTTACGCCGTGTCTAAGGTGGAGCCGCCATGCCGATGGACTGCCAGGCCACCAGGCGGGAGGGGTGGTCCCAAATGGCGGCGCCTGGCTCTGCCGGGCCTGCAAGCACCTCTTGCAGTGCGGGCAACTGTGAGAGGTGGTGAGCTGTTGCGTCCCGTGTAAATAAGAGTGTCACCATGCCCAATGATGAGTATAAAAAAAAAACCCCACCCCCAACTTCCCCAAGAACAATGGAGCCGCCCTCGGGCAGCTCCACCAAAAAAATGGAGGTATCCCCCCTTGTGCTTGCGCAGGGGACCCTCCATACTTCTTCAACCGGAGAGGAGGCTTACTCCTCTCCTACGCCTACGGGTGTAGGGGACTTCCCCTCACTCCCTTCTCTGGAGGTGCTTTCGGGCACCTCCCTATTTCTAGCGGCAGTCCCTCCTTTTCTTTCTAAGGGGACTGCCAAGAAAGCCAGCAGGCAGCCCATTGCCGACCGCCCCTCTTGTAAGCGGCTCGGTAGGGCAAACCCCCTTAGGGGGGAGAGGGAAGCCAGGCCCCTTCGGTCGCTTCCCTCAAAAGACCTGCTGGCAAGGATATTAAACCTTGCCGGGGTTAAGGCTTGTGCCTCCCCACAAATGACTCTTGATGCTGCCAAGGGGACCTGCGATGTCCTGGGAGGGGATGGCCAACTGGAGGCCCCTCCTGTGATAGACATGGTCCTTGAGGAGACCCAGCCTCATACGGTAGGGCCTTCCATGGGGGGGAATCCGGGCTCGGCGCCAAGCACCGAACCCGAGTCCGCCCCTATGCAAGGTCCTCCGCAAACGGCTGAGGGCTCCGAGGCAATACAAAGAGGGAAGGGATCTCCTCCGACAGGTGCCCCCATGACTACCAGGAACTTCTCCATTTCGGAGAGGGACCTGGCTGAGGCCAGCCCATCTGGCGTGGGGGCTTCTGCCGGCGGAGGTGAGAAGCGGGTTCATTCCCCACCCTCCTCTCCAAAAAAAAAAAAGACTAGAAAGACAAAGAAGACTCGGGGCTCCTCTCAATCCGCAGGGGCTGTGGGGATGGATAGGTCTGCTGCCACTTTGGTAGGCGACCAAGCCAAGATCGGCACATCCAGCCCCTCTACCCCCCCGTGTGCGGAGTCCCTGACTAAGACCAAGAGTGCACAGGGCGGAGCCTCGATGACATTGGGGCTCCTCATTCAGAGGTTACCTGGCGTTTTCGAGCCCGCTGGCTTCAAACGCTTCCTCGTTATTCGCTCCACTGATGGCACCATGTTGTCCAAGGGCAACATGATCCATCAGAGGAGAGGATTAGCTAGTGCAATTGGTAGAGAGCCGAAGGTGACCCGTTTCTCGGACGGCAGCCTTCTGGCGAATGCGGCGAATCCCGCCGAGGCGGCCAAGATAAGTGCTCTTCGGACACTTCATGGCACCCCGGTGAGTGTGACGCCGCACTCTACCATGAACTTTGTAAAAGGAGTAGTTTATGGGAGGGAACTCGTTGACTACTCCATTGAGGACATCACCCTAGAGCTGGCCGACCATGGGGCGGTCAAAATCGAACGTGTGATGAGAAAACAGGGAGGGGCCTCGAGACCCACCCCTACACTCTTCGTCACGTTCGACTGTGACAAGCTCCCTGAGTCGGTGCGTGCCGGTTGGTACCGCTACCGCGTGAAGGCATTCGTGCCACTTCCGCGGCGGTGCTATTACTGTCACCGCTTCGGCCATACGAATCGCTCATGTAGACGTGCAAAGTTGGGGTCACCCGAAGTATGTGTAAATTGCTCCAAGGTCGCACACGATAAGTCCAAATCGTGTGTGGCCAAGTGTGTCAATTACGGAGAGCCGCACCCTGCTTCTTCGAAGCAATGTGGTGCATATCTCCTGGAGAAAGAAATCCTGGCCGTTCAGGCCCAGGATCGACTCTCATTCCGCGAGGCTAAGGACTTGGTCCTGGCGCGCCCAGCTCTGCCTGCGACATCATATGCCTCAGTAGCTAGAAAGGCACCCTCTGCTCCTGGCCTATCCAGGCCAACGAGCACGGTTGTTTCTGCGCCCATTCGGAGCCCTTCTGTGGGCTCTACCCAACCCGGGCGCTCGCCTGGTAAAGCTGGCGAGCTGGGGGATGCGCGGTTTACACCCGGCATGATGTCTCCGTTCTTCCTTTCTCTTTAGATACCTCCTTTCAGGCAGTGGCTGTGCAGCTGCACCTGGATAGGAGGTATACTATCATTTCTGCGTACATTCCACCGTCAGCTGACTTCGACGCGGGGGACTTCCGCCGCGTCGTGGCACGGTTGCCGAGGCCCTATCTCTTGCTTGGAGATCTGAACGGCAGGCATCCTCTCTGGGGAGATTACTCCATAAATCCCAGGGGACAAGTCCTTGCCGATCTGATCGAAGAGCTTGAGATGGGTGTCCTAAACGTGGATGAGTTTACGCATCACTGTCCGAGAACCGCTTCATTTTCTTGCCTTGACCTATCTTTGTGCTCTTCGGATGCACAGCCTGATTTTGATCACTTTCCCATTCAAATATCATTTTCAGGGCAACTGCCGCCTGAGAGACCATCTCAGTGGTGCTTGGCGCGGGCGTGGTGGCCTGCATTTCAGGAAATGACTGAATTCTCTATCTTGTCGAGGAGTTTAGGTCGGTAGATGAGGCCGTTGAGTTCTTCTCCGGCAACCTCATCGCCGTGGGCCTGACTACTATTCCTAGGACGTCTGGCCGTTTTGCACGCCGACCACTCCCATGGTGGTCGGCCGAGTGTGAGACGGCCCTCAAACAGAAGCGTTATGCCTACATGCGCTATAAGCGCCGCCCGAACGATTTCACTGTCGCTGAATTTCGTCGGGCTAGGGCTAGGTTCCGGTATATTTCGAAGCACGCCCGCCGCTCCTCTTGGCGGGCATACGTGTCTTCACTTAACGTGAAGACCCCTTTAGCTGAGGTGTGGAGGCGAGTCAAAAGGATTCGGGGCAAGTTCTCGCAGGACCCCCCTCCCGTTCTCCAGGAGAATGGGACCGCAATCTCGGACCCCGCCTCCGTGGCGGAATCCTTCGCGACCGCTTTTTCTGCATTCTCTAGCCGTGATGCTGCTCCGCCAGCATTCAATGCACGTCGTGATGTCGCGGAAGGCCGCCGGCTGGACTTTACCTCCAGAGGCGGAGAACCCTTCAACGACAAGTTTACTGTAAGCGAGTTGCGTTCCGCTCTTGCTTCGTGCGCGAACACCGCCCACGGTCCGGACGATGTCCCGTACGCCATGCTTCGACATCTAGGTGAGCGAGGCATGGCCTTTCTGTTAGATTTGTTCAACAGGATCTAGGTGGAAGGTCTTCTCCCAGACTCCTGGCGAATCGCTACTGTGCTTGCCTTTCGCAAACCGGGGAGAGATCACTCTACTCCGACCGGTTTCCGCCCAATCTCTCTAACCTCTTGCGTGTGCAAGTTGATGGAGAAATTGGTAAATGTTAGATTAGCCTTTTTCCTGGACAGCGGAGGCCATCTGTCTTCCGCAAGTTCCACTCCACGTCGGATGCTCTGCTCCGACTGGAAAATGCCGTCTGCGAGGCTTTCCTTCGTAGACAGCACTACGCCACGGTGTTTTTCGATCTGGAGAAGGCCTATGATACGGTATCATGGAGACTCTCCACACGATGGGGGCGAGGGGACGCCTCCCAATTTTTATATCTGAATTTTTGCGAGATCGTCGATTCCGCGTACGGGTGGGGGGAGCCCTCTCCGGCCCAAAGGAGCAGGAAGAGGGTGTCCCGCAGGGAAGTATCCTCAGTGTCACACTCTTTGCCCTGAGCATCAACGGCATCACCTCGGTGCTGCCGGAAGATGTTCTCCATACGCTCTACGTGGACGACCTTTCGATCTCTTTTGGCGCGGCCTAGATGTCGACTCGAACAGGCATTGAACCGCGTCTCTCGCTATGCTGAAGCGCACAGGTTTGGGTTTTCTTTGGCCAAGCTTAAGGTGGTGCACTTCTGCCGCCATCCACGGCTTCACCCCGACCCAGATTTGTTTCTTAATGGGGTGCGCCTAGATGTGGTTGAGTCGCACCGTTTCCTTGGTCTTGTATTCGACCGACGCCTCACCTGGGAGGCTCATATTCGCAGCCTTAGGGTCTCTTGTACCCGCGCCATGGACATTCTCCGTTCCGTGACGTTCAGCGCTTGGGGCGCTGATAGGGCTACTGCCTTACTTTTTTATCGATCATTTGTTCGTTCGAAGCTCGACTACGGATGCGAGTTTTATGCATCCGCAGCCGAGCGTTTATTGCGGAAGGTGGATTCGATCCACCACACCTGCCTTCGCCTTCCGACCGGTGCCTTCCGCACTTCCCCCATTGAGAGCCTGTTGGTCGATGCTGGGGAGATGCCACTCACTCTGCGCCGCGTGCAGTGTATCACTCGACTGTACGCGCCTCCCTCAGTCGCCAACAGCTCTCACTGCATCCGCAGCTGATCTCGATGGTGCCTATGCCGTCGAGAGACGCCAGTCATGCCCTAAGCCTTTTGGGTTTAGGGCTAGGAAACTCCTTCGAGAGGTAGATATCGCTCTCGGGCCGGTGGCGCCCCTGGTTTTGCCCAGGACGCCACCCTGGAGGGTACCACATTTGGCTATTTGTCGCCACGCCTCTGCTCCCAAAGCTTGTACTGCGCCGGGAGTATTGCGTTCGACCTTTTTGGAGCACACATCGTGTCACGCTGGAACCGTGCCAGTGTATACGGATGGCTCCAAGTCCCAAGAGGGGGTCAGCTTCCACGCCGTATCCCCTCTGTTTGAAGTCAGCGGGGCTCTACCAGGCGCTGCGTCTGTCTTCACGGCCGAGCTGGTGGCAATACACCACTCGGTACGGGAGATTACGCGACGTGCCCGGTTCGGAGACCGGATTGTGATCTATAGCGACTCACAAAGCGCCCTGAGTGCTCTCGGGGCATTGGAATCTCCGCATCCCCTGGTTCGCGATATCCGTGACGCCACGGTTTTGGCGAGCTGGGCAGATGTCGAGATTATCTTCTGCTGGGTTCCTGGACATGTAGGAATTGCGGGGAATGAGGGCGCCAAAGAGTCCGCGAGGACTCTGCGACCGGACCAGCGTTTCGCTCTTCCTCACACCGACTACATGGCAGGAATACGGGCAGCTCTTCGGACTGCTTGGCAAAGAAGATGGGAGACGGTCGAAGGGAACTTAAAGTTGCGTGCCATTGCGCCGCGACTGTTCCCATGGATCTATCCCCCAATGCTGCGGCGGCTTCAGGTTGCTTTCTGTCGTCTTCGAATCGGACACACTCGTGTGACGCATCGCTACTTGATGGAGCGCTCGCATGCGCCCTATTGCAACGACTGCGTCGTCCCCCAGACTGTTCGGCATATTCTTGTCGAATGTCCCAGTCTGGGTGATCTTCGTGCACGATACCTGTCTCGGTACCGGGATGGGCGGGGTCGCTACCGCCTGTCCCTTGTACTCGGGACGAGTGCGTGCACCATGACTGGTGGACTTATTGACTTTTGGGGGGAGGCCGGCCTTCTCCCTTTCATTTAACCCGGTTTTATTGTTGTTGTTGTTTTTGTTATCGTTTTTTTGTTATTGCTTTGTTATTGTTATTTCTTTTTATTGTTGTTTCCTGTTGAATTATTTTGAAGTAGCCTAGAACTAGGCTGTTTGTTTACGGCAACTTATGCCTAAGTCGGCTGTCGCCAGATAGCCCCTTAATAAAAAAAAATAAAAAATCCTGGCATATTTATTGGTTTGGTGGCTTCCCTCTTTGTGACCTCAAGAAGTTCGCTCCAGGAGTGATACGGGTGTACTGGCGTACATCTGCCCTCACTCTGGGCCAGATACTCCTTTGGGTCCTCTTTTCTACATCCTGGATCATATTCGACAGAAAGGCCTTTCCTTTAAAGGAAAGATGTACCCCATCCCTTTGGTAGAGATCATTCTTACCATAAAAGTTGCAGTACGGGTTCACAAAAAAGACCCCCTCTGCCATACACATTTGCCAGGCACTTGTTCAAAGAGACATTCATCGAGTGAGCGGTCTGTGTTGGACCTCTCCTCGGGAGCATCCCGACCACAACACACATTCAGGTTTTCAGCCCACAATCGTCCATGGCACCCATGACTATGTGAAGGATTTTATCTGTAGGGCCTACCCTACCTCCTCTCAGGTAGAGGTTGTTGCCACTTATCATCAGAGCAATGACTGAGCTCTCAGAAATCTGAGATTTCTCCGCCTCTACTCTGATGTGGTGGTTACCCCATCCTGGCATGCAGCTTAGCTTCACACTAGTGCGGAGGCGAGCCGCTAGCAGGGTCTGCAGACCCTGAAAATCACCAATAAGGGTGACCCTTGCACATTTGTCTGCAGACAACCAAGTCTTTCCTTTAAGAAGCGACTTGCCGGTTTCCTCTTCTTTCTCTACAGTTTTTTTCTTCTTGTCTTCCTTTGTTTTCTCTTCTTCTGTTTCTCATTTCTCTTCTTCTGCTTCTACTTTCTCGTCCTCTGTTTCCACTTTCTTTACTTCTCTTTCTACTTTCTCTTCTTTCTAATTTCTCTTCTTTCTTCTTTCCCTTCTTCATCTTTCTTTTCTTTTTGTCTCGTTGAGCCAGTCCTGCAGCAGAAGACTCCTGCCTTGTCTCCTTCGCACTCGCCTGAGCATCTGCACCTCTATGTTTTTAAGAGTTGAACCTACCTTTTGAGGAGTAGTCGGGCAGCGTAGTTCTGGACTAGCTGAAGGGGACGTAGAGAGGAAGATGGTAGATTTAGAAGAATTACAGTAATCAAGGCGGAAGATAATGAAGGCATGGGCAGCAGTCTCAAGACATTGGTGATCGAAGTGAGAGTAAATGCGGGAGAAGTTATATCATTGATGTGTAATAGAATCATGGGTTAATGAAAATAAATTTAATGACAATGTGAGTGAATTTGAACTATAGTGTTATGATATTTACATTAGTCAAAGGAGATATAGGGCAGGTGGTAGGTTCATTATTTATATCAGAAATAGCATTTTTTCAAATCTAAATAATTCTATAAACCAAGAAGAAGTTGAGTCACTGTGGCTAGATATTATGGTCAGTAAAAATAGGATAATACACTTGGGAGCATTTTACAGACCACCCAGACAGACTGACTGTATTGATGAGCTAATGATCAGGGAAATAAGGAAAGGATGTGAAGTATATACAGTTAACATAACATAATTTCATGGATGACAAAAGCCACAAGGGCCTATCAAAGGTCACCCGCATCTGTCAAACCCCACCCACAAAATGCATCCATAGGATTGATCATGCATCTACCATATACAATTCGAACCATACACAGAAATGTGTCAAAAACAAAAAGCATCATCATCAAGACTCGTCAAAATCCAAATCAATCGTAATATACAATATTAAAAAACTGCATCCACAGGAATGAGTCCAGAATATGCCCCAAAGTTAACCCTCCCTTCCCATATATTCATCTAATCTGCATTTGAATACATTCAATTTTGGACTGTCTACCGTCTCATATGGCAAACTATTCCAGTAATCTACCACTCTATTGGGAAAAAAATATTTTCTAACATCCAACCTGCACCTCTGTTTTTTAATTTTTAAGTGGTGACCCCTAATCCTATTACTACCTAAAATCCACCTTATCCATCCTATAACAGATTTTAAAAAACTCAATCCCATCTCCCCTCACACATCTTCTCCCAAACGAGAACATATTTAGTACCCTCAGTCTATCTTCATATTCAAGGTGCTTCAGGGAAGGTATTATTTTTGTTGCCCTCCTTTGTACTGACTCTAGCAGGTTGATATCATGTCTATAATGTGGTGACCATGCTTGTATACAGTACTCTAAATGTGGCTTAACATACGAGTTGTAGAGTTTAAGGATAACCTCTACTCTTGTAGCTAACATTCCTGTTAATGTATCATAGCACCCTATTTGCTCTATTTTTTGCCTCAATACACTGCTTTGAAAACTTCAGGGACCTATCTACTACTATGCCTAAGTTCCTTCTCATCCTCAACTGAATTCAGCCAATGCCCATCCATTTCATAGCTAAATTCCCTATTATCCCTTCCCATGTTAAGAACATTGCATTTTTTAAGGTTAAAAGTCATTTGCCACTTCTGAGCCCAAGCTAATAACTTATTTAAGTCACTGCACTTTAAAGCTACCCTCAACTTCTTTGACTACAGCTGCCAATTTAGTGACCTCTGCAAAAATTAATACTTTGCTATTTACAGCTTCCCCAAGATCATTTATATAAACTTTGAATAATAAAGGGCCTAAAACAGAACTCTGAGTATTCCACTGATAATGGCCCTCCACTGTGACCTCACCCCATTCAGCACAACTCTGTTTCCTGTCTTTCAGCCATTCATTTATCCAATTCAAAACTTTACAACATATCCCATGCATTTTTAATTTGTGAGCTAGTCTCCTATGTGGAACCTTATCAAAAGCTTTGCTAAAATCTAAGTAAATTACATCAACATTCTTTCCCTTATCTAATTGTTTAGTAACATAATCCATAAAATCCAGTAAATTTGTTAAACATGATCTACTTCTTCTAAACCCATGCTGAGCATCATTTATTAACCTACCATACTCTAGATGGTCAGAAATCCCTTTCTTAACTATCTTCTCAAAGATTTTACAAATGATTGAAGTTAAACTTACTGGCCTAAAGTTATTCGCATCCTCTTTACCCCCCTTTTTAAAAATTGGCACTACATTCGCTAAGTTCCAATCATTAAGTATTTCTCCAAATTCTAGTGATCTAGTATATATCTTCTCAAGAGCTACTGCAATACTATCCGCACCTTCTTTGAATAACCTAGAATGAATATTGTCTGGACCAGATGACTTACTATTATTTAACTCCAATATAAGCCCTTTAATTATATCCCTATTCACATTAACAGTATTCAACATTACTTCCCTTGAACTAGAATTATCATCAATTACTCTATCTTGATTTTCTTGTGTAAATACTTAATAATCTTATGTAGGGGACTCGTCACTTTCCCTCCCCCTCCCCCCCATTCACTCGCGGGGCAGTCACAAAGCAGTTACTGCAAAGACATCCGCCCCAGGCATCGGCGGGTCCATTGCGTAACCGCAGCGTCGCCTATTTTGGTGCCATGAAAGGCCTTAAAGGTCAAAATGAAAGATCTCCCCAGGAGAGTGAGATCCAGTTTCACGTCAAATAAGAAATTGGAGACGTGTTTCTCCCAATCTCGAAGGCTAACGAGGAGCCGATGTTTGACTTTGTATGAAAAACCGTTTGGAAAAAGAACTCTCCTGGGGCCGTCCTCAAGCCCCTCCCCCCCCTTACCACTCCCCCAGTGGGGTGACGAGGTATAAATGAGGAAAATTGGGGTAGTATACGTCAGGCCAGGTGACGAAGTCCTCGATTAAAACCGAGCTACCTAGGCTGGATTGGTAGTATACATCAGGCCAGGTGACGAAGTCCTCGATTAAAACTGAGCTACCTAGACTGGATTGGTAGTATACGTCAGGCCAGGTGACGAAGTCCTCGATTAAAACCAAGCTACCTAGACTGGATAGGTAGTATTCGTCAGTCTCTAGGTGACGAAGTCTTCGGATCAAACCGAACTACCAAGACTGGAGAGGTAGTGTACTTGGCTCGCCAGACCAAGAAGTACCCTGCAAGAGAGGCAGGGCTACCTACCTTAAGGGGCTAAGAAGAAGCTCATTCTCGAGCTAAGTCCCTGGTTATCAAACCAAACGATAAGCTAACTTTGGTAAGTTCAACTTACTCTCGCCAGAGAGACTCCTCATATCCTGGTGCACCTTAAACACCAGGGGTATTCCTCATCCTTGAGGAATTCCGAAAAGAAGAAGGAAAAGGCTCCCCCCTCGAGCCCGTTACTCGGTGGCCACACCGGACTCCTAAGTTAACTTGGTAAGGAACCAAATTCAAATTATTCTCGTCAGAGAAACCCCGTCTCATCGATCCTCGCCCTTGAAGAAGACCCTCCCTGAGGTCAGTCCTAGTCCATGAGGAAATTAGTAACGAAGGAGAAAAGCTCCCCCTCGAGCTCGTTACTCGGTGGTCACACCGCACTCCAAGTTAACTGGATTTAAGAACCAAGTTCTACTCACTCTCGCCAGAGAGACCACGACTGCCTAGGTGTTGCATAAAGCACCGAAATTGTTCTCATCCTGAAGAACTTCCCCCCCTCCTGGAAGAACGTGTGGACCCCCCAGCTGCTACCCTCGCCAAAATGACCGTGTAATTTCGCCCATCTACATCTGGACAGGCGGCACGCGTCGTGAGTCAATAACATTTCTGAGGCCTTTAAACTCCAGATGAGTCCCTAAGCCTAATTCTTATATTATTGTTTTGTGTAGACAAATTAACCAATTTTTGTGGGTAAACTAATTTAATTAATTCTTGTTTATGATAATATTCAGAGTATTGCTGTAGTAAATGTTTAGATGCTATGTATTCAATTGATAAAGTTAAAATATAAGTTTATTTTGGGATTATTTTGCATTTCTCTTGATATCCTTACGTGTTTCAGAACGGCTCTGTTCTTAAAGATATTCAGATATCAATATATATTAGACACTCTTAGCACTCTTAGAAAAGAACAAAAAGGGGGGGCATTCTACGACATCTTATTTAGCTCATTTCTGGTTGACCTATAATGATTTAAATTGTCAAAAGTACTTTCTCTCTGTAATCTATGGTATGTCCTTCTCAGAAAGTTTCCTAGCTATCTCCTGATTCCACCACAATGGCTTCCTACATTTCGTCCTAATAGCCTTCATTGGAAGACACTGCTCCTGGACTATGTTTAGTATAGTCTTAAAAGTGCCCCACATCTCATAAGCATTCTTTTCCCTGAATTCTATATCCCACCTAATCTGATTTAGCAAGTTTCGTAATTTATCGTAATCTCCCCTATAAAAATTTGTGTAGTTTGTTGATGGTCTACCATTCACTATTCCCAAGCTAAAACGAACTATATGATGATCACTATTTCCAATGCTTCCCCGACAGTCAATTCCTGAACCAAGTGATCGTCATTTGAAAGAACCAGATCTAATATATTTGCCCCCCCTTGTTGGCCTTTTAATAAATTGAGTAAAAATAATTATCCTCAAAGCATTATATAAACTTACAAATTGCTCTATCCCTTCCTATCATATTTTCCAGGTCCACAAAATTTAAATTAAAGTCACCAAGAATAACTGTATCTACTTCAGATCCTTTCCTTATTCCCCTGATCATTAGCTCATCAATACAGTCAGTCCGTTTGGATTGTCTGTAAAATGCTCCCAAGTGTATTATCCTATTTTTACTGACCCTAATATCTAGCCACAGTGACTCAACTTCTTGGTTTATAGAATTTAGCCCAATTACACAAGACATCCATTCTTAATGATACAAAGAAGTATTACAGACATCAGTAGCCTCTCTCCTCTTAGCACCTTGTTAACCCATAAAAGACTTCTTTCACTTACTCAATTATTAATGATTGGAATAATTTGCCAAACGAGGTAGTGGACAGCAGAACTATAGACTTATTTAAAATGAGATTTGACAAACACTTAGCAAATATTGGAATTGTTTAGCATAAGCTACAAAATAAAATAATATTACAAAAAATATAACTCTTTCAGGTGTATGTAAGTGGTTTTCATATTCATTTTATTTGATTACTATTCAATGCAAATTTCCTTCAGGTACTCTCTTACACCTGCAAGATACTTTTCCAAAAATATTTCATGTACGGCTGTTGCTGGAGGAAGTGGAGGGTGGGGAGAGCCTAAAACTCTTCTATCCTTTACTTCTACTATTCTATGTGTAAGTGGCAGTAGATTTAAGGCCAGATCACCTTAGTCTGGGCCGTAAGGCCCGTGTGATCTGTGTATCTATGTAACCTCAATATTATTAACTTTTTTGAATAGAGGATTATACTAAATGTGCTTAAATACTTTATTACCCCTAACCTTATGTATTGTTGTTTTAAAAATAAATGTGTAAAGAATATAACTTAAAAACAAATGCAAGAAGGCATCGTAGAATTCTTCCATGGCATAATCAGGTGAAATATTTCTTTATGTGACTTTATAAAGTGTGATAGACCCTCTCCACCATCAAAATATTACTCTTAGGACACAATGGCAACAGTAGAAAGAAGTATTAGAGGCTTAGGTAGCTTAAAGCCCATACCCATTTGTTGTATTTTGTCACTGTATTATTCCAGAAATTATATAGATATGCCTTAAGCCATTTATATAATTTTGATGTCAAAATTACAGCCCCCTGCTCTCCTATTATTATTATTATTATTATCATATCTAACCTCTTCTTTGTGAGGTGTATTCTGCATATTGACTTATTTCATTATTGTTTATTTATTTCTCTTTATATTTAAAGCAAAATATTGCAGTCTTCTTAACCTCCCAACAGTCACAATAATTTAATTGACCTGGAACTGGCAAACTTGGGCAGGTGTCTCCCAACTGCCCCAGAAGCTGCTTGATTCTTCTGGTACTGGCTCTTCATCATCACTTAACATGTGGAGACAGTGGGTGACACAACAAACTGATACTGGGGATCATAGCTAACCTAGTTTCTCCTGGGAACTTCACGGTAATCGCTGAAAGTCAGATTTGCTCCAAAGCCCTCAAGACCATAAAGTATGTCTTTATCAAGCCTACCAATGAGGTTGTTACCACTGACTGGCCACTTGTGTGCAGGTCCAATCCGAGTCTATTGATGACATTTTGCGCTTCCTTCAAAAGTTCATTCAATCTGTAGTGCTATTTCTGTGTAGTTTCTGCAGACACCAGGAACAAGTGTCTCTGTGATGGCTTTATTCTTAGCCTGTTCTACCACCGAATTGGTATACAGCTGCTAGAAAATCAAATGTGACCTTGTAGCGGGCTGAAAATCTAGACTAACCCCAATCGATCCAACCCACTTCCTACACTAATCCGGACGTGAGAAATCGAAGGAGAATGAAACGGATTGTATGTACAGTCCTTTACTAACAAAAAAAATGTACAATGATATTCACAATGGAGAGGGGGGATTAGAAGAACATAAGAAATGGAGGAGACTGCAAAAGACCATTCATGGCCTACACTTGGCAGCTCCTGTTTACACTAGAGATCTCGTTACTATTTACATATAAAAAAATACAGCTAAATTTCCTATATATACGCAATCCAAAGATAAATAAATCTTACTTATAAATACTATTAATCGATCCTAAGAAACATTCTGAAAAAAAATCAAACGACAAAAAAAATCTGGACTACAACAGTCAATATATAAATAACAAACAAAGGCCTCACGTGGTACAAAGAGGGGGGGGGGAGCGTCCAGCCACCTGCCACTCGAGCGAGCAAAATGCCTAGGACTTACAAACAAGCGTGGTGTCTCTGCGCTTGATGGAAGATAAATGACCTTATCACGCTTGCGTGGCTATTATAAGCCCTCCTTCATTAAGCTATACTATTGGCTTTTATTAATTAACAATAATATATAGCTTTCCAGAATATGGCGCTTTGTTTGCAATATAATGATATATAAAACTAGGTACTATCTTTCCAGGATATGGCACCTGGAAAGAAAGAAAAAAAACATAGTAATCATTTTTATACATAAAATAAACAAAAAACAAAACAAACCCATTCCTATTCACACACACACATTCTTACAGAAGGAGGGAGAGTGTATTGGAAAAAAGGGTGGGAGAATGGCCCCTTATACACGCACTCACATTCGCTCCACCACAATCTCACTTGCATGCCGCCCCAATGCCTGTTGCCCCTTTCATGCCTGATACATTTGAGCCATCAGCCCCAAGGCACTCTGGATGTCTCAAATGAATAAGAGTAAAATACTGTTGCCATAGTCTGCAACCCTTGCTACTTCTGCAGAGGCTCTATCAATGAGAGTTGTCCAGCCAAGGAGGCTGTATGTTGATGCTGCTCAAAAAGGGGGCGTTTCGCAAAAGTATGCCAGTCTAATGTGAGAGAGGCTAAGCCCTCAGGTAACCCTTGCAAATGAGTTGTGGCTCAAACACACACCTTGGCTTGTGTGTCCTCCTCACTCCTGTAATCGTTTATTGAATATGATCATTGCCGGGGGGGGGGGGGGGGGGCAAAGAGCTTGGAGAACTTTGTCTCTAGCAGACTTGTGCGCAGTCTTAAGTTCCCCATCAGCAGGTTTGATGGAGCAATTACCATGGCATCCAGTAAACTGGTAAAGTTCACTTCTTGGTACTGGATGACTTGCTCTGATATCATCCTCAGGATCCTGTTCCTCTATCAGCATTCTTCATTTAGGCTTGAATTTGGCGGCCCTCATTCTAACTTGGAAGTTTGTTCTTTGGCAGCAATTTTATTAGATCCCCAGTGTATCTTCATGCATCTATCTACTGATTGTCATTACATTGTTACCAAGTCCCGGCAGTTTGGGGAGTCTGATCGAAGATTCTATTTTCTAATAAGGGAACATCGAGCCATCAGATTTGCATGAGAAGGCACAAGTGCATGTTGTGAATAACAGAAAAGAAAAGATTTATCATTAACTACTCACAAACTATCAATAGATTTACCTACCTTGATGCCTACCCAGTGCTGAACCTTGATGATGTTAACTAGGGTATCAGTTGCGCTACAAGGAGCTTCAACCAGATTCTACTCACTTGACCCCTCTCTGTGACATGCCAGTCCCATTTAATAGAAAGTCTTTGACATGGCTGCTCATCCTCTTTGCATACTACATACACCCACTGGGTCACACAATTCTCGCAAAGAATACAACCTTTAGTTGACTCCTCATTCCCCTTGTCATAGTGAGGCTAAAGTCGCTATTGTGGATGTAAAGACTGTTACTATCTCAAGAGTCAAAGTGAAGGTTGATGAAAAGGAATTGGTCACTGTTGAAACTGATTCCTCTGAGTCAGTGATCAGAGCTACTTTAACCCAGTCAATGGCCTTTTGCATTCTTCCCTTGAGCCCTTGACTTCTTCTGAGAGAAGGTACTGCACAGCAGAGAAAGGAGCCTATGAAATCAATGAATCAGTTAAATGATGGTGCCACTTCGTTCTCGGACTCAAACTTACCCTAATAACAGATCCGCATTTGGTCTCCTACGTGTTTGACGCCCAGTACCAGAAGAAAATCACTCAGTGGGATTTGGAACTTATGTCTGTATAGGCCTGGATCCCAGAACTTTGGCTTCATCTGATCTTTCACTGGATTTTGCTCCTCTGTTTTGGTATACCTGTAATTGGCAATCTTTTGGATGGTTCTGTTTTGTGGATTTAGCTGACACCACACTGAGAATTTTTAATTCATATATTGCTGATATTTTTTTCCTTCTTGCACTTTTGAGATTGTAATAATAATGTAGTTAAAAAAATTGCCAAAGCATAACTAGAAAATTCACTGCAGTGTCACTGCAGCATGGTATGTATCAGTGCAGTGCTGGTTTGTCTCTGAGTACTTATGCTAGACTTGGAAATTCCAACACTCGATGCATAATGTCTTCAATCTATAAGCTTTATCTTGGTGCATGTAAGGAAAAAAATATGCATTTACTCTCACACATATATGGCATCTCCATTGAACAGCTTAGTAGTGTTGTTTTCTTTGTGCATTAGGTATGAGCCTACTTTTGAACACATTAAAGAAGATCTGGCTAACCAAGATAGGTTCAAGGTCCACCTAACAATCTTCACTTTGAGTGTGAACTGCCTGGCATTGCTGCTGTGTGAAGGCACTTATACCATTACCACTGTCACTGCTTCAGCCATACAAATGCATCATGTGGATGTGCCAAGAAGGGTCAACCAAAAATTTGTCTAGCTTACTCAAACGCAGTGCACATAAAACTTCTCTTGTCGGGGCAAATTTGTTTGTTCATAAGAGTTCTTTGGCTTTCAGACTGTTGTCCATTTTTGGTCTCCAGATGATAGATAGTCCTGTCACAGTCTGCATGGCCATGCACCTCCTATGATTGCAGTAGCTCCACCTCCCCCAGGCATCTTAGCCCTACCCTCTGTCCCAGTCAAAACTGGGTCATCATCTCCTCCTATACTACTGCTTTTTGCAAAGTGAATCAGGTGTGTGCTTTCAGAGTCACACTCGGGAGAATCAAGACCCTGGAAAGTGGCATTGAAACCTCTTCTTGGCTTTTTGAAGTCTACCCCCCAAAAGAAGGGTAGCAGCCCAACCACTTCAGTTTCCCTGTCCCTATCTAAGACTTGAAGGGGCTCTTTGGAAAGTCAGGCCCTTCTAAAAGAAGAGAGAGGAAATGCTTACAGCCATTCTTTAATGACCACCCTCCTGGGTAGGTGCGGAATTTAGACCCATTGTTCCTTAGTTTTTTTTTTACCTCTAAATACCTCCTTGCAGGTGGCAGCAGTGCAGTTGAACCTGGTCAAGAGGTACTGTCATCTCTATATTCCACAATTGGTAGAGTTCGCCGCATAGCTTGCTTTCCTAGGCCCTCTCACATCCTAAGAGACTTGAGCAATAGGCACTTCCTATGGGGGGGACTACACAGTCAATACCATAAGTAATGTCCTTGCTGACTTGATCAGAGCTTGAGATTGGTGTCCTTAATGTGGATGAATTCATACCACTGTTTAAGAACCACTTAGTGTTCCTCCCTCAATCTTTTCCAGTGCTCTCCTGATGCAGAATCAGACTATGGATGTTGGTCAGGTGGTTGATAACCTTCATGGTAGTGATCACTTTGCCTTTCAAATATCTTTAGCCAGGCTGCTGTCACCTGTGAGACCACTTAGGTGTTGCTTGGATCTGGTGCGGTATCTGCATTCAAGGAAAGCTATGGTCCTGGCTCTGATTCTTTTAATGACTGGTCATTTTACATGCTGTCCATTTCTGTTGTCGCAATTCCAAGTACATTGGTGTGACCTCCACAACCCTTTTTAGGTGCCTGATGGCTCACCTACAAGACGGAGCAATTAAGAAACATAGAAACTCTCATGGCATCATTCTAACCCATGAAATGCTCAACAGGAACACTGCCATCATCCTGTGACTACAAAACCGCTGGAGACTGTGAATGGCCGAAGCAGTCATTATTCAAATAAAGAAACCAACAATTAACGTGCAGCTTCAGCCAGAGACCACCCTTCCAACAGCCTGGTGTCTTCATGGTAACTGTCACTATTACTAACTAACATTATTTGTACTTTAATTTTCCTTGAATGTGATTGGTTGATTTTGTATTGCAAATGTTTAAATCTTTGCAGCGCCTATGTTCAAACTTTGCAGTGCTTATGTTCAATTTTTTCAGTGCCTATGATCTCTCCCCTTGCCTTGATGACATCCTGCATCCTTTTGGGCATACTTGCAACAAGATTTTTGAAGTAATTCAAGTCCATGTTGGTGCACCACACTTTCTTGATGACCTCCTGAAAGTCCTGCACTGATGACACATTGGTCCCATTAACCTTGTCTTTGATGACTTTCCATGGGGTTGAGATTGGGACTGTTCCCAGGCCAGTCCAACACCTTGATGCGCTTTCTCTGTAGCAATTGTTTGATCAAATTAGCCTTGTGACAAGGAGCTGAATCATGCATAAAGATGGGTGTTCTATGAAGTTCCATATATTAAATAGATAACCTTCCAAAACTTCCTTGTAGCATTGAGCATTTATGGTCACATTCTTAGGCAGGAAATATAAACCACCTCTCCCTAACTTTGCACTGAAACAACCCTAAACCATAACTGAGGGACTGTGTTTTACAGTCTTCACTGTGTACTGGGGGCTGTACCTGTTTGACCCAACTGGCCTCCTCACCTTTACTCTATGACCTTATGACCTGAAATGTGCTTTCATCTGACCAGTTTCACTGTCCAGCCCTTGTGCTGCTTTGCAAAATGAAGCCTCCTCTTCCTCATGTGGTCATTCAACAGCGGTTTGAGCGCGGCAGTACGGCTGACTAGTTTCAAATCTTTCAGAAGACGATGCTATACGGTCCGTTCTGAGACATTTTGGAGGAGGTTAGGGTACATTTCCTTGAGTTGTCTGGCTGTTATCCTAGGGTTCTTCATAACAGCCTTCTTTAGCAAGCGATCAGTCCCTGGTGTAGTCTTTCTCTCTGGTCCCTGGCGCTTTTTATGTTGGGGTATGGTGTTTGAGGGAAGCTCATGGACAGCAGAGAAGAGCACCATTACAGTAGATTTTGCCCGCCCTGTTGGCAGGCATATTTCACTTATCTTAACATTTTCTTCCCTCAAAGTGAGAATACGGACCTTTTCCTCATTTGTGAGAGGCTTGGGACCCTGTTTCGAGTGCTGGTTAAAAAATATATGATCACCAAATATCTTCAAGAAACCACCAAAATGAAAGTCACAGCGCAAAGAATGAGTGTCCCCTCATGACCAAGTCTGAGTGCCTACTGAATAATACAGCTGACACACTGCGCATATATACCTAACAGACATTGCCAGAAACTGCAACAAAACATTAATCAATTATAGCATTTTCCCTGCAACGATTATTGGACCTATATCAATGCATATAATATGACCACAGGTCCAGACTTCCGTTGTGGCGACTGTATATATAATGTATCCTATACCTGTTCATTTCCTGAAAATGACTGGCCACGGTCAAAAGATGGCTTGGAATATGAATAAAATATGTCTGTGGGTGTTTTTTCTCACCTCACAGACACAGTAAAAAAAACTTGTAAAATAGAATAAAGAAATTACAAGTTAAAGTTAATAATGCCATTGCTGTAGACTTTAATTGGTCTCTTACCTGATTATATATATATATCTAGTTATGGGAACTTGTCCACAAATGAAAATTGACTTAAGGGGATACCACATTCATTTTATAAACTTTATACTACTTTATACTACTTATGACCTGAAATGTGCTTTCATCTGACCAGTTTCACTGTCCAGCCCTTGTGCTGCTTTGCAAAATGAAGCCTCCTCTTCCTCATGTGGTCATTCAACAGCGGTTTGAGCGCGGCAGTACGGCTGACTAGTTTCAAATCTTTCAGAAGACGATGCTATACGGTCCGTTCTGAGACATTTTGGAGGAGGTTAGGGTACATTTCCTTGAGTTGTCTGGCTGTTATCCTAGGGTTCTTCATAACAGCCTTCTTTAGCAAGCGATCAGTCCCTGGTGTAGTCTTTCTCTCTGGTCCCTGGCGCTTTTTATGTTGGGGTATGGTGTTTGAGGGAAGCTCATGGACAGCAGAGAAGAGCACCATTACAGTAGATTTTGCCCGCCCTGTTGGCAGGCATATTTCACTTATCTTAACATTTTCTTCCCTCAAAGTGAGAATACGGACCTTTTCCTCATTTGTGAGAGGCTTGGGACCCTGTTTCGAGTGCTGGTTAAAAAATATATGATCACCAAATATCTTCAAGAAACCACCAAAATGAAAGTCACAGCGCAAAGAATGAGTGTCCCCTCATGACCAAGTCTGAGTGCCTACTGAATAATACAGCTGACACACTGCGCATATATACCTAACAGACATTGCCAGAAACTGCAACAAAACATTAATCAATTATAGCATTTTCCCTGCAACGATTATTGGACCTATATCAATGCATATAATATGACCACAGGTCCAGACTTCCGTTGTGGCGACTGTATATATAATGTATCCTATACCTGTTCATTTCCTGAAAATGACTGGCCACGGTCAAAAGATGGCTTGGAATATGAATAAAATATGTCTGTGGGTGTTTTTTCTCACCTCACAGACACAGTAAAAAAAACTTGTAAAATAGAATAAAGAAATTACAAGTTAAAGTTAATAATGCCATTGCTGTAGACTTTAATTGGTCTCTTACCTGATTATATATATATATCTAGTTATGGGAACTTGTCCACAAATGAAAATTGACTTAAGGGGATACCACATTCATTTTATAAACTTTATACTACTTTAGATTATCATATATGAAATTTAAGCTTATTAAAAGCCCTTTATTTTTGCCAAAATCATAATAACTTAGTGCTGTTTTTGAGATACAGGGTGTTCTTTCAGAACCCCCCCCCCCCTGAAACCTCATATCATATAAATGGCTATAGAATTACGAAAAATTAAGCATTTTAACTCAAATCATGACCAAAAGGTGCCTATATTATGTAGTTATCATTTGAAATGAGTTTTCTTTAGTTGCATTAAAATTTATGTTAATGGTGGACTAAAACATATATTTTTTGAACAAGGTCAACTATAGGCTTTGTTCTCAGTTGGAGGGGAGGAGGGGGGTGTTAGGTGAATAGTAGGGGTGTTCTGAATGCCCTCGAATTTAGTTAAATCTATATTTGAATGATGCTAAAAATATAAACCAGTTCTTGGCGCCAATTTTTTTTAGCAAATATTTAAAATCGCATGGTATAGTTTTGCGTTTTGTTCACAAATCAACTTTTAAAAACTATGGAGAACTTCCACAAATGTATAAAATTTTGTACTATCATAATTTTCACTATGTTTTAGTCATGTTGTAAAGAAATAATTATACCATAAAAAAGTGCATAAAATTTGCAATAAAATGATATACAAACCCCCAAAATGCGAATTTTGAACAAAAGAATTTGAAAAGTGACTAATGAAAAAAATGTGGTATCCCCTTAATAATAACATTTGTGATTTTTTTTACTCAAAACTTTTATGAAATAGGTGGGTTTTTATAATTCCTTTCCCATTTACAGGATCTCTTCTTCCTAATGATACCTTACTGAAATCTACTTCAATAGATTTTGACCAAATTGGTGTCTTAAATTCACTCAAACACAAGGAGTTATTCAAACCTTATCTTTTTTTAATATAATGTCTTGCTTTATCATTGAAAGTCACCTCTTGAATTTCAGTTGTAATTTAACTTTTTCAGGAAGAGTTCACCAAATGATTCATTTACTTTAATAAATTATAAAAATGGCAGGCACTGCAAGTGTGCCAACTTCTTTAGTAGAGATCACCATTTCATGCAGGTAAGTTTTCAGTTGCTATTTAAACTTGAGTAACAAGTTTTTTAAGTGTTTCACTATAAGGAAATAATATATTTACAGGGTGTGGCAATTAGACCTCTGATTTGGAACAGCATTAAAAAGGAAACAAAGCAAGCTACAGAAAAATTATTTTTATTCTGGAAATGTATATTATGTGCCATTATGATTCCTTTTTTTTAAAAGTCACCAGTTAAATGACAGCCATGAATTTTGATGCAGTATTGAAGACTGTCAGAAGTTTTCCATTAACTCATGGACCATGTAGTGTGGAATCACAGCCATTTCCTGCATTTTTACCTTTCTTGAGGTTTTGCAAATTTCTTGGCCAGTGTTGGTACACTTGTGATTTCAGGTGCCACCACAGAAAAAAAAAATCACAAGGGTACAAATCTGACCGAAGTCGGGGCTACCCAATATCACCCTGTAAAGAGACAAGATGACCTCCAGTCACAAACGATTCTCTGATAATTCTGAATGAACGTTAAGACATGGATTGTGGGACCATATATCTTCTGAATCATGATCATTGAGTAGCTTGTTAACATTTCAATGAAGAAAATTCTCAATCAGTTCATAATAATGATCTGACATTATCATCATCATATCCTCTTAGAAAATAAATGTCACCATACATCAAATCACATGGCACACCAGACAGTAAGTTTCAGACTGTAGAGTGGTCACCGGTAGAGTTCCTGAGGGTTATTGTTAGACCAGTACTTCAAGTTCTGTTTGTTGATCATCCCAATAAATAGAAATGAGCTTCATCACTGTAGATCAGAATAGCTGTTGGGGGAACACTTTGCAGAATGTCTCTCCACAAAGTTCTACAGGTTTCATAATCTCCTGCACGACCATCATTTTGTAGGGCTGTATATGGATAGCCCCATGTAAAATTTTGCCCACATTTTAATCAGATATGTGTAGGGCAACTGCGTGTTTCCATGCAGAATACCTCCTGGGATACTGTTGTATTGAAGCTCTCACAGTTGCTACATTTTCTGTATCTAGAAGGCATGCTGTGTCATTGTCACAGATTCACCATTATTGACATACTTTTCAACAACAAAAGCATGATGCTCTCCACTTCATGTTGGTAACAAACTGCATGAGCCCATGGATCTAAAGCAACCACACCCACTGCTGTATCTCCTCTGCAAGCTGAGGAATGCCCCTGCCAAATGGAGGTCTTAGTGCCGCACCCTGTATTTACTTATATAAATTTTCCTTTTGTGTTATATCATCTGGGATATATATTCTTTGCTAGTTTGCATCTATTACACTGGTCAACAAATTTTAAGTTTGAAACCTGTTCTTGGGAAATTCGGGGTCAATGAGTTTAAAAATGGCAATAGTTTTCTTCTATCACATAAAGTTTTTTATTTATGTACTGGTCCATATTGGTCCTACTCATAGTAGCAGGCTATTTTATGACCTAGTGAACGGAAGTGGTGGCATTTGGTATTCTTTTTATTTTATTTTATCTATGTATTTAGACTTCTCTTTATGCACATCTTGATATATAAACCAAATGTGTATAATATAATTTTGTGTTTTTTTTCAGATTTATTTATGAAATAACATTCAGTAGTATTACAAAGGAAATGTTTGAATTCCCCTGACTCATTTTGCTATATATTTTTGGGTTGTTTTACTGCACAAACTCAAAGAATGAACATTAGTATCTTTGTGAAAAGATCAGGATAAACCGTGGGCCTTGCACAATGTTTGTAAACCATGTGTCAAAAATCTACACCAATGGACAAAGGGCACAAGTAAACAACTAGGATTTGGCATTCCTATGGTTTGGCGGGAGCCTAAAACAATGTAAATGATTGCTACTTTCATTTCACAAAGATTTCTGGTTATAGCAAGAAAATACGACATAAAATAAATTACCCAAATTTTGATTCAGCAATTCGTCCAGTGCTTCATTTCATTCAGATGAAATTCCAGTACCTGTATTCAAGGAACTTCCTTCACTGGACAATGTAAATGATATACGTGAATCTGATGTAATCAATGAACATGACAGTGATCCAAACTTTGTACATACATCGACCCAAGAACGTGGAAACTTAAGCCAATTAGAACTGAATGATTTAGTTTGAGACCTAGGCCTGTCAAAAGAGTTAGCAGAAGTGTCAGCTTTTAAAATTAAAAGAGAAGAATTTGTTGCAGCAAAAAACAAATGTAACTTTTTATCAGAACAACAAGGGAGATCTCTTGGCATTCTTAAAACTGAAGATTATGTTTACTGTTGTGACTTTGAGCTCAGGAAGGGGGAATGGAGCTGAATTGAGAAAACGATGTGAATCATGCAGAAAGGTGGGCCTATACTGCTTTTTCCCGGCTGTGTCTAGCATTATATATAGGCCAGCCGGAATCAAAAATGCCTCACGCCAAGGAGGGACCTCTCCCTAACCAAACACTGAACCAGGGGATAGAGATGGACTCCAGTGTGGTTTCTTGATATCGCCCAGAGAGGTGGGCAGCATCTTCTTGCACCTGTGCGCTTGGAATTCTTGTTCCTGCCTTATTGACGGAAGCGGCTTGATTCTCTTGCAGTTCCCAAAACTTTGCTATGCATTGCTCGGCCTCATGGTGGTATTGTCTTCTATTCCCGACAACCTTTGTCTATTTGTCACCATACCTCTGCTCCCAAAGCTTCTACAGTGCTGGGAGTATTTCATTCAGCCTTTTTGGAGCACACTTCCTGGAACTGCACCAGTGTATACGAATGGCTCCAAGTCCCAAGAAGGGGGTTGGTTTCCATGCCGTATCTCCTCTGTTTGAAGTCAGCGGGACTCTGCCAGGTGCTGTCTCTGTCTTCACGACTGAGCTGGTTGCAATACACTGCTAGGTACGGGATATAACATGACATGCCCGGTTCAGGAGACCAGATTGAGTTATAGCAACTCAGAAAGTGCCTTGAGTGCTCTCAGGGCATTGGAATCTCCGCATCCCCTGGTTTGCATTACCTGTGATGCCATAGTTTTGGTGAGCAGGGCGGATATCGAGATTATCTTCTGCTGGGTTCCTGGACATGTAAGAATTGTTCAAAATGAGCACGCCAAAGAGTCCATGAGGACTTGGCAACCAGACCAGCATTTCACTCTTCTTCACACGATTATATGGCAGGAATATGGGCGGCTTGGCAAAGAAGATGGGAGACAGTCGAGGGGAACTTAAAGTTGTGTGCCATTGTGCCGTGATTGTTCCCATGGACCTACCCCCCAATGCCGCGATGGCTTCAGGTTGCTTTCTGTTATCTCCAAATTGGATGCACCGCCATATGATGGAGCGCTTGCCTGTGCGATACTGCATTGTCCCCTGGACTGTTCGGCACATTCTTGTTGAATGTCCCAGTCTGGGTGATCTCCTTGCATGTTACCTGGCGCAGTACCCGGCTTAACAGGTTCGCTACTGCTTGTCCTTTGTACTCGTGACAGTTTCGTGCACACTGACTTGTGGACTTTACAACCTTTTGGAGGAGGCTGGCTTTATTTGACCTTTTTTATGTTTCTTTTTGTAGGTTGCATGTTCCTGCGCTGGTGAGGTGAGCCTTCCCCCCGACGCTGGAGCACACTTCCTTCTTGCCTTTTTGCCTTTTCTCATTGTTGTTATTTATTTTTAGCATTTGTCCTTTTTTATTCTTGTTATTTACCTATTGTTTCTTAATATAACCTAGTAGTAGGCTGTGTTGTGTTTGGTGACTTATGCTCAAGTAGGCAGTTGCCAGATGGGCGCCCCCCCTCGCCATAGGGAGGTAACCTGTGTAGCTTGTTACACTTGGTACCTGGAGGAGCTGGAGTTGCTGAGTTGACTTGAACACCTCTGATGTGGCCTGCGAAAGTTTTTGGTACACTTTCCCCTCTCAGCATTACTTTGCCTTTTTATTATTAATATTATCAATACCATTATTATCATTTAACAGTATATTTATTATTTTATTATTATTATTTGTAGTAGTAGTAGAAGTTTTTATAATTATTATTAGTATTTTTTATTATTTATCATTATTATTAGTTCGGTCCAGTTGTAGCGGGCAGAAAATCTAGAATAACCCCCCAATCGATCCAACCCGCTTCCTACAGTAATCCAGACATGAGAAATCGAAGGAGAATGAAACGGATTGTATATACAGTCCCTTTACTTTAAAAAAAAATGTACAATGATAATTACAATAATTTATATTTACAAGGGAAGTGTGCACACTTCAAAATGAGGCCAAATTCCCCAATCCAAACAAGATACCAAAAGAATTTTATAAGGGGCGAATAGAACAAATTTACTTAAATATATCTACACAACGAAATGAAAAACAACAACAACCGAATGAAAAGGGGCACACGCTATCACTTGTGTGCTGGAGGTGGGTGGTAGTAGGCTAATACAAAAGGAGGCAGGCTCATCAGCCAATGCGGGTGGGCAGTTCAGGTGTCTAGCGAGGTATGAAAGCCCTCCGTCTCAGGGCTGGGCGGAGCACTCGTCTAGAGAACCCCTCTTGCAGTCCGTCCAAGCTTCCACTCTCTGTAGAAGAGATATATCCCCCGTTTATGATCCATTTACTATACATGGAAGGGAAACTAATAAGTGGGCATTACCCGAGTAAATTTATCGACTATCTTACCTCTAAATGTATATCCAAACAATTTTCAGCATTAATAATTCTTTAAATATTTATCTTTAAAACTATTCTTTCAAAATATAATCTCTAAAAAGAGAATACAAACATCAATAAAATTAAAAACAAAACAAAATTTAAATTCCAGTTATTCACACATACACACATTCTCACACACATTCTTGGGAAAAGGGGGTGGGAGAATGGCCCTTCATACACACTCACATTCGCTCCACCACACGGTAGCCATGGTGTCTTGGACTGCATGCCATCCTGGGATCACCTACTACCAATAGAATTTTAGAGTAGCCTAGCACTAGCCTTAAATTTTAATTACAGCAACTTATTCCCTTGAAATCAGTTGCCAGATGGGGGTGTGGAAAAAAATGCCACAGCTCTTGCCCTTTGGATGAATGTTGAGATTAATTTCTACTAGTTCCTTGTCATTAAAGGGTTTCTGGGAACATGATGAGTTTAAGAAATTAATGTATTCGTTTTTAGGTTGAGGTTATGATCCTCTTACAAGAAAAGACATTCCAGAAAGTATTCTTGACAAGGCTCATAAAAAGGAAATGCTTAAGTGCAAGGCAGAAATAAAGGACAAAATGGTATGTATGGACCTTGATGTCTAGAGCAACATACACAATGAACCCATAATCTGCATATCAATTATTGCTGAAAGAAACAGCTATTTGGTTAAAACAATTGATGCATCTAGATCAAAGCACACAACTGACTTCTTGTTTGAAGCTTCAAAAAAAGTTATTAAAGAGGTGTCCCCCAGGAATTTGAAGTACAAATAAACAGTTTTGTGACAGATATTGCAGCAAATAGGGCTGGTATGAGAACTTTGAAACAAGAAGACTTAAATATTATTACGTATAGATGCTCAGCCCACATTGCGAATTTGCTTGCTCAAGACCTTGATATTCCAGGGCTAAAAAGTCATATAATTCAATTGATAAAACATTTTCATAACAAACATGAGCCAGCAAGAATCTATAAACAGCATGAAGGTAAAAAACTGATATTGCCAGCAGACACACTCATAAATTACTGGAATAATTGGCCTATCCTTGCTAATATCTCAGTGAATGATAAAGTTGTTTCTAATAAAAATCATTGACATGAATCTGAAAAAGAATGCGGAAAATCTTCTTGAATGACTTAAACCAGTATTTCAATCAAGCATTAGACAAATTCTAGAGCAATAAATGTAAATTAAGTGATGCTGTTAGCATCTGGAAAACTTCTATCTACTCTAAGAGGCATCCTTCCTCAGGAGCAATTTTTGGCAGCCAAATACCCATACAGTCAAGCTATAACAGACTCATTTGGTACATTTCTGTTAGATCTTTGGTATCAGAATCAGTATATCACTTAACACAATAAGGAGAATATCAAGGATTACTTCCTATATTGATTAAACTAAAGGCAAGGCTAAAGCTCATCCCTTTGATAAGCCACTTTTGTTTGAGAAGTGTTTTAGAACATCTCTCTCCAGTTTCATGGTGGAAGACTATATCCTTTCAGAGACGAGTACTTCAAAAAGACTATAGAAAATGTTGAGGCATTTTTAACTGCCACAGTTTCAACCTCAAGTGTCAAGAAAGTTTTTTCTACTTTTGGATATGTACACTACAAAACCAGAAACAGACTAGGAATTGAGAAGGCCAGTAAGCTGGTATTTCTTCATAAAGCGCTTAACAGCCACTAGTCTCAATACTAGTCAGTGTAGTCACACTCACAAATCTAATATAACAAATTATTTGGGCTTAATAAGTTAATAAATAGTTTTGTTTTTATTTATTTCCAGTTTTTTTTTAAACATATGCAACCAATATTTCTCTATAAATTTATATTAAAGTATCAGAATCTACTTATTAATTTTTATTCCCTACTACCATAATAAAGTTCTTGGAAGCTATTTGAACTTGCTATGATGTAGCTATTATTTTTAGTTTATAAAAAGTATTAAAACCAAAAAATATCAATAAAAATCAATTAAACTAATAAAACCAATGTTTTATTTTGGGTAGAATTTTTTTTTAATGGTTTTTGAAAAAAAAACTGGTTGTGTGGGGGATACGCTAAAATCACTTGTTTGTCACTCAGATTGAAAAACAAAAAAAAATGTTAGGGGATTAGAAGTTGGGAAAGGATAATTCATTGACCAAATTGTATTCGTAAATTTAATAAACCTTTTTAATGGTTGTAGTAATTAGAAATGACTTTGAAGAAATATTAGTTAAATTTAAAATGTGGCTAATATTTGTTTTTCTATTTCAGGAGTCTTCGGGATACAGATGTCTTTTCTAAATCAGATCCATTGTGTATTGTTATGTACAGACCTTTTGGTGCAAATAAATGGATGGAATACAAGCGAACAGAATGTATAAATAATACATTAAATCCAGATTTTGCTACAAAAATTCTTATTACATATAATTTTGAGGTTCAGCAACATCTAAAATTTTGTATATATGATATTGACTCCAGCAATCCGAACTTAAATAGCCATGATTTTCTTGGTGAATTGGAAATCACTCTTGGTCAGTTAGTTTCATTAAAAACACTTGAAAAGCCATTAATAGACAAGAATTGCTCTTTTATAAGTTGTGGAACAATTATTCTTACCACAGAAGAACTCAGTTCATGTAAAGAAGAACTCAGTCTTCAAATTAATGGGACAGAGTTTGAGAACAAAAAATGGTTTGGATCTATTAGTCCTTTCATTGAGTTTTATAAAGCAAATGAGGATGGGAGTTTTACCCTAGTTCACAGAACAGAGCCTGCTAGGAAGACCTGTACACCTATTTGGAAGGAATTTTCTGTTACATTACGTTCTTTTTGCAGTGGTGATTATGACCGTAATATCAAAATTAGTATCAAAGACCATATAACCTCAGGGAACCACAAACTCTTTGGCAATTTTTATACTACTGTGAGAAAATTGACTGAAGACAGAGATGCAACATATTTAGTCATTAATGAAGAGAAACAGGAAAGTATTAGCATATCATTGTTTATGTGTTGTGTAATTGCTATGAAATATGTTAGTTGTTTTTAATTAGTTAAAATAGTTTATTATATATTTTGTTCTTGGGATTTTATAGATGGATAGTCTGTTTCTGAGCATTTAATGTCCATTGTAGCAAAAGTTAGTTCTTAAGTTTGCCAAATTCTTTAAAAAAAAAGTGCTCAAATGCAAGCTGTAGATAATATAAAATCTTAGGCAAATTGAATTCAAATTAAGACTTTGTGATATTTGTTGTTGTTGTTGATCTTCAAGTTGTCTAGCTAACCAGCCCTGAGACCCTGAAGAAAGATATGGCCTGTTCTTTTTTTCCCACAGAGACCCCAAAGAATGTATATTGTGTTGTTGGTATGTGAGATTACATGCAGTGCAGCCTCCATTGTGTTTGTGTAGTGTGCCTTGTGGCAGTCGGGAAAGGTATCCATGATGGTCACATTGTCTTTTCTAGTAGTTCAGGAGGGCTGGGTAATGTCCACACCACAGTTTGGCCAGGTTGACTCTGTCCTTATGATGGTGGGAGGATTGAGAAGGGGGTTGGGGGCCAGGGGCCCATGAATGCAGTAATGTACAAGTGACTAGATAGTGGGTATGGAAATGTTTCTGAAAGCTGGTGGAGAGGGGAGGGATAGGTTGGAGAGTCTACACCCTGCAAAAAGTTGGTACCCTCTGTAGTATACTACTACACCTGTTACCTGGAGGTGCAGCATTTCCTCCTAGCCTGAGTGCCATGAGAGATTGCATGTCTTTGACCTTGCCTAGGGAACCTGGTACAGTCCCCCACTTTTTCTGAATATCTCATTATTTCCCCTATCTAGATTTAAGGACCTAATCTGCTACCTCATACCAAATCAGAAGAAAAGTCTTGGAACCTGCAGGTTGCAAAAAACCAGGACATGAGGAGACTAGCCTTAGCTCTCATGCCCCAGTCCAACCTAGACAGGGAGACTTGGGGGTGCTGGACCCTACAAAATGGGACCCCATCTGCCAAAGGTTGCCAAACATAGGGAGGCAAAAATTTACATAGTGAGTAGTGAGCCCAACCTTCCCTGATAAATCTTCAGAGGTGACAGTGCCTTCAGCAGCCAGCAGCTCCAAGAATTCTGCCTCAGGGAAGCATACAGCCATTCCTGTGAGGGTCTTAATATCAAAGATGGACCCTGCATCTTCCTTGAGTTAGTAGGCATGGAGGGCATATTTCCTCAGTGAATTGCAGTGGAGTCAGGGCCAATTTCTTTTCACAACCCCATCAACACAGTATGGTGGTCAGGCAGTAGGATGCATGATTTATACCTATCATGATGTCTCCATTCTTCTATTCGCTATAAATCCCTCCTTTCAGGCAGTGGCAGTGCTGCTACATTTGGATCAGAGGTATACTATTATTTCTGCTTACCTTCTACTGTCATCTGACTTTGATACAGGCGACTTCTGCTGTATTGAAGCTCAGTTTCTGAAGCCCTTTCATCTACTCGTGGATTTGAATGATGGTAGTTACCCCCTGGGGGACTCTATGATCAATCCCAAGGGTCAGATCCTTACTGACCTGATTGATGAGCTGGAGATAGGTGTCCTAAATATGGATAAGTTCTATCACTGCTCAAGAATTATTCATTTTCCTGGCTCGATCTGTCCCTGTGCTCTCCTGATGTACAGACTAATTTTGGGTGGAAGGTGGTTGGTGACCTATGGTAGTAACCACTTGGCCATTCAGTGATCATTTTCTGGGCAGCTGCTCACTAAAAAACTGCATCAGTGATGCTTATAGCATGGGCAGGGGTCCACATTTCAGGAAATGACTGATTTCTCTGTCTCAGTTGAGTTTAGGTTGGTTGATGAGGCAGCTGGCAACCTCATCACTGTATCCCTGATGACTGTTTCTAGTTGTCTGGCCATTTTGCATGCCATCCGTTTTCTTGGTGGTAGGCCAAGTGTGAGGCAACCCTCAGATATTAAAACTGTCTGCACAAGTTATAAGCGCCGCCTGAACAATTTCACCATTAGTGAATTTCATCAAGTTAGGGCTTAATTTTCATTATGTTTTGAATCATGCCTGCTGATTTTCCTGGCAGGCATTTAATAGTAAGTCCACCATTGCAGAAGCATGCAAGTGAGTCAAACGGATCCAGGAGAACAAGACTGTAATCTGGGAAAATATGTAGATTATTGGCGCGAACGATGGGACGTACTATTTCATCCGTGTTCCAAAATGTTTCACATTTTTTGAGTACATTTAAGTTGACGGCTCGTGTGGGGGTAAACACAATGGGTGGACTACACTACAATGATCCTGAGTTTCATTAAATTGGGGGGGGGTCTGGGGGGACAGCCCCCCCAGTATATAATCCTAATTGTTTATAGAATAATAATTCAAAAAGGACTCAAACGCGCATGAATATTCTGACACAAGTGAACGATAATATTTACACACAAATTTTTTTTCTGGCTGGGCCGCTAATCTACATATTTACCGTAATCTGTGCTACTAAATCCCTGACAGAGCCTTTCGCCACCTCTTCCTCCACATCCTCTAGCTGAGATGCTGCTCCACCAGCATTCAATGCACATTGTGATGTTGCTGAAGACTGTTGACTGGACTTTAACTCCAGAAGTTGAGAACCCTTCAATGAGTGGTTTACATTCACTGAGGGTTCCACTCTCACTTCATGCCTGAACACCAGCCCTGGTCCAGACAATGTCCTGTATGCCATGCTTTGACACTTAGGTGAGTGAGACATGGCATTTTTGCTAGATTTGTTCAACATGACCTGGAGAGAGTATCCTTCCAGACTCCTGGTAAATGGCTTCTTTTCACAAACTAGGTAGAGAGATCACTCTACCCTGGCCAGTTTCTGCCCAATTTGTCTAACCTTCTGCATGTGCAAGTTGATAAGAGAAATTTATAAATGTTAGACTATAGAATTTTTTCTGGTCTGCAGATGCCATCTTCTGCATAGTGTGGCTTCTGCAATCTCTACTCCACTTGGATGCTCTGCTCCAGCTGGAAAATGCTATCTGCAAGGCCTTCCATAGTTTTTCAATCTAGAGAAGGCCTATGATACTGCATGGCGATGCAGTATCATACAGACCCTCCCCATGATGTGGGTGAGGGTATGCCCCCAATTTTCATCTTTGAATTCCAATTAGAACATCATTTCTATTTATGATTTGGGTGAGCCCTCCCCAAGAGGGCATCCCACAGGGAAGTGTTCTCATTGTCACACACTTTGCCCTGAATATTGAACTAAATCTCTTGCTATTATACCAAAGCCCACAGGTTTCGGATTTCCTTGGCCAAGATTAAACTAATGCACTTCTGCCATCCACACTCTACACAGAGCTGGATTTATTCCTAAATGGGTTTTGCCTGTAAGTGGTGCATTTGCACCTTTTCCTTTTTCTTATTTTTGACCAATGCCTCACCTGGGAGGCTCATATATGCAGCCTTAGGGTCAATTGTACCCGTACCATGGACATTCTTCATTCCATGATGTTCGCATTTAAGGTTCTCATAGGGCTCCTCCCTTGACTTTCTACCAATCCTTTGCTCATTTGAAGCTTGACTACAGATGTGAGTTTTACACATCCACCACAGAACTTATCTTGCGGAAGGTAGACTCACTCCACTACACCATACTCCTTCTAGTGACTGGTGCCTTCCTCACATTTCCCATTGATAACCTCATTGCTGCGTGTTTTTTCCTTGTCTTGGTTAGACTTTTTTCCTTTTTTAATATAGCCTATTTAATAGGCAATATTTCAATGACTTATGCCCTTGATTGCATTCACCAGATGGGACCCTTGCCCCCCCTCCCTTATAATTTAAAAACAAATGGATAGTTGTGTTGTAATGTTTCTTTGTTAGAGTAGGCATTCGTCATGTGTAGTGTTTGTTCAGGGTTTATGGAGGCTGTGACTAGTATTTGTGTCCCTAATATCAGTGTGTTTTTTGTTTCTAAAGACTTTGTTTTCAGGTAGTCTGTGAGAGTTGTAGTAGTGCAATCTGTGATTGTTTTTAGAGCTTTGCTTTGCAATGTCTGGATTGTTTTGAGGATTTTTTTAAAAGCTGTTAGGGCATAACTAAGCCTTGCCTAGTCTATTGCTTAGTGTATAAGTTGTTTATAAACCAAGTTTTTTTGTCTGAATATTGTGTGCGTGAATAGTTTGCCGGCATTAACTCTGTGCACCTTTGTTTTTTATGTTTCACATGCTGTTTGAATGTCGTTATATATTGTGCCAAGAATTTTTGGTGTGTGGAATAGGGATGTTGTTTATTATCATCTTTAGTATCTCTTGGTAGTCCTATCTGTCACTGGTAAGGAGGCAAGCTATTGATTTGGTTGCTGCTATTTTTAACCAATTTGTGGTGAACCAGGTGTGTACTGTGTTGAGGTAAGGCCGGAGGAGATGAGTGGCTTTCTTTTTGCCTCAGTACATGCATGTTAGTTATTTCATTGTCATATGAAGTTATGTGTAGTTGGGCTGAGTTGGGTATGAGTATGTTATGTATGTAGTTATTAAAAAGTGTAGTAAACAGTACATGCCCTTGGGCACACTGTTTGTTGTTTTTTTGTGTTTGATGACTGTCCTCTAAATGCTATACAAGTCACTCTACCCACTAGATAGTTGGCCGGCCATCTTTTTCCGTTGTTGTGCATGTTGATGTTGTATATTTTGTTTGTGAGGTTGTGGCGAGAGATGTCATCTAAAACTTTGCTGATGTCAAATGTTATCATGAGTGTTCTATTGAGGCTACTGAGTGGTGCTTAATGATGTATTGATATCAGATTTTTGCCCAGTGAAACGTCTTTTGATTGGGAGTGATTATCTTGATTATTAGCAATAGTTTGCATTTATAGTCTTATTGCATGTGCCTCAGCTACATGACTACAGATGCTAGAGACTGTTAATTAGCACATCTTATGTCCAAGCTAAAGCAATTTTGATTTTGTGATGAGAATTAGCTGTATGATGTCATTTGATAAAAATTGCTCCTGCTAAATCAAAAATAAAAAGCGTGGAGGGAAAGGATCAAAAGACTAAAATCTGTTTTGAATAATACAAGCACTATTGCTCGACTAAATTGAACATTTCTTTTGTGTATGTTCAGATTCATTGGGTAATATTTGTCCCAGCAATCTTTAAATATAATTCCATCTAATGTTTTTTTTTTTAGCTAAGCCTCATCACAAGCTTCATTGCTTGTTTTTGTGATATTTTTTTATGCATCTTTCCTTTACAGAAGAAGAAAGGGAGTAGTTACAAGCATTCTGGGGTCGTTTCCGTTAATAAAGCTCAAATTCGCCAAATATACACATTTTTAGATTATATAAAAGGAGGAACTGAAATAAATGCATTCATTGCCATAGATTTTACAGGTAAGATGGGATAATTATGGGTGATATAATTTGACATAATGTATAACTAGATACATTATGTCATAAAAGATCAGTCGGCCTTATTGTCATCCTTTCTCCTATAATGAAATTCTCACATCTTAACACAATCATAGAAAATACTTAGTTTTGCTTAATTGACATGCGCTCCTGCTATGCACTTTTCAGATCAGCTATTTAGGCAGATTTTTTTTTTTAAACTATTACACCATTATAAAATTGAATGAACCCAACTTTCATAATCCTACCATTAGTAGGATTAAAATTTATTACATTATTGATTTGTGATTTTTTTTCAGCTTCAAATGGGAATCCTCAGGATCCCAAATCCCTACATTTTGTGGATCCTAGTAACCCAAATCAATATGTACGGGCAATTCAGTCTGTGGCAGACATCATTGAAGATTATGATTCTGATAAGTACTTTCCTGTGTTGGGATTTGGAGCGAGGCAACCACCTGATTACACACAGGTTTCTCACGAATTTTTTGTCAATGGGAATCCCTCATCCCCATTTTGTTATAGAGTCCAAGGTAGTCTCGTTTTCTTGTTTTGTTTTTTGTTTTTTTATAGTTTTGCTTTTAGTAGCCTTAATTCTAGCAATTGTTTTAGTTTAGGTCTCATAAGTGATGTCACAGACTGGTGATTGTACATGTACATAACTCATTAGAAATAGATAGGGTACCATTTTAGAAACTTGCATATGTGATGTAGTGTGGTTTTGTACTGTACTTCCCTGTGTTGCAGCAATTTACAAAAGACTAAAAAAATATATATTTTAGATGGATATACTAAAGTGGGAGTTATCCTTATTTTTTACACGGTTACCAGTTTTTCAAAAGTTTCTCCCCAGCTAGATTAAATATACCCTGCAGGGGAAGGGGATAGTCCTTCTAACCTGTTACATTTGGTATCTGGAGGAGTTGCAAGTCCTCCCACGCTGATTACAAATTTGGGAAGCCTTCTCATTGTGTTGACTTGAACACTCTGATGTGGCCTGGGAAAGTTGTTAGTTCACTTCACCCTCACTACCTTACTTTATTATTATTATTATTATCATTATTTACAAGAAGCCCCTGATTAACATGAATTTGATTGACACATATTTTTTTGTACTTGAATACCGATTACTGCGCTCTGAATTCAATTAATATGCTAATGAAAAATATTAGTTTAGGCTAAAAAACTAAAGTAGTTTATGCCAGAAGAAATTTTTCTATTACTGTATGTACATATATACATCTTAAAGGATCTCTTACCCTCTGGCATCACTTAACACTCAGTGCCATGCTCTATCACCTGCTATAACAATCTTGTCTGTGTTTGTTTATTTATTCAAATAAGAATTCAATTTTACAGTACTTTTCAATTTTTAGTCATTTGTTAAACCCTTTAAAAATGTGCAAATGAAACTGTGATAAACATTGTGATGGAAATAAAAAGTTCAGAAAAGTTATTAATTTGAAAGAAAAACTTGAAATTATAGAATGTCGTGAGCAAGGAGAAACGAATTCGAAAATTGTACGCCATTTTGGTTTGAATAAATCAATGGTAAGGACAATTTGATCAAATTCAAATAAATATAAAGAGATGGGGAAGGCTGCTGCTCCCTGTGCAGCATCAGGGTAAAATATGTGAAACAGATCTTGTTTAATGCAAAATGCAAAGATTATTATCAATTTGGATTGAAGACTGCAATCAAAAAAGAATCCCCATTAGTACAGCTATAATTAAAGAAAAGACCTTAAAATGATTTCATTCATTGAAGGAAAAAGAGGCAAAATATGACCATTGGTTTGACCATTTCAAGAAGCAATGTAATTTGGATAACAGGTGAAGCAGCAAGTGCAGATGAGGAAGCAGCCAAGAAATTTCCTGACCCTTTCAAAAAAATTGTAGAAGGTGGCTATTCAGATCAACAAATTTTTAATGTCAATGAAACAGGGCGTTTTTAGGGGGAAAAAAATGCCTTCTAAGACATTTTTGACTGAACAAGAAAAGTCCCAACCTCGTTATAAAGTTGCTAAAGATAGGTTAACCCTTTTGTTAGGGGGCAATGCTAAGGATGATTTCCAAGTTGAAGCCTATGTTAGTCTACCGTTCACAAAACCTGCATGCTCTAAAGAGTTTAAATAAAAGAAGCCTGCAGGTAATTTGGAAAGGAAACAAAAAGGCCTGGGTGAGAAAGGTACTTTTCAAAGATTGGTTCAGCAATTATTTTTGCCCACCAGTGGAAAAATATTGTAAAGATAATAATCTTGCCTTTAAAACACTTTTACTTTTAGATAACGCACCAGGACATCCGGAAACTCTTAGTGCATTAAATGAAAATGTCAAAGTTGTTTTCTTGCCTCCAAATACTACGTCTATTCTGCATTCTATGGATCAAGGAGTAATTGCTATATTCAAAACGTACTTACTACCTTCAAAGAACTTTTAAACAAGCAATTGATTTATCAACTGGAGAAAACTCAATTTCACTCACTGAATTTTGGAAAAATTACAATTTAAGAGATGCGATTGAAAACATTCATAATTCAGGATTGAAGTTACAGAGAGAAACATGAAAGCTGTCTGAGGTTGCATCCTACTGCACTGCTCCAATGACTTTACTAGGTTTACCCCGCAAATTGACAGTGTTGTTAATGAAATTACAAATGTAGGGCAAGAGCTTGGTTTGAAGATTTGGATAAAGGAAATGTGAATGATTTACTGAAATCTCATTCAGAAGAACTCGATGTAAATGATCTTCTCAATATCGATTCACAGAGAGCTTATGAAGAATCTGATGAAGAAACACCCACTTCATCTTTGAAGAGGAAAATCACTCAAAAGGAGTTTGCCAAAAAATTTTAACTTTAGAGAATTTGAAACAGCAATGCATTGACGCTGATTCACATCCAGACTGTAGTGCACAAATTTGTAGATATTTAGATTCAGCTTTAGCACTTTATCAAGAAATTTATGAAAGACTCGTAGAAAGGAAACTATGTACTATCCAGACAATTAAAAAGTTTTTTATTAAAATGAATTTGAGTGGGAATGCATAAATTATTAAATTTAGTTAATTTCTATTTACATATTTTTATTTTCCTTTGCTTTAATGCAACTTCTTAGATTATTTAAATACAAAAAAAAGAGGCTATGATGTTTTTTTATCTACAAGCTTCAAATAATTTGAAAGTGTAGAACATATCAACATTTTTCAATTTACTTTTAAATTTGATTAATTCAATTTCAATTAATGACGCACTTTTGGGGGATGAATTAATTGCATTAATCGGGGGTTTCCTGTATTATGGATTATTATGTATTAATATTACTGGGTGTTATTGTGTATTATTATTATTGTATATTACAATAATCAGTCCAGTACCCATGATGCTTTGGTGCAGAGTTGGCAAATCAAAAAACCCTGGGTTTTATTACCATATTTTTTGTTGTATTTTTTCAAGTGAAATTTAAAAAAAACCTTTTTGTTTTTTCAAAATGCATATTTATGTTTATAATTTATAAAAATATGTATCAAAGTATGGTTATTTCTCTGATACTGACTTGTAATTCATCTCTCCTTCTGCAGGTTTTGGCTATCGTGGGTACCCACAATTCTCGATGATGATATAATATAATTATTAAACTAATTAATTATTAATATTATAAAAATAGAGATAGCTATTTAATTTTTACGTTATTCTAATGCTTGTAGCATTTGTTTAAAAAAAAAACCCTCCGAGATTTAAAAATCAAACAGAAAACCCGTGTATTGGGGGGGGCTTTTTTAAAATTTGGGGGTTTTGCCAACCCTGCCTTTGGTGCCTTAGTGGACTGCATGCTATCCTGAGATCACTTAACACTAAGGCATGATGATAATTGATGATCACTCACACTACTTGTTAGTGGAGCAGCCTATCCCTATTTCTCTTTATTAAATACTCTCTGACTCTTTTCTAAACTTGCTCTTCTATCCACAGTGCTTCTGGCTGCCCGGCGCACATCTCCACGTTTGTGGTGTTTCCAGAGGCTTACTGCAAGAGTGCTCCTGCCTTGTTGTTGGAGAGGGGGCTCAGCCCACTCATTAGAGCAGACTTGAGAAGTGGATTTTTACTATACCTCTCTCTTTCCTCTGTGACCTTTATTTATGGTCTCCTCCTGTCCTCCACTATTTCCTTCCCCCTTTTTCTGTCCCTTTTAAGCGTGGCTGATTGTGTCTGAGCATATCTGTGGGGGGTTGTAGTGTTGAACTGAATGAATGTGTGGGTGCTCGTGTATATTTTAAATTTAAGTTAGGGTATGATAATAATAGGTGATTACCCACCCTGCTTGTTATTGGACCCGCCTATTTCCACTTTTATTATTACATACCCACCTACCCCTTTCCACACTTGCTCTCCTATCCACAAAAGTTCTGCCTGCCTGGCGCACCCCGATAAGGGGCAAAGTGATTTGATTCCTGGCTGCCATACTGACAGGACTCGGTGCCCCATCCAGCCCCCAGCTTAGCCTCTTCTTCTTTCTGACATCCTGTCTTCTTACCTTGCTTCCTTACTTTCCCTACAATCTCTCCCACAACCTTCTCTGGTCAGCCTCTAATTTCACAGGGCAGACACCGACCAACTTTTCACCCAACCATCCCGGATCGGGGCTGAGTGGTGGTTTTTAACAAACTGCTTCACCCCCACCCTCACCTTCCTCACATAACCTTTCTCTCTCCTTTCACTGTCTATCAATTTTATGCCCAGCTCAATGTGGAGCCACCATGCTGAAGGGCTACCTGGCCACTGGGTGGGAGGTGTGGTCCTAAATGGTCGATCCCAGCTTAGCCTCTTCTCCTTCCTTCAGTTTTCCTTTCAATTATTTCTATCCTTCTTTCCAACTCCTCTTGCTATTGTTTCCCTTCTGCTTCTCCAAAATACCCAGTATTTGGGTAGTTCGTTAGCTGTAGGTTTTTATTTTTAACAGGTTAGTTTAGTTTAGTTATTTAGTACCTTAGGTACCCTCTTTTACATTTGTCTTTTTTTTCACTTTCTCCTTTTCTTTTTCTGTTTCAACAGAAGTTGCGACTATTGCTTTGTGGGCCCCATAGTCACTTGGTACTCGACCAGGCTATGCTTTTGGACTGATCGTTTCTTACTTCTGCCTCTGTATGGGTCGATGGATGCGCCCACTGGGGGGCATCATCTGCAGGACCATACCCTAGAGGAGGTTTTGTTTCTGGGAGGTCTTTGCAACGCACTCCAGAGAATCTCCGTTATGCGACTCCGCTGTTTTTTAAAACAATAGTGGGAGTTGGGGGGGGGGTTATTCCATATGGGCACTCTTTGGACTCACGATGACAATTTGGTGCGTGCCCTCGGCTCCAGGGGCAGCCCAAAATAAAATATTTACTTATATTGGTAAAGTTAACAAAAATAACTCCCAGAGTGGTCATGGTGCCTTAGACCCTGACTTTAGACGCTTTGATCCTTTTGGGTCAGAAGTCGATCCTGAGTTGGATTATGACTGATTTTTAGTCTTCAAAGCAAACGGTAGTCTTCTTAGTAAGGCTGACATCTTCGACGTCTATGAGGCTTTTGTTTAGAAATGTGGCAAACCTGCCCAAATGTGGCCACGTAATGATGGCGCATTGATAGTCGAGGCAAAATCAAGCGAGCAGCATCAGCAGATTAAGACCTTACAGTCTTTAGCTTCTGTAGCCGTGTCCTCTGCTTTGCACCTGACATTTAACACTTGTAAAGGTGTTATCTGATTGAGAAAGTTAATAGATTATGATGTTGACAGGTTGGTATCAAAACTTAACAATCAGAAGGTTGTAAGTGCCCACCGCATTTCCAGCTTTGTGAATGGCGCTAGGTTACCTACTGCCACCATAATCCTGACCTTTAACAGATTGGAACCGCCCAAGTATGTTAAGGCTGGCTATCTTAACATCCCAGTCAAGCCTTACTTTGAAAACCCATGGCGATGCTTCCTTTGCCAACACTTCGGCCATGTAAGCAAGTTTTGTAAACAGGCAAGGTTGTGTTAATTGTGGATCAGATTATCACAGGATGCCCTGTTCTCAACAGCCGTGCTGCCCTAACTGTGATGGAGAACACCCTGTAACATCACAGCAATGCACTTTCTTTTTCTATGAGACAGAAGTCATTACCATTAGAAACAAGAACAGGGTCAGTTTTAAAGAAGCCAGAAGAAGAGTAAAGGAGATGTATGTCCAACCTGGTTTGAGCTTTTCTGATGCTCTGCGTTCTGCCAGGCCAAAGAAAGGGAGAAGCCAGAGACCTCCTACTGGTTCTCCTGTGCCTGACCAGGTAAAAAGTCCTCCCTGTCCTAAACGTACATCTCCTTGTGATGAATACTCTTGGTCAGCACCTAACAGTGCTTCTGAGGCTGCCAACAAGAAGAGGAACCTTCCATCCTCTCCAGGTTCTCCAAGGATAGTTAAGCACCTTGCTACCACTCCAGAACATGTGGATATTGATCATGTTGGTCCTCAGGTGGTATCCATTCCACCTCTGGGATATTCACCCTGCTCTTAAAGGACCAAGCTCTTCTTCAGCTCCAAAGCCAGTTATCACTCCACCCCCCTTGTTGATACGGCTTTAAAATTCCTTCGATCCCTGAATGAGAAGGAATCAACCTTTGCTCCTTCCCAAGAGCCAGCTGTTGTGGTTACCCCCTCATCTGAGGAGAACTCTCAAAAACTGACTCCACATCCTTCTCTATCAGCATCGAATTCACAACTTTTGCTGATGTCCTTGCCACCACCATCGCCTCTACTATTCCAACCAATACTACCAGCTGTGTCAACATCATTTTCCTCGACACCTGAACTGACTCCTGAGTTGCTTCCATCTCTGCTTCTACAGTGAAGACAGTTCTTTATTACAGCCACTTATCAAAATCTGATGCACTACCTCTTAAAGAAAAACAATGGCAAAACTCAAGCTTTCAATGCCTCCTTTGTCATACTCCAAGCCTAAGGCTAAGTATAACAAACTACTTCTGCTGGTAGTTCAAATCTAAAATCTCCTACCCCTAAGGGTAGGAAGAAATCTACCATTATGCTTAAACAGTAACAATGTTTCCAATTATTCATTGGAACCTCCAAGGTCTCTTTCCCAAATGGGAAGAGTTGAAGCTCCTGCTAAAGGATTACAATCCCGATTGTATTGCTTTACAGGAGACTTGCTTGGGTACTCGCAGAGTACCCAACATTTCAGGTTTTGTGGGATATTATAAGAACCCTGGAGAACCAATTCATGGTTCTGCTGGTTTTGTTAACAACAGGGTTTCCCCCCCAACCAGCTTTCTCTTAATACAGACCTGCAGGCAGTTGCTGTCTGCCTGTTTTCCAGTTGCCATTATTCGGTCTGTTTGCTGTATCTTCCTCCTGGGGAGGAGATACAGCAGTTTTAGCTACAAAGTTAGCTAATTTAATTTCTCAACGCCCTCCTCCCTTTTTACTGATTGGCAACTTTAATTCTCAACTCCCCCTTTGGGGGGACCATGATAACAACCCTAGAGGAAATATGAATGAGAGATTTCTGGGCACTAATGATGTCTGCTTTCTTAGCGATGGCAGCCACACATCATTTCACATCCAGACGAACAGCTTTACATATGTGGACTTGTCTCTCTGTTCACCCAGCTGTAGAGCTGATTTTGACTGGGCAGTGGATCCTGACTTGTAAGGCAGTGATCACTTCCCCATTGTAATAACATGTACAGGTGGTCCTCCTGCACCACCTAGCAAAAGATGGAATACTAAAAAAGCAAACTGACCCAAGTTCAGGCACCTCTCGAGCCATGATGGGTCATTCCCTCATGAAAATATTGAGGTGGCTATTGATGATCTTCTAGCCCATGTCAATCATGCAGCTAATTCCTCCATCCCGCTCTCCGGCACAACTGCTCATGTACCACAATTGCCCTGGTGGTCTGCTGAATGTAAACAGGCTTGCTGATGTTATCATCGGTGCCCCACGATGGTAAAAAAACTTGCTCATAACTGAGCAAGGGCAGCATGGTGACGCACCCTTCAATGAGCTCGAAAGACCTTGTTGAATGGTTACATCACATCGATATATTGGCAAACCCCTGTAGAAAAAATCTGGAAAAGGGTCAAAAAGCTATTTGGGAACTTCAATGGCTTTACATCTCCCAACATTGTTCAGGCCAGAGAACTGTTGGGAGACTTGTCCCATATTTCTGATGTCTTGGCCAGATTGTTTGCTAATATTTCAAGCCCAGACAACTATTCCATCCAATTCCAGCACTTTAGGCTCGAACAGGAGCAGCATCCTATCAACTTTATGGAGCCTAACATGGATAATGAGCCTTATAACCGGCTCTTTTCTATCCATGAGCTCCATAATGCAGTCAAGCACTGTGGATCCACTGCACCTGGATTGGATGGCATTTCCTATGATATGATTTAGGAATATGCATCCATCCCTCCTCTCACATTTGCTGGACATCTATAACTTCATCTGGATTAGGGGCTGCATCCCTTTTATGTGGAGGGAGGCTGTGGTTTTACTTTTCCGTAAACCAGGAAAGGATGGGATGGAACCCACCCATTACTGCCCCATTGCCCTTACTAGTTGTCCATGTAAATTGTTTTGAGAGGATGATAAATACAAGACTCGTCTGGTTTTTGGAGACAAACCATCTTATATCTCCCTCTCAATCAGGGCTCAGAAAAAAACAGAGTACCATTGACCTGCTTGTTAGAATGGAGTCTTATATAAGAGATGCTTTTTCAAAGAGGCAACATTCTGTTGCTGTTTTCTTTGATATTGAGGAAGCATATGATACCATGGTATCCTTAAGCAACTCCATGATTGTGCCCTGCAGGGTTTTCTCCCCAAGTTTGTCAAGCACTTCCTCATGTGGTGCACACTATGCGTAAATGTTGGAAATGCCTTATCAGAGCCCGTAGAGCTAGTTGAGGGTGTGCCACAGGGAAGTGTCCTCAGTGTTACCTGCTTCTCTGTGGCCATCAATAGCATTATCGCAAATCTCCCAGCTGAGATTTCCTGAACTCTATATGTGGATAACTTAAGGACATGTCTGAAGAGCATGGACATAATGAATTTACTGTCACACACTTCTTTAGGAAGTGATCGATGTACCCTGTTAGTTTTGTATTCAGCATTGGTCCAGTCAAAGATGGATTATGGGTCACAGGTGTCTTCCTCTGCCTCGCTGTCCATTCTTCAAAAATTGAATACTGTGCGTAACCAGGGTGTACGCCTGGCTTCTGGAACCTTTAAGTCCTTCCCTGTGTGGAGTCTCTATGCAGAGAACGGGGCTCTTCCTCTTCCTTTTCACAGGCTCAAGTCTAACTTCAAATATCTTTTTAGACTTGAGCAATTACCATGGTTGCCAGTATATGAGTGCACGTTCAATTTGCGAATAGTGGCCTCATATGATAGATTTCCATCTCTGGTTCGCCCCTTTGCTCTGCGCATGGCCGAGTAAACAGGACGTCTAAGGGAGTTTTCTGTTATTCCGTTTTCATTACCAAAGATTCCCCCATGGCTCATACCACCTGTAGTGGTATGCAAGGGGCTTACTGGTAGGCCCAAGGATCAGTTATTGCCTGTAGCCTTGAGAACCATGTATGATCAACACTCCTCCTACCATCGGCCTAGCACCTCTGTGTTCACCGATGGGTCCAAGTCCTCGGACGGAGTTGGAGCTGCTGCTGTCTTCACATCTCAGACAGCATTGGTTCACCTACCAAGTGCAGCTTCTGTTTTTATAGCAGAACTTGTTGCCATTTTTGCACTCTTTGTTATTGCTCCTATGCCATCTGGTTGTCTTACGATTTTCTCTGATTCCCTTAGTTTTTTCATGCAAATTACCCAATCTTGAATTTGGTTGTGGGCTAGTCCGTTTGGACTTTGCAGCATTTATTTTCTGCACTATTCATTCATTCATTTATTCACCCCTCACAGAATGGGCTACTGTATGAAATGATTAGCGTATGTGTCCTGTGATACAAATAGGGTCACCTTGGCCAATGATGAGTTATATAAAAATATTTCCCTTATACCTTACCCCCCGTACATTGTCAGAGCTGCCTTTGGGCAGCTCCACGTAAAAAAAGATGCTGTCTCGGGGGGGGATCCTCCAAATTTCTTTACCAAGGAGGGGGAGGCTTACTCCTCTCCTAGGCCAGCTGGTGCAGGGGACTCCCCTTATCCCCTTCTCTGGAGGCACCTTTAGAGAAGCTGGGTGCACTTGGGCACCTCCCTCTTTCCAGAATGCACACAGGCTGCAGAATACTGGCCACTCCTGCTGAGAGTGACTCATTAGGGCCAACCCTCTTAGAGGGGCAAGGGATGGCAGGGTCTATCAGCCCAAACCTCCTAACATCCTGCACTCATGCATTCTGATTTTTCCTGGCCCCCTCTCTTCTCCAATGGATGCTGGTTCGCGGGCCCAAGACAAGTCGACAAAGGGTACCTTGAATGGGATCTGTGATGTCCATGAGGTTAAACCCAGTCTCTAGCCAAGCACGGAAACTGAGTCTGACCCTGTGCAAGCTCCTCTTCAGACAGTTCAGGTTCCCGAGTCCTCACAAGGAGGGGAGATATCTCTTTCCCTGGCTGGTGCCCCTGTGACAGTCAAGACCTTGTCCATTTCAGAGAAGGATATCTTGCTGAGGCCGATCCATCTGGCCTAGGGGCTTCTTACTGTGGAGGAGAAAATGAGTTCATTCCCCAACCTTCTCTCCTAAAAAAAAAAAAAAAAAAAAAAAATGTAATACCGAAAAGGTAAAGGGCTCCTCTCCCTCTGTGTGAGCCATGGGGATGGACTGGTCCACTGCCATTTTGGTAAGCGACTGAGCCAAGATTAGCACGTCCACCCCTGGTGCTTCCCTGGGTGGGGAGTCCTGACTAAAACCAAAATGCAACTGTGCAGAACAGAGCCTCAATTTCGTCGGGACCCCTCATTCAGAGGTACCTGGCATTTTTGAGCCCATTGGCTTCAAATGCTTCCATGTTATTCACTCCACTGATGGCTGCATGTTGGCCAAAGGCAACATGATCCATCAGATGAGAGCTCTAACTAGCATGATTGGTAGAGAGCCGAAGGTGATCCGTTTCTCAGATGGGAGCCTTCTGGCGAATGCATCAAATCCATCTGAGGTAGCCATGATTAGTGCCCATTGGACACTTTATGGGACGCCGGTGAGTGTGACGCCGCATTCTACCATGAACTTTGTGAAATGAGTAGTTTATGCTAGGGAACTTGTGGACTACTCCATAGATGACACCACTATGGAGCGGTCAAAGTTGAATATGTGATGAGAAAACAGGGAGGGGCCTCGAGACCAGCCCATACACTCTTTGTCACATTTGACTGTGACAAGCTCCCTGAGTTGGTACATGCCAGTTGGTATTGCTACCTTGTGAAGGTATTTGTGCAACTGCTGTGGATGTGCTACTACTGCCACCGCTTCGGTCATAGAAATCACTCCTGTAGATGTGCAAAGTCGGGATTACCTGAAGTCTGTAAGTTGCTCCAAGGCCACACATGATAAGTTCAAGTCATGTGTGGTCAAGTGTGTCAATTGCAGAGAGCCGCATCTTGCTTCTTTGAAGAAATGTGATGTGTATCTCATTGAGGAGGAAATCCTGGCCATTCAGGCCCAGGATTATCACATTTTGCGAGGCTAAGGACTTGGTCCTTGTGTGGCGGTGCTTCCTGGAATGTCTTATCCCTCAATGTTAAGAAAGACACCCTCTGCTCCTGGCTCCTCCAGGCCTACAAGCATTTTCATTTTCATGCCCATTCGGAACCCTTCTGCAGGTTCTATCCACATCCAGCCCCCACTAAAAACACGGCTTCCCCCAGTGTAACCATTTCCTGTAAGATGAAACGGCCGCACGCCTCCACTGAGTCGTTAGACTCACAGGAGGAAACCCCCTTGAAGTTGGTCATGAGGCCATCTTCCAGTGTTTGTAAAGCTGCCTCCCAAAAGGAGGACAGTACTAAAGGAGTTTCCTCAGCTCTTACACCCACACTGAGTGCTAGGCTGGCTGACTCGAAGGTGGTGGATCCTACAAAGAAGGGACCCTGCTCACCTAAGTTTTTGAGGCGGAGGGAGGAAAAGACTCGCATGGTGAACCCAACCTCTCCCACTAAATCCTCAAAGGCTACAGCGCATTGTGCAGCCAACAACGCCGGTTCTGCCTCCAGGAAGTCTATGGCCAATTCCATGAGGGTCTTCTCTTAGCAGAAGGCTCCCGCATCTCCTCTGAGCTAGGCCTGGAGGGCATATTCCTCTAATGTAATTGCCGCAGACTCCGGGCCAACTGGGAGGAGCTGCGGAGGCTTGTCTCCTCACATTCTCCATTAGCTACCTTTTTGAAGGAGACCATGCTGGGCAAATGCCTCCTGCCTACCCTCCTGGTGTATAAAGTTTTTTTTACCCCACCACCACAGTATGGACTGGCAGGAGGATGTGCCCTTTACACCCAGCATGATGTTTTGGCTTGTTTCTTCAAGGATTTTACGTTATAGGCCCTGCAGGAGTGGTGTACGCATGAGTTGCAAGATAATAGGCAAAAGAAGCTTGTTCTGTCCCCATGCTGGGGTGTGGGCTTAATGAAGGTGTCTCACATGCTCTTCTGTGTTTTTGGCTTCAAAGAGCATGGTGGAGAACCAAGGTTTATGTGGCACGGCAAAGGTGAGTGTATAGGCAGGAGGAGAGTGACTGCGAAAAGGAGCTGAGGGATACGTTTGAGGTCAGTAGAAGGGAAGAGTGGGGCTATCTGGGAGAAATGAGGTGAGATCTTGAGACATCAGTCCAGGGTCAATGGAGGAGAGTTTGTAGTAGTGTTACTGTGCAACAGGACCATTGTAGATGTTAATTTGAGAATGTAGAGTTAAACCGAATTGAATATTAAAGTTATCATAGATAGTTTTTGAGGCTTCCATGATGGAGTTGATGAACTGGGTATTGGGAGAAAAAGAGGTCAAGAATGTTGCTGGGAGAAATAAAAAAGTTCAAAGACTTCAACGAGTCCTTGATGTAAGCTGGTGTTTTGGGGATATTGAAATCGCTGAGTCCCACCATGATGGTGGATGAGTTTGAAAAGGTGACATTGAAAAGATCACCTAGTTCTTTAAAGAAGAGACCTGATGGGTGATCTGGTGCTCTGTAGATGCTTAAGACTTTGAGCTGAGGGCTTAGGGCAAGAGTAGCAAGAACTACTTCAAAGGTGTCAGGGGAGGGGTCATTTGGTGTGTGAGAGGCAAAGAAATTGGCAGCAATAATACTAACCCTACTCACCTCTCCTGGTGCTTCTACAATAGTGTAGGAAATTTTATCGCTGGATGTAGCAGCCCCCAAAATTGAGTTTATAGAAGTCCTCCCCATGTCTCACTGGTGCAGAATATAGAAATCTTAAATGTTATTATTTCTTTGGAGATAAAATCTGCCTTTTTTAAAGTCTGTGCACAGCAATTTAAGGGCATTATAGACAAGTGTAAATGTCATCACTATGGAGGTCTTAGGTAAGGGGGGAGAGGTTGGGGGTGGGGGAGTCAGAGTTAAAAAGAGATGTAGTTAATGACTCAAAGAGTAATCCCTATGAGTTATTGTAGAATATTTTAGCAATTTGTGGACCTTCCATTCAGCTGGTGTGTGCATATGAGCATAAAAAAACAAATCAAAAGTAAAAAGTGTATAGTTAAATTATAAATTAAATGTGCAGAGAGATGAATGTGTATGTGAGAAGATGCAAAAGTGATAAAGAAGAGAACACGCACAGAGAAGGAAAGAGAAATGCATTAGTAAAAGCACTGAAAAGTATAAAAGGAAAGAAAAATACTCTGCACAAGTTGATGTGATGAAATCCCAAGAGAAAGGAGAGAGATGTGGAAATTAAAATGGAAAGTACACAAAAAAGAGCACTCACTTGTAATTTAAGGAAACACATAGAGTGGAGCACTAGCTGAAATAATATTTGCAGAAATACTAAGAAAAAATACTTGACAGAACTAAAAAAAGTCAGGGACATTCAATTTGATGGAAACAACCCAAGTTTGCAAACAATTTGATTAAGCAGAAAAAATGAATACAAATCACTGGCGATAACACTGCAATGCACAGCAGGACTATCAAAATGATATCTTAAAATTGTAAAGGTTTAAAAGAATTTGGTGAATGCAGCACAGGCACAAAGCTGGCATGTCCTTCACACACAAGCTTAGTCAGTAAATGTTAGATTATCCTTTATCCTAGACAGTGGAGGCCACCTGTCTTCTGCACAGTCTCTTCTGCAAGTTCCACTCAATGTTATATACTCATCTCTGGCTGGAGAATGCTATCTGTGAGGCCTTCCTTCTAGACAGCACCATGCATCAGTATTTTTCAATCTGGAGAAGGCTTGCTATACCACATGGCAATACACTATCATGGAGACACTCCACACGATTGGGGCTAGTTGATGCCATCTGCTTTTATCTTGGAATTTCTGCAAGATTGTTGATTCTGTATATGTCTGAGGGGAGCCCTCTCTGGCCCAGCTGTGCAGGAAGAGGGCATCCTACAGGTAAGTGTTTTCAGTGTCACACTCTTTGCCTTGAGCATTAACGGTATCACCTCAGTGCTACTGGAAGATGTTTTTGCTACACTCTGGCTCTGCTCATGACATCATACAGGCAGGGTACCACCTTTGACTATTTGTCTCCATGTCTCTGCTCCCAAAGTTAGTACAGCGGTGTAAGTATTGTGTGCAGTCTTTTGGGAGCACACTTTATGTCAAGCTGAATCTGTGCCAGTCAGTCACTGTACATGGATAGCTCAAAGTCCCAGAAGATGATTTGCTTCCACACTGTATACCCTCTGTTTGAAGTCAGCAAAGCTCTACCAGGACTGCATCTGTCCTCACAGTTTAGCTGGTTGCAATACGCCACTCTGTACGGGACATGAACATGCCCAGTTCATAGAACAAATTGTGATTTTTAGGACTATCATACATGAATGTCTAGTAGATTCCCATTGTAAATGGAGCATAGCTAAATACCATATACCATTCATTGTTGTGCCCTTAAGAAGGAAATATGTTACTGTGCTCATGATGACTGAAACAACTCCAAACCATCACACTTTGCAGGTGTTTCATTGTCTTTAAGGATATACCAGGGGCGGTCAATAAGTTTTGCAAATCGGTAGGGCAAAACAAAGGAAGGGGGATGGCTGTTTGTGGGGGCGTTAGGACAAGTTATGACAAGTCAGGACCTGCAGCCGCATGCTCCTGCCTTGTCTATTTAAGAAGCAGTAGCTGATTGCAGATTGTCAGTCACAAATTTTTCAACAATGGTGAAGGTTGAGCACCGCGCAGTGATCAAATTTTTGACCAAGGAAGGCAAGAATGCAAAAGAGATCCATGAAGGCATGGTTGCAGTGTACACCGACACTGCCCCTTCCTATGCAACCATTGCTCGCTGGAATAGGGAGTCCCACCATGGTCGTGAGTCCCTTGAAGATGACCCCCCGTCCATCACACATGACCAACGATGGCAATGTGGCCCGTGTAGAGAGGATGATCCTCAAAAATCGACGAGTGAAGGTCGAAGAAATTGAGCGAGAACTTGGAATATCACATGGAAGTGTTATCAACATCATCCACGACAATTTGGCCATGACCAAGGTCTCTGCCCGTTGGGTCCCTAGAAACCTCACGCCCCATGATCGACTTCAACGTCATCAAAATTCGGAGGAGCTGCTGCTCCTGTACAACCAAGACCCGGCGGGATTCGAGTCCCACATAGTGACAGGTGATGAAACGTGGGTCCATCACTGGGATCCCGAGACCAAGCTCGAAAGCATGGCCTGGAAGTACAGGGGCTCTCGGACCCCCATCAAGTTCTTGACCCAACCCTCAGCTGGGAAGATCATGGCCACCATCTTCTGGGATTCTGAGAGAGTGTTGATGGTGGACTATGCGCCTAATGGAAGGACCATCACAGGCCAATATTACGCCGAGAAACTGGCTGGTGGCTGGGTTGAAGAAGTGCATCTTCAGAAGCGGCGCGGCAAGTTGACACGCAGTGTCCTGCTCCTCCACAACAATGCCCCTGTCCACAAGGCCAGAGTTGCACAAGCTGCCCTGCGTGAGTGCGGATTCGAGGAGCTCAACCATCCCCCCTACAGTCCAGATCTGGTCCCTAGCGACTACTTTTTATTCCGCCAGCTGAAGGCTGCACTGCATGGACGCCGGTTTGGGGACGATGAAGATGTCCAGCTCGCCGTCCAGGAGTGGATTGAACAGCAGTTGGGAGATTTCTGGTTGTCAGGAATTCAAAGCCTTGGACAAGTGGTGCAAGTGCATTGAAGTCGAGGGTAGTTATATTGAAAAATAATAAAACACTTTTCCTCATATTTCGTTTCCTTATATCTGATTTGCAAAACTTATTGACCGCCCCTTGTATCTGGGTTACATCCTATTTGAAACAGCCTGCTAGTTAACAAATGCATCTGAAAAAAGTGATGCAGTATGTGCTACCCAAAATATAAATAAACAACTAAGTGTTCCATTGTATGTCCAGAAGAACCATACCTATGCAGTACCAACACTTCAAAGAATGACATAATAAATAAGATTATTTTAAGCTTAGTACCAGTATGCAATCTTCAAGATTTGTTTATTATATATATGTATGGCATATCTGAAAAATATATACATTTGCTTAAATATATATGATTTGAAAGTAATTTTTTTGTCATTCACCACACTTTTCATGATTCGTAGGTTTGGGATTAACATATACAGTGAGCCTCAAATGTTTGTAACACTTGGAAATGCAAATTTATATACTTTTAGTCAATGCAGTTTAATGAAATTTGCAATGCACATGAAACTTTATGTAGCAAATGCAATGTAATGATCAGAAAAACAAAATGGTGAATAGGAAATACTTCATAAGGACAATAGTTAAATTTGACAATGTAAAAGCTTACAACAAATTTATATAAATAAATATAGGTTACATCTGCAAAATGTCTCATTTAAAACAAATTCTCATTACTTGAATATTCTAAACTAAATAAGAGGTTTCTTTTATCCTGTGGCATTCCTTACAAGATGGTCATACAGCCATCTTCATCATGGGAAAAAACAAACAAATCAGTCAGATCTTCATGAATGCATTGTAGGTTTTTCATAAGAGTGGCCTTGGGTACAGGAAGTCTCATAATTCAATTCATCCTTTTGATGTTAACAGAGTGGGCAGTTTGAAAACTTGCTGGAACAGTATGTGATAAACCACAAGCTACTCTGAGAGAGCAGCAGGAAGATCTGGAAACGAATGGAATTGAAGTTAGCATGGATACAAAAAGTAGAATGCTGCATCATAATGATTTCTTTTCTCGTCTCACTTGGCATTTGCAAATGAACTTTTAAATAAACTGCCAATATCCTGGGAACAAATCCTTTGGTCAGATGCACAAAAATAAAACTTTTCAGTCAAAATTAAATCAGTAGGGCTGATTTAATCAAGGCATGGGGTTGGAAAAATGGAGATAGTCGATGAAAGAATGAACACAAAATGTAGAGGGGAACTTTGGAAAGATATTTGTTATCTAGCATTGGCTCTTTGAACTTGAAACCAGAATGGGCATTTCAACAAGATCATGACCCCAAACATTCAGCAAAACAAACTATAAGAATTATCTGCATAAAGGTATAAAGGAATTAATGTTTTGGAATAGCCAAGTCAATCTCCTGACCTGAATCCCATCAAAACTGTGGAGGACTTTGAAACTCATGGATAGTTGTGAAACAAGATCTGTGTAACTTATCTGATTTGAAGAAAATATGTTTGGTGGAATAAAACAAAATCAGCCCAAGTACATGTAGAAAGATTGTAGGAGACTACCTAAAGTGCTTGCAAGCTGTTAATGACAACTAAGGTAATGCAACTAAGTACTAAACCATGTTTCTATGAATGTGTTGTAAACTTTGCATTGTCACATTTCACTATTGTCCTTATAAAGTTTTTCTTATTCACTATTTTGCTTTTCTGATTGTTACATTGTATTCATTACAAAGTTCCATGTGCATTGAAAATTTCATTTGCATTTCTAACAGTATTTTGTAAACTATTACAGTAGTCAAAATAACTGTTCATGGCAATTTTATAGGAGTTTTACAGTAGTTCTACTGTTAAAACATGGCCTTTCATTCCTTTATTAGCTTTTCATTGACAACTCAAACTAGAACAAAATGGAAATATATGATAAACTATTCTTAGAACTTTTTTCTTTCATCATCACTAAGTACTTTCCTACAAAGGGCCATTTTCCTGCAGTAACCTTTCATTATATATCACCCTTGCTGGTGGAATGAAACTTTTATGGTGTACTCTTTCCCAGCCTAGTAACCCCTCTCAAGGTTCAGCCACCTTTGACTCCGGCTTGCTTATAGTTCAACTAATTTAAGCATCACATATATTTCTTTGACAGGCTTAACTTTGATGATTTGCTTTTGGATCTAAATTCATAAACAAATTGTTTTAGTCCTTGCAAAGTGACCTGTGGTATATATATATATATATATCCTTCCACTTCTTAGCATCTCTGAGTTTACTCTAGTTCATAGTGTCACTTCTTTAACTTCAATAGGTAAAAGATTTTCTGGGAAAATAGCCTTTTAGTTTTCACTTGTTTACCCCCCCCCCCATGGACACACACACACATACATATGCAAAACACATGCACACATACATACGCACACATATATATCATACATACACACATACATACACAGCCCCTTATGCCCATGCCAGTAATATTCAAGAGGACTATAATCAATTTATCATAAAATGGCTAGTATTTTTCTGTTCATTTACCATTGTATCTTATTTTTTTCCACTTAGTAGACACACCTTTCAGAGTATTTATAATACCTCCTCCCCCTGCATCTTAGTATTTAAGATTGATGTTAGGCCATACCTGGAATATTGTCTTCAAGTATGTTTGCCTCTTTAAAGGGATATCAACATTTTGGATGCCTTCCATGAGGCACCTTGAATATATGGATAGGTTGAGGGCACTTAAAATGTTTTCATTTGAAAGGAGATGTTTAAGGGGTGACATTAATCCAGTTTTTTAAAATGTCAGGGAGATTGCTAAATTAGAAAAAAAAAGCAAGTTTTTTGAGCTGGAGACAGATGATGGGACAGAGGGTCATTGCATGAAGATTTAAAAAAATAAAGATGCAGGCTGGATTTGGAGAAGTATTTCATTTGTAGTCATTAATTTTTGGGGTGTCTTGACTGGGGATGTAGTATCTAGTATATAGGGAGAGAGCATATATTTGGAAACTGATTTTACAGGTTTTAATGCTTATATGTATTATAGCAAAGTTATTAATACAAGGGTGTCTTAATATGATGAGTCCTACTCAGCTAATGGCTGATATTGCAAGCTTATATATGTAGATTATGTCATGGTAGTGGCTTTCTAGCATCTAGTTTCACTGACTGAAATGACCCTTGATAGGTGCTAGTGGCTTTCCTCATCCTTTACATTTGTATTATAAAAAAATTATGGCAAAAGAGGTATGCTATTGCCATCTTTGTGTAATTTTTAAATTTTTTTTTAAATATTTTTCTTTCATATCCTAATTCTTCTTTCAATAAATAAATGTGGCTACATTCGCTCTACTAATTTTTTCACTAAGGTGCTACATCTACAAGTATGCTCGTGGATGTTTTATTTCCTTTTTACTTTTTCTCAACTATACATTGTATCAGGTGATCTGTACTTGAGACATTTCTTATTCTCTGCAACACATGTTTTCCAGGAGTGCTGGAAGCCTACTATGACTGTCTCCATCGTGTTCAACTCTATGGACCTACTAATTTTGCTCCGATAATAAATCATGTTGCTAAATTTGCAGCAGCTCATCGAAAAGGAGACAAGTACTTCATTCTCCTCATGATTACTGATGGTATCATTACTGACATGCCCATGACTAAAGAAGTGAGTAGCTCTGCATTTTCATGTTAAATTTAGTAAATTATTATTATAATCTTGGATAATGTTATGAATTGACTATTGTTATCTGTAATGACGTGATCTATTAATGCGGTTTATTATAGTCTTGTTGTGGATACTTCAATACTAGGTGACCTCTTAAGGTCCTGTAGAAATAATCAGTCAGTCCATGCCTGTCACTCACTCTATCAAGATCACGACCTACTTAAGAAAAAGCTATAGACACAACAACTAGCCTACTGTTTCCTATCATAGCCTAAATTACATATCACATTTATTCTATTTACTAACCCCTACTAATAACTTATTGTGTCAATTACTACCACATCTGATGCGCCACATCATTCTCGGTAAGTTTTCTAAATAATAGTTGTTATAACCTAACTGATAATAGATATACCACATTGGCGATGACGATTGAGGATTTGTTTTGCCTTTTATCAGTGGGTTAAATTGTCCCCTATTCCAATTTTCTGTGTATAGCTTTCTATTTTTCGCAGGTTATTTTTTGCAATACAATGTCTCTTATAGGTTCTATTGATAGTTTTGATGCTGGAGTCAAAGATTTTGAGACCTATATTAGTAGAATCGAACTCTATTTTCTAGCTAACTTCTAACCCAAAGGAGAAGAAGGTACCAGCCTTTCTTACATTGGCTGGACCTAAGGTTTTTGCCTTAGCTAAGGGTCTGTTATCACCAAAGGAGCCAGGGACTTGTAAATATCATGATATTATTAAAGTTCTGAAGGAACATTACAAACCCAAGGTAATTCTAATATATGAAAGAGTTGAGTTCTATTTTAGGAATCAAAAATCTGGTAAAACTATTGCTAATTTTGTTGCTGGAATTAAAGCACTTGCTCACACATTTGAGTTTGGTGACCATCTAACGGATATGTTAAGAGACAGATTTGTGATGGGCCTATCTAATGAGTCTACACAGCACATTTTGCTGGTAGAATCAGACTTTAACTTTTAGTAGAGCTGTAGAAATAAATAGCTAGTGCTAGAGAAGCAGCTTTCAGAGATGCACAAGCTATGGGACACTCTGCTATAAACAAACTGAATAAACAGAGCCCTCCTACCTTCAAGCATAAGCCTACTCAGCCTAAAGCTGGGGTGGCAGATGCTACCTTAAAACCTAAGACACCTTGTTCTGGTTGTGGTAAATTACACTGGAAACAGGAGTGCCCATTCAAGGATGCTACTTGCTTTGCTTGTAATCAGAAGGGGCATATTAAACCTACATATGTGCAAAAATGTGCAAAGCGTAAATTTTTGTAGGACCAAACCAAAATTTAAAGGGAATGATCGTGTCCATAAACTGGACAAGGCTAAAGTTACTGAGGTAGATTCTAGCTATGACTGTCTTTAATGTTACTCCTACTAAAGGTAATCCTTTTAATGTAACATTATTTCTAAATAATGTCTGTGTAACTATGGAATTAGATACAGGTGCTGCATGTTCCCTTATTTCTGAGGACACTTTCTCTAATCTATGGCCTATTGAAAGTGACAGACCTGTTCTTCATCCTTCTTCTATAAACCTTAAGACTTATGGTGGAATTTCCCTCAAAATAGCAGGTGAAATTTTTGTCTGTGCTAGACTTGATTCTACTAATTCTTGTCAAGCAACTATTGTTGTTGTTGAAGGATCAGGCCCATGTGTTTTAGGAAGAGATTTAATTAATTCCCTTCATCTAAATAATCGGAAGCTCTCAGATATAAATAGTGTATCATATACTGAAGCTGATCTAGTACAAAAATTCCCAGATTTATTTTCTCCTGGTCTGGGTTTCCTTAAAGGTAAAACATTCCCTATTGAGGTAGATCCAAATACCCCTCCTAAATTCTGTAAAGCCAGGACAGTTCCCTATACACTAAGAGCTAGAGTAGAAAGAGAATTGGATAGTTTGGTAGAAGAAGGTATACTTTCCCCTATACCGCATTCTGCCTGGGCTGCTCCATGCAGAATGGATCAATTGAAGGCAAATGGATCAGTCAGGATTTGTGGGGACTATCAGCTTACAGTAAATAGAGCCACTAGGCTGGATACGTACCCCATTCCTAAGATCGAGGATCTGTTTAGCAGTCTGTCAGGTGGTAAGCTATTTACTAATCTAGATATGTTTCAGGCATATGCCCAATTATGCCCTGATGATGCATCGCAACAGTATACAGTGATTAACACACATCATGGGTTATTTAAATATCATAGTTTATCTTTTGGAATCTCCCCCGCACCTGTTATTTTATTAAGGGATCTTACAGGTGTTGTTTACTACTTGGATGATGTGCTCATATGTGGTTCATCTAAACATGAGCATGATCAGAGACTTAGATCTGTACTAAAGATACTAGAAACTGCTGGATTGAAGCTTTGTTTGAAGAAGTGTGCTATTGGTGTTCCTACTGTGTCTTATCTGGGTCATCGTATTGATGCTCAGGGTATTCACCCCACTTTTGACAAAGTTAAAGCTATTGCAGATGCCCCTATTCCTACTAATATAACTCAGCTAAAGTCATACTTAGGTTTGCTTAACTTTTATAGGAGGTTCATTCCTAAGGCAGCTTCTATCTTTGAGCCTGTTAACAGCTTATTAAGAGCTGTTGTACCTTGGTCTTGGGGGAAAAGCACAAACAACTGCTTTTGTTACCTCCAAGCAGCTTCTACTATCTTCTGAAGTGCTAGTGGATTTTGACCCACAGAAACCTATTGCAGTGGTTGCAGACAGCAGTGCTTATGGAATCGAAGCTGTTCTATGCCACCTGATAGATGGTATAGAGCGGCCTGTTCACTTTGTTTCTCGTACTCTATCAGTTACAGAACGTAATTATTCTCAGTTGGAAAAGGAAGCTTTGGCAATGGTTTTTGCTCTAAGGAAATTCCATTTCTATTTGTGGGGTTAGCACAATTTTACATTGGTGACAGATCATAAACCTCTTCTTGGTTTATTTTCTCATTCTAAATGTATCCCTCCTATGCCTTCTGGTAGAATACAACGTTGGGCTCTTCTTCTCCAGGCTTATAATTTCACTCTTATTCATCATTCTGGAACCTTATTAGGTACGGCCAATGCTCTAAGCCGTCTACCTGTTCCTAGTATTAACATAACTGACAATACTCCAGTTCCAGCTGACTGGACTATGCTGGTGAATTTTATAGACTTTTTACCAGTCACTAGTGTTGCTGTCAGGGATTGCACACATGCAGATCATGTTCTTTCTAAAGTATACAAGTTCTGTGAGATTGGGTGGCCAGCCTCAACTATGGGGGATCCTGGCCTTGCTCCTTATGTTCGGAGGAGGGATGAGTTATCCATTCAGTCAGGTACAGTCTTGTGGGCAGTAAAGTAGTTATTCCTCTTAAATTAAGAAATGCTCTATTGCATGAACTACATGATAATCATGTGGATGCTTCTCACATGAAAGGATTAGCTAGAGGTTACTTTTGGTGGCCTAGTTTGGACAAGGATCTCAAAGAACTATGTAGGTCGTGTCCCCATTGCTTAGCTCTACACACTGCACCTCCTAAGGCGGAATTTCATCCTTGAGAGTGGCCACAGTTGCCATAGTACAGGTTGCATGCTGATTATGCTGGGCCAGTAGATGGGAAGCATTTTCTCATCATAGTGGATGCTCACTCTAAATGGGTTGATGTTTACCCTACATCAGGTCCAACTGCTAGAGAAACTATTAATTTTCTTAGACATTATTTTGCTCAGTTTGGTTTGCCAGTTTCACTTGTTTCTGACAATGGTCCTTGTTTTACTTCTGAGTTTAAGCAATTTGTCACAAGTTGTGGTATTCATCACATTACTACATCAGTATATGGGTGTGATAGAACGGGTTGAGGTTGCGTTAATTTCAACCCCTATCCCATGTTATTTAAAAACCACGATGCTCCCACGTGCATCTTCGCTTTGAAGCTTGGCGCCTTATCGCAGCCACCTGAGTCAATGTTTAAACAAGGAGGTTTATCTTCCCCCCGTTCGCCCCCATACGCCGACCTCGCCAGATTGAGTTAGGCTTATGGGCAGATAAGGCATTGTTCCCAGGCTCGGCTGTGCATTTCCTCGAAGCTCCCACTCCATTGTCCCCCACGCCAAGGGAGTGTCTTGACTATTTAGATGGAAACTTTACCACTAAGATCAGATTGGAGATTTTCATCGCGAAACATCACCCCGACCCTCTCTCACTTTGTGCGCCAAGGGACCTCGACCTCGAGATTCACCATCACTTGTCCAGAAGGAGGACAATATCCCTTGAGTGCCAAGGTTCGAGCCTTTCGTGACGCCAAGTCCCCAAGGCTTCCCCCTCGTTGTTCAGAAAGAGAACAACGTTAGAACAGCCATTGTTCGTTTGAGCCCGTTCGCCAAGAAACGGTTCTCACCCTTCCCCCTTGTTGTTCAGAAGAGAACAACATTAGAACAGCCATTGTTCTTGAGCCCGTAGACAAGAGACGGTTCTCACCATTCCCCCTTGTTGTTCAGAAGAGAACAACATTAGAATAGCCATTGTTCTTGAGCCCGTAGACAAGAGACGGTTCTCACCCCCCTCCTGTTGTTCAGAAGAGAACAATGTAGAACAGCCATTGTTCTTCAAGCCGTTCGTCGAGAAACGGTTCTCATTCCCAAGACGCCATGTCAGGATCCTTTTATCCCTCCCCTTCGGCTGGAATTCGCCAGCGGACCAAAAATTCCTTCACGTCGACTTCCTCTGCACCACTAGTATAAAATTACGTAAGCCGAACGTTACCTTGAAAGCTTTTTTTCAAAGTTTAATAATTTCCTCCTTAGAAAAGTTTTTATTATTTTTATTGTTGAAAAGAAGACAAAGTAGTGAAATTTTTGCGGGAAAATAAAATAATTGTAAGAAATTTCTCCTTCTCAGATTTTTTAAAAATAACATTGAAAGAAAATCCCATAATAAAAATAATAAACAATAATGTAAGTAATATTTGGCAAAAACATGTAAAAACGGCCAAAATAATAATTGGAATTGAATTTCTTTAAGTGCGAGGGTTTTTTTTATTCGAATAAACTATTTCTCTCTCTCTCGCAAAAAGATTGAAAAACGGGAGTTTTTTGGATAATGCAAATATCTTTAAGTGAGTATTTAACCCTTTTGTTAATTCTATCCTGTGCTTTAAATGGTTTAGCGAACCATCCCATCTCTTTAACTTTATATTTGTTTTACCTTTTTAAATCTTTTAATCCTCGGATTAGCCCGAGCCCCCACTACCCTTTCCATTCTCTGTTTATGTCAATATTTTCTGTTTTGTGTATTGTTGATAGTTATTATTAATAAAACTCTATTTTATTAATGATAGCAATATTATTATCCTTGAGCTCAGTTCCACTTCTTAAGCATATCGAAGATACATAATATCGGCCCGCCAGACATCCACGCACTCTAAAGATAATTAAAGAAGTTCCCTCAACGAATAGTTATATATGGTATATCGTCGAGAGTCCATTCTACCACAATAAACCTTCTACTAATGGTTTAGCTGAGAAGATGGTTCAGACCTTCAAGAAAGCTCTCCGTACATCTTCTGAGCCTCTTAGGACAACTATAGATAGGTTCCTATTTAACTATCGACTCTACTACTGGTGTTTTCCCTGCTGAGTTGATTTTTGGTTGACGCTTGAGGTCTAGATTAGATTTGTTGTGACCTACAGAACCACTATTTACTAGAGTGGCCCGTAGGGAGGAATGTCAGAAAGCTAACCACTCTTAAATCTACTAGAAACTTATCCCTGCCACTATCATCTTCAGTGATGATCAGGAATTATACTCCTGGTGGTCCTAAGTGGATACCTGCTGAGGTACAGGAGCAGACTGGTCCTTTATCTTATAGGTTCAGTGTACCCACAGGAGATGTTGTAAAAAGGCACCAAGATCAGGTTATTCCTAGAACCACAGTGGCTCCTGTTATAGAAGCTCCTGTGTTACAACCTGTTTCTCCTACTTCTCCAGTTCGTCCTATTTTGCTTCCTACTCCTGTCTCTCCTGTGGTAGACTCTTCACTGCAGGTTATTGGTCCTCCTTCAACTACTGTGCGCAGGTCTTCTCTGCATTTTCATGTTAAATTTAGTAAATTATTATTATAATCTTGGATAATGTTAGGAATTGACTATCGTTATCAAAATCAGTCAATTCTAAAACACACTTTAAAATAATTTTAAAAATGTCTATTATAATAAAATTTTGTTATTGTTATCAAAATTCCTTAATAATCATCTTTTTTTCACCTTAAGATTAAGAATTTTAATGCAAAATCTAGTGTTGCATTAATCCACTGTAAATCTTTCAATAAGTAATATGGGTTTAATGCTCATAAAAACAATCCTTAACAGAATGGCAGAATCAAGAGCTATAGTGATAAACTCTGTAAAATCATTCAAAGCAAAACTGATTTTTTTTTTTATTTCTCAGCTGAAGATGAACTCTTTTTACATTTTTCCCAAATATGAAAAAATAGGTCACAGTGAATTTAACCCAGCATCATTTGTTTATCCACCTTCAAATACTTCAAGAGAGGTTAAAAAAAATAAAAAATTGAAAGTGTTACTATCATAGAACCGATGAATAGGGTTAGGAAACTCCTTTAGGAGCTTGATCCACATAAAGGGCACAGCGATGTGTTCCTCTGGCCACCATGCTGATGAGACTCCGTGCCTTGTCTGGCCCCAGCTTAGCCTCTCTTCCTTCTTTCACTAACCCCTATTCTCTGTCTCTTGTACCAACTCTCCCTCATTTTGCACCTGCTATTCTGTCATCCTGTTACAAACATCCCATGGACCTCCCTGATCATGACCCGGTGCTCATCTGGATCACAGATCTGAGCACTCCTACGATAAGATGTTAGGCATGGTGACTCTAACCGCTCAGAAGCCAGCCACCATGCTGGATCAGTCATCCTGACCTGCCTACCATGCCACATGTAAGATTTGTGTCCAGATTTTCCCCAAGGGGTGGTGGAGAAGGTGTATACCAACCCGCCCATGATAGCGGCCGGGCAAATCAAAGGCACCCACGAGTACCGTTTCCTTATTAGGGTCAGTGTTGTCCATCACAGGCAAGAATGGTAAAGTCTTGCTTAATGGTCATGGAGAATGTTAAAAAAAAAGACCATTTACCATCAACAGAGCCGCTCTTGGGCAGCCTCACACCAGAAAAGGAGGTGCCCCCTCTGCTTATTCGGAGACCCTCCAACCTCCTCCTACCAGGAAAGAGGCATACTCGACCGCTTTCAGTGGGAGCAGCTTGATAGGATACCCCCTTAGGGGGAGCAAAGGATAGCAGGGTCCGTCGGTCCATGCCCCCTAATGTTCTACACTCCTGTATTTTCAATCTACAGGCATCCAGTGTACCTGCCCCCCTTCCCGATGCATGCTGGTTCAGCGGGCTATAGACCACAAAAGGGACCACAAAATTGGATCCGTGATTTCTTGGAGGGGGGGGGGGGCAACATGGAGGCCTCCCTTGAAATTGACATGGTCCTGTAGGTGACCCAGGCCCAGACAGCAAGATCTTCCATGGGGTTAAACCTGGGCTTGGTCTGAAGCACTGAACATGGCTCCGCCACTGTGCACCTGTGCCCCCCCAGGACTCGCAAGGAGAGGATGGCCCTTCCCTCAGCTGGTGCCCCTTTAACAGCAAAGACCTCCATTTCAGAAGGATCTTGCGGAGGCCAGTCCATCTGGCCTAAGTAAGAGCTCCTTCAGGTGGAGGAGAGAAGCGAGTTCATTCTCCACCCCCCTCTCCTAAAAGGAAAAGACTCAGGGCTCCTCTCCCTCCTCATGAGCCAAGGGGACAGACGGTTTCGATAAGCGCCCAAGCCAAGATCGGCACGTGCTGCCCCGATGCTTCCCCAGGTGAGGAGTCCCATACGAAGACCAAAATTATATGTGTGCAAAGCGGAGCCTCGGAGGTGCTACTATTGACACCACTTTGGTCATACAAATCCCTCCTGTAGTGTGCAAAGTCAGGGTTATCCGAAGTCTGTGTAAGTTGCTCCAAGGCCGCACACAATAAGTCTAAATTATGTGTGGCCAAGTGTGTTAATTGCGGAGAGCCGCACCTTGCTTCTTTGAAGCAATGTAGCACATATCTCCTTGAGAAGGAAATTCTGGCCATTTAGGTTACAGATCGTCTCTCATTTCGCAAGGCCTAGGACTTGGTCCTGGCATGCCCGGCGCTGGCTTGACTTCTTATGCCTCAATCTTAAAAAGGACCCTCTGCTCCTGGCTTCTCCAGGCCTACCAGCAAGGTCGTTTCCACTCCCATTCGGAACCCATCTGCAGGTTCTAACCACCCCGGGCACCTTGTGGTAGATCTGGCGGCACAAAGGGTTCACCCCCAGGCTCAGCTAAAACCAGGGCTACCCCAGCGTGACAGTTTCTTGTAATGTGAAATGGCCACACGCATCCCCCAAGTCGTTAGACTCACATGAAGAAGGCAACACCTCTGAAGTTGGTGGTAAGTCCGTCTTCCGGGGTTCTTAAAGAAGGACAGCACCGAAGGAGCTTCGGCTCGTATGCCCCCACCCAAGTATGGGCCTGGCTGCTCTGGCACCATAGATCCTCCAAAGGAGGGAACCCCGCCTGCCTAAGGTTTCGAGGCGGAGGGAGGAAAAGACTCGCATGGCGAGCCAAACTTCCTCCCGAATAAGTCATCTAAGGCGACAGTGGAAGTGTACAGCCATTCCAATGAGGGTCTTGTCTTTGAAGAGGGTCCTCGCATCTCCGAGCCAGGCCTCGAGGGCATATTTCTTCAATGGAATTGCCGCTAGCTACGGGGCAACTGGGAGGAGCTGCAGAGGCTCGCCTCCTCCCGTTTTCCTTAGTCATCTTTTTGCAGGAGACCATGCTGGACACGTGCCCCCTGCCCACCCTTCCAGAGTATGTGTTTTGCGACCCCACCGCCACGGGATCGGGGCTGGGCAGGAGGATACGCGATTTACACAGCCGTGAAGTCTCTGTTCTTAACTTAGTTTTAAATACCTCCTTTCAGGCAGTAGCTGTGCAGCTGCACCTGTATAGGAGGTATACTGTTATTTCTGCTTACATTCCACAGTCATGTCATCAGACTTCGACGCGGGGAAATTTCGCCGCGTCTTGGCACGGTTGCCAAGGCCCTTTCTCTTGCTCGGGGATTTGAACGATAGACACCCTCTCTAGAGAGACTACTCAATCAATCCCAATGGTCAGGTCCTTGCTGACCTGTTCGGTGAGCTGGAGATAGGTGTCATAAATGTGGATAAGTTACGCATCACTGTCCAAGAACCGCTTCATTTTCCTGTCTTGATCTATCTTTGTACTCTGGGTGCACACCCTGATTTTGAGTGGGAGGTGGTCGATGACCTCCATGGTAGGGATCGCATTCCCATTCAAATATCATTTTCTGAAACGTTGCCGCCTGAGACACCCCCTGTGGTGCTTGGCGCGGGCGGCGCAGTGATCCACATTTCAGGAAATGTCTGAGGCCATTGAGTTCTTCTCCGGCAACCTCATCGCTGTGGGCCTAACTACTATTCTTAGAACGTCTGGTCGTCTTGCATCCCGATCGCTTCCGTGGTGGTCAGCCGAGTGTGAGACGGTCCTCAAACAGAAGCGTTCTGCCTATATGCGCCATAAGCACCGACTGAACGATTTCACTGTCTGTGAATTTCGTCGAGCTAGGGCTAGGTGCCGGGATATTTCGAAGCACGTCTACCGCTCTTCCCGGCTTGCATACGTGTCTTCACTTAACGGGAAGACCTCTAACAGAGGTGTGGAAGAGAGTCGAAAGGATTCGGGTCATGTTCTTGCAGGATCCTCCTCCCGTTCTCCAGGAGAATGTGACTGCAATCTTTGACCTTGCCTCCGTGGTGGAGTCCTTGGTGACCGCTTCTCCGCATTTTCTAGTTGGGATGCTGCTCCGCCCAGCATTCAAAGCGCTTCGTGATGTCACGTAAGGCCGCCAACTGGACTCTACTTCCAGAGGTGGAGAACCATTTAATGACACGTTTATGTTGTGTCAGTTGCGTTCCGCTCTCTCGCTTCCTGCACGGACACCGCCCTTGGTCCAGACGATGTCCCGTATGCCCTGCTTCGACACATGCGTAAGCGAGGCAAATCCTTTCTGTGCAAGTTGATTAAGAAAGTGGTACATGTTAGATAGCCTTTTTTCTTAACTGTGGAGGCCAATTGTCTTTCAGACAGTGCCGCTTCTTCAAGTTCCACTCCATGTTGGATGCCCTGCTCCGACTGGAAAATGTCTTCTCCGAGGCCTTCTTTCCTCGATAGCACTACCCCACATTTTTTTCCGATCTGGAGAAGGCCTATGATACCGCATGGTCATACGGTATCATGGAGACACTACACGATGGGGGCGAGAGGAACCCTCCCTCTCCGTCCCAATGAAGAAGAAATAGGGTGTCCCCAAGGAAGTGTCCGCAGTGTCGGTCTTTGCCTTGAACATCAACGGTATCACCTCGGTGCAGCCGGAAGATGTTCTCGCTACGCTCTACGTGGACTACCTTTCGATCTCTTTTGGTACTCACCAGATGCCAACTCTGGAGTGTTAACTCCGGCAGGGCGGGGAATGAGGGCGCCAAAGAGTCCGCTAGGACCGGGCGACCGGACCAGTGTTTCACTCTTCCTCACACCGACTACATAGCAGGAATACGGACAGCTCTTCGGACTGCTTGGCAAAGAAGATGAGAGACGGTCCAGGGGAACTTAAAGTTGCCTTCCATTGCGCCGCGTCTGTTCCCATGGACCTATCCTCCAATGCCGCGACGGCTTCAGGTCGCTTTCTGTCGTCTCCGAATCGGGCACACTCGTGTGACGCATTGCCATTTGATGGAGCGCTCGCCTGCGCCTTATTGTGATGACTGTGTCGTCCCCCAGACTGTTCGGCACATTCTTGTCGAATGTCCCAGTCTGGGTGATCTTCGCGCACGTCACCTGTCCCGGTACCGAGAGATGGGCGGGGTCGCTACCGCCTGTCCCTTGTACTCGGGACGGGTTTGTGACACCGACCTATGAACTTTTAGACTTTTTAGAAGAGGCCGGCCTTCTCCCCGTTATTTAATATTCAACGATGACATCACGGTCTTCTTCGGCCGGGAAGGGCGGGCCTTTTCCCGTCGATGGAGCTCGCTCTATATTTTTTAAATTTTTGTTTTTCTTTTGCTTTCTGTTCGTATTTTTTTTTTATTTATTTTTTTTAAATTTGGCTTTTAATATAGCCTAGATTTAGGCTACTTGAGTACGGTGACTTATGCCCTAGGTGGCAGTCGCCAGATGAGATATATATATAAAAAAAAACTGGCAGGCATTAAACCGCATCTCTCGCTATGCCGAAGTGCACAGGTTTCAGTTTTCCTTCGCTGTGACTAAGCTGGTGTACTTCTGCCACCATCCAAGGCTCTACCCTGACCCGGACTTGTTTTTAAATGGGGTTCTCCTAGAAGTAGTTGATTCCCACCGTTTCCTTGGTTTTGTTTTTGACCGACGCCTCACCTGGGAGGCTCATATTCGCAGCCTTAGGGTCTCTTGTACCGGCGTCATGGACATTCTTCGTTTCGTGACTTAGGATGCGAGTTTTATGCACCTGCAGCCGAGCCCGTATTGCTGAAGGTTGACTCTATCCACCACACTGGCCTTCGCCTGGCGACCGGTGCCTTCCGCTCTTCCCCCATTGAGAGCCTACTTGTCGATGCTGGAGAGATGCCACTCGCTCTACGCCGTGCACAGTGCATTATTCGCCTGTACGCTCGAGCCCGGCGCCTACATCACTTGATAATGGCTCTCTCTGCTTATGCAGCCATCTCGACGCTGTCAATGCCGCCAAGAGACGCCAGTCATACCCTAAGCCCTTTGGGTTTAGGGCTATGAAATCCTTTGAAAGCTCGTTGTAGCTCTCGGGCCGTTGGCGCCCCTGGTTCTGCCCGGGACTCAACCATAGAGGGTACCACCTTTTGAGTACTTGTTGCCACGACTCTGCTCCTAAAGCTATAGCGCCTAAAGTATTGTGTGTTGTCTATTTGGAGCACATTTCGTTTCACGCTGGAACCATCCCAGTGTATACAGATGGCTCCAAGTCCCAAGAGGGGGTTGGTTTAAACGCCGTATCCTCTGTTTGAAGTCAGCCAGGCGCTGCTTCTGTCTCTGTCTTCACGGCCGAGCTGGTTGCAATACACCGCTCGGTACGGGAGATAACGTGTCGTGCCCGATTCGGAAACCGGATTGTGATCTATAGCGACTCACAAAACTCTCTAATTGCTTTCGGAACATTGGAATCTCGCATCCCCTTGGTTATCGGTATCCTCGAACGCATGGCAGGAATCAGGGCAATCCTCTGGGCTGCTTAGCAAAGAAGATGGTAGACGGTCGAGAGAAGCCAATTAGTTGCTTGCTATTGCCCCGCGATCTGTTCCCATGGACCTATCCCCCAATTCCGCGACGGCTTCAGGCTGCTTTCTGTCGTCTTCGAATTGGGCATACACTCGTGGCGCACAGCATTTTTTTTTTAGTCTGGGTGATCTTTTCGCATGTTACCTATCCCCAGGCTTGTAGCCACGGGGGGTGGGGCTTAGCCGCCCTCCCCCCCATTTCAGTTCCACAGAAGGGAGAAGTTCTTCCTTGTGTGAAACATTACATAGCAAGCTTGTACATTGATATCTTCTGGAAGAGGTTATTTTGTCTGTGGTTCCAGCTTCATATTACCACTTAGGTTTTGTGAACTGCCTGGTAGCTTACTAGTTAGAAGAACTGACTGCATAGTAAAGCTCTGTAATTGTATTTTGCCCCTAGCCATTCCATAAGTTAAAATACACTCGCCCCTTGATTTAACGGATTAAAAGGGAGGAAGGGTGGTCCGTTGCTTGAAAATAGTTACATACGATAAATAGCGGTATACAATAAAATTCCACCACAGAAGGTAGAGAACTTTAAGAGATCGACATTTTACAATCGTCTCTCGTACCTTATGGCTTCTCTACGGATTTATATTAGTCGTGTATATGCGGACCAGGAATTATAATTATGAAAGCAACGGGCTAATGAACCGAGATCGGCTAGAAGAGAAGCGTTTGTCACTTACTTTTTTAGTCATTTGGTATTAACTTTGCCCTTTCAATATTATTTCAGCGCTAAGTAAAACTTATGCTAGAGCAATTTGTTTTTGTTATACCATCTTTATACCTTGCCACTGGGTATATTAACCTCGCCAACTAAGGTTTTTTTTTATTATGTGACAATTTATTTTACGTTTAAGTAGTCACTGGAACATGCCACAACGCCTTTCACTTATCAGGGTATCAGGATACCCAATAATTCATCATTTTGAAAAATAAAAATAAATCAAGAATTGCCGTTGTTTTCCCCAGCTGATTACGAGGCTAAAATCAAGGTATTTCTACAATGATAGTAGCCTTAGACTTTATGACCAAAACTTTCCTGCGCTTGTGTTAAGAGTTTTTAATTTTTGTATTTGGCTTGTAATATTAATAAGGAATCGTGTATGCTAACTACTTTTATTTTTAACACTTGCACTTAAAAAAACAAAGGTTATTTATATATACTTATTTCATTTCTTTAACCTTCGGAATAAAAAAAAAGGAGAGTTGAACTTGTGTCTCTTATCGCAATTTCCATTCGCAAATAGGTTCCCAGTGTCTGGTAAGGAATAGGCTCTGAGAGGCATTCAAGCTTTTTTCCTAAGGACTTAGCTTCGCAGCATACGATTTGTCAATCGACTACTACATCATTGCTCTTAACCCTTGGTTCCTCTCATACTCAGTGGGGTTACCATTCACTAATTATTTATTAAACAATTTAGGATAAAACTAACCTGTCTCATGATGGTCTAGATCCAGCACTCACGTTCCCTTTCTATGCATCAACAATCCAACAATTGACGGCAAATCTACCCAGCAATGGACAGAATGTTTGTTGCTGGGTATTTCTCCATTGGGATTTTGTGGTCCGTTAAATCCAAAATCCGTTAAATAGAGGGCTGAGTGTACATTCAAACACTCTAAGAATTCATCACCAATTCTGGAAGTTCATTCCAATAATTGTGTAGCAAACACCATCTTCACAAGAGGGCAATCCTCAAATCATGGTAACCCATTTGCAATTCTATTTCCCAAATTGATTATATTAAATATCATTTTATAAATCAATTTTATGATAAAAAATACAAGTATTTGTATGTATTATCATAAAATCCTATAATCTCAACTCAAAAAGCTACAACAATAATGCTACTTATGGACTCTGAACTTTTTAAAGTTTTGTTGGTTTGGTAGTCGCAGTAGCTAATAATGAAATGGCTGGTAAGTGTCTTTTTCTTATCACTCCATTTCCAACAGTTAGATATATGTAATTAATGTGAACTGAAAACTTAAATATCAAGATGGTATTTGTTCAATTTTATGATAAAAAATACAAGTATTTGTATGTATTATCATAAAATCCTATAATCTCAACTCAAAAAGCTACAACAATAATGCTACTTATGGACTCTGAACTTTTTAAAGTTTTGTTGGTTTGGTAGTCGCAGTAGCTAATAATGAAATGGCTGGTAAGTGTCTTTTTCTTATCACTCCATTTCCAACAGTTAGATATATGTAATTAATGTGAACTGAAAACTTAAATATCAAGATGGTATTTGTTCAAAATTAGCCCCCCCCCGTCCTAAAAATCACAGCCTGGCTATGGGCCTGCCCGTTCCAGTATCAGGAGTAGCAGGTTCACTAGTGCTTGTTCCTTGTAGTCCGGATGGGTTCATGTACACATCTTTCTTCATGGCAGGTCGCATGTTGCGCCTGGAGGCTTTCCACCCCCCCGCCTTCCGCCTGAATGTGATTCCTTGTTTTTGTTTGCTTTTTTATTGTTTATTATATATTCTTTTAATAAATTTTAGAATATCCTAGTACAAGGCTAGAATGAATTTTAATTATGGCTGCTTAAGCCCTTGAAGGCAGTGAGGGGAGAATTTTTTAAAAAATGCAGCCACTGATTACCTTTTTTATAAATCTTTTTACTTCCCATATAAATATGAGAGATTAGCTAAATCAATTGGAAGACTCATTCCAGTAAAAACAGAAGATCTGTAACTAGGGATTTTGTGGCCCTTCAGAATGGCAGTGTGATAAAATCCTTTTTAACGATGAGAACTTTTGAAATTTGGTTGTCAGAGAAAAATTTCCTTTCCTAAAAAGTGAAGCATTCAAGATAGTCACTTTTTGAATCCACTTACCTATGCAAATCACTAAGTGTTTACAACTATGAAAATCATAAAATCAAAATACATATCCTGACTTACTGATGATGAGCATCTTGATGATGGTTTAAGAACAGGAATATTATCCTATTTGCCTAATTATGAGGCATTGGTCAATGAAATACAGCATCAAAAATCACATTGCTTTTGCCATTATTAGAAGAATTTTGTGTAAAAATATGTATATATAATTAGTTGAGCTTGTTTCACATTATTAGGGATGGTGGATGTATTATGTGGGCACATTGTTGACTGTAAAACTACATTCAACTCATTACACTGCGCTTCATTATTTAAAGAAGATAGGCAAGGTTTCACACTTGGGGTGATAGATTCCTCACTTCCTATCAGAGGTACTTTGTAGAATCAACATTTGTTCATCTTTCTCAACTAAAAGGTAAAAAAGAATTTAGTATGATTGTTTTGGGACAAGATAAGGGTGTTATGTACAATAATGTTAGACATTCTTAACAATGGATTAGTTCTGGGGGAAAATTCATTACATGCTGAAACATGGGCAGCATCCATGGAAGATTCTCTTGGTGCATTTGGTGGGATATGAACGACATAATCCATTTTGAACTTCTTAACTCAAATTAGACTCTGATGACCAAATGAGGTTTGCTTTGCTCAGTTTGACTGTTTACATGCAGCACTTGAATAAAGTCCAGCATTAATGAATAGAAGAAGAGTGCCCTTTCATAGAGACAATGCCCAACATAATATCGCAAGAGATACCATAAAATGTTTAACAATTTCAACTAGCTACTAAGTAATCCTCCATACTTGACATACCCCCATCAGATTACTATCTTTTAGGAATTTAGCAAATCACCTGAAGAGAATGAAGATGTCAACAACAAAAGAGCTCAAAACGACCTTAAGAAACTTTTAAAACTCAAATTCACACAATCTTTACATTATTGTATTGAAAAGTTAGTAGAAAGATGTAGACTAGTGATAGAAACTGGTAGAAATTATATTAAGTTAATGAATAAATACTTATTTAAATATAAATTAGTTCAATTTCTATTATAAAAAGAAACTATCCCAAAGTGAATCACAAGTGGATTATGTTGTAGTTTAAAAAGGAGGAAGTTATTGGTTGTTCTTAAGCCACTTGTTTCTCTTGCTTACAAGGTGCATGCTTACAGTTAAGTTATCTAGTAAAATGATGGTTTCCATTTGCTGAAATATTACTATGGATTGCCAAAGTAGGCTGGAAATTCTCTCTCCTTTTAATATGCTTACTACCTTCATTCTTTTTTCCTCCAGGCGATTGTGAATGCCTCCAATCTCCCTCTGTCCATCATCATAGTGGGCATAGGGAATGCAGATTTCAGTGCCATGGAGGAGCTGGATGGGGATATTGTTCGTCTCTCAAGCAATGGGAGGTTTGCTGAACGAGACATAGTTCAATTTGTCCCCTTTTGCAATTTTCTGCAAGGGACCGGAGACCCAGGTAGTGCTAGACTAAGATTGGCTAAAGAAGTGTTGGCGGAAGTCCCAGATCAGCTCTTGTCATATATGCGGGTCAATGGCATCCCACCTCAACCACCTAAAAGTCAAGATACCTCTTTGCCTCTTGACCCTACTATGGCAGCTATATAGACATCCACTATCGTTCTACTCTAAAATTTGCTTCTTCTGCCACTTTTTCTAAAAAAAATTTCTGCTGAAAGTTAATCAAAATTGCGTGCTTCTTTTCTCCCTGCCAAGTTTCCACCTTTTAACGAAGTTTTTGTATCCTTCCTAGCTCCTATTTTGCTTTATTCCTGAAAGCCCTTGGCAAATCAGTAAATTTCTTACTCAACAACAAACACAGTCTGTTGTTCCTTCATTTTACATTAACAGCTGCCTCAAATCTTAAAGCAGTGGAGCCTTGATGGTGCTAAAACTTGACAAATCATGACTGGATATATGATGTAGTAAATTTAGTGGTTAAATGTATTTAAATTTTAAACCACTTGCGATAGTGTCAAATTATGCACACTTTTAATGATGCAACCCATAACATTCTGTACATAGTTTAAAGATTTTATTTCATTTGTGTAACAGCAACAAAGGAATTTACATAGCTATATATACTTTTTTATTGCAAATGTCCCTTTTGTTGCATGTGTATGAATAAATGTTACAGTTTTGATATATCCTTATTTCATTCACTTAAATTTTATGATTGAACACAGTTTTTTTTTTCTTTCAATACATTGTGACTACCACAACAACAATGTGTTGGCAAAAAATTCTATCAATCTTTAAACAGGAAAGTTACCAATATATTTTAATCTGAGTTGTATGAATAAGCCATGTTCATCACTCATTATTTTTGCATACATTACTGAAGAGGTTTTTGAAATAGTATTCCTCCTCTTTACAATGGTTGGGATATTTCACATACTCAATTTCCATTTAATTAGTTTGTTTATAAGGATTTGGACAAATCAGTTGTTTTGTTTTAGATTACTCTGCATAACTAGGTGTTCTTTATTAAATAACACCATTTGTCAAGTATTTTGAGCATTCAAACTTATTTTCAGTTAGGGAATTAGTTTTATTCTCAGCATTTTTCCCTCCTTTCCTTCATTCTTGAAATTTTTTTTTCAACCTTGATATTCAACCAAATTTGGTTCATCATAATAGGTTTCTCTGGTTACTGATATCATTTTAGTAATTAGGAAAAAATCACCTAGTATCACTCTATGAAAGTTTAACAATTGTATCACTCTATGAAAGTTTAACAATTGTCAATTCTTTTGTTGGCAATATCGGTAAGCCTTTTCTTTTTTAACATTTTATAAAAGTTGAATTCTTCAGTTTAGTCTATTTAATGTTGTTACTAGAAATCAGTATTTGTAAAACTCTTTAACTATTAAATCTAGGATGGCTCTTGGAGAATTTCTTTTCTAATGGATCACTTGATGCACAAATTTCTAACTACATAATGCAAGCATTATTTCAACAACTTGTATTATTCATTGTGACTCTTGATGGCCATTTCCAGACAATCTCATTGCATTTAAATATTTGAAATCTGCTTGTCTGAAATTTTTAAGAAGGATTCCTTTCATGATGAGAACAAAATCCTTTGATTTCCTTGTGAAGGAAGTTTTATTAAAGAATCTTGGGAGTTTTCTTTAGTCTATTTACTTTTCAATTTTTCATCAATGTGAAATTTTACTATTTGTACCTGATTTTTTCTTCCATGTGAAAGCTTAGTTACTTTTTTACCTCAAGCCTTTCCACAATGTGGGACCATTTGTATACTCAGTCAGTGCTTTGTTGCTGAATTTTGAAATATTTTCTTTGCTTCCTTCAGACAATTGACGGCTTAATTTTTGGAATTGGGATAAAATCTTGATTACCTCTTTCTCACATTTCAGTAAAACCAAGTTGAAACTTTATCCACTTTCTTCTTTTATCTCAATGGAGGAAAATGTGAGGAGTGAGATTTGTGATTGTCACTACATTTTTTGGAGATTCAATTTTACGTGATTTCAAAACGTATAAATATTAATAGGCTGAGTCAAATGCTCTGGAGGAAGCAAAAGTGATTGTTAAATTCCGTTTGGTTAATACAGGTTTAAAGAGCCAGCATTTTTTAAGTCACTGTTAGTAGTTTTTAAGCTTTGCTCTATCACTAATCTACTCTTATCTACTTCTCTCAAAGGGTACACAAAGTATTGAACCAAGCATTGATGTTATTGTTACTTGTTTAGGTATATGCTTCTTGCTCAACCTTTGCAGTGGTATCTACTGCTAGAGAATTTGGAAGTGTTTGATACTCCATCAAACTTTTTGCTAGTATTTAGGTGTGGTACCAAACTCACTTTTCTGCAAATTCTTTTTATCAGCTTTCTCTGCCCCCAACACGTTTCACTTTTTTGTTACAATCATAAAACCTTAAAACTGTTTGTTATGCTGCATCAGAACATATGTGCCATAGTTATTAATTTCGTAAGTTTGATTTCTGAATACAAATTGCAAGTCATTTTATGTGAAGTACCGTACTAATAAATGCATTTTTATAGTGTTCAATTAGCTTTTCAAAATTCTTTAATTAGTTAATGTAATATGTATAATAAAAACATAGTTTGGAGGATACCTAGTCAAGAGGCATTGTTCTATAAGATAAAATCCTTTTTTATCCTAACTAATCATTTTATAGCAAAAATTATGAAAATAAATTTCAATAGTTTTATCCTAGCTGCATTTTATACATCCATACATTGTGCTTCTCAAATCAGAATTCCCTCAAATCTCACCTTTTATTGATACTTGCTTGTTGAGTCATAGCTAGTATAAAGATAAGTGGATTGAAGGCTCCTTAAAATAGTCGCAACTGTGCACCATGAATTTTTTCTATCATTGTGCAACTTTGGTTCCTTTTTTCCTAACATTATGGTTTTCTGCATTTATTTACTGAACTTCCCTCTCCTTTTACCTGGTTAGTTTTGATTCTATCTGAAGGTTTTGAAATATTTAATGTTTATTTTTTATTAAATTTTTAAAGGTTTATTTTCTATTTGTATATATTCAGTTATTTTTATTAGAGTTTAAGCAATGAGATTTTGAGGGGTGTTTTTTTTTAATGAAAATTAAACGCATGAGTGGATTTTGTGATATGAAATCCTTAATAAAATTTCATCTTTGTTCTAATTTTTAATCACCAAATTGTAGTGTTAGTCTAGTCTTTCTCCTTGTACTACCACAATTGTATTTGGCACTCATCCCTAGTACAATCTGTGCCTCTACCAGTTTCTTGCTTCCCTTTGCATTTATTTCATCCTCCCTTTACTTGTACCAACTTAATAACCACGCAATGCTCCTAATTTTATTTTTAGAATTGTGCGAATTAGATTCAAGTACAATAGATTCTTTACCCTGTTGTGAGCCCATTTTTCTTGCAGTTCATCTTTATTACCTCACCTTTATCTTTACTACATTACCGAACAACTCGCTGTGGTCTATATCTTTGGTATGTTTTTTACAATCGATTTGCACTGGGGGTTTTTATACCTTTCTTAGTGGGGACTTAGTTCACCTTAACAGCTGTTCCAAGTTTAGCATTTATTCACACTTCATACATGGGTGTTATCAAATTAAGTGGGCTTCTTTCTCCCAATCTCACTGCTACAGTACCTTTTTATCTCGATTTTCCGCTTGCTATTCATTCTTTCATGATGTTCTTCTGTTTCCTTATGTTTATCGAAATGCTACGCTCCATTTACTGTGTGCTAGATTTTCTTTTTTATACAGTCCATTCAGTCACCACTGTAGATTGACTACATTCATCTTGTGTGCATATAACCCCCCTCCCCACACGCACACAAATTGTGAACTGTGCATTTCTTTAACTGTGTCTGTAGTCTGTTAAAGGAATCTTGTTTTGTGCATGACATTTTGTATTACATTGGTCTTTTAAAAAGACTCATCAGATGAGCAATGTGGGCTCTAGGCAGTTAGTTATCTTTTATTTACAGAAAGTTTACATGTAGTGGAACTTGACGCTTTCTCTTCTCACCCAGCTGGATTCTCTAGAGTTAATTCTCCTTCAGTATCCCTTTCAGTTTAAGAAAAATCCATTTCCTATACAATTGACGCTTGTGTCTTGTGGGTCTTTCATATGTGACTTCTAGACCCCCAATAGTTGAATGATATTTTTACCTATAATCTATCACTCAAATTGAATATGGTAATTTTCTTACCACTTTTGTAGAAGCTTTTTTGTTCATTAGAAAGTTGGCTCTCTTTTTGAACTTCCTCAGCTGTCTGCTACTGAATTTAAATTTGTGCGCTTGAAGATCAAGTAGCCCTACTCATCTTGTCTCTTTACTCCCCTCCTCCCACTTTAAGATGTTTTCATTTCCTCTTTTGCGGCCCAACTTATAATGCTATTGACTGAAAATTTTCACTTAAGGAGGGGAGGCTTCTCTTCATCACAGAAAAAAGTTGTTCTACTTAAATCACTTGAGAAAATAGAAATTTGAGTTGCTTTTTTATAATGTTTATAAATCACCTGCTTTTAATGCTTCTGCTTGTTCTCTTCGCCTAGCACTTCTATTTCCCAGATATCTGCCAGCACATCTCTGCAATAATGTCTCTTTCTGTACTATTCTTCCTCTTGGACAGGCAAAACCAGTAAGTCTTTTTATCACCTGAGAGAAATTAATTTTTGTTTTTCATTAATATTGTAAGCTTCTGAATGTTGCCCTCTCTGATTTGGACTTGTTGGATCTTTAGATTCTTAGCCCAGTTTTCCTTGGGTTTTCGTGTCCCTTGCTTCGCCCCCAAATTAATGTTACCCTGTTTTTAAATACAATCGGTTCTTCATTAATGGTTTTATTTCTTCCTCCAAAGGCATTTCCTTGCATGATTCGTCCCTCTATACATCCCATTCTTGTATATGACCCCCCTGCCCCCCTATGATGGAATTCTTAAGAGCTTGTATATGGGATGATGTTCTCACCATTTGTTCTTGTTGAAGGGGGCTTCCCAGATCCCACTCGCATCATATCAAGAAATGGAGAGTTTACTATGCAGATCTTTTTATGTCCATTGGTCCCATCATCTTGGGTTGGAGGGGGTTAGTGGCCTGCCTGTGACCAAGCAGACTTTTATCATGCCCTTCTCCCTCCCTTTTTTTTCTCTTCCTATCTCTCTACTGCTTCTATGCTTTGGACTCACTTGCCAGTATGAGGGATTGTGAGCATATTGGGCTCACACTGAGGAAGGTTGCCACTGTAAATAGGCTGTGCCAGATGGTGGAGCAGGGAACCCTCTCCTGTTTGGGTTTTTGCAATAAATACTCAGCATCTAACCTTAGGGGTCAGATCCTGTTACCCCAGGTAAAGCACCTTACGGGGCGGGTGTTGCTGTAAGAGAACCAACATAGCTAGGGTCCTCGGTCAATTATCATTAGTGAATAGGGAAATCTAAAATGGCAAATGACCAGGCAACAAATATGGATTACCCCCAATATCCCTTACTATCCATCACCATTCCCGACCCACCTTCAATAAATCCAATCAACTACATGGAAAAATCCACGTGCTACACGCTAAAACTGCACAACAGAGGTGTATGATGTCCAACCCAAGTTAGACGGGTCTCTCTTAGTCTCGTTCTGTTGATTGCATGGACTCCTCGCTCTCCCAACATAATGGAGTGTGCTGTCACTGTGACCCAAGGCACGATCTTGGCCAATGGGTTTCGGGACATTCCGTTGGGTGGTCTCCGTCCAGGAGTCATTAATTTCTACAGATTCCGACAGAAAGTCAAGAGTGCCCATCCCTAGACAGACTGGTGCTGCCATTTAACACCCTGGTCTCACAACACATTCTGGGATATCATTTTGGGCGATCCTTGCAACTGCAAATTTTGTCTGCCTTTATATACCAACCGTAACACGGTCGGTGCCTTGAATGCAACAAGGTTGGGTATCTAGGTTCCACATGCCGATAGACTTTGGTGATGTTGAATTTTGGTTTCACCCTTCTCCTTGTCAAGCAAACTCAAACTGATTAGAAACGTACCCAGCATTCTCGGAAGTGCAGTTCTTCCGCCTTCTTAAGCGACCACTATTTCCCCTACTGTCCATACGCTAATGCCTTATCCGTATCTGCTCTCATTAAATCCGCACGCTCTGCAATAGCCTCTGCCCATTCACGGGTCCCTTCCGATCCCCTCCCAGCAACTTTCCAATTCCTTTGAGTTGATTTCCCCCCAAAAAGTACCGAGAGTCACTCGGCTCCGGTAACCTCAGGCATTGCAGCCACCGGCAGAAGCTCTTCGTTTTTTTCCAGACTGCGGCCATTTTGCTTCCTTCCCAGATCACCTCTCTAACTAAGCGACATGTATGCATTAGCATTCCCTGTCGCCCCCTCTGCTTATCTTTCTCTCTATTACATACCCTGCTACCCCTTTCCACGATGCTCTCCTATCGCCAGAGGTTCTTGTTGCCCTGCTCACTTTTGTCCTCCTATGACCCTTAGTTGAGTGGCACTGTATACCGTGAGATTCCTACTTGCTGCGAGGTCTGAAAGCTTGCTTGCTAGGGCAAATATTTGCTATGGGGTGTGCTGGACCTTCGACTCTGCTCACCTTCCTCCAGTACATATATAATTGTGGGCGACCGCAGGGGTATGGAGATCAGCCTCCAAACGCGGCCTCGTCCTCCCTAGGTGTTGGGAAGGATGAGGAAAATTGAGGCACCCCTTCGTCCGGTGGAGAGGCTCCCCTCGCACTATCACCATGAGGAAAAGGGGTTTTCCCTGCCATCTTTGGAGGCACTCTCGGGTAATTCCACCTCTAAAAATGAGATGGCCCCTGCCACCCTGTGCTTCCTCAGAGCCCCCTCCAACCATCCTCTACCGGAGAGGAGGTTTACTACTCTCCTAGTCCTACGAGTCCGGAGGTTTACCCCTAACCTCCTCCCGTGGAGTCGCCCGTGGACGACTCTATCTTTCGACGAATTGCAGTCTCCCTATTCTATCAAGGAGACTGCCAAGAGAGTAGACAAGGGGCCCAAAATAGACCGCTCCCAGTGGGAGCGACTCGATAGGGCAGACACAATTAGACGGGCAAGGAAAAGCGGGACGCATCGGGCCGTACCCCTAGCTCTCGTGCATCTTGGCATTTCGGGGGTCGGCATGGCGCCCCTGAGATGGCACTTGTCCCGGAGGTGACCAAGTCCCCCCTCTCTTCGCCGATGGAGGTTCGCTCGCCTGCCACAGACTTGAATGAGACCCGGAGGTGACCAAGTTCCAGAGGTCAGGATCTTACATAGGGTTGAACCCGGGTTCGGTACAAAACACTGAACATGAATTAGCCCATGTGCAAGCTTCTCCTCAGACGGCCTGGGCCCCCGAGAACTAACAAAGAGAGGGGGACCTCTGACAGCTAAGAACTTTACATCTCGGAGAAGGATCTTGCTGAGGCCGATCTATCCCACCTAGGGGCTCCTTCCGCCAGTGGAGAGAAGCGGGTTCCCCATCCTTCTCTTCCTAAACGAAAAGAAATCAGAGGACTAAAGATTCCTCTCCCTCCGCAGGGGCTCTGGAGACGGACGAGTCGGTTACAGCCTGGGCAAGCGACCAGGTTTAGATCGCCACTCCCCCGTAAGGGGTGCAGCGATTTGCCATCCTGGCCGCCGTGCTGACGGGACTCAGCACCCCGTCCGGCCCCAGCTTAGCCTCTCTTCCTTCCTTCAAAACACTTGTTTCCTCTCTTTTCACACAACCTCTCCCATAACTTTCTCTGGTCAGCCTCTAATTTCACAGGGTAGATGCTGACCTTCTTCTCAAGCCAACCGTCCCGGATCGGGGCTGAGGGGACGGGGGACAATGTTCCCTAACCCCTGAGCTCCGGTTCGGGATGGGTTTTTTTTAACAACCTGCTTCATCCCCACCCATACCTTCCTCACATCCCTTTTCCTCTCCTCTTTACATTCTATCCATTTTTACGCCGTGTCTAAGATGGAGCCGAAATGCCGATGGACTGCCAGGCCACCAGGCAGGAGGGTGGTCCGAAATGGCGGCGCCTGGCTCTGCCAGGCCTGTAAGCACCTCTTGCAGTGCGGGCAACTGCAAGAGGTGATGAGCTATTGCTCTTCGGACACTTCATGGCACCCCGGTGAGTGTGACGCCGCACTCTACCATGAACTTTGTGAAAGGAGTAGTTTATGCGAGGGAACTCGTTGACTACTCCATTGAGGACATCACCCTAGAGCTGGCCGACCATGGGGTGGTCAAGGTCGAACGTGTGATGAGAAAACAGGGAGGGGCCTCGAGACCCACCCCAACACTCTTCGTCACGTTCGACTGTGACAAGCTCCCTGAGTCGGTGCGTGCCGGTTGATACCGCTACCGCGTGAAGGCATTCGTGCCACTGCCGCGGAGGTGCTAATACTGCTCGCTCCTGTAAACCCGCAAATTCGGGTTTACCAGAAGTTTGTGCAAGTTGCTAACAGGCCGCAAACAAAGTCCCTACGATGTGCGACCAAGTGTGTCAATTACAGATAGCCGCACCCTGCTTCGAAGCAATGTCGTGCGTATCTCCTGGAGAAGGAAATCCTGGTGGTTATGGCTACGGATCATCTCTCATTTCCTGAGGCTAAAGACTTCTGGGCCGTCTTATACCTAAATTTTAAAAAAGGCCCCTTCAGGCCTACGAGCACGGTCGTTTCCGCGCCCATTGGGAACCCTTCTGCGAGTAATACTCTCATCGTATTGCTGGCATTACTCGCCTGTACGGGCGAGCCCGCCGCCTCCCTCAGTCGCCAACAGCTCTCACTGCATCCGCAGCTGATCTCGACGGTGTCTATGCCGCCGAGCGACGCCAGTCGTACCCTAAGCCCTTTGGGTTTAGGGACAGGAAACTCCGAGAGCTAGGTATACCTCTCGGGCCGGTGGCGCCCCTGGTTCTGCCCAGGATGCCACCCTGGAGGGTACCACATTTGGCTATTTGTCGCCACGCCTCTGCTCCCAAAGCTTGTACAGCGCCGGGAGTATTGCGTTCGACCTTTTTGGAGCACACCTCGTGTCACGCGGGAACCGTGCCAGGGAAGTCAGCGGGGCTCTGCCAGGTGCTGCGTCTGTTTTCACGGCCGAGCTGGTGGCAATACACCACTGGGTATGGGAGATTACGCGACGTGCCCGGTTCGGAGACCGGATTGTGATCTATAGCGACTCACAAAGCGCCCTGAGTGCTCTCGGGGCATTGGAATCTCCGCATCCCCTGGTTCGCGATATCCGTGATGCCACGGTTTTGGCGAGCCGGGCGGATGTCGTGATTATGTTCTGGGTTCCTGGACATGTAGTAATTGCGGAGAATGAGGGCGCCAAAGAGTCCGCGAGGACTCTGCGACCGGACCAGCGTTTCGCTCTTCCTCACACTGACTACATGGCAGGAATACGGGCAGCTCTTCGGACTGCTTGGCAAAGAAGATGGGAGACGGTCGAAGGGAACTTAAAGTTGCGTCCATTACGTCGCGACTGTTCCCATGGACCTATCCCCTAATGCCGTGACGGCTTCATGTCGCTTTCTGTCGTCTCCGAATCGGACACACTCGTGTTACGCATCGCTATTTAATGGAGCGCTCGCCTGCGCCCTATTACGACGACTGCGTCGTCCCCCAGACTGTTCGGCACATTCTTGTCGAATGTCCCAGTCTGGGTGATCTTCGCGCACGTTACCTGTCCCGGTACCGTGATGGGCGGGGTCACTACCGCCTGTCCCTTGTACTCGGTACGAGTGCGTGCACATTGACTATTGGACTTGTTGACTTTTGGGGGGAGGCCGGCCTTCTCCCTATTATTTAAGCAGGGTTGTTTTTGTTTTTTTTTTGCTTCTTTTTTTTTCCTTTAGGTTGCACGCTCCTGCGCCGGGGGGACCTCTCCCCGTCGCAGGAGCTTGCTTCCTTTCCCCCTTTTTGGGGTGTTTTTCGTCTCTTTAATTTTATTTTAAAGTAGCCGAGAACTAGGCCAGTTTTAATACGGCGCCTAATGCCTAAGTAGGCAGTCGCCAGTTCTTTAAAAAACAAAATAATGCTGGCAGCACAAAGGGCTCACACCCACCCTCGGTTAAAACCAGGGCTCCATCCATCCCCCAGCGTGACCGTTTCCAGTAAGGCGAAATGGCTGCCTGCCTCCACCGAGTCGTTAGACTCACAAGCAACACCCCTGAAGGTGGTCGTAAGGTTGTCTTCCGGAGTTCTTAAAGCTGCCTCCACCCCCCGAAAGAAGAACACCACCCAAGTAACTTTGGCTCCTACGCCCCCACCCAGTCTGGGCTGGGTGCTTGGGAGACTGGATCCGCCAAATGAGGGGGCCCACTCGCATAAGGTTTCGAGGTGGAGGGGGGAAAGGACGTCACTTTCATTGCGTGCCCAAACTTGTCTCGATAAGTCTCCGAAGGCTAATTCGACTTGTTTGCAAAAACTCCCAGAGTTCTTCCCCCGACAGGGTCTTCTCTTCGAAGAGGGCCCCCGCGTCTCCGAGCTGTCTGGAGAGCATAGTCCTTCAATGAAATTGCCGCGTACTCCTGGCCTTCTGGGAGGAGCTGCGGAGGCTCGTCTCCTCCTATTTTCCTTTAGCTATCTTTTTGCAGGAGACCATACCTGGCGCGTGCCCCTGCCCAACCTTCGGCGGTATAAGGATGTTACGATCCCACCCTCACGGGATGTAAGGCAAACGGATACGTGATTTACACCCGGCATGATGTCTCCGTTCTTTTCTCTGCTTTAAATGCCTTCGCACGGTTGCCGAGGCGCTTTCTACTGCTCGGGGATTTGAACGGTAGACACCCCTCCTCTGGGGAGACCAATCGATCAATCCCAGGGGCCACGTCCTTGCCGACCTCATCGATGAGCTGGAGATATGTGACCTAAATGTGGATGAGTTTACGCATCTTTGCCCAAGAACCGCTTCATTTACCTGTCGATCTATCATTGTGATCTCCGGATTTTAGGTGGGAGGCGGTCGATGACCTCAATGGTAGTGATCACATTCCCATTCAGGTATCATTTTCTGGACCGCTGTTCCTTGAGAGACTCCCAGGTGGTGCTTGGCGCGGGGGCAGTAGTCCGCATTTCAGGAAACGACTGATTTCACTGTCCCATTTAAGGAGTTTATGTAGGTGAATGAGGCCGTTGAGTTCTACGGTAACTGCATCGCCGTCGAACTAGCTTGTGCACGCCGACCGCGTCCGTGGGGGTCACCCGACTGTGAGACGGGCCTCAAACACCAGCTATATGCCTACATACGCTATAAGCGCCGCCCGAACGATCTCACTGTCGAGGAATTTCGTGGAGCTAGAGCTAGTTTTGGTATTTTTCGAAGCACACCCACAGTTCTTCCTGGCTGGCATACGTATCTTCAATTTATTGGAAGACCCCTCAAGCAGAGGTGTGGAAGCTAGTCAAAAGGATTCGGAGCAAGTTCTCGCAGGACCCCCTCCCGTTCTCTACGAGAATGGGACCGCAGTCTCGGATCCCCTGTCCGTGGCGGAGTCTTTCGCGACCCCTTTCTACGCTTTCTCTACCCTGGATGCTGCGCCACCAGCATTCAATTCACGTTGTCTAACCGCTGAAGACAGCCCATCTGACAGTACACCCAGATATGTAAAACCCTTAAACGACGTTTACATTGACTGAGTTGCGTTCCGCTCTCGCTTTTTGCGTGGACACCGCCCCTGGTCTGGAGGATGTCTCGTATGCCATACTTCGACACCTAGGTCAGCGAGGAATGGCCTTTTTGTTAGATTTGTTCAACAGGAT